>CM063510.1:176796734-176851734 GCA_032207245.1 Pardosa pseudoannulata | reverse complement strand
GAGGGGAAGGTTAAATATTTTCAAGGTATCATAAATATTTTCTTCAGAGATGCATACTTTCTTAAGTGTATCCATTCACAGGGATATTTTTCGAATAAATGGGTGACTCATTTGAAAATATTATAATACTTTTAAAATACTTAATAATGATATTACTTTAAAAATTAAATTTAATTTCAGAAACGTTATACATTTTTTAATTCGACATTAATATTAAAGGCGATAAAATTGTATTGTTATTTAAAAATGTATAAATAATTAAAGCCTTTTAAATATTATAAATTTCTTTTCATCAAATTTAAAATATCTAAGAATTGGTTTTGTTTTGGTTTTGGAGCGCTACGGTCTACTTTTTGCTACACGAGGGCTAATCACAATAAATACCTCCTCTAACTTTTATTGTAATATTACATCTATCTCTATTTATAAAAAGCGGTGCTACTACAAATGTGTATATATGATATATGTATATTTATTTGATTTGTCTATGTCTAGAGCTGCGATTAGCATGAATAAAATATTGATACATGTTAAGTAAAATTGGATAAATATATAAATGATTTTACATACCTTTGTGTTTAAATTCGGACGTATTTCTGCTCCCATAAAATCCGGGTTTTTTTAGCCAAGAACGAAAACGTGGACATCATGTCCATTTTGGGAGGTTGTCCGACTGTCCTTCGGTAAATCCAGGTAGAACAGTCATTTATAACAAACTGAGATTATTAAGCGATAGAGATCGATAAAATAAAACTTCAGGTTTAAATAAAAATAAATTTTGATAGATAGAAAATTCCAAGAACGTGCAAAAATAAAATCGGAAAATAGTGCGCGTTTACAAGCAATAAGAAAATATTAGATGTCGTGAACGATGACGTCACGACCCATCACGGAGCGTTTGGATGTCCCGTGATTTTCATTTCACTTTAAAATTAATTTTTAAAACGATGGACCCAGTTTTTTACATTTTTGAGAACATTTTTGGAATTGACGAGTCTGGAATTATCAGAAAAATACTAAGTTGTTCGAATCTCCCACATGTGCCAATTCCTCATTCTAGTAAAAGGTCGAGGTATGAGAACCACCGGTGTTGTAAGTCAAAAAGTGGAAGCGTTTCGGACTCTCCAAGATCTTGTTATATATATATTTAACATATTATTCACCCTCGTTACCATTGTCATGATCGTTTTTTTAAATCTCTCAAAATGGGTAAATGATACGTTTACTACGAGAATAAGGTTAGTCGTTATGAGACGAGGGTACTTCGACCCGTTTCCGCGTCCTTGTCCCCTCAACACAGCAGGAAGAAAAAAACATTTTGCATTTTTATCGCGGTAACGGGTATTGTTTACTCCAGTCTTTCAAAGAATGCAGCCTTTGACTTTGAAAAAGGAAAACTATTTTGAATGACATATATCACGCGAAAGAACTGTTAACGCGAGAAAGGGTTACAGTTACTCCGTTAATTGTAACTGGTATTCGAAATGAGTCCAGTTTAATGCGTACAATGTCGATCGTCATTTGACCTTATGCATTTAGAACCATTATGTTACAAAAAAGTAGTTATAATGATACATATTATAGGTGTTTTAGACTCGCCGTGAAAGAAAAATGGTTTCGATGTTGTAAAAGACACTTCCAAAGAAACCATCGAAGATTGAAATTAAAAATACAGTGCACTCCGTTTAATGAGATCAGTTCGGGTCACCGTGATTTCGATAACAATAACCGATGGATAACAATAAGCGATATGGAAAATGAAATGCATTTACCCCCCCCCTGTAATTCACACGTACTACATTTCAAAACAAAATGAAAAAACACACCTTATATTTATGTACTGTATATTATCTTTTATAACATAAGAATTGTATGCATCATTAAAAAAATTCATCAATTGTGGACTGCTACCATTTTTTTTCTAACAAGCTCATGGATAAATGGTACGTCATCATGATTAACCTGTCATAACGATTTAAAATGTCGATCTTTTGTTTGAACGTTCAATCATTTCGCTTTCTGGCTTCCCTATCGACAAGCTGCACGTAAGCGAGCAAGGCATAAAATGGGAATACGCTCCTTCTCGGTTCCGAATAGAATTGGCTGCTTTCTACTTATCGGACAACCACTGACCACCGGCAGGGTGTGCATATTTCCGAAAAAAACCAGGAACGTGTCATGTCCCACTGCTTTGATCATTCCCCATTTCCTTAGGTGGAAGAGGAGAATTGTCGAAAATTCAAACAACAGCGAAGGAAAAGAAAAGAACGGGTTCCTTCCGAATACATTGTGAATATTCCTTTGCCAGTTAAAATGAGGTTCGAAAACGGATAACATTAAACCGATGTCACGATTCACATAAAGCGATCCTTTTAACATACAGATAAATAGAGAAAATCGGGACCCAGTGATTTCGATAACAATAAGCGATGGATAACATGACACCGCGATCCCACTAAGCGGAGTCCAATGCAATACATTTTGAGACACTTCGTCTTTATCGCTTCTGCCTCCCAAACATATAGCATTGGGTTTTATAGGGGAGTTGCAAATACCATGGAGGCTTGCATATCCATCCACCACCGAATTTTATTTAGAACACTACTATAGAGCCCGTCATAGGACGGGATCAGAAAAATTTTCAATTTTCCAGTATTGTAAAGTACCCTATCGGGCGGAATGGCTGAGAATGATCTTGCAACAAAAAATAATCGACGTTTCAATTTAAAATGATCCCATATGCATCATCTAAGCAAAATATAAACGAAAATGATTGATGTCATATGTCAGTTCAGCGTTAAAACGGAAGAAAATAATGCAGACGATATTTAAATAATTAAAAATGAGAAAGGATTCTGTGAGATGGAATGACGTCATAATGCTAGAAAAAATTTTTTTTTACGTATTTATTACGTGACAAATTGTTCAATAGATTTCACGCAGCAGGGCACATCTCAACTTATGAGAATTCTGGCTTTCGTTTCAAACGGAAGGGCCGTTTATTGTTTGTCTATTGGCTGTTGTAAACATGAAAATAAATGGGAAGGGCATTGTAGTATTTCGTGACGTTGCGACAAATTGCCTTATTGAAACGCCTGCCCTTAAAATGGGGCTTGTCATAATGACCGAATTTACATTTTTGTTAAAGATATATTGATTTAATCTTTATTTTCGGTAAATCTGTGTCTAAGTTGCAAATGAAAAGTTCTGTAGAAGAATTTTCTCCATTTCGAGATCTTAAATAGTTAATTCAGCCATCTATCCAATATTAACTCGGTAAAGAGGAATCCTGTGCCATTCCTTCGTTTAGGGAGGCATCTATAATAGAACGTTTCGAATATTTTAATAAAGAAATATATTCCTTAGAGCGGGATTTTATACTTTATTCTACGATATAATATTTTGGAAATCTTATGAAAAAATTGAAGCTGAGTGGCGTTGGGGTAGCGCTTCGCTTTCCCACGCCACGGGTCCGAGGTTCGATCTCCGGGAAGGACAAGGTCGACTGAGCCTTTCATCCCTTCAGTGGGTAGAGAAACTGAGGACTACGCATGCTTGGGAACTAAACACTGGGAGTTCTGCGTAAGGCTGACCGCCTGACCGGAACCTATGATTCGCACCTCAGGGCTATAAAACGGAGCACCGTAGGCCTTGCCCCCCCCCCTACTGGCTGTTGCGCCGAGGAGTTTAGTATTAGTTTAGTTTAATGAAAGAAGTTGAATAAAAATGTTAATCGTTTTATGGGAATGATATTTTTTGAGTTTGTTTATACTGCTGGTTTGTTATAAAATCTAATATCAGTTTTAAAATAAATATAAATGTCACGGGAACCTTAATGACCCAGACCGAAAGTGGAGTTCAAAGCGGCGACTGAAATTTAAAAATTATGTCATATATTCCGACACTTTTTAGGCCGAACGATGGCCGAAAGGTAGTGCGGTACCGGAGTTCGTGGGTTCGAATCCCGCTGCTGGCATGGATGTTTGGAGTCGTTCAAAAACGGCTTTCAGCAGTCGGTCCCAATCTTGTTAGCCCTCGTAAGCCAAAAAGTAAACCATAGCTGTCGTAACTAAACCAACGAGTCTTAGAGTAAGTTAAGGCATACAATATCAGAACTACGAGGCTAAGGTATATTCCACTTTTTCCAGTGCCCAAATCCCTTTTATACAGTACTTGTAAAAGTTCTAATCGATGAGGATTAGAACATAGTCCGTTTCCTCTATCGGTTTTCAATTGCGTTTATTTTAGAAGAATTAACGAATAAAAACTCTGATATAAGATTAGGCAGGAAATGGAGTCTATTCTTAGAATAGGTTAACGCTGGTAGGTCTTTCTGCCGCCGATGGGCTTTTGTTCCACCGAATTAAAAGGGCGCACACACGAAATAAATAATTAAAATCTGTCCTAAACACATTAAGTGAAACAGGAAATGATGAAAATACTGATATAGATGGATGGATGAACTCAATATTCTGAAAGAATGTTTCTTTTTTAACCCCTTGCCTAACGCAAATGCGTTCATTTTGGAATTCGGTGTTTCAATTCCGTGAAGGCCGAACTCTGTTCTTCCGATGATGATGTAGTTTACCCTTTTCCCCAAAAATGGCGATGCTTTTCCGCGCCATTTGTCGAATACTGTAAAAGATTTGTGAAATTCAAATGAATCTGAGGGACACGGAATGGATGGCAGTTGATATACATAATAATAGCGTCTTATTAGTCTGTTATATTTATCTTGAAAAAGATGTCATTGGATTCATTTTGCTATCATGACACATACGAGTAAGAAAAAAGAAGGAAAAAAAATAAGATAAAATTCAACGTTTAAAAACACGCAGACGATTTTCCTATATTTCACTCCAAATAGGCACGATTGCTGTCATTTTTTAATCCTTTAGCAATAAGTTTGAATCTGGAATCTTTCTCGCAATGTATTTACTAATATTTTCAAAAACAAAATAACAGATACTTAATGACGTGCGGGCCGTTTTCGAATTCAGATAGCTTTTTGGGTAGGAAACAATACCGTTTGGAAGGAGTAGGTCAAAATAAAAATCAATCAGCAATCGATCTTGCCGATATCTCTGATAGTAACTCCCTCCGAAATAACCTCGCTCCGATCTGTCGGACAACCTGTTGCGTCTGACAGGTGCACCTGTCCACTTCCAATCCCTCAAAACAAAAACGATTTTAAGATCCATAAAATGCGTTTGAATTGTTCTGTTGGTCTGTACAAATCCTACCGTTTAAGTTTGAATCTCTCATTCTATTTCCAATTTTCCTTCCTCTCTCGTATTTGTTTTTCGAGGAATGTATGAACACACGCAGACTGTTTTCCCGTCAAAATTGCAGGATCGCTATATCTAGTAGTACAGGGGAAAAGTACTGGCCCAAAACTTCGAGCTCGATATTTGGATTGACTCTTCGAGTCCCATTTTTCGAATTATGTCTGTCAGTGTGTGTATACATGTATTTCTGTCCTTGTGAATCTGAAGACGATAACTCGAGTACATTTTAAGAAACCCAATTTTAAGTACGTACATTATAGCAAAATTGCAATTTTCTGTCAACGAGAAGTAGTTTCCCGCTTGCTTTTCTTTTCTTGGTTACTTTCGATTTATTCATTTTATTTTATTGCTTCAATAGTGGATGTTTGAAAGAGTATCGGTTAAGTTTGGTTTGCTTCCGAACACTATGGTCTATCGTCTTTCTTCGCGAGAGTGACCGGGATCTACTGCTTAAAGAACGGCTACGAGCCTCCATTTGAACCCGTGATACCGAAAATCATAGCGCTACCCATTCGGCGACTTTATCGATTGGTGTCAATGTAGGTATAGACATTTTGAATCTACTTAAAAAAGCACACTATCCAGTGTCATCAGTCCTCGTCGATCTAAAACTTTGTAGCCTTCTTTTTCTTTTTTTTACCAGTTTATGTGAAATAGAATCATTTTCTTTAATAAATACACACTGTAACGTCATTGGATCTTCGGGTAGCGTGTGGGTGTCGAAGTGATTATGACACGAGGTACAGCTTAGAACAATAACACTGTTTGATTAAATAGAAGTTAAGTACAAATTTTCCGAACGGAAATCACAGCGCTGAGGTGAGCTGGTGCGGACCTAAAAGTCCCAGGTTCGAGGCGAACCTAAAAAAAAACAATCTGCGGTCAGGTGCCGACAGATACCGTCGTAAAGGGGTACAACTAGGACTCCTTGAGTCCCACACAAAACTGGAGAAAGGATATCCAAAAATCTAACCGCAAATCTCTTTGCCTTTCTCTCGTCTCCTCGTAAGTAATCTCCCCAGCGAAAAACTCGCCCCGTCTGACGTCACCTTTCGCCTCTTCCCATTGGCTTTTCCTTCCTGTGTCGCATCCAATTGGTCCTTTGTTTGGTGCCTCATAGTCTGACATTTTGGCGTCGCGTCCGACCTTCCAATTACCTCGGACATCTCAAGGCGTGGTCGAAGCGAAAACCCTTTGTAGTATAGTGTCAAAAACCCAGACAGAAAGTCTCCTTGATCTGGGCTTTAAAAAAACCTCTCTGTGAAGCCAATGGGGTGTAGCGACGTCACAACATATGATTTGCCATTGATACCAAGAAATAGGTCCTGTATGAATCCTCTTATTTGCCCAAACATTATGCGAGTTAAATTTGAAAAATATTTCCAAATTATTTTGAATCTTACTTTTATCATCAGAAACTCCTATTGTATGTATATCTAGGCCCTATATGTGACTTTATATTGTATTTAATTATCGACAACGGTTAGAAGCAGGGTATCTCCGATTTGTGAGTGCAACGTCGTGTTTGGGTGGATTTTTGTCTGTTTGTAGATCCCATTTTTCGCCCATTGAGCATACGTAGCAAGTTTAACGAGCGCAAGAGGTTACCTTTAAAAAGAGGTTTCCAACTGGATTTCTTTTTAAATTTTAAATCCGTAATCGATGAAACTTGTAGTGGTTCATAAATATTTAACATGTGTATTTATAATGCAATTTGTCGCAACGTCACGAACTACTATAATGCCCTTCCCCATTCATTTTCGTGTTTACAACAGCCAATAGACAAACAATAAACTGCCAAGTTTAGTTTGAAACTAAAGCCAGAATTGTCATAATTTGAGAATTTGCCCAACTGCGTGAAATCGCCTTATACATTTACTCCATGTACATAAAACGCCATGTATTTTAATTAATTCATTTCATTTTTTAATATCATATGTTTTGTATTTTGTTTTAGTTTTTTGGCAACTGCTTTTTTTCGTGATAAAATGAATGTAAGAAAATTGTTCTCGGATAAAAAATAACCTTTTGATATTGTGTGTGTTTTTTGCTTTAAAAAAAAATAGTAATTTATTTTAAACCTCTACCAATAATTTTTTGTGTCCCGGATCCTTCAAATTTCATAAAACTGATTGAAAAAAGTGATTGAAATAAGGGATCGGTATCAGAGAGAAGTAGCGAAAGTAAAATGGTAGATGACAAGCCTGAAGCGAATAGGGTAAGCATAAAAATTCTTCCATTTGGAGAAGAAAAACCCGAAATATGGTTTTTTCAAGTTGAGGAACAGTTTTCAAAACTGCAAATATATTCTCAATCTACAGAAAGTTTACGTGAAAATATATTCCACTGAAAGCCGAAAAATGACAAAAGTACAAGTGTATCCACTTCGCCCAACATTTCCCACGTTTGGCAGAGGCCTACTTCGTTGACCGCAGGAATTCACCAAAAGAGAAAATGCAAAATAGGATAATTAGTCTCGTTCAGCCAGTACAGGGTTATTGAAAATTTTCACGCAATCAACAAATGGTTTTCTCAAACATATTAGAGTTTATTTTTCTTCCATTGTTTTCGAACGATTTTTTTTTCTTTTTTTCATGCGCATGAATTTCCTGTCATCTCTTGGTCGCCTTAATTTAAATGTATTAATGTTAACGTATTTAGCGCATGTGAAATTTATGTGAAGCGTGTAAAACTGTTAATGTATAGAAATAAATACTATATGTATGTCAGTATCGATATTATATGTATGTCAGGGTATCGTTATCAATCTCAGAAAGCGATATATCCCAAGGAGTGATTTTCGCTAAGAAAACTCTCCGACGGAGAGACTGGTCAAGACGACCTCCGAATGAGCTGACTCTAGCTAACTCTCAATAGAAGTGATCCCAAGGTGGGATTAAAGCTAAGAAAACTCTACGATAGAGAGACTGGTTAAGGCGACCTCCGAACGAGCTGGTTGCTAGCTAACTAACTACTACTTTAAAAAATCTCGTCTCTTTTTAGGGGAGGGGTCTCTAAGAGAGGGGGACCACCCACGATTTCATCATTGGATCACCTGGCGATGATCTCACCTTCAACCGACTGGATGAGTCTCGGCTAGACAATCACCGGCCGCAAACCCGGGACTCTCCGGAATTTCGTGTCGGCGAAAGATCCAACTTCGCGGCATTCCCTTGTGGTTCCGGCAATCATGTTTCTGGTTGTCAGTCTAGGCGCCATGTTGTCTGACGTGTTGTCTCGCTCCTGTAGGACTCAAAAGTCTAGACATCGTGGTGCCGGGGAAAACAACACCTTTGTCTCCCCATAAGCGAAGTCCATTTCTCAATCTCTCTTGAGAAGCAAAGTCTTTGAGGTAGCCGTTACAGTGGGTTGGAACTCTTCTGTGGCATGAATGTTTTTAGTCGTTCGGAATCCGTTTTAAACAGTAAGTCCCGGTCTCGTGTCTGAAAGCAGTGCTCCAAACCAAACCCAACCCCAGTGTCTAAAAGGATATTGATAGACATTCAGAATCGGCTTAAATTAACAAATGCCGGTCACAGCAGACACTCTGGTGAGAATAGCGCTCTATCCTAAATCTGGCGCATCATAGTACTTCTGTTTTGAAACCTCAAGAGACGCATTTCTGAATGCGTTGCGGATTTCCTTGTCCAAAAATGGGGGCGTAGAAAGGCAAATGTGGCCATGCGTTGTCGATATCCAGGAATGGGACAACCCCCTTCCCTCGATAACTGTTTTTAACTTTTTACAACACGAGAAATGGGATATCTATATTTTGGAAGTGGACTGAAGGAACAATTTTAAAAGTAGCGGAAGTAATGACAAGAACCGATCATGTGATAGAAAATAATTTAAATCGTATAATAGATACTAGGATTTAATAGACGTCAGGAAATAAATTGTAAAATTAAAAAATGACATTTGTTGTAAAGCTCCGTTTTTATCCTGTTCATATTCCAGAAATTTATCCCATTAACAAAAGTGTGCGCCAATCGTAATTTAAGTTGTAATTTTCGCGTCGTTTCCACTCTTAAAAACACGCGTAAACGCATTAACCTCATAAAACCTTTAAGACATTTTTGTCTTTCGACCACGCTTGTTTACATTGTGCGCTTTAAATTAAAGTTAAATAAGCAACCGAGTTCATTTACGTCTTGAATGGAACCACTAATGAAACGATATCTCTCCTTACGCAACGTTCGACCTCTAGGCCGATTCTCACGATCTCCTCTCTCGCACTTATTACGTATGCCTCTTCACTCGAAACTCCACTCGGACCCCGGCCGTTGAATAACACGAGTTTGAACACGTAATCCGACCATTGTAATGGGAATTTGAAGCGAAAGTAAAGAAATGGCAGCCGCGCCCGATATCGCCATTTGATCTCGACCGACCTCACTAATATCAGAAACAATATTTCCCCGCTCACAATGGACCCGCATTTAAAAAAACTCGATATTAATATGACCCGTTTGTTATTTACCGAGAGGTGGGAGATTGCTTTTTCATTTACTTATCTTTTTGAAATGGAAAAGTCCACCCACGGATGAGAAAAGAGGGAGAAATTACACAGTTTAAGTGTACTTGGGTACAATTCGGTTAGAAGGGTCGAGACAGTTTTGGATAACCTAGCTGCTGGCAACTACGTTTTCAGTGCCATCTCGTGGTGATGATGGTAAGTAATCATTTGTTATTATCGAGCTTGAATGGAAATCGAAAAAAAGGTTGAAATTCCAAAATATCTAGGAATGGATATCTCTACTTTTAAGTACTAAGTTAAGCAAGTAAGAGAGGACTTTAGTACTATAGGAGATCTGAATGTTTTATTTAAATTTTTAAATGCTAGATTTCATTACTAGAGGGCTTCAACGGCAACGGTTTTCACAACGGTCGACTCGTATAGCATTGACGGGCTGGTACCCAAGGGGTTCAGGCAAAGGGTTTCGTTTTTAACGAGCACCACGAGGGTGAAAGCACAATTTATGCTCAAGTGGGTCTTCGTCATTTGGAAGCAGGGATCGAGCAGAAGACCCTTACTTGTCACTTTCAGAAGTATCGATGGAGGACATGGCGACCACGGACTTGTTGGACGTACGCTGTGAATCTTAGGCGGCTGGGGTACCGAACCCGCCACTCTCCAGTGACGAGAGCTTCGCCTTTGCCGACGGCTCAAAAGAAAAGTAAGAACTCTCACTACAGGTTTAAAATTCCTTTCTTTTGAATCGGGTATAGAGTGATCCCTCGTTTTTCGTGGTTCATGGGGACCAGAACCTTCCGCGAAAGCCGAAAAACCGCGAAGTAGGATTTGCCCCCAGGAATTTTCGTGAATGCGGGTACAGCAATGTTTTAAATATGCAAACAGTATTTAGACTTTACACATTTAAGACAAAAATTCCAACAGTATACGTATTTACTGAAACGTGCCAGTGCTAAATAAGGTTCATTACAAAACCTTGTAGAGTGATAAACATGAATCCACATTGCTTTCCGAGAGAGGCGAAGAGTGTTGTTGGTGGCGGAGGAGAGGCTCTCGCTGGACTCGTAGAAGCTCTAGGCTCACTCTAGGCTCTAGGAGACTCTCCTTCTGGAGAAGCTGACGGTAGAGCCGGGGGGCTTTACCTCGGAAAGAAACAGGGTGATGGGTAGTTGTTTTCCTTTTCCTTCAAAATTCCCCCGTACAAGGATATAACCCCGTCAACGCGATGGTCGAACTCGACAGCTCGAACCCTATTGTCGACCATGTCTTGTGCCAATTCTTACCGTGTTGCACAGTGGTTGCAAATTCTCCAGGGTGAGGCCATGATTTTCAGTTCGGTTTTCGTCTTCCTCTTCGTTTTCTTCCTCGCTTGCAGACTTTGTCATCTCGGGAGCCCGTGGTACGTACTCTGAGTCAACTCATCTCAATTCTTGTTTGACATGCCGGGATCCTTCCCTCGCGCGCATCCACACGAAACGACGCTCCTTTTCGCAATGTGGTTGCCGACAGGGTTGTATTTTTTTCATTTTTATTTTTTTTTTGATGAATGTTTTGGAAAAATCCGCGAAGCACTGAAGCCGCAAAACATGAAGCTCGAAGTGGCGAGGGAACACTGTAAAGCTTTATTATAAGTCGTCATTATAAGTATATTTGAATATAATAAACCAATGAAAATGGGCATTCATTCGACATAGACTGAACAACACATGAAAGTTCTTTATATTCGCTCTTGATGGGTTATCTAAATAACCAGACTCGCAACAACAAATTTCAAGTCCAATCCTTTTTTACAAAGGGGTACGTGAACCCAAAAAGGCTGGGAACGGATGGTCGACGCATTTCTTCGGATTCCTATAACACCCAATCGGCAGAATATTTCACGATGGACATTTTCAACCCACGAAAGACTTCTTAACCTAAAATGAAATCGATTGGCTGAAAAGTTTGTTAGCTTATTTAAAGGTATGACAGA
The DNA here is from genome assembly GCA_032207245.1 of Pardosa pseudoannulata. Classification (NCBI taxonomy): domain Eukaryota; kingdom Metazoa; phylum Arthropoda; class Arachnida; order Araneae; family Lycosidae; genus Pardosa; species Pardosa pseudoannulata. Next base: position 176,840,000 of record CM063510.1, on the reverse strand, counting down.
ATAATAGTTGAAGTCGAAGCATTTCGTCCTATTAATCCTGAACAGTATTAAGACAAACGTTAGCATCATTTAAAAACAGTTTTATTAAAGAAAGATGAACATCGGCTAACGGCCGTACAACTAATGAAGCCGTACTACTACTTCTACTACTGACACATAGCTCCCCCCCCCGAGTGCTTGGAAAGAAACGATCTACAGACGTATGCAATACAGTCGCGGCTCAAAAGAAAATGCATGCATAATAGGCTAATATCGTCAGTGATTTTGCCATGGGTAACAAAATAAAATATTTAAATTACTTACTATAAAAATAAAGTAACTCATTTTCTAACAAAGTTTATGCTTTTGCTCGAAAAATTCACTTATTCTTCGTCGGAAAAAGTCCTCCTAGACTCGTCCCTTTTTGAGCGCTTGTGAGATTAAAACCATTGAAAATTTTCTTTAACAAACAGCAGTTATTTTAGTTTTTTATTTGGAAATGTCAACTACCGAAATTTTTAGGACGTAGGCTACATCAATGACATATCATTTCGAAACAGGTAAAGTTTTAACTTTTGTAATAGTATAGTACTAAAAATAGTATACATTATTTTTAGACTTTTTACTGTTATGATCACTGTAACATTATGAACTTTTCTCCGTATTTATTTTTTTCGCTCCGCATTTACAAGCAACGTAGAGATACGTTTACGCGCAAAGTGCCAAAAGTCAACTTCGTACAGAGAGAGCGGTGCATCCAATTATTGCTTGGGCGCCGCTTCCGCTATTCATTAACCTCCGCGCGGGGAAATCGTGTCGACTGTGGGAGAGCGACGAACCGATCTCTCTTTTTCGAAAACGAGAAAGCTCCGATTGGTTATGTCGGACATGGATCGCGGGTCTGTAGGTGAATACTAATCCGACGGAATGAAGTGGGAAGCGTAAACAGAACGAAAAAAATGGAATGTCATGTTTAACATGGGAAAAAATTCGCGAAAATTTTAAAAGAAAAAAAAAACCCGTTAACTAACAAGGGCAGTTTTATTTTATTTTTTTAAGTTCTTTCATTCTAAGTAATTAACATTTGAAAAAAGTTTCCCTGCTTAATTTATATGCCGTTTTTATAGGTGGGTTAATAAAGGATTAGAATTTTATTGGATGAACGACGGTCGATGAATCGTCGATCTAATAGTGCCACCATTTATTTGGAGTCTAAATTTATACAATGAGGAATTTTCACGTTTTCTAATTTTTATTTTAAACGATAGAAGACAAAAAAGTAAGCAGGACAGTAGCTATTTTTCTTTCATTTGGGGGCCTCATGAGTGATTTCTAATGGGTTTTAGAGCGGACTCTTTAACGTCTCTCAAAAACGATACTTTTTCTCCGCCGAGTTTGTGACGTCATCGTTCATGTCGACACCGAGCGCCTATGCTGTTTACATGTTAAAAGGCGACTTTTAAATTTGTTTTTGTGTAAAGTATCGCATATAATAGAAATTTTTTTGTTATGTCTGGCATTAAAAAATCATACTCTAAATATTGTATTGTGCCACTCTGTAAAAATACAACTAATTGCAATGAGAAGATATTTTTCAGCGTCCCGAAAGACCCACATACACGTAAAATCTGGACAACTGCGATGAAAAGGGATGAGAAATTAAACCTCAAATTATCATGTAAATCATCTCTATGGGTTTGTGAAGACCCTTTTTCGGTAAATAAATGCTTGCATTTGTTTAAATATTGCTAATTTAGAACAATTAAAGTATATAAAAATACATCTATATCTTTAAAAGGATTGTTGGTTAACCACTACTATTTAACTTTTAAAACTGCTCATTTTCGAGTATTATCACAGAGTTCAAGTACAATAAATATTTTATAAAGCATATAAATATCGAAAAACATATAAATATCTAAAGCATATAATTATCTAATAAATAACTCGGGGGAGGAGAAGGTTATGTATTTTCAAGGTATTATAAATATTTTCTTCAGAGATGCATACTTTCTTGTGTATCAAATCACAGTGATATTTTTCGATTAAATTGGTGACTAATTTGAAAAAAAGTATAATATTTTTAAAATACTTAATAATGATATTACTTTAAAAATGAAATTTAATTTGAGAAATTTTATACATTTTTAAATTTGACATTAATATTAAAGGCAATAAAATTGTATTGCTATTTAAAAATGTATAAATAATTAAGTAAAGCCGTTTAAAGATTTTAAATTTCTTTTCATCATATTTAAAATATCTAAGAATTGGTTTGGTTTTGGTTTGGTTTTGGAGTGCTACGGTCTACTTTTTGCAACACGAAGGCTAATGAGACCGGTCTCACAATAAATACCTCCTCTAATTTTTATTTTAATATTACATCCATCTCTATTTATAAAAAACGATGCTACTACAAATGTGTGTGTATATGATATATGTATATTTATTTGACTTGTTTGTGTTTACAAACAAAAGAGCTGTGTTTAGCATGAATAAAGTATTAGTACATGTTAAGTAAAATTGGAAAAAAATATAAATGATTTTACATACCTTTGGGTTTTAATTCCTCGTATTTCTGCTCCCATAAAATCCGGGTTTTTTTTCCAAGAACGAAAACATTAACATGCTGTTCATTTTCGGGAGGTTGTCCGACTGTCCTTTGGAAAATCCAAGTAGAAGAGACATTTATGACAAATTGAGATAACTAAGCTATCTAGATCGATAAAATAAACCTTCAGGTTTAAATAAAAATAAATTTTGATAGCTAGAAAATTTCAGTAACTTGTAAAAACAAAATCGGAAAATAGTGCGCGCTTGAAAGCAACACAAAAATATTGGTCTGCATGAACGATGACATCACAACCCATCACGGAGCGTTTTGACGTCCCGTGATTTTCGCTTAACTTTAAAATTAATTTTTTAAATGATAGACCCAGTTTTTTTACATTTTTGAGAACATTTTTGGAATCTAGTCAGAAATTATCAGAAAAACACTAAGTTGTTCGAATTCCCCATATGTGCAAATTCCTCATTGCGTAAGAACGGGAAAGCGTTTTTAAGCAATGCGCAAAAAAATACTTTTAAACTGTTTACTTTTTATGGGGAAGCAGATTTTTTTTTTAAATATGAAATTTTGTGACTTTTTTTGTCGTTTTTTTGTTCCTCGTGCTCAATTATTATCGCACACTTTTATAATAGTATTAATACCGAATCCATTTGAGAAATTTTATTTCCTAAAATCTATCTTATTGTACATACACTATGCGTTTTCTTCGGATTGTTATTGCAATCTTTATGTTGACGATCTATTAGTGGGTATAAATCCTTAACTTTATAGTGTAAATCTTTAATTTTTATTGTTGTTTATGTTGCCGGTTGACATTGTAATATTGTGACGATTTCAAGGTCACAAAAGAATTGGGAAACCTTTTATTATGTGCCGTAAATACTAGTTATATATACAGGGATTCTCATTTCCCAAAACAAGTCGAAAAGTAAAAGAATGGTTCTTGCATAACATTTCCACGACGATCACAGGCGGAAAAAAAAGATTAAATAATCTCACAAATTGGGGAAGCTATTCCAGGGTGCAACGCAAACCCGATCTATCCCCCGTTCGGTGTCCGAGACCCTGCCGTTCCTTATAGGAGCGGACTTGACGAGTCTCCCGAACGCAATCACTAACAACTGGCTCCTGTCCAAAATCGCGGAAGCCACCTACGTAAAAAAATGTCCAAAAATTCTAGGAGTTTTATACCTTGGGATCAGTGACGGCCCAGTCAACCGTTTTTTGATCAGTTACGATTCCAGTTACCTGAGAACTCCAGATAATCACCGTATAAGATTTAATCCAGATTCCTGCAGCCGTTTCGGAATGCACGGCGAGCAGACATACACGCTTACATACAGAGATTAGATTCTCTCTCTCTCTCTCTCTTTCTCTCTCTCTCTCTCTCTCTCTATATATATATATATATATATATATATATATATATATATAAGGAAAATTCTCATTGGTTTACAAAACTTAAATCAAGGGTAAAAATTCCCTCGTCATTTTCCATTCCCCTTTTTAACCCCTCATCTAAATGGACCACTGGGGCTACAGGTTACGCCCTCGGAGAAGGGGCCTGGCCAATTATAAACCTACATGGCCCTAGCGGACAATTTAGGAAATTTCCAAATAAAAAGGAGATACACGATAGCGAAGACAGATTTCTCTAGAGATATTTTCCCACAGATGTGGACCCAGGTATTACGCGTCTTGTACATAGAACTTCATGCTAGCCGACCCTTCAGTTTATCCCTATGATGAAGTGGGAACCCGTCCTCCAACGTTATCCTAATAAAGGTCTTTAGCTGAAACGGTATCATTTTTATGGCCATGACTGCAACCACCCATCGAGAAGTCCGTCTCATTACACACACACACACTCATATATATATATATATATATATATATATATATATATATATATATATATATATATATATATATATAGGAGCTAAAGGGACCTGTACCTACTGCTTAAAGTCGGTTCCCAACGGATACGGAAAATACATGCCGGCAGTGGGATTCGAAATCCCGAACTCCGGTACCGAAGAGCTGCGTCCTACTCATTCTGCCATCCTTCGCCCATTCATCTGACAGCGTTTAAACGAGTTTTCGATGTATTGTGTGCCTTTTTGGTCCATATTTACTTCATTTATCTCATTTCATCCACTTTAGAGTGTCGTATTATTTTTACATTTTGAATTCAGTCGCATCATTTTTAAAAATCTAATTCTTTAGACGCCAGTCTTACTGCGTCATCCCTCGGAAATGGCTTTAACATTGATGTCACGCGACTCATCATTTTAGTCGTCGATGCATGTGTTGTTCTCTGTAAATGAAATACACTTTGTTTAATAACACGGTTTTTAATTTGAACCTTGTTTTTGACTTCGGTGTTACGCCTGTAGATTTTGTCCGACTTACCTAGAGCCCCAAATAGTTGAGTGTTAATAGATTTGGAGATACTTACAAGTCGTCACGTCTACAACCGTTATATTTAGCCATCTTTCCTCCCGTTATTTTCAGTTCGAAATATTGAACTTAGTTCCCTACCTCTTAATAGAGTAGGCTGTTAACACACCGTACAGATAATTGTACATTTTTGTTCTTTAAAATGAATATATTTGTAGCAATGTCACAGTGTTGTCATTGAAGGAAATACGTCTTTATGACTACATCGGCAACGACGATTAAAACTCCTGTATAGGCAGTGTCGCGTCGTGGGTCTGGAAGCAAGTCGCGTTCGTTTGCCCCGTTAATCACTTATTATTTCGAAAGAATGAAAGTGAGCATTACAGGTCCATTGAAAGCGAATGTCAATAATTAGTAAACGATTCCTCGCGTGCTTCATTAATAACGTTTTGTACACGTTTATTTTTTTAATTTCTCTGTTGACATACACATGCACGTAGAGATTATGGTAATTAAAAGCAGACTTTAAATCCCCATTAAAAATTGGACAGGATGTCTTACGACAGAGGGAAAGGATTAAAATGGATGCTATGAACAGGGTCGGATAACTGGTACTCCCGTTGAAGTTAGGGGACTCATTTTCGGTACCGGAGTCCGTGGGGTCGAATCCCGGTGCAGGCTTGGATTTTCGAAATCGCCTTTAATCAGTAGGTCCTGGTCTCGTGTTGCCAAAAAGGAGATCTAGCGCTCGCTCCCAAACCTAACCAAACCAATTAGGATTTAACAGATTTTTGAGAGTTCGCGAGTTTCGCGTTCGTTACCAATGTCAATTTCATAAATATTTATGAATGTGAATTCGACGAACACATCTTTTTTGTTTCAATTTCAATAATTAATATTTATATTAATCTTATTATTAGGGAATTTTATGTCGTGCCCATTTTTTTTTAAAGAGGGGAGGTTATATGTTTAAAAAAGAAAAATTTTAATCGAGTGAAATAGCATTTTGAGCATGGTATTTTTTTTACAAATATCACAACACAATGATCCGAAGCAAATCTCTTTCTTTGAAAGGATAAAAAATCGTTTACAAAAATACGATTAAATGCACCAACGCGAACTGTTTGTTCAGACGATATTTGGGGTGGCGGGAAACTTTTGTTACAACCAGATATGTATATATATATATATATATATACACACATTATATATATATATATATATGTGTGTGTGTGTGTGTGTGTGTGTGTGTGTGTGTGTGTGTGTGTGTGTGGGGGGGGGTGTCGTGAAGAACTACACTTTGTACTTCTCTCGTAGAATGTCTCTTTCTGTTTTGACGAGTGTTGCGAATAAAAGTCGTTGCTCCGCTCGATGACGAGTTATAAATTTTTCATGAATTAAATTGTTTTAAATATGAATTGTGGAGTCTTACATTCTGACTGGTCCGTGTTTTGGGTGGTCCACAAATAAATAAGGAGAATTGTTCATTCATGACGATGTGTGTATATGTATGTGTGTGTTTCTATACATATATATATGTGTGTGTGTGTGTATATATATATATATATATATATATATATATATATATATATATATATATATATATATATATATATATGCACACACAGAGAGACTTTTCCATTACGTTACTTTTTATGCGAAAAAATTCCTCGTTTTTCGATTGTCGGCACGAGAGTAAGGGCGCCGAACAAGTACAGATCTCGTCTATTTCCCAGCAGATGCGGTTTGAGCGCGCACGCAGGCAATGTTCGTGCACTAACGAGAGGCGAAAGTGCCGCAACGGAAAACGTTCTGCATGGCCAGTTACACCCCACCAGCTGTAGTCAACAATGGCAGACGATGCTTGTAAAAATGGTGCTTTGCGTGAAAGTGGGGGGAGTTTCCGGTGGAATTTTGCCGGATTCTTGTCTTCTCTGTTTTTTCGTATCCGCGACCACTGGCTGTACCGAGGCTTCCTGCAGTTGTGTCTCCTTCATTTTTTTTTTCTTTGCTAATGAGGGAAAGATGCAGGAAAGGAAAGAATGCACCGAATGAAGTGCGAGCCACGTCTGCCAAAGACACCTTTTTCCTCTCCAGATGAGATGATAGACTAGCATATAGCCCGTCACAAGACGGGCTCAGTCGACTTTTTAATTTTCCAGAATTGTTAAGTACCCTATGAGGCAGGAAAAAAAATGGTTCGTTTTTTATCTGAGAATGATCGGGTACCGGCTCAATCATTTATCTTCATACTCCTCTGAAGTCTCCCGATACCGCGAATGCAGTATAGAATCCTGTCGAATTCGTTTTGAGAGATAATTCAAAGTTTTTTTAGCCACATCGAAATGATCTTTAAGTTCTACCGAATTTTTTCCACAGTCATTAATGGAAGTAAAGGAACGAAACTATCGTTTTCTCTGACCCCTGGAGATAGATAGAATTTGTTGTTAATCCCGGGGATAAAATTTTCATCGCAACCAAAAATAATTGACGATTCCATTTAAAATGATGACATATGTACCTAATCTATTGTTGAAGCCAAATATAAAAGAAAATGATGGACGTCATCGAAGTTAAGTGGTAAAAAGTTTGAAAATAATGCAGACCATATTTAAATAATTTAAAATGAGAAAGGTTTTAATAAGATGGAATGACGTCATAATGCTAGAAAAAATTGGGTTTTTTTTTACCTATTTATTATGGAACAAATTGATAAATTGAATCGCCTGCTCTTAACCGGGGAAAAAAAATTCTCGAAATAATCATTAAATTCTAGAAAAGGGAAGGGGGTGGATTTCGAACGTTGCAAACCCTAACTCACCAACATCCCAGTATGGATTCCTCTATCCATTCCAGGTCCAACCGCTTCCTAAATTCGAGGACAGACGAGCACCCTACGAGGAAGGTAAAAAAATGGTTGGTTTTCTGGCCGAGAATTATCCGGTACACGCTGAATAATTTATCTTCCTACTCCCCTAAAGTTTCCCGATACCGTGAATGAAGTTTAGAATCACGTCGAATTCATTTAGAAAGGTAATTCAAAGTGTTCTGAGGTACGTCGAAACGATCGTTCAGTTCTTCCCTATATTTTTGCCACAGTCATGAATGGAAGTAAAGGAACGAACCTATCGTTCCAACTACACCCTGCAGGTAAATAGAATTAGTCGTTAATACCGGTGATAAAATTTGCATTGCAACAAATAATACTCGACGATTGAATTTAAAATGATCCCATATGTACCTAATCTATTATTGAAGCCAGATATAATAGATTAGGTAGGATAAAAGAAAACTACTGGTATCGAAGTTTAGCGATAAAAAGGATGAAAATAATTTAAAATAAGAAATGATTCAATGAGATGGTTAAAGGAATGACGTTATAATGCGGGAAAAAAATGTTATTTTTACCTATTTATTATGGGATAAATGGATTAATTTAATTCCTGCCCTTAAAATGGGGCTCGATATATAATGCATTAAACACTCGAAAAGGGAGGAATGGGTGGATTTCGAACGTTTTAAATACGACAGCTTTATTTTTTTCTGTGATATAAAGCAATTTATTTTAGAATCGGATCGATAGTTCAGGAGATGATAAACTTTGACCCTCTCTCGTGAAGAATCCAATAGGGATGCCTCTATCCGTTCCAGGTCCATCCGTTCCATGAATTCGAGGACAGATAACTTAGGCTATTATTAGATAGGGGACGAGTAGCGACTGAGGGAGCCGGGAGTGTTTTACCAGTATAAAAAGTGAACATAAACCTGAATGAACGGTGTCTTAATGTTATTTTTTTTCTGGTGAACTGCTATTATAATTAGGTTTCATTTCGAAATAATTAGATATGCAGTTTTCTTTAAGATACAGGGGAGCGTTTAGAGCGATTTTTTTCCTCTGCAGACCTACGAAGCCCTCTATCCGAAACTGCTCCAGTAATGGCGTCTTCCCTTTCGTCCGGAGTAACGAATCACTTCTCGCCTTCGACTCTCACTAACCGCTAAAAAAAGAACTAATATTTATGCTACTGTCGTAGAATGGTTGGGAGCGCTACGGTCTACTGTTTTGCACACGAGGGCTAATGAGACCGGTACCTACAGTTTAAAGCCGATTCCGGACGGCTACAAATATCCATGCCAGCAACGGGATTCGAACCCACGAACTCCGGTCAAGAAGAGCAGCGCTCTACCATTCGGCCATCGCTCGGCTGTCGTAGAATGCGTTCGAGTGGACGAATGTCGTGTTCGAAAGGAGTTTCTCCGCTCGACGGCTGGCCGACGGGAATTTTTTAATTTCTGCTTCAGTAAAGTGTTGTAAAACGTTATTCGGGGAGTTTTATGCTCGACGGGTAAGTGTTATGCCGGTCACCGCGTCTGCCATGAATATATAAAACAGAATACGCGGCACCTCTTTTCATCCGTAATGTTCCGCTTTTTAAGACTTACTTTTTGAGTTTGTATACTTGAATAAGTAGCGGGAAAACAAATTTGAAATTGGGAGTCGACAGACGATTTAACCCTTTCGTGAGCCATTTATTTCTTGCACTTTCAGAACAGAAGTGCTCATTCTATTCAATCGATCTAACAATAGAGGACAACACTAAACTGAAGCGGGAATAAGCTTTCCCATTGTTATAATAGTAAGGCAAATACATTGTAATGGATTTTGCACTTACCGCAGGTGTCATTTGTAAGATCGTGTATATTGAAAGTAATCTTCCCAAGGCCTACGAAAGGGTTAAAGTGTCGGTTAAATAATGGTTCGGAATAGTTGCCGGTTTCGAACAGAACCGAGGGACTTCCGGGAATATTAAAAACACTCTTTTCTTCGGAGTGGGCCAAAAAGCGGAAGGAAAAAAATGAGGGAGTCGATATAATTTATTCTAAAACTTCAAAAACTGTAAAATATATTATCTGGTTTATTAATCTTAACCGAGCAAAAATCTGATTTTTTTTTTTTGTAGGGAGCTGAATTATCTTTCAAATTTCCGCAGTCACTTAAACTGGACTGAGCCCTTCCCAAATACTATTTTTTTACTGTAAAAGTAAAAAAAAAAAAAAAAAACTACGTAAATAGTAATAAAAATTTGAGTATTTAGTAAAAAAATGACATGAAATCTAACTATTTAATATTGATGTTGAATGATGTTTTTAATATTAATAGCATTAAAAAGTTATAATGTACAAGGTCAAGCCCACTCCAGAACAGGGGTGATACTGTACCCCAGGGGACGATGTGCGCAGGATTGACTTTCCAACTTAATCTTAAAAATACTAATAAATTAGATAATACATTCATTATCTAATTTCCACGAGTTTTACCAGTAATAAAACAAACTTACGCGGTGGTTCCAGTACCAGTTATATTCATTCCTTATGTTCTGAAATCGGGCCGACGTTCAGAAAAATGGATTCAATCGACAGCATTCGTTTGGATCGCTACGGTGGACTCTTTTGCAACTCGGGAACTATCGAGACCGGAGCCTACTACTGGAAGTGGATTCCAAACGGCTACGAACATCTGTGCTCCAGTCAGATTCGAACCCTTGAATTCCGGAACCGAAGGCCGGTGCCTTAACCATTCGATCCTAGCGTATCTCAGAAAATAAATTCGATTTGTAACTCTATAGAGAAAAATGACTTAAACATTTTCAGCTTATAATTGAGTACTTCTCCTCGCCTACACTTTACATTACGGAATTTTTAGATAGGGGGCTTTGAACCCATGTCGGCTCCGTAGGGGGAGGTAGCTTAAAAGTGGTTGAGAATCTCTGCTCTAGAGTCATGTTTCAGTAAATGTAATGATGTATAAAACAATTTGGAGAAAAATATTGAAATAAAAACGAAACAAAATTGAAAAGTTGATATTTTTTATTTAAAAATTAAATTCTGATTGTTTGCATCGAAAAATTATTTGAAGATATATTTTTATTACAATGTTAAATTGCTATAGAAACTCCTACAATTTTGCCCCCCCCCCCTAACTCGTCTCTGATTGCGGCTCTAATTTACACCATTAAAAGGTGCAGTCAAATATGGAGGTATAAATGGCAATTTCTTTTACGTTAAACGAAAGTGAAAAGCAACCGGGAGTTTCTTTTATGTTAGCGCCATCTATTGTTGAGAAGATGTATTAAAAGTGATTGTATACTTTCTGTTATATTAGAGTCAAACTGAAAATTTTGTTTTAATTTAATATATATATATATATATATATATATATATATATATATATATATATATAATACCTTTTTTAAATCAGGTGAGCAGATATTTGTTTCGTATCATTTTTAACTTATGGAGTTAAATTATGGAATGAATGAGGGTAACGAAATCATAAAACTTTAAAATATATTAATATTTTTATACGGGCTTTTATATTATGGGTTTTAATAAAAACTCATCCCAATAAGATGTGAAAATATAGATCTCATTTTGATTCACATCTAAAACTTTTACATCTTAGTTCATTTTTTAAACCTAAGCTTAAGGTAAATTTAAACTTTAGTAAATTTTTGCATGCGTTTTGTTGAATACTACCATTAAATGAATTTAAATTTTACATTCACTCTGTAGACGAAATTAGTAAAATAGGTAGTACTAAAATCCGCTTTGCATCGACTCTTTACTAGAGATTTTCATTTAAAATTTTATTGCTTTTTATATTTTTTTATTTAATAGTAAGTGCTCTAAATGCACGGATTGCATCATCGATGTTTTATTTTGGGAAAGCTTTCGATTTCACTCGAATCGGGATTCAAAGTCATTTTCTATGACTGGTATGTGCATCTACTGTACTACACTATTTACATCGTTTCAATTCAACTTTCAATCAAAGGATGGGAATAGTTCTTCGCTCCAATCCAATTCTAATCAAGAGAGACCGAGAAAAACCGATCCCTGATTTTTTTCTCTACCTTCCCCTATTGCCAAATGACATAAGAGAAACTTTTGCTTATTTCGCGTTCGAGTTTAAAGATGCTTTAAGTGCTGTTATGATACATGGATAAATGTAATAATTAAGTATAAACTTTATTAAGTTCTTACTCGAATATTACTTTTTCATTAAAAAAGTTCCTTATTTCATTCCGTCGAAATGTTTTCATATTATAATTTTAAATCTCTCGTGCAATTAAAATGTGTGAAGTGCTCGCATTGTAAGTAATCACTACATAACTATACTTTTATTTACTGTTGCACTTATAAATGAATAATGTGCATTGGATTTATCACTGCCGGCTTTTGTGTCTTCGGTCGTAATTAACTGCGAAATAAAACCAGTACTAGTTAAAGACACGAGGGAAAAACTTTTTACTTTAAAAGAAATTCCGCGTATGAAATTTTAAGGAAGCATCCACATTAACGAATGGATCTTCACAAAAATATAGTTGATATAGCTGTAATATTTTTTCTTATTAACACATTGTATGTGGGATACGTACTAGGACGTTTTCTGACGATGGATACTGGAGCGCGAATCACTTACTAGTACTAGCTGGTGTAACAACAGGGTTTGTCGGTGGGTACAAAATTAACAGTATAGACAGGAAAACGAAGCGAATGTTCTTGTCTTTCATATTTTTAGAATGTAAAAATGTTTATATATATAACATAATTCGAAAAAATGAAAACTATAGACTATTATTTCTATTCGATTTTTCCTATTGACGATACCATTATAAATTGATCCAATAAAAAAATATTCTTTGTTTACAAAAATCTTCTGGTTGTTATTTATATTTGTCTATTTATATATTTGTTTATATATTTCAATATATAATACGAAAAGTGGGTTAAAAAATGAAATCATTTTCGATCTATTGAGATTGAACTGAAGAACTCAATGGACGCTGAAAACGCCTGCTCCCGGTACCATTCTGCTGCGAAATGGACCAGCACACAATGGGTTAAGACCATTGCTGTACTGCTACAATTGGAGAAAAAAATGATCCATTTTATAAATTTTATATATATATATATATATATATATATATATATATATATATATATATATATATATTTAGTGTTGCGATGTAGTTAATTAAGTGAATGAAAACACTTCTTTTCAAACACAAAAAAAAACTTATTTTATACAACACAAAAACAAGTATGACATAAAAATGTGCATGTGCGAAACAAAATGGAAAACGGACAGCATTCCAGCTGCCGTGCGGATGCGTACTCGATATGGAGTGTGACTACAAGAGAGTACTGAATAGCGCCAAAACGAACCACAGAAATGTTTAGTTGTTTTGTTCAGGATGCACCGAAACATTTAGCTTTTGCACCTATTTTGCTCCTTATTCTCTTCTGACAAACGTTCATTTTCTGTATAAGATTTAAGGGTTACGTCTGTTAGTAACTATTTATAAAAAATACTTCTCAAAATGGAATTTAAATGTTTTGTTAAAGTTCCAACGAGAGAACCATTACCTAATGGTAGATCGCTTCCCTTCGGTACGGAGTTCTCGGGTTCGAATCCCGCTGCTGGCATGGCTGCTGGTAGCCGCCCGGAGTCTGCTTAAGTCCCGGTCTTGTAGGAAAACGTTAGAGCGTAGCGTTCCAAACCAAACCAAAGTTGCCAAAGAATAACCGCCACTTACAAATATCGGAGGACTGAATGACCTTTCTAAAGGACAGGGCTGTGCTCCGAAATTTTGTCAGATGCATTATATTAAGCTTTCGTCGTAATTCAAGACTATTTTAATCCTGTGGGAATTGCGTAAAAGGTTGTTTTTTTATCCAGATTGCTGCGCCATCTATTGTGAAAAAATGTGACTATTTTTGAAAGTTTGTCTACATAAAAATTTACTATTGTCCCAAGCATATTCCGATAAACTGTGCATTTCTATCACTGTCCGTTTAGTTTTTATTCATTTTTCATATATACCGGTCATTTTTTAAACACCCTGTATGTATGTATGTATGTATATATATATATATATATATATATATATATATATATATATATATACATATATATATATATATATATATATATATATGTAATAATATCAATATCTAAACCCTAAAGCGTATTCCAAAATTATCCCTTTTCCCCATTCATATTCTAGATCTTAATTTCTTCTCTTTATATTAACCATATTTCCCAGCCATCCAATTTAAACGAGGATGTTTTCATTCCTTCAGCGTAACCCCGAAATTATTTCTATGATTCCCAAAACAGAAAATGATATAGCTGGCATTTTAATTAGGAAGTTATAACTTTCCCATGAAAATTTGTAACGATCAGCAGTAATGCTCATCTGAGACGCAACACTTTGCAGATGGCTCCAGTCAAAGGTTACTTTCTATAAGCAAATAACACGTGCCTCAGCATTTTTCCCACACACGGGTTTTAGCCGTCTCTCGCAGAAGGTTGGCATTACAATTACTTAGAGAGAGAGCGTTCTGACACCGTCGGGTTCAGACGTCTCTGGATTCTGTGCAGTTTTATAGGATGAAATAAAAGTTAAGTTCGGCCACGACAAATGATGTGCTTCTTTCTAACGGACGGTTAGCGGGACACTTGGCAGCCCAACATGCCCGGGCTGAGGAAAATAATAGGGGCAATTTTAAAATGAGTTTTTAAGTGTAAAGTTCGGGGCCGGTTGGACCCTAGACGATTACATATATATATATATATATATATATATATATATGTGTGTGTGTGTGTGTGTGTGTGTGTGTGTGTGTGTGTGTGTATAAAAGTAGGGGTACTTTTACCAAACTAACCCACTTAATTATATTTGTGTAGGGTGTCTGTTTTGCTGTTATTGATATATATTTTTCCACCAAACTATCCCATTTATGTAATTTCCGTCTATCTCTAAAAAAGTTTTTAAACTAGCGTTTGGATCAGTTTATTAGCTGATATCCGTCGGTTACGGTAACGGTAACGGCTCGCTCGTTCTAGGATATCTGCTTTCGAAACACTCGTCCGGGTTTGCAGTAGATAAGGACGCGACGCGATAATGATCGAAAGTGATGCGTCCCGTAATTGAATGCTTTTAAAACAGAAACAAACGCGCTTGCGTCCAACGATAAAACTTCAACATTTTCACGTGGAGGCAATTTTAAAAGTTGGAACTAATAATTGGAAGCTTAGTTTTTTTTTTCCTCGTTCGTTGGAATTTGGGAAAGATAGAGTCCAGTTTCTTTGTGGTTAAAGACTGTCTCCGAGAGGAATAGGAGTTGATTAAAGAAATCCCAGTATGAGTGGTGACTTAAACGTTTTCAAGGCTATAGCGTTTAACTGGGACGTCCTTCGGATGACGTTCATTAAAGTTGGGCGTCAGCTCTTTTTTTATTATTTTGACTAGCAGTGGAAAATCTCAAACCCCGCTTTCCACGAAACGCGGTGCCCTCTCGATTCGGCGTTCGAAAACGACGAGTCCCGGGTAAACGAATGGGTGTCCCTTTCGATGGAAGTGTTTGAAGAGGAAATGTAAAATGTTAAAAAACAGAGACCTTTATAATTTAGACAAACCCAGCACGGTTGGAGTCATGCCCCCCTCGTATGAAGGCCTTCCGTTTGAAAGACTTAGGCTCGAGTGGATTCTCTTCCTTTGTAAGCAGAATCGAAGGCACGGTCTGCCACCCCCCCCCCAGAGGTACCGATTGCGAACATTGCGACCACGAACCTATTGGACGTGCTCCACTCATCCTTAACGAACACGCCGGACCTTCTCGAGTTCCGAACCCGCCACCTTCCTGTGACGAGATCGTGGACGACGGAGCTACCGCGGCTCATAGAATTCAATTAATAAAGAAAGAGAATAAACAAAAATGTTTGACTTTTTATTTACTAAGGAAATTTATAAATAGTACAATATATATATATATATATATATATATATATATATATATACACATATATAATATACCTCCTCTATCCATCTCTCTTTATTTATATCTCTCTATCTCTATCTCTCTCTCCTTTTATATCTCTCTATCCCTCTATCCCTCGCTCTCCCTCTTTATATAATCTCTCTATCTCTATCTCTCTCTCCTTCTATATCTCTCTATCCTTCTCTCCCTCTATCTCACTCTCTCTCTCTATCCCTCGCTCTCCCTCTATCTCTATATCTAAAATCTCTCCATCTCCCTCTATCTCTCTCTCTATCCCTCGCTCTCCCTCTTTATCTATATCTCTCTATCCCTTCTCTCCCTCTATCTCTCTCTATCTATCTCGCTCTCTCTCTATCCCTCGCTCTCCCTCTATATCTAAAATCTCTCCATCTCCCTCTATCTCTCTATCTAAAATCTCCCAATCTTTTTGTCTCTATCTATCTCTCTCACTCTCTCTATCTCCCATCTCTCTCTCTCTGAGAGAGTGTTCATTTCTAATTGCTATATTTCAAAGAAGCGTGATCCCGTAAGGCATTTTTTTTAACTCGTGTTTCATTATCGACAGTTTTATGGGATTTCCGTTTACATTTTGTGCCAAATCGCTTTTATTTGCCTTCTATGTCCCATTTGTACGCGTGGAAGTCGACCTGCTGATCGCTTTCCCCTGCATGTATGTAGGTGAACCAGAAGATGCGGTTGGATGTTTTAATTAATATGCACCTTCATGCTTCGCAACCAGTTTCACCTCGGCGAAGTCGTCGGACGCTTGAAACAATAAATCAAACGATGAGGTCGGGAAAGGTTAAAAACGAAAGTGAGTAGCAAATTAATTGCTCAATTAAAACTGGAAAAATATTAATTAGTAACGTTTATTTATAATTGTCATAAAGTATAATTTTCTTCGATTTTTATTTACTTGAAATACTTCCAAAATCTTTTTTTTATCTCTCATTCTGAAAATGCTTCCTTCAAAATTTTTTAACGAATTTTTGTGTTTGAAAGCTGGTTAGTGCAGGGTTGTAATACTGACCGGTCCAAACTGATTTTGACCAGGATACTGGATAAAAGTGGTTTTAACCGTCCAAAACTGGTCAAAAGTGATAAAAAATTCTCAGAAGGGGTCAGAATTGTTAAAAATAGTTCTAAATGGTTTTAATTTTATTATATGATACCTTTCGTACTTAGAAGTGACTTTTAAAAAGGAATAAAAAGAGTAGTGCAGTTCAACAAAATAGGACACTCACAGGTTCACGAGATTGAACATGCTTATACGGTATAATAAGAATGTTTGAATATTAAAAAAAATGAACCATGCACACAATTGTAAATTATAATTGCATGTGCAAAAAAACATAAAATACATTTGTACCCGATGTCTGGTGGTCAGCCATGAAGAAGTTTAAAGGCATTAACATAAAAGGGATCGATTTTACAATACGTCTCATGAACTGTTGTGCCAGCTAGAGAAAGATTATTTTCATAGTTTGGAGTCATCCAAAATAAATGACGAAATCGTTTCAATTTAGAGAGACAACTTGAAAGTGTCCATGGACTTGAAATATTTTTAAATTGATTTCGCTTATCTTTTATCTTTTCTTTTATTTCATCTTGAAAATCTGCCTTCTTGAAAAATTTAACGAATCTTCATTTTAGTAAGCTTGTTAGACGAGTCTAGAAAGCTCTAAGACTTTAAAATTTTTGTTATGCTGAAAACAGATAACATTTTTTTGCTATACAGTACCTGAAATTCTGGGGTCTCGATAGGTGATGGTTGGTTGGTTGGTTGGGAGCACTACGGTCTACTTTTTGCAACACGAGGGCTAATGAGACCGGGACCTACTGTTTAAAGCCGATTCCGAACGGCTACGAACATCCATGCCTCAGTGGGACTTGAACCCACGAACTCCGGTTCCGAAGGTCAGTGCCCTAACCATTCGGCCATCGTTCGGCCCCTCGATAGGTGAAGAAACGCTGTAAGTCACAAAGTAACAGTCCGATGGAAACATAAAAGTTGAACCAATGACCTTAATTAAGGTTCATTTTTATTGGATTCTTATTTACTTGAAATGTTTTTTAAAATCTTTTCGTTTATTTTACCTTTTATCTTGAAAACTTTCCTTGAAATAATTGAGTCTTCGAAACAGGTGGTTTCGAACTAGAATAGAGGTAGAGGTAGCAGTGGTGTGAGCATAATTTTTTCAAGGGGGGGGGGTCATAATTTTCTGAAACTACTAAAAGAAATTCGAGTATGTCATAAAGCACTATTATTTCCCTAATTTAGACAGCTAGACAATTTTGACTTTTTATTTAGATAACATTGTTTAGTTGAATTTTGATTTGATTTTTTTTTTAAGTTTAAGAACATAATTTTTTTTTATAATAAGAGGTAAAATATTTTATTTTTATTAAAATGTAGGAAATAATTAAGCCAGAAAAAAAAAACTACTCATAGTGTAACATCTACCTAAATAATAACCGTATAAATGTGAATTTTCTATAGAAAACCAATGAATTTGATCAAAAAATAAGGAAAAATAACTTACTAATAAACAGGGAATTAAACTAGTATACAAACACGCTAAAAATTTATTGATTTATACA
Source organism: Pardosa pseudoannulata (assembly GCA_032207245.1). Classification (NCBI taxonomy): domain Eukaryota; kingdom Metazoa; phylum Arthropoda; class Arachnida; order Araneae; family Lycosidae; genus Pardosa; species Pardosa pseudoannulata. The sequence continues at coordinate 176,821,603 of CM063510.1, read as the reverse complement.
GTACGCAAGAGAGCGTACGCAAGGAAGGAGGGTTAAACCCCTAATCCCCCCCTTGCGTACGCCCCTGAGAAGTAGAGTTCGTGGTTTTGAGTTCTGCTAAAACACGAACTCTATCGAATAGCAGCGGCCTACCCGTTCGGCCATTTACAATTAAGATATATCCGACCAAATTAGAAAATTAAAATCGAGGTCCATACAATAAATGTATCTGCAAGTAGCAATTTTTAAAGATCACGCGTTAAACATATATTGTTTCTTAAAATAACTTTTTTTTGATTGGTTAAAGTTTTTTTATATTAATAATTTTAGTGTGTGCAATACTGTACGTCAAATATATTTTTAAAATAGATCCATTCTCTGAAACTTCACGGAGACTGGCACGATCAAACACAATAACTCGCTGCAAAGTTAAATAATTATTATTTTGATGTCAGATTTGACATCCCGTGAAACAAAAAAGAATGAAGAACGAAAGTTGGTGTTTCTTTTTTCGCCCTAATTCTTTAAACTTAATGAGCGTGTATTCTAGGGTGCTAAAATGTCGTTTTCTACAAACATGTTTTCAAATTTACTGGCGATAAGTACTCGGCGTTATTGATTATAAATATACAATACTTTGACGTTATTTTTTTATTCTCGTCGAATACCAAATGATGGCTTCTGTCACCACAGTCACTCGACAGTCATTATGGTTTTACATTCCAACTCTGACTGCCCGCGATAAAAATCTACCTATCAGAACTGAAATTCGTCGTAAGTCTTTGCATACAGAGGCTGTTCACACATTTTTTTAGACGTTGTACTATATTGTAGTCACAAAACTAAATGACATAAAATTCTTGTGTTTGAAATGTTCTATTGGATAGCCCTTATTCTGAACTATCTTGCGACGCCGTCATTTCCAGGATAATAATGCCTTTCGAAGTGTCCGAAGGGGTATTCTATACCATTCCTCCTGAACAGCTTTTCACAGGAGTGTAAGGGTTGTGGGACGACGTTTGGATAATGCAGATTTCAAAAGTACATCCATAGGTGATAAGTTGGGAGATTTAGTAGGGATATCGGTGAAGGGTTAATACGGGCTTTTTGTTCCGTTTCTTTTAGGAAATTGAGAGTGGATTTTGATGTGTGACTGCCAGCTTTGTCTGGATGGTCCACAGATGGATGGTAAAGCGACGGTATTTCATTCAGAAAAATGGGCGATAAAATAGGTTCCTGATAATATTTGGAGTTAATCTTGACATTTTTTTCAACTCTCTTTATTTTTAACTTGGAAAACCAGCAAAAATCTTGAATCCCTTAGAAGAACGTACTTTCGATTCTTCGAATTAGGTATTTAAAATTTTTCTTCGCTTTTATGATAATACATGGTCTTTTTTTTGTTGCAATCCTTTAAATACACCCATGATTCATCTATTGTGACAATTTTTTTCCATTTTTCTTTGAATAAATGTTTCTCACACAGAATTCTGCAGCGTGTCCTGCGTTCGGCGATATGCTTTAGAAAAGGACGATGCCCATTGCATTTTTTCGCTTTCTTAAGATTTAAATCAACGTTTATCATTTTGTTTACAGTGGACACCGAGCATTTTAATGATTTTGCAACTGTCCTTAGACTAGGGGGATTTTCTTTTAACATTAAACAACGTACCTTTGCATGAGTCGAAGATGTTCGTTTTTTCCTTGGATACTTGTTTGAAATTTTTGTCCCACTTGAGGCTCCCATTTGGCGTTTTTTCTTTCTTTTTGACAGTATTACCTATGACGCTTTAGATATCTAAAAACCATGACTCTTACATCGTTTTTGGATAACGGAGTAGGAATACTTCTCTACGGAAAGAACCTAAATATAGTCTTCGAACCGCTGCTTCGTTAAAAACGCCATTTTGAATAAAAACAAACCTCTCGAGCCGCAGACGATAATTTTGGCTTTTCAAAACATAGTACAATTGCAACTAACGATTTTTTAGTACCGCTGTAATACTAGACTCAAGACTCGAGTTGGTGTGACATGGGCCCCTGTTTTTTTTTCGGCGTCCAAAGACGGACACCCCGAGAGAGGGTGGGCAAGCCCTGTTCTAGGGAGGTTCAGCAGGAGGGGGCGATGGATGCGACCCCCGCCCGCGCCACCTGCGAAGAAGGACATTTTCCCGTAGAGACGAAAACTTGACCGAGGGGGGGGATTCCACCCCGGTCCTCGCGAAGAGGAGTGAAAAGGAGATGCCCTCTCTGATCGACGGAGAACGGACATATTCTTCTGAAAGGAGCTGAGACCGAGAGAGGTGTTTTCCGCTCGGCACCATTTGTTTTTTTCTCGGTCTTATTTGAGCCCTGTTTTTTGAGTATGATTTAGGTGTACATATGTCTTAACAGAATTTGTAAATAAATGTTTAGTCAAGAGTTTTGTCGCTGCTGTGATTAATTGTCGGCCAAATAGGCTTTAATCGAACCCAAGATACCTTCTCCAGTAACCACAGGCGAGCAGGTATAGAAACTAGGCTTGCAGACATCTGAAAGTGCAGCCGGGAACGCGCGAGGCGTTACAACCGCTGAACAAAATCGTCTAAAAAAATGTGCGAACAGCATCTGTATATTATTTGCTCTGCAAAGCGTTGTGAGCTTATTTGATCTCGATGTATGTTATTGTCGAGTTTTATCTGAAGACTTCTATGAAAACAGATTCGTGTATTTAGTGGAGGAAACTTCGTCTGAAAACTGGGGTTGACATGAGACGAGTTCGAAATATTAAAGTTATTGCGTAGTACGGTTCCGAACGACTTTGACCTCGTGCCACATAAGAAATTTTATCTTCTACGTGACTTATCTTTTAAATCCACCTTCATTATACACGTGTTTTTCAACCTTCTGAAATTCTTTTGTATTTCGTCGCTCAAATTAATAGTTAGGAGAAAAACAAATGGTAGACTGGAGCTAGTACCCTATTTTGAAAAAAGTTTTAAGTGTTACAATTATATAGTCTTATCCACGCACTCTTACTCACGTTTTATCCTTCCTATTAGAATATTTTTGCTAAAGCTAGAGCTATTTTGTCTTACTATTACGAAATCGTACACGTGACTTTCCTAATATAGGATTTGACTTCTTTTTTATTTTATTTTTTATTTTTAATTTTTTATTTATTTATTTATTTATTTTGTGTGTGTGTGTGTGTGTATTTTTGACAATCGTTTCCGATCACGTAAGTGGGTCTAATATTTATTAACGCCATATTATTTTCAAAAGAAATTCTGAACGGTGTCATTTGTTTTTCCTGAAAATCTTTCTGATACTAGTTTCAAACACAGAAATGGGGGGCACCCGACTGAGATAGACTTCCTGCAGGTAACACAAAAGTTAAATCTTTAGAATATCTCGACGAGAACCTTTCTGTCGCTCTCGGATCTCGAGTTTGAATCAAAAGGTTTCTTTTTCTTCGCTCGAGAAAGCAGCCCGACTCCATTTCGCCCCAATCAGAGCAGAAATCGTTTTCGGGTGGCTTTCAATTAGGGAGTGCTAATGATGATGAATTAGATTTGGTTCCGGAAAATGAAAATGAAAAATGTTGAGCGTCGCAAATATTAACTTTACTCTAATCAGGAGGAATCTGTAGAAAAGATTTTAATGCCGTTATGCTGAATTCATAAGTCAGTTATTCTTGCTTTTATATTTAAAAACGATGGAGGGATACTGTAAATCTTATTTTTTTGTCTTTGATGTGCATTTAATGGGAGTAAAGTTATTTTATTGACGCAAATTTGTATTGCAGTTTTACACATCAAAGAGAACAATTGTTTTTAAATATCACGCAGTAAAGAACCTTTAACGTAAATTTCGATACGTGAGTTTGACGTATTCAACATTGAAAATAAACTGAGCTCATTAACACTAGATTGACGGATGTGGATCCTTTACCTATTTTTATTGAAATGAGCCCTTTAGACTCATAAAAGAAAATTCAAGTTTTTTGCCAAGAAAATAGTTCCAAATTAATTTAAATGAAATGTTTATTATCAAAAAATTCATGCAAAACATTTTTTACATTTAAAATCTGTTTTTGAAACCCATTTTCTGCAAACATTTAGCACAATGGTTTCTACATCTGTTTCTTTTGCATGATGGTCGAACTTGACAATTCTTCCGTAGCACGAATTTCTGTCTTTGGAATGGAAGTGTTCTCGACTTCTCTCTATTTACTTCTTAGCTCTTCAGCCAATTGGAAAATAGAATCTTGACTGTTGTCCAGGCCTGATAGGACCAATAATTTTCATGTTATGCGATTAATTGTTAAACCATTCTATGAGTCCAATAGGCTCCCAACCGTGAAAATAGGTATACCCCCATTGGATAATGCGAAAGGAAGGGGTCTGTGGGGAAGAGGAATGAAAATTGACACATATTTTATTACTTAACTAAAAACCAACTTATGTTTTTGAAAAGGGATATTGAAGTTTTATATATATATATATATATATATATAGGGATTAAATTTTTAATGAGTTAAATTGTCTCGGTCCCCTTAAATCTAGTGTTAAAAACACCCGCGTTTACCTTTTTAGAATCAAAATAAACAAATTCGTCTTAAAATGGCCACATTGTTTAGTAAACTTCAGACGTTTTAAGAATTCTAGCTACCAACTTGCTCCTCGGTACCGGAGTTCGCGGGTTCGAATCCCGCTGCTGGCATGGATGTTCGTAGCCGTTCGGAATCGGCTTTAAACAGTAGGTCAAAACAATAGACCGCAGCGCCTCAAACCAACCTAATAATTAAGGTGCAAGACTGTCGAGAACGACACCCCCTGGGGGGAGGAGATTCTCCAGAGGTTGCTAAATTTATTCAGAGTAAAATTCGTTACTTTACGCCTTTTTCTGTTCCATTGATGATTTTAAAAGTGAAAATGTTGACTCATACTAAGACAAGAAATAAAATAGATTCCTATTTTTACACAAATTAACACAATATTGAGACAACGTAGCACTTATTTAGACGGATATGAAAGAACATGGTGCTTTACAGATTAAAGATTTCAATCTATTTAAAATAAAATGGTACATTTGAAATACAATTATTTCAATTACATGGAAGAGTTGCGTTCGAAAATCCTTTCCATTACTACTACGATAATAGAAAGCGAATTTAATAAAATCAATGAAAGAAAATATTACAATTTATATTTTAGCAACTGATTTTTAAAAACATATGAAATTGGATAAAAAAATAAAATTAAAATAATTTAACATTAAGATAATTTAGTGGTCCAGTGTGGATATTAACCCGTATCCATCAACTGTAAAGGAAACCGTCCTGTGCATGTTAATCTTAGCTACAAACCGTTCTAGTCCATTTCGTAATGAGTCTCAAAATAGCTAATAAAATACCATATCAAGTAAATAGAAAGGTAAAATAGACACAGAAGTAACGAATTGAGCAAAAAGACAAAACATTAGAACACACTTATTCCTATTTCTGTGTCAATGAAAAAAGTCTTTGGTACGCCCGTCATCTTTGGGAACACTATCACTGGAAACATCCGTTCGATTTTGAAGGATCTTTAGAATTGAAATTTCTTCAAAATATGGAAGAACATGATTGGGAATTCTTTTTCACCTTTTTCAAGCTTGGGTTTTTCTTTTCAACATCCAGATTTCCCAGATAGGCAGATAAAAGTCCTCGTTTCTCCATAGCACTGTAATCGAATAAGTACAAAATAATGAAGATCCTAAATTTGACAAATGCTTTTTCACGAACGACATTTTAGCACATAAATCGTACGTGACAAAGGGTCAAACGAAGAGAATGCAGCATGAATGCATCCAGTACAATATATTTATCGGGACATAATTAAGCTCCGGAGGTTGCATCGTATGAAGTTCCTAATTATAATTTTGGGGGATAATATAAAATAATGATATAATTATTCATTTCAGAATTTTAGTGATTTTCACAGTCGTTCTAGAACGTTGTAGCTGGGGTCGCTAGTACTATAAAAATCTCGGCGTAAAACCGTTTGGTAAAAATCTTCCGTGATTGCGCATCACTTTAAAGTAAAAAACATGTTTCAAATGATAAAAAAAACATTAATGTTTCACAGCTAAAAAGATTTAAAACGGAAATCAGCTCTAGTCGTAAATTTTAAAAAATAAAATGGATTTTTTTTAACTATTTAGTTAAATATCGAAAGACGCATTTTCAAAAATAACACAAATCTCAGGAAAATATTGTATTTTTAAAATTTAATATACCTTAATTTGTTAAATTTGTATTCTTTTAAAAAAAAGTCTGTAAGCTTTCGTTGCAAAAGTTCAGAATTTCTATCATGGGCAGCCCTATCGCGCCCATTTTTGAACAACAGGAGATCCATCCGTGTAGCATCGTTTCTTTGCTCCAAATATTTTAGGGCAGTTGTCGGTGCTTGAGCCCCTTCACTATGACTTATAGTTGTAAAATCCTTAAAGTCCTCATCTTCATTTTCAAAGTCCTTAATGTCTGTTGAAGGATTAACGGCTTGTATGATTTCTTCGTCGTTGAGAATTTCAAAATTTGGATGTTGATTTTCAACGTCCAGCCACTCGCCAATGTCCTCTTCCAAAACTTCCTCGCATCCTTCAATTCCTTTGATGATCTCAAGAAGTTCTCTGTAGGTGTGTTTTCCGTCTGCATCCTTTCTCCTCTTTTCAACCATTATTTTGTTGATTGATTTACGAATTGTAGCTGGATCCACTCATTGCCATGTCTCGGCAATCATGCTGTGAGAAAGAAGTGCCTGTAACACGAACAACGAACTAAAATGTGTATCATTTTTTCCAAGCTCATTTTAGAAAGGAGAAAAAAAAATTAGACTTCGTTATTGACTCGGTTAACAGAAACCTCGGTTAATCGAGGTTCTACTATATATATTTTCTCACTGTATTGGGTGGTAGATCAGTTTTTGGCCACAGGCGATAAAGGACCTACTGACGGCTCTGCCAAAGGAGAATTAAAGTCGTTCCTATTTAAAAGAAAAAAAACTGTCGTGCAATTTACATAAATGTAAGTTTCTCTTTTTATCGCGAGATCCGACGGCAGTTCGGCTGCAAATTTGTATTTAGATCGTAGAACTTTTCCGGCACTGAACGGATAATCCGTTAAGCCCGTAATCCAATTACTTCATAATACCCAAACGGAAAAAAAACCCTAAGCGAATATTCTAAAAAGGTCACCTTTCGTGGAACTTGAACCACCCAAGATTCTACGTTTTAAATGACTGTCGAATAGAGAGTTTCGTAATGGCTTATACGAAGTCTACAAACTCTCACGTATTCCATTTCGATGAAATTTTTGTTTTTATTTGAACAAGATGATGTCTCGTGACAGAGGCCACCTGCGTTCGCAGATTTTCAACCCGTCCAGGCCCAGTTACTGAAATAAGGCCATTTTACATCAACAAATAAAGTGGGGTCGAGCGTAAAATAGGATTTGATATTTTTATAATCTGTAGCTATCCACGAAAGAAGATGGATGACTCGGGTGAGAGAGTAAGACCGGCGTACAGTTGAGTTGAGCAGTATAAGCTGCTTTCGAGAAAGTTTATAATTCGTGTTCCGATCTCTTTACCTTTTTCTAAACTCATAAAGACGTTTTCGCCAATCTTTTTCGAGCTCTTTCTATTCTTCCTTTGTCGTGATGGGAACGTTTAACCACTCCGATCGAGTGAACTGGCAACGAATAAAAAAAGTGATTCGAAAGGCTTCGTCGGACGGGATTATAATTGCCCCGTACTTATGAATTTCCCTTTTACCATTTGTTTGCTTCCTTGTACGAACGAAATGAAGTATTGTAATCTCGAAAAATGATGAGATCGGATTTCAACGGAAATACGCATTTTGACCCTGTTTGCTTACAATGGGAGACGTTTCGTACATACACACAAAGAAACTTTAATTTCGGAACTGTAAAGATCCATTTTGATTAGCCCTGAATAAAGTTGGACTCGTTTTAGCCTAACGTCTGTACGTACCGTGACTCCTTCAATGTTGAGTGAAGAAGTAGCATCAAGAAAGATCACAGTCTTAACAGAATTGGAAATCATTTTTATTTTTCTGGAGTCAATACTGGTTATATACAAAGGGATTCTTATTCTCCCAAAACAAGTCGAAACGTAGTGGATTGTTGCTTGCATAACATTACACACGCACACACACATATATATGTATGTATGTATGTATGTATGTGTGTGTGTGTGTATGAGTGAGACAGAGAGACGGAGTAAGTAAGTAATAAAAAATTAGTAAAAAAAATATGTAAGAAAAAAAGAAGTAAGGCAGAACTTTAGGTACGTGAAAACCACCCCCAACTCAACCGGGACTCCTAAGGACTTCCTAAACGCCAAAGTAAACAAAGGATTGCAGGACGTGATGTGGGAGCCTCCACGCCGCCCAAAGGCAGTAGTTGGTCTCTACTGGGATAATACAGTGACTTTGAGAAACGGCACTCACTTTGAACTTTGTAGGGAATATTCAAATGGTCATTCTAATCCTCGTGCGATCCAATATTTTCCTAGACGCACATGGAAGTCGCGTGTGGGGTCGCATCCAAATTTTCGAGAGAGGTTTAAAAGGGTCGGTGCACGGGCTTCGACAGGAGCGCGATGTGTAAAACTCTCGATTCTCTCCGATAATGAGTTTGAAAATATCGAACGGTTTCGTGTGGTTCTAAATGACTGCTACGAATATTAACTGCTTTCGGAGAGCGGCATAAAAGAACACAATATTCGGTCACCCAACGGTTACATTCGGCAAGGTCTCGAATAAAGTAAAAGTGGTTAACCAGTTGCTTAACAAACTAACCACAGACACGAGAGTGTTCTGTTGGAGCACGTGCACCATAAAAATAACCTGTTTGGAACCTTTTTTAAAAAACGATCTCTGTAGTCAGCGAATGAACAGATAATTCGATTGCGAAGAAGGGGTAGGGGTGTCTGCACCGTTAAAAGATCCAGAATAAGGTCAAAATACGCTCCACTTTTAGATCGCCTTCTCCAGAGGTGCGGCGGGGTGTGCCGCATTTGGCGATGCAGCTCCACGTCGTCGCGCAACATGAAGTTTTCCTTCACTCAATGCGTTCGAATCTGTTGAGAATGAAAACTTTCCTACATCTTCAATAAGAGTCTATATAAAACTATTGTGTTATGCTATATGAAGTAATAGATTTTTTTAAACCTAACATGTTTGTGTATATGTGTATGTATGTATATATATATATATATATATATATATATATATATATATATACACACGTTTTATCACTGGGAACTTAGATAAGACGTCATGTCATATATATATATATATATATATATATATATATATATATATATATATATATATATATATATATATATATATATATATATATATATATATATATATATATATATGACATGTCGTAATCTAGAGTTAAGGCGAATGGAAAACAGCCTTCTTGATAATAATAATTTTATTAAATCATCTTTTCTTCTAAAAGCAAAACCTTCGCCATTTTCATTGTTCGTGGCAGACACGCGTAAGGTGTTCACAGTTCCATGTCCACGCGCTGATTGAAACTTATCTGTTTGCAAGCTCATCAAACTGTTTCAAAAATTCCTCCGCTTGACCGGATGATCCCAAAAGCTTACGCGAGCGTGGATCTTTTTCATTTATTTTATTATTATAAAAGAGTTCCCCTTTTAAAATCGTTTTTAAATTACGTAATCTCCTACTACCCCTTTTTTAGACCTGACATGTATATATATATATATATATATATATATATATATTATATATATATATATATATATATATATATATATATATTTAATTTATCACAAATAACTAAAAATAAAAAAAATTTCCTAGCATTATGACGTCATTACTCTCATTTAATCGTTTTACATTGTAAATTATTTAAATATCGTCTGCGTTATTTTCATACGTTTTACCACTGGGAACTTATATAGGACGTCCATAATTTTCTTTTATGCTTGGCTTAAATAATAGATTAGGGACATATGTGATCATTTTGAATTGAACCGTCAATTATTTTTTTGTTGCCATGAAAATTTTTTCTCCGGTATTCACACCAAATTCTTTTCCTAAAAGTCTAGGCGTCTCTTTCGCGGACTCATAAATATCTAGCGTGTAAGTTATATATCTTTGAAGTTTGTTCCTTTGTGTGTTTGTTTATTATACATATTCACACGGTTTGCAATGGATTCGTTCTATTTTGGACATCATTCATAAATACCTCCAATAATTAAAACCTCCGCAGTTCATCCTATCACATAATATCACAAAATAAATTAAATTTGGGAACTAACACGCGGTCAGTAAAGATAAAGAAATTATGGAACGTGTACAAGATCATTCTCGGCCAAAAAACAAAGCATTTTTTTACCTGCCTCATAGGGTACTTTAGAATTCTGGAAAATTAAAAATATTACTGATCCCGTCATAGGACGGGCTATAGGCTAGTATATATATATATATATATATATATATATATATATATATATATATATATATATATTTGTGTGAACGAATTACTTACTTAAGATTTTACGTGTATATGGATCTTTGGGAACGCCGAAAAATATCTTCTCATTGCAATTAGTTGTTGCAGTTTTACAGAGTGGCCCAATACAATATTTTTAATATAATTTTTAAAGCCAGACATAATAAAAAAATGTCTATTATATGCGATAATTTACACAGAAATTAATTGAAAAGTCGCCTTTTAGCATGTAAACAACAGATGCGGTTGGTGTCAGCGTGAACGATGACGTCACAAACTCGGCGGAGAAAAAGTATCGTTTTTGAGAGACGTTAAAGAGTCCGCTCTAAAACCCATTAGAAATCACTCATGAGGTCCCCAAATGAAAGAAAAATAGCTACTGTCCTGCTTACCTCTTTGTCTTCTATTGTTTAAAATTAAAATTAGAAAACCTGAAAATTCCTCATTCTCAACCAAAAAACAAACCATTTTTGTACTTGCCTCACAGGGTACTTTACGATTCTGGAAAATTAAAAAATTGACTGATCCCGTCCTAGGACGAGGTATATGCTAGTTGAGAATGAAAAACGATATGTTTACAAGATTTCTAAAGTGTATAGATGAAAAAATCGGAAGACATGCTCCCCTAAACGGATTTGAGCACTTTGATGAATCAGTGGTGTGGAACGAATTCACTTTAATTTCCTTTTCAGGGAAAAATCTTGCCAAATTTGTATAAAGAGTCCTCTTTTGAAACGTTTAACCTTCGGCGCAACCTTTTGGCTGTAATGGGTGGTTATAATTTACCCACTACAAAAACGTTCTTGAAAGAAACAATCTAAAATGATTTCCGAAATTTGCTCATTATATCCCAAATTCTTCCGTTCAGTCAAGCATTGAGTAGGAACCTTCGCGTGAGATCGAAACCGAGCCGTGGAGCTCCTATAAAAAACAGTCGTTTTCTTTCCGAACAAAGTCCTTGGCTTACACCTTACACCGTCCACTCGAGCCAATCGGATCGCACACCAACGGATACCTAAACAAACATCACCTGATAATAGTAAACCATTCGAACGGGGAGTGCTAGAAAACGGGAAACTCCAGTCTACACAATTTCCCTTAATGAAATGGGAAAAGGGTTCATACGCCTGCATTTCAGAGACATTTTAGGCGGCTAATGTAATGTTAAGCTCGACAGGTTTCATTTATATTGGCAATTTTCTTAACATAAATACGTACTTTTAAATGGACATTTGAATTAAAAAATAGAAAGTTTCAGACCTGCAAACGACCAATAGATCAATGAGGAGTTATTACGGGAAGGATTTCGCATTTATACATTGGTTATTTAATGTCTTAATGATCTTGTGGTCATTCGCCGAAAGATGACTCGATGGTACGGGGCTGCTTTTCGGTACCGTTCGAATCCCGCAACTGGTAAGGGGGTTCGTAGCCGTGCGGCATCGGCTTCGAGCAGTAGGCCCCGGTCTCGTGAGATCTGGTGTAGCCAAACAGTAGACCGTGGCGCTGCAAACCAAACTTTATGGTGTTCACAACTTCTGTATATAAAAAATAGTGCGCGCGCACACTCACGTACATACATATATACATTATATGTAAGAAGGGGAGGACGGGAGGGTTGTCAAGATTGCTGTTTACTTATATGTGTAAGGATCGTCATTTCGGCACAAGAGAAGTTAAAGTGGGGAAACCTCATCCTCCCGTAAAGTATTTCTCCTCCAGTCCTTCTATGTAAGAATATCTTTTAAAACTAATTAGTAAAAATGCACGTCATTCAGCAGTCCCGACATTGGAGTAACGGGTAAACCGGAAGTAACCTAAAAGTTCATAACTAGTGTTGTGCTGTACTTACAACACCAATGTTCGTTCTCAAAGGGGAAACACAGTAAAAATATATTCTATGGAATGAAAAGAAAATACCTAATGTTTAAACTAAAACGTTTATTATGTACAATATTTACAAATTAATACATCGCTTGGTTAGTTTTTAACATGACCTGCCATTATTTGGTTTTGCTACAAATAGTATTCCTTATCAAAAGATTATGAGACCCAAGAAATTATTATCTATATTATTAAGTTTACCTCCAGTAATGACAGGAGAGTAGGCTGTCGACAGGTTGACGTCTCTGCTGGCGTGCCGATCATGCACATGCGGGTTCGGGAATCGATTGCTGGACCGGGCTCTGTGGCTTGCTCACGGGATCTGGATGTCCAGCAACTCTTGAATCCCGACATCGAGTCCTTTTCCCACTTTTCTTCCATAACTTTACACCTCGGTTCAACGCTCCTTTTTTCTCTGTCCCAATCATTTGTTGAAAATTTCCCACATCTGCACCCCCTTCGGGTGTGCAGGTGAGCTCATTAAAATGGCCCCTTTGGCGAAAGTGGACATTATTGTTCAGCCCTTGCCCCTATATCTCACGGATACATCCCTGCCTGGACTTGACCACTCCGTGAGCGATCACTTCTCCGCAGGGGTCCCCACTAAAACTCGAAGTCAACAGCTGCACCTAATTTCTTTGAAATCGAGTCCACAGTTTTGTATGCAAGTGCTGACCATCGTGGGAAAGTACATCGGAACAACTAGAATTTTGTATTAAATATTTAGTTTCCCTAAGTCGAGTCTCACAGGAATGCTCGTGTTCGCATATAGACGCGCGTAGTTCCAAAATAAGTATCTTCGAACTGAGGGAAGTCCTATCCATCCCCATTTTGGGGTCAAAGTTTTGGACGGTTAAAATACTTTATCTATACTACTGTAACGTATCCGGTCCCTGTTTTAGGTGACATAATGAAGAATCAGATGTTTCTTGAATAATGGATTTATTTACACCTCTGCTACATACATCATTTCTATATACACGAAAAAAAAATTTCAGATCACAAGTATATGATTCGATACACATAGGCCTCAGTAGAGGCGAAAGATCTTTGAAGTAAATTAAGTTGACAGTGCACTCAATTAGACGAGATAAGTTGAAATAACAAATAGTTTCTTCGGAGAATATCAAAACACAGTTAGAGTTCCTAAGAGGAATATGCAATCAATCCCGAAGAGGATTATATTAGAAAAGGAAACCCGATGCACAGGGTATCGTTATCAATCTCAGCAAGAGATATATCCCAAGGTGGAATTTTCACTAGGAAAAACTCTCCGATGGAGAGACTGGTCAAGACGACCGCGAAGTAGGATTTGTCCCTAGGAATTTTCGTGCATGCGGGTACACGAATGTTTTAAATGTGTCAACAGTATTTATACTTTACACACTTAGGACAAAAATGACAACAGTATACGTATTAACTTGAACGTGTCAGTGATCATTAATAAGGTTCATTACAAAAAACCTTATAGAGTGATAAACATTCATCAGCATTGCTTTCCGAGAGAGGCGAAGAGTCTTAAGTTGGTGGCGGAGGACAGGCTCTCGCTCGACTCGTAGAAGCTTTAGGCTCACTCGGAGACACTTCTGCCGGAGGCGCTGACGGTAGTGCAGGGGGGCTTTACCTCGGAGAGAAACAGGCTGATGGGTAGATGTTTTCCTTTTCCTTCAAAATTTCCCTGTACAAGGACATAACCCCGTCAACGCGATGATCGAACACGACAGCTCGAACCCTATTGTCGTCCCTGTCTTGCGGAAATTCTTGCCATGTTGCAGATTCTGCAGGTTTAGGCCACGCTTTTCAGTTTGTTCTCCGTCTTCCTCTTCATTTTCTTCCTCGCTGGCAGACTTTGTCAAATCAAGAGCCCTCGGTATGTACTGTGAGTCAATTGATCTCTTTGTGTGACATGCAGGGATCCTTCTCTATCGCGCATCAACGCGAAACGACGCTCCTTTCCGCAATAAGGCTGCCGACAGGGTTGTGTTTTCATTTTTATTTTTGGATAAATATTTTGGAAAAACCCGCGAAGCACTGAAGCCGCAAAACATGAAGCGCGAAGTGGAGAGGGAACACTGTATCGGCGTTCAGAAATACGCGATACAGAATAGAAAATAAATCGTATCCTATGGGAACGAAAGGGTCTAACGGTTACCGGGTCGCAAAATGCTCTATTTTACACGTGACAAGTTGTTTTTAACTCCTCACGCACTCCTCCAAATAAAATGAAAATGTTTTTCAACAAATACTTAAACGGTTCAAATCATGTGTGATATCTTTTTTAGATCACCAAAAACAAATTGTAGTACTAAAAATGATCGATAAGTTGAATTCCTATTTTAAAATCAAAATTAAATTATTTATAGTTAGATTTTATTCGCAGGATAAAGATAGGGGTGCCCGAAACAGTATGCCACTGGTTACGAAAACGAATGGGATGGATTTCGAACGTATACCTCAAGTACCGTAGCATTTGTAACGAGATTAATACTTTTTTTATTACACATAATTTAGATTTTTTTTAAAAAACATTTCCTATATAATAATAGCTATTTGTTATTTGTCCTCGATTTAATGAAGCGGTCGGACCTGGAACGGATAGAAGCATCCCTATTGGATTCTCTATGAGTGAGGGTTAGCGAATTTCAAAGCGAGTCAAGTTTATCTTCTCCTAAACGATTGATGTGATTCTGAAATAGATTGGTATGCTTCCTATCACGGCGAAACATACTGTCGTCTTTAAAACGTTCGAAATCCACCCCTTCCCCCCTTTTCGTACGTTTAATATCAAGCTCCATTTTAAGAGCAGACGATTATATTTATCCATTTATCACTTGATAAACAGGTAAAAATAACATTTTTCTTTTGAGCATGATGACGTCATTCCATCTCATCGAATCGTTTCTTATTTTAAATTATTTCAATATCGTCTGCATTATTTTCATCCGTTTTATAACTGAACTTAGATAAGACGTCGATAATTTTCTTTTGTATTTGGGCTTCAATAATTGATTAGGTACATAGGTGATCATTTTAAATGGAATCATCGGTTATTTTTTGTTGTAAGAACATTCTCAGACAAAACAAACCATTTTTTTTACCTGCCTCATAGGGTACTTTACAATTCTGGAAAATCAAAAATGTGACTGATCCCGTCTTATGACGGGCTGCATGCTAGTTTTTAAATAGTATACGTAAATATATAAGATACAATTATTGAAAGTGCCCATTCGTGGGAGGTATAAGTTATTCTGCGTAAAAAAACTGAACGTATCGACCCGTTTTCGTCCAAATATTTCGAATAGTTTTTGAAATACGATGCAAGCTCGAGTACAATTTTAGAAATCGAGAAAAGTGCCATTAAAGGTAAAAATGCTTCTTTCTAACTGTGAAAGAGTCATTATATATATAATCCTGATTCGAGTTCTATTTGGAATTTTCGAAAAAAGGAGAGTACCGAAATGCACAGAGAGTGTAATATAGAAAAAAATTCAAAAATGAAAATTTTTGAAACTTTAGGAGTCTTTAAAGACTGCAAAAAGTCTCGTGTGGGTGGCGTAGGAGAGGCTCTCGCTCGACTCATAGAAGTTTAAGACTCACTCGGAGACTCTTCTGCTGGAGGCACCGACTGTAGAACCGGGGGGCTTTTCCTCAGAGAAACAGGGTGATGGGTAGTGGTTGTCTTTGTTTTTCCCTTTCCTTCGAAATTCCCCTGTACAAGGACAAAACCCCGTCGACACGATGGCTGCACTCCACAGCTCGAACCCTGTTGTCGTCCACGTTTAAGTACAAATTCTTGCCATGTTGAGTTCCACGATGAACTGAGAACGAGTTAACGAAACGAAGGAACGGACACACTGTTCGATCTCGCTTGCTCGACACACAGTGAGTGTGTCGCATTCTCATGATGCGTGATCGTTCACGCTTCAGAGAGAAGTCGTCTAACCGCGGGAAAAACAATGTGCTCGCGGAATGGCTACAAGAATCCTTCGATAAAACGAGAGATTATGCACGATAGATAAACTCCGTGCGAGTGCTCTATATCTCGAATGTTAGAAGAATCTCACACAGACGTAACAAACATTAAGTCACGTACGCTTTGCTTCTATTTTAATAGAACAGTCCTCGATCGAAGTTGGAATTCATTTTGTATATGCTTGGTTTAGTTTGGTTTGGAGCGCTACGGTCTACAGTTTTGCTACGCGATCACGAGGGAGGGACCTACTGCTGAAAGACGATTTCGAACGCCTACGAACGTCCAAGCCGCAGTGGGATTCGCACCCGAGAACTTCGGTACCGAAGATAGGTTACCTCGTTCGGGCGGCACTGACGGGATTGTCGGAGAACGGGAAAAACGCATTCGTCGGCAAAGAACGATTGATTATGAAAAAGCCTTTTTTTATTAATAAACTTTTTAATGAACTGGGTAAGCTGCCGAGAGGATACAGGGGTTAGAGCGATGCGCTTCCACCCGACGGACTCGAGTTCGATTTCCGAATGAGGCCTGGACGTATTCGGCTTGTCTCCTCTCGAGGAGTCGTGTTAACCGTACGTAGGGTCCTCTGGAGGCACAAAAAATTCTGCGGCATTGGTAGAAACCGATGTTAATAAAAGCATGTATTCCCGCATTGGAAAAAAAAATTGTTAAGTAAAATAAATGAATCTGAGTAATGAGATAGAGCGCTGCCTTTCGTTGTCGTAAAGTCCGACTGCCGTGGAGATTAATCGTATTTAATTGGCCTTGTAACGAAGAGTTACAGTTCAAGAACGCCAGTGCAAAACGGACCTACAGGCGAAAACGAAGTGAGTGACCCTCCCTCGACCCCATGGGTCAAGAGGGGTTGCTAACCGCGGAGTAACCCGCTTCGGCCAAGGCAACGCTGCCCAACGAATTTTTTAGAGAGATCTGCAGGCCCCCTCGGAGAGACAGCAAGGAAGAAGGAGTGTGGAGCTTAGAATCTTCTGCACAAAATTTGCGTTTTTTTTTCATCAAGACGCCATGTTTGGCATATCTCCGACCGAGTGTGGTCCCTTTGGCATTATGGCCTAAAAATCATCTTATATCCTATTTATATCTTTATTTAAATTCAAATAAACAAAATTCAGCAGGAAGAATTAGTTTTTTTTAAATTTTGTATTTTTCTTACGTGTACTCCACTTATACGTGGGGCGGACCTAGACGCTCTGTCTGCCTCACCTTAACAGGTGTGTAATAAGTTCTCGAGTTGACCGCACGGCAGTCGACCCACCAAGTCTTTGATCATTTATCTTCGTGGTTTTGCTGAACGTAAAATCACTGAGATTCATATCTGAAAAAAAAAAAAAAAAAAAAAAAAAAAAAAAAAGTGAGCTTAAAAAAATGATTGCTAGAATCTGAATTTTATGTTTTCATACTTGAAATCGCAGGTTTTTTTTAAGTATGTTTTTACGACATTTAACCTGTAAAGTAACAGAAGAATTAAAATTTTAGCGGCGTAAGCAAGTGAGAAAAAAGATGTCGATTAAGTATTTCACTGAAGTTTAAAGACAAAGCCTTAAACTGAAGTGAAACCCTTAACATTTTTCTAACGACACTGCCGAACGATGGCCGAATGGTGAGGGTGCCGGCCTTCGGAACCGGAGTTCGTGGGTTCGAATCCCACTATGGCATGGATGGTCGTAGCTGTTCGGAATCGGCTTTAAGCAGTAGGTCCCGGTGTCATGAGCCCTGGTGTTGCAAAAAGTAGACCGTAGCGCTCCAAACCAAACTAAACTTTCTTCTCGTTTATTTTTATGTGCTCTTTTCCCTTTTAGTTGTTTCATTTTTGTGCTTATTATTCGAAATCTCCGGATGAGAGGGCTCGGCCCAGGAAATCCAGTTCATCTTACATCTTGTAGGTCTTGTAATTTCAGTCCTGTTGAATACGTTGTTATATTTTATAAATTGATAGATGCATATTTTATAGAGATGCATAATTTTACAAATTGATAGCACTCCAAATCATTCTAACGACACTCCTTTCGTTAAAAAACTGTCACGCGACAGAGATGAAACTGGCGATTTTGTCGATTTTCTGATTCCATTTAACCATTCACTATCTTAATATCGTTATAATCTTACAATCGAGTACTACTCTGATGCAGATCATTCACAAAACTCCAAAACTATTGTACCGGAACCGTAACTGGGCCGTTTTATGGACGATCCTTTTTCTCTTCATTCATCCAATGAGTTGGCATAAAAAAAAATTTTATTTGAAAGAATGAGATTTTGATAAGTAAATAAATCCGATAGAACTAATAATTCGCGTTTGGAGAGACGAATACTTCCGGAGATCGGAATCTCCAATAAAACGCTCTTTAAACAAACGATCGGTTGTTTAACCGAGAGAAAGGTTTTCTCGTTTTTCTCCGCCAAGTTTGTTCGCCAAGTCCCGTTATGAATGCCATAGCTCACAGCTGTAAAGCACGTTCTCTAATTTGTCGGGTCATTTCAGATTAGAGCTTTACGCCGGACCATGCGGTGGCGTTAGCAGAGGTGGAGTGGGATTTAGGATATCTTGATTGACAAAATGTTCGAGATGGAGGTACCCGGAATCGTTCGGAGGTAAGTTCGCACCGCTGTTTGTCTTCGAAACGGAAGGGTTTATTTGTGGTGGGTTCTGCACCTATTTGGATCATTTTGTTAAATATGTTTCCGTAACATTTAAACTATAGTTTGGGTTTGTGAGGTCGGTGAAGTGTTTGATAATGCGTTCTCGTAAACTGAGTATGCAATAAATTATTTTTAATTCATTAATGCCTAGTATTAAGGGAAGGTGATTCAAAGGTTCGTAGATATTTCCTGTTTTCGGTAGGATGTAGATGGCAATCCTATATACTATCTGCATAATTTTCTAGTACCTGCTATATTTCTAACTCTGTCATTTTGATGGTACGATTTTTCGATCCTCGCGCGTTATTTACTATTTTGGCAGCACCCTCGACTGAAATCGTGATGCATGGCCTTATCTGTTGTAAAGTTTCGCTTTAAAGTACCGTACTGGCGTATGAAACCAAAATAATATGTTATACCTTTTTTATAAATGGTGATGTTTAAAAACGACCGGCTGTTGTCCTATTCGTTAAAGTTGTTTACATTTTATCTTTGTTTACATTTAAGATATTTATCAATATACAATTCGGTCAGGCATGGATCGAACAAATGTAGAAGACGACGATTTTTTTATACATAAAACTCATAAAAGACTTGTTTCCGATAAGTATATATTTTATAAAATGTATTTAAACTGTTTTTGACGGATCACTTAAAAGGTAATAAACATTGGAAGCGTTTACCCTTTCAGTTAAAAATGGCAGCAGTAATAAATCATTTAAAAAGTTCTTCAATAGTGGAGTTACTAAGACTTGTTTCCGATAAGTATATATTTTATAAAATGTATTTAAACTGTTTTTTTACTGATCACGTAAACGGTAATAAACATTGAATGCGTTTACCCTTTCAGTTAAAAATGGCAGCAGTAATAAATGATTTAAAAATTTCTTCAATTGAGCAGTTGCTAAGCAAAATCTGTTATTTCGATTGTCGTTTGCAACAAAAAAATGTTAAAATCGTCTTTGACGATGATACTTAATACAGGTATGCCGAATTCGAGAGATTTAGAACTGGAAGCAGACATCTCGCTAACTATAAATCAGTATAATATTATTCGATTATTTTATTGATGGTAATTGTCTATGTAGCTATAAATGTTTAACTGTTCTATTGTTAATTTACGAATAAAAATACTAAAAACATTAATAATGTATACCAAATTTCATCTTAAAATTCACGAAATTTCTTTTTCCTTCTTCACCTTTTCAAGATATCAGTATTAATATTGCTTTCTTTCAATAACCGATAAAACGGATGAACTCTTTTTGATATGAATTAAGTTTTCGTTACATTTCAGAAGTCTGTCCCGTCAAAACATCGCTTTCGTTCCGATGGTAAACAAACAGATCGCGGTGTAAACAAAATCGGAAAATGAGACGATATTCCTATTGATATATGTTTGTTTCATTCGGCATTAAAACTAGTTTACACTTTTCTGCATAGATGCATTTTATAAGTCTATCCCGCCAAAAATACTTACTTTTGTTCCGAGATAAACAAAAAGATATCTGGATAAACAAAATCCGGATATTGAGGCGATATTCATGTTGATATTAGTTTGTTCCAATCACCGTTAAAGTTAACTTACTCTTTTCTGTGTAAATTCGTTTTATATTACAATTTAAAAGTCAATCACCGCAAAAGAAAGTCATTTTTTGAATAAACAAAACGAGATAAACAAATAGCAGAGAAATGAGATGATATTGATTTATTTCAAAAACATATAAAATGACCCTTTTCTTTGTCAATTTAGTTTACATTACATTTATGTTTATCCGTCAAAGTCGCTTTTTTTTCTGGATTAAACAAAAGGGTTGCGAAATAAACATTGAGACATCTCAATGGCAACTTACTTTACCACATTCATCGCATTTTACTTTTGCTTGTCTTGTACATCCCATATCATATGCACATTGAATGCTTTAAACTCTTGTCTATCGCATTTGATGACAAGGATATAAAATATATAAAATCTTTACAGTGTACTCGGCTTAATGGGATTGCGGTGTCATGTTATCCATCGCTTATTGTTATCGAAATCACTGGGTCCCGATTTTCTCCATTCATCTGTATATGTTAAAATGATCGCTTTATGGGATCGTTACGTTGGTTCATGTTATCCGTTTTCGAGCCTCATTTTCACTGGCAAACGAATAGTCACAATCTATTCAGAAAGAACCTATCCTATCTTTTCCTTCGCTGTTGTTTGAATTTTTGAAAATTTTCCCTCATCCACTTAGGGAAATGGGGAATGAACAAAGGAGTGGGATATGACACGTTCCTGGAACGTTTCAGAAATACGCGCACCCTGCTGGTGGTCCATGGTTGTCAGATAAGCAGAAAGCAACCCATTCTTATCGGAACTGAGAAGGAGCGTCTTCCCATTTTATGCCTCGCTCGCTTACGTGCAGTTTGTCGACAGGGAAGCCAGAAAGCGAAAGGATTCAACGTTAAAACAAAATATCGAAATTTTAAATCGTTACGACGGGTTGATTAGGATGACGATCCATTTAATCCACGAGCTTCTTAGAAAAAATGGTAGACAGTCAACAACTGATCAACTTTTTTAAAATTATGTATACAGTTCTTATGTTTCAAAGGATAATATAGGGTACATAAATATAAGGTGTGTTTTTTCCTTTTGTTTTGAAATTGAGTACGTGTGAATTAAAAGGGGGGTGGGGTAAATTTATCTCATTTTGAATATAGTTTGTTGTTATCCATCGGTTATTGTTATCGAAATCGCGGTGCCCCAAACGGATCCCATTAAGCGGAGTTCACTGTATAAAACAAAATGTAGATGATTGTGTATGCCATATGATTTCCAAACGTATAAAACATTAGACGTGTGCATTCTCTCTGATGTACAGGTTCAGTTACAAAATTACCTATAACAATACTGTATGAGCCAGGGTTGTCATTTTGACCGGTCAAAACTGATTTTGACCAGCACATTGGATAAAAGTGGTTTGAACCGTCGAAATCGGTCAAAAGTGATCGGAAGCGGTCAAAATTGTTAAAAATAGTTTTAAATGATTTTAATTTTTTAATTTATAATATATTTTGTACTTAGAGGTGACTTTGAATAAGCAATAAAAATAGTAGTGAAGTTCAACAAAATAGGACTCTCACAAGTTCACGAGATTGAACATGCTTATACAGTATAATAAGAATGCTTGAATGTTAAAAATGAACCATGCACGTGCCATTGTAAAAATGGAATCCAGTGGCAGTAAAAAACACAAAATAGGAGTTACAGTTAAAGATACACTTGGATCCGATGTCTGTTGGGCAGCCGTGAAGAAGGTTACAGGCATTAACATAAAATGGGTTGATTTTACAATACATATCATGAACTGTCGTGCCAGCTATAGAAAGATGATTTTCGAAGTTTGGAGTCATCCATATTTTCGAAATCGTTTCAATGGAGAGACAACTGCGAAACGTGTTACTTGTAACCCTTTTTTTTAATTCAACATAAATGATATATAAAACAGCTTGTATATAAAAAAAAATAAATATAACTTTTTTTTTTAATCTTAGTGTTATTTGTTTTTTGTCGGTGTTATTTATAGTATGACATTTTTAACAAATTGTCTTTATGATATGCTAGTAAACTATGTTCGAATAGTATTAAATAGATTGAAAAAGGAATTTCAATGGTCAAAACGGTCAAAATGAATATGGACCAGGATGGTTCAAACCACTGGTTTAAACCCCCAGGGTTAAAACCGATACAACCCTGGTATGAGCAAAATGCTATAAAAAGATTTGTTTTACCGAGAGCCTTCACTGAAGGGAAAATTCCGGTTTCATTCATACGTTACACTAAAGTATTGTATTCAATAAATGCATATCAAAAATTTCTTTGGTTTTTACGTTAGGTTTGCCTTTAACTATTTTCAAATTTATATACCATTAACTCATTCTTATTCATTAAGAATGCAGAATGGTGATATAAGAAGTGAAATATAATAAAAGGCGCTTTTAAAACGACCACAATAAGCGAACATGACCCGCTTCGACGCCCACTAATTGTATATACTTACGCAAAATGAAATCTTTCTCTCCATATGTTTGAACCTTCCCGCGCAAAGGGAGCATTCTCTTCTACAACTAACAACAAAGATATTCTCTTTGAAAACCTCGTCTGCAAAACAAAGAGCCAACGATATAATGGGTGAACATTTTTCGAAAAAAAAAAAGGGATTTTGTTAAAAATAGCAGTTGTTTGAAACTCGCTCGTGGAACGAAAGTGCCATTGTATGCCATTCACTTGTATTTCATTGGCTCTTTCTTTTCTGACAGGAGTGGCTTGGAGAACATATATTAATATCAAAGCGTTAGGAATACTTTTGTTTCAAAATAACAAATACTCTGACATTTTAAAAACGTGAAATTAAAATTATTTATACTTTTTGCTCGCGTCCGATCTACGGGATTATTTCATACATATGTGAATTAACGATGAATTTGTTTCAATGAAAACCTTAGCTTTCATGTTTTATCCACTCCTCATGGGTTACGAAGGCTAGAACGAACAATACCAAAAGAAGAAAACTGTCTTTCCATTCCGGCAGACGAACCCACGGCTGTCGTTATTGGGTAGACAAACTGGATTTCGAGTTCTGTAACACTCTCTTTACCTCCCATGACATAAAATGAATTCCACCAATCATAGTCAATCATTGTACTACCCCTGCTCCATACTTTCTGATAACTCAATTCTTGGAAAACACATGCTATCTATCTGAACTTATTTACTTATTTGTATTTCTGTGCCGGCTGATTGGCAATTCTCCTGTCTTCGGAAAATAGGTTTTAAAAGAAGTGAAAAAAAATGGTTTAAATCAATGATTTTTTCAAAAAAATCAACTGATTCAAATCATGCCAACCCTGCTTCCAAAGGAGAAAACCTTGTATGAACGTGTTTAGCGGGGAAAAAGACGATGCTAGCGAAAAAATAGTAGAGCATTTTTAAAGCGTTTTGTTAAATTGAGCATTTGTTCGAAACTCGTGCACAGTCCGCTATAGTGTTGTTCCATTGTAAGACATTTACTGGCGAGACATTTACAGTTTACTGTTTCTTTTTTGAGAGACTTGAACTGTATAAAACAAATACAAAGGGTTAGGAATAATTTTCTTTAAAAATTAATATCATCGTAAAATATGCGTTTTAAACTTGAAATTGAAAAGGGAATTTTCTTAATGTTATACTGAATAGTTTGTGTTCAAAAGACGTTCGGTCTTTCAAAGCAAATTTCTTTGACTGTGAACTTTACTGGAAGACAGAGCATGTCAGGGGCGGGAAGGAAAGGTTCGAAATCAGTATATTTCTTTTTAAAAAGGAAAAACTCATTTCAACGTCTGCGGCGTAGCAAAACAAACACGAAATTCCGATGGAGTTTTGCAATTCGAATTTCAACGGGATTTTAACTCATAATACAGTGGACTCGTTTAAAGGCATCCGTTTGGGACACCGGTATTTCGATAACAATAAACGATTGATAACAATAAACGATATTCAAAATGAGATAAATTACCCCCCCCCACACACACACACACTTCAATTCACACTTACTAAATTTCAAAACAAAGTAAAGAAAACCCACCTTATATTTATGTACTGTATATATTATCCTCTAAAACATGAGAATTGTATACATAATTTTAAAAAAATGGATCCATTGTGGACTGTATCATTTTTCTAAGAAGCTCATGGATAAATGGTTCGTCATCATAATCCACCTTTTTATAACGATTTAAAATTTCGATAATTTGTTTTAACGTTACATCATTTCGCTTTCTGGCTTCCACATCGACAAGCTGCGT
>CM063510.1:176606734-176791734 GCA_032207245.1 Pardosa pseudoannulata | reverse complement strand
ATATATATATATATATATATATATATATATATATATATATATATATATATATACATACATATATATATATATATACATACATATATATATATATATACATACATATATATATATATATATACATATACATATACATATATATATATATATATATATATATATATATATATATATATATATATATATGAAACAGCGTAGCATGTCATGCTTCAGGGATGTAACGGGGTCGAAGGGTTGTATTCGTAGGCGAAAAGAATAAAATTTACCAAGAGAACTTTAGCAGCATCATTATTTAGCAACGTCCAACAGCAAAATCTCTCAAAAAAAGTTGTTGAGGCCTTTTATAACTTTGATGGCGCGACGGGCGTGAGAAAAGGAATCTGTTTCATCAACAAAGTAGAATGGCTAGTCGATTTCGCCAACAGGAAGGAGATTTTTCTAAAAGCCTCCACCCCCACACTATGGCCCACTGCAAGCCATGACCACCTTCTGCAGGGGGGTTGGTTTATCGTGGTCGATGGCGGCAGACGATAAAGTAGACTTGGCTTTGGAGGCGGTTTTTCTCCAAAGATCAAAAGCAACCAGATGCGCAACTAAAGTGCGCAGTAGACGCTACGGAGGAATCCTCCTGATTGGCTCATTGAATGGCCCAGCGTGTGGATGCAACCTACGAACTATCGTTGAAGGTCGCCATCAGGAAGTGGGGAACAATGGGCCATAGTGTGGAGGCTACATAAGACAAAAGAGTTTAACGCCAAGAGGCTACTAAGAAGAGAACGAAATCGCGGATTGGGTGGATTTTTAATATAGGACTTAGTAATTTTAGTTTAAGAATTTTTACAATGCATGTGTGTATGTATATATATATATATATATATATATATATATATATATACATATATATATACATATATATATATATATATATATATATATATATATATAGATAGATAGAGATATAGATAGATAGATATAGATAGATAGATATAGATAGATATAGATAGATAGATAGATAGATATAGATAGGTATAGATAGATATAGATAGATGTAGATATAGATAGATAGATATAGATAGGTATAGATAGATATAGATAGATAGATAGATATAGATAGATAGATAGATATAGATAGGTATAGATATAGATATATAGATAGATGTAGATGGATAGAGATAGAGATACATACATATATATATATATATATATATATATATATATATATATATATATATATATATATATATATATATATATATATATATATATATATATATATATATATATATATATATATATATATATATATATATATATATATAGCCTCTTTCTCTCTGTGTACTCCTTAACTGACACAAATCTATATTGCATTTACATTCATTTTATTTAATATTCGTAACATTTATTTTTCAAAGATTTTCGGTTGATAAAGCATTCTGTTTTCTGCCAAATCATCGTTTCTGGAGTGCCAAACGTCGCCGCCGTTCACTGTCTGCCAAATAGACTCTCCTTCGGGCAACCGCCGCAAGGAATTGTTCCCGAAACTCCATAATATGTTTTGAAACAGATCCGAATGCAATGAGTAGGATGCACACTGGCACACTCGCAGATCGTTCGGCGGGACACGTGAGTTTTCGCGCTACGCTAGTCGGCCAGACGAGTCCTTTTAAACTCCAAAGAATGTTTGGTACCTGGAAACGAAACCCCATCCCCGGAATTGCGTGACTCGGTCGGCACGCTATTGGCCCGAGAAATGGTACCAGGTTCTTGATTATGATGTTCCACGAAAGCAAGAATACCCCTCTTTCTTGGTCGTATTTTGAGACGGAGGTGTAAGTGTGAGCGTAGGGAATGTTATTCCATATCTGATGCTATATTGAACAAAAGGTAGAACCTTATGCGATCTAACGAGTTCGAGATTCTTAACCCATTGTGTGCGGTACATTTCGCAGCGAATTGGTACCGGGAGCGGGCGTTTTGAACGTCCATCTAGTTATTCAGTTAACCCTTCATTTGACAAGATGTTTTTTTTCAAATATTTTTTCATTTCTGTTATTTTCCCATGTCTGTATAGACATTAGGATCTCTGTAAAATAAACAAAAAAAATATATATCATTTTCCATTTTTGAGATAATGTCTGCTGTGGCGAAAACCGACAATGATGTTATAGAGTAATATTTGTATATTATATTAACAATTATTATAGATGTTATAAATAAAATATACAGGTCCGGTGTAGCGGGAAGACTTGGCCAAATTAAGGGTTCAATCTTGATAGATCGAAAATGATTTCATTTTTGAACCCACTTTTCGCATTTTATATTGAAATAGATAAACAAATATATAAATAACAATATATAAATATTTCATTATAATTATCTGCGTTCAATTCACTCCTTTTCGCAAGGGTAAATAAAATGTTAATTTTAAATCTAAATTGATTTTTTTAATCCACCTTCCCGTTCTGATGTTCCGCATCGACTGACGTCAAAACTAGTTTATATTTGTTTCAATTTTTTTAGAACTATGTAGTAGGCAAGAACATTCGGCTTCGTTTTCCTGTCTATACCGTTATTTTTGTACCCACCCACAAACCATGTTGTTACACTAACCCGTACTAGTACGTGACCCGCGCTCAAGTATCAATCGTCAGAAAACGTACTAGTAAGTGTCCCGCGCTCAAGTATCAATCGTCAGAAAAGATACTAGTACGTGTCCCGTGCTCAAGTATCAATCGTCAGAAAACGTACTAGTACCTGTCCCGCATGCAATGTGTTAACATTGTTGACTTCTCCATTCGGTCTAAAGCCGAACGATGGCCGATTGGTTAGGGTGCTGACCTTCGGTACAGGCGTTCGTAGGTTCGAATTCCACAGTGGCATGGATGTTCGTAGCCGTTCGGAATCGGCTCTAAGCTACAGGTCTCGGTCTCATTAACCCTCGTGTTGCAAAAAGTAGACCGTAGCACTCCAAACCAAACCAAACATTCGGTTAAAATTCATCCCTAAGCTGAATACATCAGGGTAGCTTTGAGGGTCCAAATGAATCATCTATATCGGATACAGTGGTAATGCACAATTTGGGGGGGGGGGAGGGTTCCAGACGAAAAGGGGTGTTTTCCGCCAGAGACCCCTAGAATGATTCCGGCTGTGCCCTAAATATTTGTCCATAACTCGGCGATAATAGCAGATGGTCATTATTTAAAAAGCCTTTTATTTAAAAGGAAGAAGGGTATTATCAAAAACTTTATTTTGGGGGAACTTAACAACCTTTATACGCATTTGAATGAAATATCTCCTGAAAACTTTCTTTAAATATTGAGGTATGCCACAGAAATAATGAAGGTATTTGGTAAAGTAGTTTATAATATATCCATTTTACGATTGGAGTTGAGAAAGCGAAAATTGCTTAAAAACCATTCTTACTGACTACCCTTTCTAATGTTAAAAGTAGGTTATTTCTAATTCTCCGCGTCTAAAACTTATTAAGTCCAAAAGCCACGCGAAATGGAGTTCCTACAGCTTTTTTTGCTGTCATAAACTTCGTCTCGCGGTTACAGCATTAAAAAGAGAATAAATAAATAAACCACAGTGTTACCTCAATCTAGAGGAATGAACATCGCTCCAGCTTAATATTTGCGTGCTATTAAGCCGTTCTCAATGTCTTAATTTATTTGCTTTTTCTCCGCACTTTTTAAACCGGTCTAGAGAATTTTCCATAGGGACAAAATATCCATCCTGTTGAAATTACAGATGTGAGTGAAAAGCCAAATGAATATGGGTCAACTCATTTCCATTCGCTTTCGATTCGTGTCTAACCAGCTGCATGTGAAAGTACGAGATCAAAAATAAAATTTGTATTAATATGCATAACGTTCATTAACTAACTCATTTGAGGTAGGGAAAGGTCAGTGACGAACCGTCAGAGAAATTTAAGTAGTTATCCAGCGACCAAACGCACGCCCAAGAACACAAAAAAAAAATGAATGAAAAAGAAAATGGATAAAATTTTAAAATCTTGCGGAATTTCCGAGGGTTGCGAAGAATTTCTTAAATGATCACGCAGTATTTACTTGCTACGTTTTAACGGCTGAAAGAACTTTTTGGAAAACTTACAACCTAAAAACTGGAAGTGTTCATTTAACACATTGTATGCGGGACTCGTACTACACGGATCACATTCCTTGTAATTAAACTTTTAATCATAATTTAATCAATCTTGATTTCTCTTTTTGTAAATAATTGTAAAGTTTACGAAATCAAGAAATATAAAAGGGAGTACTTTACGTGAACCTTTTGTCTGTTGTTTTTGCTTTTGTTATTGCCTGGTGATACCTGTTGCTCGTCTTGTTTTCGTTCCAATCTAGTTTTTTCCCCCCTCAGGTAAACTGCATAAATGCCACACTTGCCGGAATGTTCAATTTGAAGCATTAGTTTAGTATCATCTGCGAACTGTTTTGAATGTTTTGTTTAACTGTTTTATTTACGTCGTTTTTGAGAAAGGAAATATAAACTTTGATGTTTTTGAACTTATTGATCGTTCCTTTCAAACAACTAGTACGTTTTCTGACAATTGATACTTGAGCGTGGGACACGTACTAGTACGGGTTAATGTCACAACATGGTTTGTTTGTAGGTACAAAAATAACGGTATACACAGGAAACGAAGTCGAATGTTCTTGTCTACTACATAGATTCTGGAATGTAAAAATGTTTATATATAACATAATTCGAAAAAATTAAAACTATAGACTACTATTTCTATTTGATTTTTCATATTGACGATACTATTTTAAATTTATCCACTCAAAAATATATTTTTTGTCTCCAAAAATCTTATGGTTGTTATTTATATATTTCTATTTATATATTTGTTAATATATTTCGATATAAAATATGAAAAGTTGTTTAAAAAAATGAAATAATTTTCGATCTATTGAGATTGAACTGAATAACTAAATTGATGATCACAACGCCCTCTTCCGGTAAAAATTCCGCCGCACACAACGGGTTAAGAATGCATCTCCTGTATAGCCGATTGTTTAACCAAAAATGGTACTTCTAGTTTCACTTGAAAGCTGTCAAACTACATTGAGCCTAAATCGTGTTTCAAAGCAGTTTTATGGATTCCTTTAGTGGATAGATTCGAACACTTTTCTGCGAAACACTTTCCTGAGAAAGTTACAAACTGAAAATGGCTTCTGTGAGTAAGCAATTCACCATTCATTATCTACTTTCTTGGGAAAACTATTTTTTCATTTAACTTCCCTTTAACTCAAAATGGGTGTCTTTAAGATCACTTTCCATGTTTAAAAATTTTTCTTTGTACTTCATACCGTATGTGAAATACTTAACCCATTGTGTGCGGAACCATTTCTCAGCAAAATTGTACCGGGAGCGGGCGTTTTGCGCTTCCATTTAGTTATTCAGTTAAATCTCGATAGATCGAAAATTATTTCAACTTTTCGTATTTTATATTGAAATATATAAACAAACATATAAATAGAAATATATAAATAACAACCATACGATTTTTGTAAACAAAAAATATATTTTTAGTGGATAAATTTGTAATAATATTGTAACGGCGTGATTTGCCGGTGTGTCTACAACAAAGAACATTGCTTTGAGAAACGGACTTCGCTTATGTTGATACAAAGGTGTTTTCTCCTCCGGCATCACGAGGTCTAGACTTTTGTGTCCTACAGTAGCGAAACAACAGACCAGACGACCGGGCGTCCAGACTGACAGCCAGAAATAGGACCATCGGAACTACAAAGGGATGCCGCGACATTGGATCTTCGCCGACACGAAATTCCAGAGACTGCCGGGTTTGCGGTCGGTGATTGTCTAGCCCAGATCCATCCGGTTGGTCGAAGATGTGGTATCGCCAGATGATACAATGATGAAATCGTGGGTGAGGCCCCCTCTCTTAGAGGACCCTCCCCTAAAAAAGAAACTAGATAAGATTTTTTTAAAGAAGTAGTTAGTTAGCTAGCAACCAGCTCATTCGGAGGTCGTCTTGACCAGTCTCTCTATCGGAGAGTTTTTCCTAGCGATAATTCCACCTTGGGATCCCTTTTATTAAGAATTAGCTAGAGTCAGCTCATTCGGAGGTCGTCTTGACCAGTCTCTCTATCGGAGAGTTTTTCCTAGCGATAATTCCACCTTGGGATATATCTCTTTCTGAAATTGAGGACGATACCCTGTGCCTTAGGTTTTCTTTTAATTCGATCTTTTTCATGATTGAACGTGTATTCCTCTTTGGAACTCTGTGTTTTGATATTTTCGAAGAAACCATTTGTTATTTCAACTTATCTCCTCTAATTGAGTGTACTGTCTTCCTCATTACATCAGTGAACTTTCGCGCGAGCTACCGAATTGTTTCTTCCGTCGGATAGCCAACATTTTGGCAGAGGCATTTATTGTACGTCTCTACTCAGGCCTGAGTGTATCGAATCACCTACCTGTGATCGGAAATTGGTTTTTTTAGTGTATATAGAAATGATATATATAGCAGAGATGTCAATAAATAAATTATTCAAGAAACACCTGAAACAAGGACCGGATACGTTACAGCATCGTAAATATGAAAAATCAAATAGAAACAGCAGTATAGAGTTTTAATTTTTTCGAATTATGTTATGTATAACCATTTTTACGTTAAAAAAAAATGAAAAGAGCAATCCTAAAACTAATATTGTTTTACAGGGTGGTAACGTTCAAAGCCTTTTCCTTTATGAAGAGGTACACGGCAAAACTTGCCTATGTAAGATGTTTCACTCCACACTTTTTTCACAGCACACACACGACATTCTCTTGGCGTCTTTTTCTTCTTCCCCGTAGTAACAATTTTCTCTAAAATATGTGAAATTATTTCTCTCAATTTTTACAGAATCTATGTAGTAGACGAGAACATTCGGCTTCGTTTTCCTATCTATACCGTTATTTTTGTACCCACCAACAAACCATGTTTTTACACTAATCCATACTAGTACGTAACTTTCGTTCAAGTATTAGTCGTCAGAAAACGTACTAGTACTTGTCCAGCGCTGAAGTATCAATCGTCAGAAAACTTACTAGTACGTGTCCCGCATACAGTGTGTTAAGACGTGTTGAGTGCTTTAAATATTGCTGCTGATTTGCACGGATGTTCTAAATATAGCATCCAAAACACTTTTAGGCTTCTAAAGCTACGTAGTAAATTCTCTGTAATATCGAATAACGTTTTCATTTTATCATCTACATTTACTTATGCATTGTGATAGATGTATTTTATCACTTTATGGCAGGGTTGACATGATTTAAATCAGTTGATATTTTTGAAAAAATCATTGATCTTAATCATTTTTTTTCACTTCTTTTAAAACCTCTATTCCAAAGACAGGAGAATTGAGAATCAGTCAGCACAGTAATACCAATAAGTAAATGAGTGTCAATAGATAGCGTGTGATTTCCAAGAATGGAGGGGTTGTTATCAGAAAGTATGGAGTAGGGGTAGGAGCAATGACTGAGTATGACTGGTGGAATTCATTTTATGTCATGGGAGGTAAAGAGAGTGTTACAGAACTCGAAATCCAGTTTGTCTACCCAATAATGGCAGCTTCTTCGTCTGCCGGAACAGAAAGTCAGTTTTCTTCTTTTGGTATTGTTCCTTCTAGTTTTTAATCAAAGCTAGTGTTTTTATTGAAACAGTTAAATCCATCATTCGGTGATTAAAAAATATTGAAATAATTGTGATTTGTTTTTAAATAAATAGTTTGCATTAAAATAATAGTTAATTTGTTCTTTAAATTGACATCTTATTGAGTTGGCACTATCCAATGACAAAATAATGGCATGCATTTAGATTAAAATTTATAGATTTAATTTTAAGTAATCAGTGTGTAGAATATACTAGATAGATAAGATGTTACTTTTTATACCAAACTATTCTATGTATATTGCAAAAAACATAAAAACAACAATTAAAATTAGTATTCAGAAAAAATCAAAGAAATCCGATTTAAATAAAAAGAACAGATTTAAATCAAATAAATCTGATTTTTTTTTAAATTTTTTTCCAATCCTGCTGTAAGTTACTAAGTACCACATCTTTCCATTAATTAATAGTGAGATAATTTCTACACTATTTATTAATGAGAACCTTGAAAAATCTGATACAATACCGAAGTGTCTAAGCAACAGTTTAAAAAAGTATAAGTGTTTGACAAGGTAATATTAACCTCGTACATACGATACCTTTATTTTCTTTTTGGATTGAAAAAAACTAGTTTTTTACTATCTGATGTAAAAGGTTGTTTGAATAAATAATTCTTCGGAACTGTCGTGATACTTTTCTTAAAATCTGGCACAGTTCGAGTCATAAAATCTATCATGTTTACAACGCAGAGTCATGTGTTGCTTGTAATAAAAGCCGTCTACTTCTTAATAACTCAGAACAGAAAAAGAATTGCTCCGATTTCTTTCTCAACTGACATGTTATGTAATCTCCGAAATGTTGAAAATAAAAACGCAAATTTAGGCTTCGATTTTCATTGTAGGTGATTGAAGCTAATTCATTATAGTTTATTAGGGCTAATCGGGATGCCATTGTGTAATTACTATTGTTTTATAGATAATCACCGATTACATTTAACTAAACATATCCTTTATATCCGGATATCTATATATATATAAATGAATTTGTGTCTGTCTGTCTGTACTCGATAGACTCAAAAACCATGCATCCAATCGCCGTGAAAATTTGGGAAATTATTAGGTACATCTCTAGGAAGGTTTTTGAAAATTTGTAACGTTCGAAATCCATTCCTTCCTCCTTTTTCGAGCTTTTCATGTCATTATTTCAAGCATTATTTTCCCCGATTAAGAGCAAACGATAACTTTTTAATTTGTCACATCATAACTAAGTGAAAGAAGCAATATTTCTTGAAATGTGACATCATCCCATGCAATTGTTTTAAGCGCAGTTTTCCTCGGTTAAAAGCAAGAGATTAAAATTTTCAATTTATCGCATAACAAGTAGGTGAAAACGATTTTTTTTTTATCATTATGACGTCATTACTTTAAATATCTGATTTATTAATTTCTTATTTTATATTATTTAAACATCGTCTGAGTAGTATCCATTCGATTTGACCTGAAAAATTGAGATATAAAATGATTATAACAACAAAAAGTACAAATTTCAGTGACTCTCGTAGGAAATAAAAACCTATCATTTTATATAGTTATCTTTATATTCATATGGTTGTTACTATGAATGTGTGTTTCTGTTTCATACTAAACTGTGTGGTTTGTCATAAATTTCCTTCATTTTGGAAAACATTTATTAATACCAATAAAATGAGCACTGTTGCTGTCAAAACCTCTGCTTCCTATTCTACTCCGTATTATGGCAAGATCTATTAACGTTGCTAATCAACGTACGGTAGTAATACAGTAATGTAATTTAGGGTTCAACTTATATTTTATCATAAAAAAAAGTTTGAGCAAATTTAATATCACACAAATTCGATTATAAAAACTGAATATTATTATAATACGCTTATAATAGAAATATATAAATATGCCAAAGACTCGAACTGAACTGTGATGAATTTAGAGAGTTATGCAAGAAAAAAAATCTTTGTTTAAAACATATATATATAATTTACCGTAGTGAAGCACGGGCACACTGGCTAGTTTTAAAATAAAGTAATATATTGGGGGATTTTTTTATAAAAAATAGACGAGGAAAGTTAAGTGAAAGAAACTAACATTGCAGAATATTAAATAATAATTTATAACTTTTAATTCACAGAAGTATTACTAATATTTTGCAGTAACATAACACACTTACAAGATATAATAATTTTATTTCAAAACTCGGAATTTACAAAGAGTCCGTTTAACTTCAATTTTTGTTTCTCAACTCGGGAGTTTGTTGCAAATCGTCTGCTTTTTAAACCTTTTTTGCATGTTGCATTCTTAAGAAACAAACGAGTGTCGCAAAATTTGTTTATCTCTGAATGGCATCGTTCCATTGTTTGTTGCTTTATTGTGTCCAAACGAGGTCAGTGAAGGTTAATTTGGAGGATGATACATAGAATTTGGAACAGCGATTACAGTTAAAAGTTTCGTGTCAGTGCTCTAATCGCTTGCCATTGAAGTAATTATATATATCTGCAAGCAATTGAGTTCAATAAACGTAGATGAATGGCGGTTTATAACAAAATACGTCTTCAAGAACAGTGGAACGAACAAAAGCAGTTATTAAGTTGATTTGAAGACCTGAGAACTGATTTCTTTTCAATTCATTTTCTACGTGGCTGAACGGTTTAGATATAACGTGAGTTCTTAGGCAAAATTTTGTGAATAAGATCATATATCCTCTTAGATAATGTCAGACATTTCAGTATTCTTTCCATTGATTTTTTTCCCTCGATAAGCCTTGGTGAAAAAGAATATAACTTTATAAAATGCAGATGAATCGAATTTTAGTGGAATAGGCAAAATTCTCGATGCTGTTCGAGACAACTCTTTTAATTCTGCTGACGTGTTTTATTCGTTTAAAATTATTTAATTATATATTTGATTTTTAGGTAATAAATTGGATCTATATGATCTCTTAAATATAATCATGTAAATTTATTATTGTTAGATTTGGCTTTTTTTATTAACTTTAGCAAGATTTTTCAACGATTCTTTCATAATACACTACGAAATTGGGCTTACGAGGTAAACATAACATCACTTGGCTTTGTTTTGGCGATCATTTCCAAATGGAGTCGTATAATCAGATCTAATGATAAAAACTGTACATAGTTATATTTTTAAGCGGTCCTATTGATCCAATTAGTTATCTAAAAAGTCCCATATATATTTAAATAATTTAAAACAAGATGATGTCAACGGAGCCCCTAACATTGTATTCTAATTTTGAATCATTTTCTGTTCTCACTTTTCCTATACAGCTTCACTGCAGTTTTTAGCGGAATTTGGATTTTTATCTATATTTATAATATCAAAACTGAGTCGAAAATGTAAACCTAACAAAATAGACAGCTTGTTGCCTTTTTTTTATGTTTTGATACTGTCGCTAAATTATATCGATGATGCTTACACAAAAACTGAATCTTCTATAATAAATGAATTATTGCTGGAACTCGATGCCGAGGTATATTAAACCGGATTCCGAGTGCCTGAAGAGTTGGATAACATTTTTCATATCTACCCAGGGTTGGAAAAAATATTTATTTAAAAAAAAAATAAAAAAAAAATCAGATTTATATGATTTATCAAAGGCATCAAAGGTGGTGATGCAACTGGACCATATGGGCTGAACCCGTCAAAGCACAAAAATGACAACAAGCGGAAAATAAACACATAAAAGTTATTTGATTTAAATCAGATTTTTTTTATTTAAATCAGATTTCTTTGATTTTTTTCTGAATGCTAATTTTAATTGTTGTATTTTAATATTTTTTGCAATATACATGGAATACTTTGCTATAAAAAGTAATATCTTATCTATCTAGTATATTCTACACACTGATTACCCAAAATTAAATCTATAAATTTCGATCTAAATACATTCCATTATTTTGTCATTGGATAGTGTAAACTCAATAAGATGTCAATTTAAAGAACCAATTAAATATTCTTTTAATGCAAACTATTTATTAAAAAAACAAATCACAACTATTTCGGTATTTTTAAGTACCGAATGATGGATTTAACTGTTTCAATAAAAACACTAGTTTCGATACTTTATCCACTCCTCATTGGTTACGAAGGGTAGAATGAACAATACCAAAAGAAGAAAACTGTCTTTCTATTCCGGCAGACGAAGCCCCGGCTGTTGTTATTTGGTAGAAGACTGGATTTCGAGTTCTGTAACACTCTCTTTACCTCCCATGACATAAAATGAATTCCACTAGTCATAACTAGTCATTGTACCTATCCCTACTACATACTTTCTGATAACGACCCCTCCATTCTTGGAAAACACATGCTATCTATTGACACTTATTTACTTATTGGTATTACTGTGCTGGCTGATTCCCAATTCTCCTGTGTTGGTCGGTTTTAAAGAAAGAAGTGAAAAAAATTGATTTAAATCAATGATTTTTTCAAAAGAATCAACTGATTTAAAACAGCTGATTTAAACCATGCCAAAATATAAGTTTATATTTGCCCACCGAAATGTAAGTTAATATTTGCCAAGTGTCTTAGGCACCCCCCAATCTTCCTCTTTTCCAGTGAGCGTTTGGATGAAATATCCTGATCACGAAAATGCCTTTTTTTAAAGGTCAAAAGTTTTATCTTTATCATGTAGAAATATCAGACAGTTTGAAAGCCTTTTTTTTTCTTCTGCTTCTCCGCTGAGAGGTGAAACGTGATTTCCTTCTTGTTTTACGGTAAACCTCAGATTCGCATTAAGGCCGAGATATTGAATTTCCTGAGCCATAAATGTTTTCACTTCTTACGTGCATCTGCGACAGATCCATTCGCGTGAATATCTAGGAATGGATAGGCGCTAAACATTTTATTGTAAATGATATCTGTATCATGCTGGATGTGTTTTTTTATGACACTCTTATCGTAGAGATCGAGATATTTTTTTATTTATGGTTTTAACATATTCTTTACGTATTTCATTGTGGAATTTCTTACTCTGGAGAATGTAAACAAACTTTCAGAATGTAAACAAACTAGTTTGAAAAATTCGGGGGATATCGCGTGTAAATGACCAACATTAGGCTAATTTAGGATTTCAAAATTTAGCAGACTCAATTCAAATTGTTGGAATGATATTAAAAATACGAAGGCCGTTATTCCCTTCTTTGCTTTCGTTCTTTTTGGTGTAATTTCTAATGAAAAAATGAAATTATACATATATAGACAAGTTGGTAGATGGCTAGATACATTTACACATAAGTATATATACAATAAGTATCGTGTCTCATATATAAGTACAATGGACTCCTCTTAATGGGATCCTTTTGGGACACCGCGATTTCGATAACGATAAACGATTGATAACCATAAACGATATTCAAAATGAGATAAATTTAACCCCCCTTTTATTCACACGTACTGAATTTCATAACAAAAGGAAAAACACACCTTATAATTATGTACTGTGTATTATTCTTTAAAACATAAGAATTGTATACATAATTTTTAAAAAAAAATGGATCTATTGTGGACTGTCTACCATTTTTTCTGAGAAGCTCATGGATAAATGGTTCGTCATCATAATCCACCTGTCATAACGATTTGAAATGTCGATCTTTTGATTTAACGTTCAATCATTTCGCTTTCTGTCTTCCCTATCGACAAGCTGCACGTAAGCGAGCAAGGCAATAAAATGAATACGCTCCTTCTCGGTTCTGATAAGAATGCATTACCTTCTGCTTCTCGGACAACCACTGACCACCAGCAGGTTGTACGTATTTCTGAAAAATTCCAGGAACTTGTAATATCCCACTCCTTTGTATTTAAGTCGGTTCGAATACCCCATACACAGCCAATGAGACAGAGGAGGAGCGAAACTTTCTTCTTCAGACAGCTGGAAAATGGGACAGAAAAGGAGCGTTCGATTTTGGGAGACGGGTTTCAAGAATGGAAGTCGGCGAACGCTTCTCTAAATCGGAGATTATATGGCTGGATAAGGGTGCATTTAAGAACGGGAAGGGTTTTTCCCCTTCCCATTTTTAAATTCCCTTATTTAGGTTGTGAAGACCCCTTTTGTTCAGAACACTAACGACCGAAATCAGCTGATCTGAATCCCTCCTGTTTTGACCCGACTACCATAGAGCGGCGGCGCCGTGTCTGGGATGTCGACAGTTCGGTCGAATTGGCGTCACGCCAGTGATCGGTAGCGGTCATGATCCCGGAGGATTGCCTCGAGAATTTCGGAATCGGGACAGCTAAGCGAATGAGAATTCAGCTAAAGAAAAGTGTCTGTCACCTTAGCTGGAGTTCTGAGGTAACTGGAATCGTAACTGACCATAAAACGGTTGGCGGGACCCTCACCGACTCCCAGGTATAAAAAGCCTCGAATTTGGCAACTCGATGCCTTTCGACATTTTCTTTTACGTAGGTGTTTCGAACTCGGGGAGGCTTCCTCGACTTTTGACCTGAGCCGGCTTTTTAGTGATTACGTCCGGGAGACTCGTAAAGTTCGCTCCTCTAAGGAACGGCAGGGTCTCGGCACCGAACGGGGGATAGATCGGGTTCGCGTTGCACCCTGGAAAGTCCTCCCCATTTTGTGAGATCATTTAATCTTTTTTTCCGACTGTGATCGTCGTGGTAATGTTATGCAAGCAACAATCTGTGATCCTTCTTCACGCTACTTCTTCGCTTAAAGGACATTGTAGTCGACACAAGTTTTGATAGGCGTGTAAATAATCAAAGGTCTAAAGGACAGAATTTTTTGTACCGGAACCCTCAGCTTTATATCCCACTCCAGGTGTGGATATTCGTAGGCATTTCGCCTGGACTTTCAACAGTCCCTGTCTACGCACCTGGTAAATATGCGTCGGTCGTCTGTTCCTATTTTTTGTCGTTGCAAGAAGATAAAACCCATTTTCACTCTGCATCGAAAGTGCGCGAGTATTTCCCGTGTCTGTCATAAAGTGTAGTTAGTGCGGATTAAGATCCTCGTTTCATCTCTTCCCAAGGATTTCGAGACGCCGGGGTTCCGAAACGACATTCTGTCTCGAGATGTGCCAGAAATACGAATCGGAGAAAAACATCTGCTTCGGTGAAAGGAAGCGAAACTTATTGGGTGTCAAGGTATGGGTACATCTCAAATAATGCGCAGCGTGTGTACGGGGCATATATAATTTTCTAAATCTGAAAAGTCATTACGTATTAAGCATGAATGCATAATAAACATTTTATTCCTTTTTTCCATAAAAGTTCCGTTATAATATTGAAAACGGTTGAACGGCAATAAAGATGTTTTAATTGGATGACACGATCATTTCAGACTCGCATGACACTTTGATTTAAATTTAAAAAATAGTTGAGTAACCCTGACTGGACATTTTAATAGTGTGTCTTTCGCCGTGTCTCCAAGAGACCTGCAGTACTTTGGAATTTTGACGGAGGCAGAAATGTTGAAACGGCTGTGTCCAGATTACTCAGTACGCGTTTGAGTCCACCGGGAGCGGCCGTTTACCGCGTCCATTCAGTTGTTCAGTTCAATCTGAATAGATCGAAAATTATTTCATTATTTAACCCATTATTCGTATTTTATATCGAAATATAGAAACAAATATATAAATAGAAATGTATAAATAACAATCATAAGATTTTTGTAAACAAAAAAATATATTTTTGAGTGGATAAATTTATAATAGTATCGTAAATAGGAAAAATCAAATAAAAATAGCAGTATAGATTTTTCCTTTTTCCCTTTCTGCAGTTCCGCATCGACTGATGTAAAAACGAGTTTTTATTTGTCTGAATTTTACCAGAATCTCTGTAGTAGACAGGAACATTCGGCTTCGTTTTCCTGTCTATACCATTACTTCTGTACCCACCCACAAACCGTGTTGTTACTCTAACCCGTACTAGTACGTGGTCCGCTCTCAAATATCAATCGTCAGAGAAATGTACTAGCACATGTCCCGCTCTCAAGTATCCATCAGCCGAGCGCTGGGCGAATGGTGAGGGTGCTGGCCTTCAGTACCGGTGTTCGTGGGTTCGATTCCCACTGTAGCACGATGGCAGAATGGTAGAGCATTGCTCTTCGGAACCAGATTTCGCGGGTTTCAATCCCGCTGATGGCATGGATGTTCGTAGCCGTTCAGAATTGGCTTTAAGCAGTAGGTCCCGGTCTCATTAGACCTTGTGTGCAAAACAGTAGGTCGTAGAGCACCAAACCAAACCCACTGTAGCACGGATGATTGTAGCCGTTCGGAATCGGCTTTAAGCAGTAGGTCCCGGTCTCATGAGCCCTCGTGTTGCCAAAAAGTAGACCGTAGCGCACCAAACCAAACCAAGTATCAATCGTCATAAAACGTACTAGTACGTGTCCCGCTCTCAGGCATCCATCGTCAGAAAATGTACTAGTACGTGTCCCAAGCTCAAGCATTAATCGCTATAAAACGTACTAGTACGTGTCCCGCATACAATGCGTTAATACAGTATCGAGTTGAAAATAGGACACGGAGAAAGTAATTTATCGGTAGCGGTACATTAAGTCGATATACGATCGTGTTGTACACTCTAAAACACGAACGTTCGCCTTAAACTTTTAAAGCCAAAATGTCCCTCCGAACATCCTCCGACGCAACCGCAACAGTTCGGCGATTTATCATTCGAGGTGGGAGTGCCGCGTAATAGAACTCACCCTGGTGCCCTTTTCATTTGAAAAGGAAAAATATGTATGTAACACAGTCTAGCACGCGAGAATCTATGAGCGCGGCTGGAGTTTATTTACGCCATTTAGGCGAGCTTTTCTCGGAAAAGCAACGGGCTAGATCGCTCGTGCATCTAGAATTATTATTATTATTTTAGCTCGCCCAATAACTTACCTAGAAAAGAATTTTTTTGTTGGTGTTGGGAGAAGTTCTAACCGTTTTATTTCTCCTCTCTAATCCCTTTGACGCACGAAATCGAAATTTCTTTTAGATTTCGTGAAATTTCTTTATAAATGTTATCGATGAACCTTTTAAATTTTTAAAATAGGATGCAAAACAGTTTTACATACGATTGATATTTTATCATTGTTTGTTTTTTACCAGAACTTCGACCCGAAACGGACCTAAAAAAGGAAAAAAACCGTTATTTGGGTCTGAACGAAAACCGGAACGGAACCGAAAAAATATCGGTTTAGTTCTCTTCGATATATCGTCATAACCGGCGTAAAGTAGAAGTCCATAGACTTCTACTTTACGCCGGTAGTAGTTTTAACCGTTTTAGTAGAAGTCTATAGATTTCTACTAAAAAACGACACTATAGTGTCTTGTTTTAGAAGCCATTTTTGATGTTGAATTTCGTTTTCCAGCTGTTACACGACTTGCAGCTTCCGTAGGCACGTGGTTGTGAAGGGTGTAGCGCGATCGTGGTTTCTCTTGAATTTACAGTTGTTGTCGATTTCGTGTAATACTCCCAAAAATACTTTGTTGCACACAAAAAAAAAATGGATTATTGGAGTGATCAAACCCGTCATTGACGTTTTTAAATTTTTGCTGTTATAGCCGCCGTCGTCCAGTTACTGGTCCGAGTCCGCTGGTGCCGTGACGGTTGTAGCCGCAACCTCATTAAAAAGAGGATGAATGAATCGAAATTAAGTTTATTGAAGCAGAAAGAGTAAAACTAGGCTTCTAACAGTCTAAAAATTACAATAACATGTAGTGTCAATTTTCGAACTTCACTTGTTCCTACTACGTCGATCTAGTGGAACGTAATTCGGTATATTCATTTAAATTCATATTTGTATTAAATGCAAAATCCGTTCGGTTCCTTGAAGGAGGTGCTACCGAATTTAGAATTGTCTAATACACAGGCAGTAGTATGCAATCCAAAATGATATTATCGATTTTTTCTCGGGGACACTATCGATTTTTTTTCAGCACTTTATCGTAGCAGCTATAGGAAAACAGTCTTCCTATTTTCTATAGTTTTTGTTACATTCATTTTTTCTGTTTTTTGAACAAATTTTAAAATCTTATATTTTTATATTTTTAAGCTAAAAGAAAAATAAATGTTTTTGTTATAATGGTGCATTTATAAATGCACCATTATAACAAAAGTACATTATTATTCTTCGGGATGTTGGCCTACGCAACGCGGGGGCAAACTGACAATGTGGAACGGTCGACTTCTTTCCGATAAATACGTCATTCGGGTTGGAATACACATTTAAAATTTGCGATATTTTAAACGAATGGTTGACCTTTCGAATGTTTATTTTGATTGGCTAGCTGCCGCTGAGAGGTACAGCCAACGTGTGTTTTACCCTTTGAGAGCTTATTAGATCGGAACCTCTGCTAAAAGCCGGCTGACACCATGAGCAATGTATGCAGTTGAACAATTGGTTGCAATTTATCCCTCGTTAGACGTCTATTTCCCGAGAGATCCGACAATCCTGATCGACTGACGGTTCTCATACGCCCCTCTGCCTATAAAGGACACGATGCGGTAATGACACAAACACGTTTCGAACCAAAGAACTTCGGGTCGGGATCTGTAAAAGTGTGGCCGCTCTAGCCTTGTGGCTTCCTTCCTAGCTAAACACTCGATTATGACAATCATCATTGGGTTCTACCGTTGATTCCTTTTCTGATCAAGTCATCGAAATCTATTTTGGTGGGTTGTTTTCGTTTACCGTTCTTCCTTTCGCTCTCATTCAGGCTGTTTACCCGTTCCTAAATTTTGTCTTTTACCCCCTAAAAACAGTCCTGCCAATAATCGCTGTCAATAACCTTCGAACACAAACTCTGATAGGGAGAACTTTATGTTAAAAAAAGTGGAAAAAAAATGGAAATTTTTTCAGCCATCTTCGAAAATATTCAAGATTTTTTTACAACTGGTATGTGAGGAGTAATCTGAAAAGTCGAATGCAGTATTTGTCATTATTGTAACCAATGTACGGCTTTGAAAGCGAACAAAAAGTGTATTTGATCCCTTTTGATACAACGTTCCCCTCCCTTATTACGGGGATGTCGCAACTCGAACAGTTTTGTAGTCGCATAACATGTAAATAGCGGTGTTTACACGCAGGCCTTGACATCGCGCGGTCGACTCGAATGAAGGATGCCGACACTCGGCTAATGGGAAAATGCCTTTTTCTTCCACCTTTTATTGGGGAGGGAAATGGGGTCACTCTATTGTCATGCAGGGGAGGGGCATTAATGAGAGCGGGCATTAATAAAACGGACCGTTCCGACGCTCTTCCAGATTCTTGCAGACCTGGCAGGATTCTAACAGCCGCGGCCGATTGACTTTTTATCTCTTGGCACTCCCATGTCGAGTCAGACTCGACATCTTCTTTCTTTTGTAACGTCGAGTGTGGCTCGACACGATTTTTAAATTTAAGAATGACTGTCCACACTTTTATAACTCAATTAAAATTGCCAGGTCTGTATTCAA
The DNA here is from genome assembly GCA_032207245.1 of Pardosa pseudoannulata. Classification (NCBI taxonomy): domain Eukaryota; kingdom Metazoa; phylum Arthropoda; class Arachnida; order Araneae; family Lycosidae; genus Pardosa; species Pardosa pseudoannulata. The sequence goes on along the minus strand of CM063510.1, from coordinate 176,772,645 downwards.
TTGATATAGCTTAAGGTGAAATTAATATAGAACTTGTCTAGTTGTCTATGGTGACTTGTCTGGTTGCACACACAACGGACTTTTTACCGAGAGGAGAATTTACCGTCGCTTCTCAACGAAATCAACAACGTTGATGGGTTGATTTCGTTAATCAGCGACGGTAAATTCTCCGCTCGGTAAAGAAATCCGCTGTGTGTGCAACCAGCCTGACTTGTCTAGTTTCACCTTTTAAAAAACAAAACAAAAAAAAACATGCGAAGTTTTCCCACTATTTGATCAAGACCTTCGTTTGTAGATATATAAAACAGTGTTGAACGCCGTACTAAGTATGGCTCTTGGGGCGATACACGTGACACAGTCGCTGAAAATTCAACCCAGGTGACAATTTTCCGAGGAGAAAGGAAAGTCATCTGCCTATTTTTCACGAGAACAATAAAAAGACTCATTCTTGCGTTGACATTCTTCTTTTCACCTTTTGCAATCTTGCCTCCCTCATTGACGCGCATTAAGAGAGCGATTCATTCCTCACGCAAACGATTGATTCCTTTGCGTGATTCCAGCGGATACGGACGTGATTAAGCAATCAGCTGCGTCGTTAAGACACGCTCCGAAAGAACGTGGATTCGGTTTATCTTTGCGTAAAAAAGTTTTTTATTGCATGTTGATTGTCGTCACCTGGAATCGCAAGCGTCGGACGGGGTGGGTGCGCTACACGCACCACTTGCCTAATGGCCGAAATCGAAAGTGGGCGAAATGAATGGGATGCACTCGCCTCGATGCGCAAATATTCGGCGAAGTCAAGTGATTATTAAGTGGTCCAGGATGTCAATCGGGGATCTGTTGCCGATTGGCTTTAATGGGAGCTTTCGCTTCATGGTCTGAATGCTTCTGTCTCGCTGGACGCCAAATATTGGGGAGATCGGTCAGTCGTTGAAAAGAATGGCACTTGGAGAGAAACGTATGGTGGTCAAGTTAGAGGCGCGAAAGGGGCCTAGCGCAACACTGAGGAAGGATTATTGGGGTTGATTTTAGGGCGTTAAAGGGATTAATGTTGTTGTTTGTGATGCCTCTTGGACAGGCCAAGCTCGATTGGAGCAGGACGCTACACGCATTAACGCGAAGGGGTGCGCCTTTCGTTTACTGGTGAGCCCAGCTAAGGAAAAAGAACGAATTGGCACCCAGCAGAAGACCGACGTATTTGCCACCCCAACAGATATTATTTGTGGGGGTGGCAAATACGTCGGTCTTCTGCTGGGTGCCAATTCGTTCTTTCTCCTTAGCTGGGCTGGATCTTTATTTTGCTGTCTCCTTATTTGGACTTTATTTGGACAGGGTGACCACGAACTTATTGGACGTGCCCCAGTCCCTTTTAACGAACGCGGTAGATCTTAGTCCGGCTCGACCTCCGTACCCACAACCTTCGTTGCCAAAGGGATAAAGTAGACCTATTTCAGATCTTCATGAAACCGCAACAAGATCGACGAAGTTTAAATGCAAAGCCAACGAAGTGAGGCACAAGTAGGAAAAAAAGAATTCTGTTTATCCCTCACGTACGTTGGCTTTGTCGAATTGTGGCACAAAAGTTTTATCTACTGGTACGTAGAAAGATGATTTCTCGAATAGAATAGAATTATCCCTAGCAGAGTTCGGAATTGGCGTTAAACTGTAGGTCCCGGTTTCATTAGCCCTCGTGTGCAAAACAGTAAACCGTAGCGCTCCAAACCAAACCAAACCTATCCCTAGCAGTACACAGGTTTCATTGAGCAGTCGTTCGACTTCCAAATTATGTGTTGTTTAGTTTACTGTTTGAGATGCATAGACGCAGTTATCAGGCGGCTGATAGAATGATTAATATTAAGCTATGGTAACTGATTTTTTTTTCTTAACAATATGTTGCAGAAAATATTGAGCGATTGAAATCTTTTTCCTTTTTTTTATTCCTGTCTTGAATTAATCATTGTCGTCAACTTTGTCTCTGTTTAATGAATGCTTCTAAGGGAAAGATTTCAACCATTCTGTAAACATATATTGTAGCGGGTACAATGACTCTCCTCTCCTTTTATGATAGGTGGCGCTAGCAGAGCCATCTAGTTTGTTTTCCATAGTTCCAGACATCTCTCTCGGTGTGTGCATTGTATATGCTGTACTGTGTTGTGGAACATAGCCTTTTTTTTTTTTTTACAGCTGTCCCAAGCACAGTTGAAACGCCCTTCCTCTCTGTCCTTCGCCACAAGTTCAGAACGGATTAAAAACGGGATTAAAAGCGTAACTATTTATGACACGTCTTTGTAAATGAAGTATCTTTTATCTCAATTATGAAATCCCTTCCTCTTCCTTAGCGTGGAATTTTATCTTGTCTATTTTCGTCTTTTTTTTTTTTTTTTTTTGCGATTTTCTTTATACGTACGTTTTTTATGCTCAGTAGTCCAGATAAGAAAAATAGGATGGCAAGTTCGAAGAGCGTGTTCTCGTCCTGGATCCGGAATTCGTTTTCTGATGATCCTAACGTGATTATGCATGTTGTTTGTCAGTTGGATAAGATCTGAAATGGAACATTAACCAGCTATAAATCTATCGCAAGAAACGCTTTCGACAAATGTTACAGACTTGCGAGCATGAAAGTTTCATTAGCATTTCTCTTTCATTATTATAAGTTGTGTTTGGGTGGCAGCGGAGATCTTTGGCGCATTCTTTCTTATAATCTGTAGAGAAGTGGGAAAGATAATGTGATTACGGGAAAGATCCTGGTGTAGGACGGCCTTGCAGTCATCGAGAAAGTCGGAAGATCTGTTTTATTTTCTCTGCATTGTAACGACCCCCTGGTTCAAACTTAAGACCGAAATCATCCGAGCAGGAACCCACCTGCTTGACCGCCGAGCGATGTCCAATGGTTAGGGTTCTGGTCTTCGGTACCGGAGTTCGTGGGTTCGAATCCCAGAGTGGCATGGATGTTCGTAGCCGTTCGGAATCGGCTTTAAGCGGTAGGTCCCGGTCTCATGAGCCCTGGTGTTGTAAAAAGTAGACCGTAGCACTCCAAATCAAACCAAACTCACCTGCTTGACCAGACTATAATAAAGCGGTGACATAGTGTCTAGAAAATAGACAGTTGGGGTGAATAGGCTACACGCCTTGATCGGTCGCTGTAATAATTCCGGAACATTATCTTGAGAGTTCCAGAGGGGATAGCCAGCGAATGAGAATTCGACTTATTAACTAGCTGCAACCTTAGCTGGAGCTTTCAGGTAACTGGAATCATAACTGGACTAGAAAACGGTTGGCGGGACCGTCACTGACCCCCAGGTATAAAAAGCCTAGCATTTTGCGACTCTTGGCTTTTTGTAATGTCAAGCCAACTGAATATCCATATTCTGAAGCAATACCATTACTAGTTACTCCAGAGGGCTTGACCCACGAAGTTCTGTTGTAAAATCTTCCTGTGAGACTCGGGGCTTTTCGACATTTTTTTTACGTAGGTGCTTTGACTTCGTGGAGGCCTCCGCGACTTTGGACCGGAGCCAGCTTTTTAGTGATTGCGTTCGGGAGACTCGTAAGTTAATTGGGTTCGCGTTGCACCCTAGAAAAACCTCCCCATTTTGTGAGATTATTTTTCTTTTATGATTGTGATCATCGTTGATGTGTTATCCAAGCAACAATCCTTTGCATTTCGAATGTTTTGGGATATCAGAATCCCTATGTACATAGCAACTATTTACTCCAGAAATAAAAGTGGATTTCCAATTCTGTTAAGTCTGTGATCCGTCTTCACGCTACTTCTTGACTCAAGAACATTGAAGGCGTCCCACCATACTTAGCGTAATGGCGCAGTCGGCTTTCGGTGGGTCTTGGAACGCTTTCTTACAGAGTAACAGTTAGTCCAAAGCAGAGCCAATAATAAAACTGCACCTTGTCCGTTTATGTAAAAAGCATGGGTGAAAGGGCTGAGCTCGGGACCCCCATTAGCCGAGAACTTTGTAACCGAATACCGGTTTTAGGGTTCTTCTGCACGACGAATAATTTCGAAAACGTGGTCTCGCTCGACAATTAGTTTTTCTCGGCGGAGCTCTAAGCACTGTATCTGTCTGGATGTTTTCCATTTCGAGGAGGCTTAAACTGCCCGTCTTCCCTGAGAATTTAACGATATTATTTACCGAGCTTATCCTTTTACTAACATTAATCTCGAGACGCATTACTATATATTCTCTCTCGTAATATTAACGTTATCAGAATAGCTAATGTAACGTATCTGGCCCCTGTTTCAGGTGACACAATGAAGAAACAGGTATTTCTTGATTAAATGATTCATTTACACCTTGCAGCTACATACACATGTCTATAGACACACAATACAATTACAGTTCACAAGTATGTGATACAATAGACGCAGGCCTGAGCAGAGACGTACACTGCCCAAAGGTTGGAGAACTGACGAAACAAAACAATGAGTGGTAGCTTCGCGTAATAGTTCTCGGTAGCAATAATGAAGACAGCACACTCAATTACACGAGAGTGTTTGAAGTAGCAATGAGTATCTTCGAAGAAGATAAAAAACAAAGTTAGAATTCCTAGGAGCAATAGACGATCCATTCTGAAGAAGATCGGAATAAAAGAAAACCCAAGGCACAGGGTATCGTTAATAATCTCAGAAAGAGATGTGTCCCAAGGTAGGATTTCCGCCAAGAAAACTCTCCGATGGAGAGACTGCTCAAGACCACCTCCGAACGAGCTGGCTGCTAGCTAACTTCTTCTTTTAAAAAAAAATCTCATATCGTCTTTTTTTTTTTTTTAGGGGAGGAGCCTCTAAGAGAGGGGTCCTCACCCACGATTTCATTTGTTCGATCATCTGACGATGATCTCGCCTTCAACCCACTGGATGGGTCTGGGCTAGACAATTGCCGGTCGCAAACCCGGGAGTCTCCGGAATTTCGTGTCGGCAAAAGATCTAACGCCGCGGCACTCCATTCGAAAACTTGTGATTTCGACGATCCTCTCTCTGGCTGTCAGTCTGGCGTGTTGTTTCGCTGGTGTAGGACACAAAAGTCTAGACATTGTGGTGCCGTTGAAAATAACACCTTTGTCTCCACGTAAGCGAAGTCCATTTCTCAGCCTCTTTTGGACAGCAGTCTTTACAAGGGAGGTTGGCCGTTACACTAAATCTCGGATGTTCTGAACCAGAATGTGAAATGAGGCCCAACTGTTGACACATTTGTTTATTATTAATCGTCTTGAAATCGTGGTCTCATTATCCCTCGAATAGCCCCTCTCTTCCAATGTTATCGCTGAATATTACGGCCCATATTCTAAGATCAGTTCTGTATTTCGTGCATGAGAATTTTGCGAAATTAAAATATATCCGCCATCGACCGCTATTCCTGTTATCTAAATCCTAGTGGTCTCTTTTCAGATGGAAGTCTCTTTTGTTGTCCTATTCTAGTTGCTTGAGAATTAAAGACCGTAGCTGGCGAAGGGAGTATATAAGAGTCGCGTCCGTCTCTGTCGGGGGTCGGGGGAACTTTTGTTCATTGGAACAATTGAAAAACGGCAGTATTGTACCAGTAATGGTCTTTTCACGCACGGACGATTGGAGGTGTGAAGTGTGCCGTTTTTGTCAAAGCACCGACAGAGAAAAGAAATTGTGTTTTGTGTGACCGAGTCGGCCAGGCGCTAAACGGCGTTTCGGCTACCCCCCAAGGACAAGGGTCAAAGAGGGGGGTGTCGATCTCCCCTAAAACCGAGGTTTCCTGTTTGGGAGAGGAAGAAACGGAAAGCACTCTCGGCTGAACTTCTAACAGAGCAGGTTGTCTAGAGTGATCTCCTCTCAGGACGACTTTACTTATACACTTTAATATTTCTTTAAATGTTTTTTGTTGTTGTTGTTGTTGTTGTAATAAATCAACATTGTTAAGTTTAATCCTCTGCGGCTGGTTATTTCGTCTCCATACCTGATCCTTACACGAGACCCATGCGAAGTCATATCCAAAATGACTAGGGTGCGACGGACATCGGACATAGAAAAAACGCGACCGCTCGCCGCGTTAACAGGAGAAGTAAGTAAGTAATTCACAAAATGAAAAATAAACTGTAAAAGGAAGCTCATCTATTTGCGTTATAAACCGTCCGAAATCTTTTTGTACCCTTTACGCGACTTCCTCCTTTCACTGCTTTCGTTACCATAATTAAAACAATTCGTGGCCACCGCGAACAGTTCCTTCGATATTTGAAATATTTCTTTCTTGCCGTCGGCCTTCGCTTTGTCGACTGCGGGCACGTGTGTGCAAATGAACACATAATACGTGATCAGAATAAATGACGGATCGAATGTAGGAATTTCCGGTTCGATTCTGTGTTTTCCAGGACAGACGCGTAATGACCGCTCGACATTCCGACACGCTCCTGATTGGCATTGGCACGGCGTGGGTCGAGGGAAGGTGTCGGACTCCGGACGGTGGGGTTGGCTCGTTATTTTAGTAAAACGCGCGTTGTGCGTCATTCACACCAAGGAGGTGTTATTGCGTCACACATCATTATATCTACCAGTTACACAAGCACCTATCATTTTGAATTGGACGAGCTTGCTGGCCAATGAGTGAACCTACGTAAATTCCAGGCTCCATTAAGAAGAAGCGAAGCCCAACATAGGAGAACATCGATGTTTATTAAAACTAGAAATGGACACCACCAAAGCAAAGCGTCGAACGCCATCGAAAGCGCACTTCTATTACAAATTTTGACCCACAGGGAGTGATTCTTTACCACGAGACCAAAGCTTCGGTAGCCTTTTCGACTTCGGAAGAGTAAACCCTGTTTCCTGGGACAGCCAGAAAAGGGGGAGAGTGGACAGAAAATGGGCATTTATTCTAGCATTAGCTTTAGGAGACTGGTCAAAAGAAAGGAAGTCGGCGAACATTCCTTCGAATCTGAGATTCTGTGACTGGGAAATGAGGTGTGAAAGAATGGAAAGGGGAAGAGGAGATTCAATTTTAGATAATTTAGGTGTAATAATTTTGATATAGAACATTGTATATTTATGCATATATGTGCATATGTATACAGATAGATATATAGTTATATATTAAGATAGCTAGATAAATGGACTGTCGATTTTAGACCGATAGGCATTAGTGAAAATAAGTCGCATTATTGTTAAACGCAGTTTTTACTCTTTGCCTATTAACCTATTTACTGTTGAAATGACGTAGTCCATTAAAAACCCCTCTGGACATGCTCCCGCCGATGCCTTCAGCAGCGAGTATATGTGTGCGTTTGTGCGGACCTAGTTCATTCTATATCGTTCGAGGGTCTGCCGTGCACATTTGAGGGTCGATAATACAATCCTTTTCAAGTATTTTCTCTTTAATGAACACATAAATTCTTTTTTATAAAAAAATAAAAATGTATTTAAATCATCGGTTTTCCCGAGTTCATTCAAACCTATTTTCTAATTTTTCTCCCCTGAAACGGAAGAATCCGAACAGTTCCATTGTGAAAATCCTAACCATATTTCCCCCCGTTTCCTTCTGCGGTAAACAAAACCCCTTCGTTATGAGAACCGAATAAACGAGAAAAAAACACCGAATTCGCTAACGAGCTTGAACTAATTGTTAACAATACCGACCGAATTCCCTTCTCACAAACTGACCGGAATCAGATGTTCGATCTGCGGGGATAAATAGGCTGGAAAATACACCCGACAACGAACGAACAGAGATAAGATGGAAAACATCACGGGAGAAATGCATCGAGTTTTTCTTTTTTCCTTTTCGGACACCGCAGTCATTGGCACTTCCTCGCTTTCGGGTGTATTAAAGAAGACTGGTTGGGATGAAATGCTGCCACCGGAAAAGATTTCAAGAGGATTGGATACTTTTCACTTCATGTCGAAGGGGGTACATATTGATAGAGAATGTGCGCGTGACGTCAGGTGCAGCCAAGATGACAGCTCCACTTCCTCGTTGGCAAAACATTCGAATTTCCTACGGATCGTGCTCGTTGTTGGGGTTTTAATTCTGTCAGTTATCTGAAAATGGCAATAAGCTGTTGTACGTGTATGGCTGTACTAAGCGTTTCAAAAAAGGCGAATAATATTGGATTTTATTGCTTTTCTAAATATCCTACATTGCGAACGCTTTGGATAAGAGCTGTGAAAAGGCAAGACTAGACTCCAAGTTCTTTTTCGAAAATTCTGCGGTCGTTCTAACGAAAAATAATACGCTTGGGGTCGTTGTACTGATTCAAATTGAACATTATTCCTATGGTAAAATAATTGGGACTTTTTAAGAGGGTCGTTGTATCGTGGGGTCGTTTAAAAGAGGTTCTATTGTAGTTCCAGAGTTGGAAAGTTCCAGAAGTTTCCGGTTACTCCAAAATGTGTAGCCAAATGTGTGTTATGTTTAAAGAACAATATTCTTACGCTTCACAAAGAGTTCGGTCTCTTTATATCAATTAATAATTTAACTTCTAGCGTTAAAATTCCAAACTTGCTGTATGGAACGCGTCATTTGGATAGGGCCGACCCAAAGAGAACTCGAAGGTGTGACAACGAGTAGTCTAATTTCTGGTCGGAGTAATGACGCTGATTACAGAGGCATAACAACAATCGATAGAAAACAAAGTAACGCGATAACAGGAGGTTAATTTGGTATGCAGTCGACAGGCCATTTTGTTAATTTCGCATGATCCAGGAAATTAAGAGCTTTGCCTTTTATATTAAAGACGTGTGCAGGAAAAGGGCATTTAAAACACAATTAATATGAGGTAGATCAGACCTATACTACGCAGCAAAAACAGCGACGGATGCTGACGGTGCTGCGACCATTTAAAATTATCTGACATTTTATATAGAATAAAAAAAACTAGCCTTAATTTGCCTGGGATAAACTCGGCAAAAACTCTACAGTCGATAGCCGAGCATTTTAACATTACGTCTTTCATTTTATTTCACTTAACCCCTTCAAGGTTCATTTTATTTCAGGATTATGGGTCAAAAAGTGTCAATTTTTATGCTTATTTTCATGCATACATAGCTTTTTAAACGTAATAGCATCATTCGCATACAAAATTTTCTAAAAATTAATGTAAAAAGAATCAATTTAAATAAATGAGTAACTTAGCCGTGTAGTTGGCTTTCTGTGCGTCAGACTTTGGAGTCAATTCACACTAACTATAAATATAAAGCTTAGAATACCTAGCTTTTATCTTGAATTAAATTTCATTTATATCCTTTGCATTTACATAAATGATTATGACATTATTAAGCAAAATTTGGTTGTGTCTGATACAATCGAAAACACGGTATTACACAGAGTCCAACATCGCATTCTGGACAGTAGAACCTTGTTTCTCTCCTTACCTTCTTGCCTCTACTGTCTCTCTTTGAGAAGCAAATAATCTAGTTGCCATAAAAGTAAACAAAAGCATTCGAAACCATAAAAAGAGCATGTGAGATAATTAGAGAAAGACTAATTGCACAGTGTAAAATTTGGAAGGGGTTAAAAACAGAGGAACTACTTCTGCACGTTCGCCTACTAAGACAATTGCCAAAAAACTAATAAAACGTGATTCTCTCAAATAAGACAGTACACTTTTTTCCAGAATAATTACTTTATTTAGCATTCCGGTTGAGAGCGTATGGTGTACTATTTTGCTACACGAGGGCTCGCGAAGCTGGGACCTACTGCTTAAAGTCGAATCCGAATTCGTACCATCGCCGGGATTCGAACTCGCGATTTCCGGTACCGAAGACAAGCGTCTTAACTGTTCGGCCACTTCAATTAGGACGCAATAGGCCTAAATATAAATAACCGACACTGAATCTATTATTGCCATGCGTAAGAATCTTCTAAGGAAGTGGAAGTTTTTCACCCCGATTCCGTACCTTTCTCCCACCTGCCGACTTCGCAGGGAGAGAGCATCCAGACACACAGATTTATCCTGCCACCTCTTTGAGTAAAGAAGGAAACGTCTGTCTCGCCGACCACTACGCTCTCTCAGGCCTTGTTTGGAATTCGAATATATTGCAGTAGGAATTTCTTAAGTCCATTTTTTAAAGTCTAATTAAATTCCATTTTCGGCTTAAAAAGTAAGTACCTGGCCAAATTCAACGTTGTACAAGGAAATCAATATCTAGTTCTGTTCCACAATATAAGAAACTGTGCAGGGATTTTTGAGTTCATTAATGTCATTAATGCGCCGAATGGTGAGGGCGTCGACCTACGGTACCGGAGTTCGTGGTTTCGAATCCCACTGGATCGTGAATGTTGGTAGCCTTTCGGAATCGGCTTTGGGCTATCTCGGGAGCCCTCTTGTTGCTAAAAAAAGGAGACCGTAGCGCTCCAAAACCAAACCAAATTGAATGGAACCAAGCCCAAAAGGTTTGTAAACTATATAGGATTGCAGATACTTTCTCACTCTTTTAAAGACCATGTCGACCGTATAGAACAGAATTTGTTCTCTAAACGTTATTTTGCAATTTTCAGAGGACGGTTTCTATTACAAATAAATCTTTTGCAATGGGGATATTACCCCGTTTAGGGTGTGTAAAAAAAGTTTTACATATTAATGAGAATACCTGAAGAAGAGTGGGTAGCGATAAACAAATAGCTTGTCGTCGGCTGACGCAATAACAGAGCCTATTCTTTCTTTTTCTTTAGAACCGATGTTCGTAATTATCGTGCGCAACCTTCTACGCCAGTTACGCGATGGTTGTGATAATTCAATAAAAAATGTCTTTAGATCAATCCCGAAATATTTCTTTGATTTTTAATTTGGTGCATGCATAAATAAATAGTCGCCAACAGATCTCGAAATAATAAAAATGGGTCACATTCGGTAACTCGTTTCTGCTTTTGCCTTAATTACGGCCATTTCGAGTTGAGTCACAGCCGTCCTTCGGCTTCACTTGGAGGGACGTCAATTCCACGCATGAAACGGGCTTTGTTTCTTTTTAGTTACCTCTACCTGCGAAATAAAAGACGGTGTAGTTAATTGAAACCTGTTGATTGATTAAATCTATAGAAAGGTTACCGACGAATTTTCTTTTAAATTTTTCTATTAGAAAAAAAATTCCTACCTATTTGATTCAGACAAATAGTTGTCGATTTATATATATTAAAGCGTAAATTTTTATATCGTTTCAATTAAAATATTTCAATGTGTGTTTTACACTTGACACCTCGAAAAGTCCAGAAGCGTCAAATATCAAAATTCTCATATTAGTTTGATTATGGATTCACACACACTATATATATATGACATGAGTGATTAAGGCATGGAAGACACATATGATATCATACATAAACTTCTTTATTGTAATCCATGGCTAGGCCATTGAGATATCTTTTGTTCTCCTATTTTGTCACGACGAGCGTGGAGGATGTTATCAGCCCGCTAAGAACTCTCTTTTTTGGCGTTGCTACCTAAGCAAAATTCCTGTGTTTACTTCCGCGTCCGCTTCTTCACTCTGTACAGTTCCGCTCGAGGGTGTTTTTCTTTTATTACTTTATCGTTCATGAGTTCTAATTATTTTTAATTATAACTCGCTTCATTCTTAACCCCCACTATAAACCTGACATACATATATATATATATATATATATATACATATATATGTATATATATGTATGTATATATATGTATGTATATATATATGTATATATACTTATGTATATATATTTATGTATATATATATATATATACAGGATGTTTCAAAAATGACTGGTATATTTGAAAAATGAATAGAAACTAAACGGACATTGATAGAAATACACAGTTTATTGCAATATGCTCGGAAGAATAGTAAATCTTCAGACAGACAAACTTTCAGAATGAGTTACAATGTTCCACAACAGATGGCGCTGCAGTCTGGAAAAAATCTAAACTACGATATTTTCCAGATATCCACCCTGCGCAGCAATAATAGGGCGTATTCTCAGAACGAAATGATCAGAAACCCGTGTCAACGTCTCGGGCGGGATGGCTTCACGTGCAAAACAGATGGACTGTTCCAGTTATTCGATTGTTTCTGGATAGTGGCGGTAAACCTGGTCTGTGGGGCTTTAAAGAGTCCCCACAGAATAATATCGTAGTCTAGATTTTTCCAGATTGCAGCGCCATCTGTTGTGGAGCATTGTAGAACACTTTCGCTCGGTTACATGTTTATGTAATATAGGAATAACAGATCTAGGAATAAGCCCCCCCCCCGAAAAAACAAAAAGTAATAAGGGAAAAAACCCACAAAGACTTTAAGTGTGGGAAGTAAACAATACAACTCCAGCAAACACACAGATGTGAACCACCAACCTGTGGGCCACGAAGACGCCCTATTTAATCCCCATTTGACGTTACAGACGTCATAAAATCAAACGGGTAAATCTCCTTTGAGATCATACAGTCACATAACTTTCGGGGGTTATTTTCCCGCGCCAACCACCTGCACCCCAGATAGCGTCCCACGCTACCTGTTCGGCTAGACCAAAAACAAAACGAAAAAGTGCAAGGGACAATGAAGAGGTTCAAGAACGCCCTCGCCCATTCTAAACGGTCAACCACAAAAACGCCCCCCCCCCTCAAACCCCACAGTGTAAGATATTATATTTTCAGTAAAGAGTTCAAATTCTCTATTCCGCCGACAGTTAGAATGGTTCCTATTCGGTATCGAGCAGTCAGTTAGAAAAGGAGGCATTCTCCTATCCGCGAGATAAACTAGTCGTGTCAATCAGACTAGTCATGTCAGTAGTTCTTATATCGGGTTTTGTGACGCGACAGTGCTTCAGGATTCAGAATTATATATTGGATAAATAAAGATTCTAGGAGGACAATTGTGGACTCGTCATGACTGCTTTATCCAGACATGACATGTATATGTGTGTGTTATAATATATATATATAAAAATGAATTTGTGTGTGTCTGTCTGTATGTATGTATGTACTCAATAGCCTCAAAAACCATGCATCCAATCGCCGTGAAAATTTGGGAAATGTTTAGGTATATCTGGGAAGGTTTTTGTAAATTTTCAACGTCGTGAAATCCCTTCTTTTTCGAGCATTTTATGTCATTATTCCAAGCATTATTTTCCTGTTAAACGCAAACGATTAAGTTTTTAATTTATCGCATCATATCTAAGGGAAAGAAGCAATATTTCTAGCAAATGTGACGTCATCCCAAGTAATTGTTTTAAACGCAGTTTTCCTCGGTTAAAAGCAGGAGATTAAAATGTTCAATTCATCACATAATAAATAGGCGAAAATGATATTTTTCTATCATTATGACGTCATTCATTTAAATATTTCATTTATTCATTTCTTATTTTATATTATTTAAAATCGTCTGCTTAGTATCTATTCAATTTGATCTGAAATTTGAGATATAAAGTGATTCACTTTCATTTCTATGTGACGCAAATTATAGCATTTTTATATGAGAACTAATTTTAAATTTAATTCTTGGTTCATTTTTACGTTACAATGAAATGCATATCAACAATATTCTAAGTACAAAAAGTACAAATTTCAGTGACTCTCGTGGTCAAATAAAACCTATCATTTTATATAGTTATCTTCATATTCATATGGTTGTCGATATGAATGTGTGTTTCTGTTTCATACAAAACTATGTGGTTTGTCATAAATTTCCTTAATTTTGGACAACATTTTTACCAACAAAATTAGCACTGTTGCTGTCAAAACCTGTGCTTCCTATTCTATCACGTAATATGGCAAGATCTGTTAACTTTGCTAATCAACGTACAGTAGTAATACAGTAATGCAATTTAGGGTTAAGCTATATTTACCATAAAAAAAAGTTTGAGCAAATTTAATATAAGACAAATTCGATTAGAAAAACTGAATAATGTTATAATACGCTTATGATAGTATTAAATATATCAGTCACTCGAACTGATGTAACGAATTTATTTATTCACGAAAAATGATTCTTTGTTTAAAAGTAATATATTAAGTTCACCGTATCGAAGCACGGGCAAACTTGCTAGTATTAAATAAAGAGAAATAACGATATCCATTACCCATTCTTTATGGAGATGGAGCTAGAGAAATATAAAATTGTATTGATGAGAAATTTCATTTATTTGGGATATCTTTAAAAGGTAAAAAAAAAGCGTCGCCCGGAATGCGCCTCTATTGGAAATGGACGCCTCCATAATAGATGTCGAACATCATTCCGCATCCATGCTACCCACGACTGGGCATCGGAACGATATTTTTCTTTCTGTCATTGCATTCGAAATGGGCTGCGTCGTGATCGGTTTTTCATCGCATTAATGTAACCTCCATCTTCTGTGTCAATAGTTTCCTTTCAAATTCGTTTATAGAAATGCGTTCGATTTTATCTGTCCCTCCTCCAAAGCAATCGGGAAGCTGCGTGAAGTTATCTTCAAGTGCTGTGAGTTCTTTAAATGAGCTTTTGATTTTGTTGCTTTTAACATGTTTTTTTGAAATGTTTAATTGTTTCAATTTCAAATATTAACTATTTTAAGAATAATCTTTGGATGTTATAATTTATCGTATTTTTATACGAATAATCGAAATCTATTTCCCAGCCATCCAATTTATACGAGGATGTTTTCATTCCTTCAGCATAACCCCGAAATTCTTTCTATGATTCCCCAAACAGAAAATGATATAGCTGACATTTTTAATTAAGAAGTTATAACCTTCCCATGAAAATTTGTAACGATCAGCAGTAATGCTCCTCTGAGACGCCACATTATAGCAGATGGCTCCAGTCAAAGGTAACTTTCTATAAGCAAATAACACGTGCCTCAGCATTTTTCCCACACACGGGTTTTAGCCGTCTCTCGCAGAAGGTTGGCATTACTATTACTTAGAGAGAGAGCGTTCTGACACTGTCTGGCTCAGACGTCTCTGGATTCTGTGCTATTTTTATAGGATGAAATAAAGATTAAGTTCGGCCACGACGAATGATGCGTTTCTTTCGAACAGACGATTAGCGGACTCTTGGCAGCCCAGCATGCCCGGGCTGAGGAAAATAATAGGGGCAATTTTAAAAGAAGTATTCATGTAAAGTTCGGGGCCAGTGAGACCCCTGGACGATTACATTTATATATATATATATATATATATATATATATATATATATATATATATATATATATATATATATATATATATATATATATATATATTTATTTATGGTTGTGCGATAAGTACAAGACAACGGATTGTTAACGGAACTGAGAAGGAGCGTATACCCATATGATGCCTTGCTCGCTTACCTGCAGCTCGTCGATAGGGAAGCCAGAAAGCGAAATGATTGAACATTAAAACAAAAGATCGAAATTTTAAATCGTCATGACAGGTTGATGAGGATGACGAACCATTTATCCATGAGCTTCTTAGAAAAAATGGTAGACAGTCGACAATGTATCCATTTTTAAAAATTATGCATACACTTTTTATGTTTTAAAGGATAATATACAGTACATAAATGTAAGGTAAGCTTTTCATTTTGTTTTGAAATTTGATACGTGTGAATGAAAGAGAAGAGGGGGTAAAATGATTTAATTTTTTCATATCGTTTATTGTTATTGAAATCACGGTGTCCGAAACGGATACCATTAAGCGCAGTCCACTGTACTAGAATTTATATTGTAATTATATTTATATTATTATTAATTATTATGTTATTATATTGTATTATTTTATTATTGTTTTTTGTTTATTTAATGGGTTGTGTGTGCCTTAAAAGAGGATCCGACGCTTTATCCTTTTCTGTTATTCCACGATCAGGCTATTCCTCTCCTTTTTACATACCTTTTCATGACGCACATTTATACGTTCGCACGGCTTATCTACCCGAAGTTCAAAAGGCTTCGTCGGCACGGAATCCATCCACTCTCTTCTTCGATCTCGTCAAGTATATATTTTGACGTAATCCTTCGATAAATAATGAATCCGTATTGCGAAGAGCAGCGGGCAGTCGGTCAGCGCCGACCGTTCCGTCCGACGTCCCTCGTGCCGGTCATTTCTGCGATCCGCTCGACTGTGACGACCACTTTCCCTTTCTGTCGCTCGCGTGACTCTCGCCCAAATGCCAAGGCCGCCACTTTTCCTTTTACCTGGAATTCTTCTGCGTTCGGTTTTTTCTCCCTCCTGCCGTTTCTTCCGCACTCGGAGTGGCCACATGTGGGTCAATTCGTCCATTCCGAATTTGCGAGTCGGACCTCGGTGACGCAACTTTCGACTTTCGCCAGAAACGAGACTGATGGTGGGATGGGTATCGGCGATGATCTCGTTTGACTTTAAAAAGGGTGTTGGATTCGTCATATTTCCACCTCAACGACGCAAATGTATTTTCGTTTTCGCACGAATCCGCTGCCCGTAAACATGAAAATGTCCGTACACGTCGCAGGTGTTAGAAATAGTTATTTATACATGTATTTAGTTTACTCTGTCGAGTATTATCCATTCACTTTTTCGATTTCCTAGCCCTTTTTTTCTTGCCGCTCATTTGTCATTCCGGAAATGTATCTCGGTGAGTCTTGTGTCCTCTTTTATGAATCTCAGCATGGGGAAGGGTTTACTTTTACTGCGAAGACATCCTTTTTTTTTTCTATTACGAGAGGACTTATTTTACGCGACTTCAGAGCCGAACGCAAACCGAGGAGGGCTCACTCGAAGTGGAATGATCTCGCGCTTCATTCGGAAAGGAAAGCTTCTGACAAGAGTCACCTTACGAGAGTCAACACTTGCTGCTGTTAACACATTGTATGTGAGACGCGTACTAATACGTTTATTGACGCTGGATACTTGAACGCGGGACACGTACTAGTACGGGTTGGTGGGTACAAAAATAACGGTATATACAGAAAAACGAAGCCGAATGTTCTTGTTTACTACAGAGATTCTGGAATGTAAAAATGTTTATATATAACATAATTCGAAAAAATTTAAACTATAGACTACTATTTCTGTTTGATTTTTCATATTGACGATACTATTATAAATTTGTCCACTCAAGAATATAATTTTTCTTTACAAAAATCTTATGGTTGTTATTTATATATTTGTATTTATATATTTGTTTCTATATTTCGATATAAAATACAAAAAGTGGGTTCAAAAATGAAATCATTTTCGATCTATCGAGATGTAACTGAATAACTGAATGGACGAGCCAAACGCCCGCTCTCGGTACCATTCCGCTGCGAAATGGACCCGCACACAATGTGTTCTTAAAGAATTCTCAGCAAATCCGTACAAATCACCACCTGTTCTAAGGACGGACGCAGACTCGGTCGAACTCGCTTACAACGCCGTTGGCGGCTACCCTTTCCAACAGAAAATGGAATCTAGAACACAATACAGTTTTGAACATTGTGTACGCAATAGCATCTACCTCAAGTATAAAATTCGCGGGGGAACTTTTGAAAATCCATACCTGAAATGTACAAAAGTGGTCATTTGAAAAATAAAGTGCCAAAAAGGAGGCAACGGAACGTGAAGGGCAGATCGCGAAGTCTTGGACATCCCTTCTTTCGCTTGTTATCTTCTTCCTGCATCTACGAGCATCCGGGACTCCGACCGGTGCCTGTCGGGTACCCGTGAGGTTCGGCGCCCCTCTTTACAGATCATTGATAAAAGCCTAAACTTACCTTTTCCGTATGGACCGTTCTTTGTCACTTCCTCCTGTAGATGTAGATTTCTGCTATGGGAAGTCCATCGTATAGGTCATTCCGGAACTCTCTTCCATCCATTAACCTGTCAATCTGTCTTTTCCATGTACACATCTATGACAGCTCATTCTCTGCCAATTATTCTTAGATTTCTATGCCAACATTTTTCCCTTTCAGACTTTCCCCTTTGACCTACTTTTCCCTCTCCATATAATTTGCAGGGTTAAAAGCAATTCGGCCATATTTTAGCATTCGTTTATTCTTCTTTTCCAGTCCAACGACGTTTTAAAAGCGAGTTGACTTGCTCTACAACTGTCGCCGCGAATAACGATTATTTCGATCTTTTGAAATAAAGAAGGATTGCGTTGAGCCGCCTCTTCTGTCAAAGCGTCACGTTTTGGCACGTTTGTTAGCATTATAAAAAAAAACTGATTTTCTCCACTTCAAGTTTTGGTCAGTCACCACTATCAATTTTACATATACAGGGGACTCCGCTTAATCTGGTCAATTTGGGATACCGTGATTTTGATAACAATAACCGATTGATAACAATAAACGATATACAAAATGAGATAAATTTACCCCCCCTCCCTTTGGTTCACACGTTCTAAATTTCCATGAATTCTCTTGTAAAGAATAATTTCGCTCTTCTTCCGTCGCTGGAACCAACCGTTTGTTGCAACAAAATCTTTT
Source organism: Pardosa pseudoannulata (assembly GCA_032207245.1). Classification (NCBI taxonomy): domain Eukaryota; kingdom Metazoa; phylum Arthropoda; class Arachnida; order Araneae; family Lycosidae; genus Pardosa; species Pardosa pseudoannulata. Next base: position 176,754,304 of record CM063510.1, on the reverse strand, counting down.
TTTCCTATTTGAGCAGCTAAACTTTTTTCTTTTTGTTTCATAAGGGGTCCTTTGACTGGGCCGTCACGTTCTCGAACATTTTCAAACCGAAGCCTTTTCAACTTGCTACTCTTTACCATCTCTATTACATTTGCACTCGGTATTTTTATTTTGTTTATCTGTAGTCAGTTCATCACGATTTTTCAAAATTTTGCACAATAGAGGCTCAGAAATGTTTAACTGCTCTGTGGCATTCCGCTGACTCATTTTTGGTAACCTGTCATAACGATTTGAAATGTCGATCTTTTGTTCTAATGATCAATCATTTCGCTTTCTGGCTTCCCTATCGACGAGCTGCGCGTAAGCGAGCGAGGCATAAAATGGGAAGACGCTCCTTCTCAGTTCCGAATAGAATTTGCTGCCTTCTGCTTCTCTGACGACCCTTGACCATCAGCAGGGTGTGCGTATTTCTGAAACATTCCACGAACGTGTAGTGACCCCACTCCTTTGATCATTCCCCATTTCCCAAGGTGGTTGAGGGAGAATTCTCGGAAATTCAAACAGCGGCGAAGGGAAAGAAAAGATTGGGTTCCTTCTGAATACATTATGAATATTCCTTTGCCTGTTAAAATGAGGTTCGAAAACGTATGACATGAACCGATGTCACGATCCCGTAAAGCGATCATTTTAACATATACAGATGAATAGAGAAAATCGGGACCCAGTGATTTCGATAACAATAAGCGATGGATAACATGAACCGCGATCCCATTAAGCGGAGTCCACTGTATAATATAATAATTAATAAAATATTTAATTATAATATGATAATAATATAATAACAATAATAATACAATAACCATTTCAATTGAACCCCATCGACACGAAGGCGCGCATGCGTAGCAAAATACTATAATCTTCGCTCAACGTCGCCTCCTTCGACTCCGAAGTTCTGGTCCTCGTTAACAGCGAAAAACGATGGATCACTGTACCAGATTATCGCGCCGAACGATGGCCCGATGGTGAGATCGTACCGGAGTTCGTATCCCACTGCGGCATGGATGTTCGTAGCCGTTCGGAATCGGCTTCGAGCAGCAGGTTCCGGTTTCGTGAGCCCTCGAATTGCAAAAAAGGGGACCCTACCTAAACAAACAAAAAAATAGATTGCAAGTGAAAACATTAGATGCGTCTTATCTCCTGGTCAAATGGCTTAACCCGCTCTACTTTTTATTAATTTCATTTTAAGTTTATTAGTGACGAGAAGTCTTTATAAGATGGGTCATTAATTTCCTTTTTTTCTTTCTAGGTAAGTTGTATCCAGTTTGTACGATGTTCTCGGGCTTGCCGTTTTTACAGGTAATTTTTAAGAAACTATTTTCTAAAGGAGAGTATAGAACGTGGAATGTCGTAGAGCCACTTCTGACTATGTTATATTTACGAGACCTTCTGTTGCTACGAAATTCTAATCGTTAAATAATAGGAATTCGACTAGGAATAATTTGAACGTAATGGTGCACGAAAATAATGTATTTTAAATAACGATTTTTCAGTGCAAAAAGAATATTAAATAATTTCTAAGGTAAAAAAATGAATTTTAGAGAAATATATGTATAAAGAAGCACGTAAAGTCGGAGAGACGAAAGACGTGGTCTATTCTGTCATCAGATCTCGAGAGGGCGTACGCTTTCAATTTTGCGGGAAAAGATGCTTAGCCAATGAGAGCGACGGTTAGCAGGTGCCATCATCATGGGCATAACCGGAACGATGTCGAAACTTTGGCGTCCCAGCGGTCGCCAACAGGTTAACAAAAATAGAAGAATTCAAAGGAAAATCGCCCAGGAAAAGGTGCGATTGAAGTATAGATTCTAAAAAAATTCTAGAATACAGCTATGATAAAAATCATTGTTTATACATATATGTGTATATATGAATATTTATACATGTATATGTATATAGTGTGTGTGTATGGGGGGAGAGAGAGAGAGAGATTGCAGTGAGGGTAGGCGAGGACGTCAATGATACAGGCTGAACATCTATTTACTCTTCAGTAAATGCTTTATTCATGGGAATAATTATATACATTGATGTACAGGATTCGGCAAATTCAATTACGTTTGAGATCTCTTGCTGAGATGAACGTTAAAAACTTACCACACGTGGCTACAGGGAAGTTAGCATGAGTTCCGGTACGGGACTCTGACACTATAATCTACCGATCTGATAATAAGAACAGTCGACTTCTACACTGAGGCTCGAAACGCTCAGAGTGCGTATCTCGCTGGAGTTCGAAGAGAATCAAAGGAGGCAGGACGATCCAACATGAGAATATGGGTCACTCTCGGCGACCTACTTCAAAGAATGAAGTAAAAATATATTACAGGTAGCGGGAACGAGATTCCGAAGTCGAAGGTCGACTTGTTAGCAGAAAGGAGAGACGCCGGCGGTCTCTGAAAGAAAGCAAGCTCCGTCCATTCGGAGAGACAGGTGGACTCTTCTCCAGCTCCAACAAAAACTTCTCCTCTCTCCTGGCTCAGCCAATCGTCTTATATAGGGGTCCCGGTTGGTCCTCGCGTTCCGGAGCTTTCCAGAACCAGGGTGACGCCATTTTGCGGTCAACCGACCCGCCTGGATCGGCTGACGCGTTTCCAGATGTGGCCGAAGTCCTTCTTTAAGTTAACCGACCCATCGTCATCAATCCATTAGCGGCACCGTTAACCTGGTCCATTTGGGGACCCACCGTCTCTCAATTTATAATGATTATCAGAGTCTCTTGACGGCAATAGACCTCATAAAGGCGTAGACACACTGGCTCCGGCGTACTGACAGTTTTTAATTGACTTCCACTCAAGCGACTGTCTCTGGTTTGTGTCTGAAACCAGGTACACAAAAGGCTTTGTTCGGACGACGCGTTTCGACCTACCGCTAACCATAGTTGTCCGCTGCGAAACGTCACCTTCCGTTCTTCTTTCGTTCGGGGAATGTAACAGATCGTTACAATATATATACATATATGTACGTATATAATGTGTATATGTATATATATAGGTGTGTGTATGTATATATATATATATATATATATATATATATATATATATATATATATATACATACATATATATATATATATATATATATATATATATATGTATATATATATATATATATATATATATATATATATATATATATATATATATGCTTATAATTGTATATGTGTTTGAATCCTCTCGCCTGTGTATGTGGCTTTATGACTATAGTTTTAAACGAAATCCTACATCTTTTACTTTAATTCTTTATCTCTGAATACGCATTTTGTCTGTGTTCGTATTTCTATATTTCTTGTTCTCTAAACCGAAGTTCCGGCTCTTCGTTCGATAAAAAGAAATGACAAGGAACTTTCCTACTTACGGTCCGCTATCTGTTATAAAAATCGAAGTTTATGTCAGTGATGTTCAATTAAAAACACCATCCACCGTTTTAATTGAGTCGTTATATCAGCGTTCTAATCAGAAACCAAACGGTAGAATAATGCTCGGCCGAATTATTTCTCGAAAAGGTTTGTCTTACGGAACACGTTTATAGCTGCCGACTGTCACTTTTCATTTCCACGAACAAAAACCGTCTACCTGGAAACGCGTTCGATTACACTTTCTCCGTTCGCAATTGTCCTTTTTTATTATTTATTTGATCGTGTTTGTTCTCTCGTGTCGAATCTTTTGATTTTTAAATCTCGATCGAGAATGTGATCACGATGTTCTCGCAGGTCATTCGAGCAGCAGGTTAACAGGGAAGAAAAAAAACTCTATATGTTTCGAGTTCACGTAATGGAGGCTCTCTTTTTTTTCTTCTTTGAATCGTGTTGGAATGTACAATGAACTTCTGTTTGGAAGAATTAGCTTGATGGCTATTACATCATTCATCGTTTACGAATGTGTCCTATATATCTGTTGGAAATGAACTGCAGCATATTTATTGAAAAAAATCTAATTGTCAAATAATATGAATTCGACGAAGCATAATTTAAATAGAATGGAACATCAAAAGAATATCTTTTAAACCGTGATATTTCATTGTAAAAAAATCATGAAGTACAAAAATATTTATAAAGAAGTATCCCCTCTATAATAATAGCTTAAGTGATTTGTCCGTCTGTCCTAGAATGGATGAAGCTGTCGGATTTGAAGCGAGAAAAGTTTATCTTCTCCTAAACGATCGATCCGATTCTAGAATAAATTAATATAAATAGGCTTCCTATCATTGAAAAATTACTGTCGTCTTTAAAACGTTCGAAATCCACACCTTCCCCTCTTTTTCGAGCATTTAATGCCACTATTTCGAGCCCTATTTTCCCCAGTTAAAGCAGACGATTCAATTTATCACATCATAAATAGGTAAAAGCAGGGCTTCGAACCGGAACTGAACCGAAAACCGGAAAAAACCGTTATTTTGGTCGGAACGAAAACCGGAACTGAACCGAAAAAAATATCGGTTTATTTCGGTTCGATATATCTTTCAGTCATTTTGTTACTGTTACCAACTTATCAATATTTTCTAATTTAACGTCAACTTTATAATTATCATTACATGTATACTGCTTCTCGATTTCCTATTTTGATATTCACTAGTATTTTTCTGTTTCAGTTTCGCATGAAACTACTTGTAGAAGACATATTTAATTCAGTTGATTAAACTAGAAGTATAGATGATTTTTTAAGAAAAATATCGAGTTATATTTTATTTTTCACATCTCAGCATGCGATCATCCACGGATGTTTGTATAGACTGTTTAGATCAGGGAGGAGTAAATAGACAGGAGAGGCCCTAAGTGATGTAGCATGAAGCATCTATAAAATCTTCTGCGCATCAAATGGGTGTTTGGTAATGGCGGCGATTCAAATGTTTCGTAATAGTAGTATTTCATTAGGCCTGCTGTTTGTATCAATTCACATAGTGTACCAGTTAAAAAAAGAATAAAATCTTCTAAATTTTGATAGAATTACATTTTTTGTTTATGATAGAATTATATTTTTAGTACAAATAAGGATATACATAAAATGAAATTATTCATTTGGAACTGAAACGAAAACAGTTATTTTTGGCGGAGCGAAAACCGGAACTGAACCAAAAACCGTTATTTTTGGCGGAGCGAAAAGCGGAACTGAACCGATATTAATTTTTTAGTTGAACCGGAACGAAAAAATTACGGTTCGAAGCCCTGGGTAAAAGTGACATTTTTTTCCCAGCATTATGACGTCATTCCATCTCACTGAATCCTTTCTTGCTTTAAATTACTTAAATATCGTCTGCATTATTTTCGTCCGCTTTATCGCTGAACTTAGATGGGACGTCAATCATTTTCTTTTCTATTTGGCTTCAATAATGGATTAGGTATATATGTGATCATTTTAAATGGAATCGTCGATTATTTTTTGTTGCATGATCATTCTCAGCCACAAAACAAACCATAGTTTTACCTGCCTCATAGGGTACTTTACAATTATGGAAAATTAAAAATTTTGCTTATCCCTTCATACGACAGGCTATGTATAATAGGACGTCGGAGCGACAAAAACGTAGTTTATTCGGTCGACAAGTATGTTCAGTTTTTTAAATGTTGAGATTATTGTATATACGTGTTATGGAATTTTAACCCAAAGCTAATGAACTGAATTATAATTATGTTTTTACATAAATTTCTGTCGAATCTTTCCCATTAAATGACAACCTTAGGCGAGACGTGCATATTTCCCTTCTGATAATAGTAACTCGACTTTACACCAAAATGAGTTCCTGCTTAGTTTAAGTATTCAAATGAGACTCTTTTATATTTTATACAACTTCTTTATATTTATCATTTATATTCTTATATAGCTCTTTTATAATACATACGTATTTCCTTTATTAACTTAGTTTCGCTTCTTAAAGACGAACATATTAAAAGACAATCTCCAAAATTTTAAGTAAGAAGTACATAAAAGTAATGCACCTGAAACATTTCGCATTTAATAATTCGGTACAAAATCCTCAAACTTGAAATTATTTTTTAAGTTTAAAATAAGATTAGATTACCCGACAAAAAACAGTTTTCAGTGTAATAAAATATTCGTGTTATTTAAAAAAAATGTCTTTTGATAATGAATAGTATGTATAACCTGATTTATTCAAGAGTACAAGTATCAAGAGATCAAGTATTTATAATACTTGATTTATTCAAGTTCTTCGGTTTAATTTGAGCGAATGGTTAGGAGGGCCTTGACCATCGGTACCCGAGTTCGTAGGTTCGAATTCCACTGTGCATTCGATGTTTGGAGTCGTTCGGAACCGGCCTTAACCCCTTCCGGTATGATTTAATAATGAAAAACTGTGCATGAAATAACCATTTAATTTTCATTTAAAAAACTTGTTTCATTTTACAATTCTTACATATTCTTAATTAAAATCCACTTTTTACATAGTGTTAAATAATATCAGAAACAGTAAAATTAAGAAAATATCAAAGCAAAACATTAATAAGGTATACAGATAATAGTCTTCAAGCTAGTGGTACTTTTCAAAACAAAGTGCAAAGGAATTCTTAATTGCTTACACCGCCAAGTAGTCTCACTTTTAATTGGATTCTTGTAACACACACGGCATTTCTTAGTAGGTTTTCTTTTATTCTGACTCATTCATTTGGCAATGACTTGTACCAAGTAAACAATATGCAATAGTGACTTGGGATTTTCACAAGTGATAAAAGTGTTGCCAAATTCAGTACACTAGAATAAACTAAACTAAATTAATTATCATATTTAATAGTAACTTTAATCGCATGACGAGTGTAGCTCGTCATTGTGCGGTATGGAATGAAAAACTAATGACGAGCTAGACTCGTCATTTTACCGGAAGGGGTTAAGCAGTGCCCTCGTGTTGTAAAAAGTGGACAGTAGAGCTCCAAACCAAACCATGCTTCTTACGCATCATCATGCGATTAATGGTAACGTTCTCATTGGCTGGCGCCCCCACGACCTTCTAAAACTTCTTAGAGCAACAGAAGCGCCTTAGAGGAGATGCCCGGATAAACTGAAACGTTTTTATTTCCAAATTTCGGCGTCTTCTTTGATGTCCAGTCAGGATACCCTTCTCCGTTTGTGGTGCACCCATACATACCTGTACGATTTGTTCTCTGTTATGCTATAAAAGCATTCCCTCCCATTTTTAAAGTCGAGAGTTTTATTAAAATGTAAAAACAAACTGGTTTTAAGGTATAAACCTCATTCTTGACATAAAACTTCTTATTTCATCTATTGACAGTCTCTGTCTTCCTCATACCAAACTTTTACAACCGTCCGATTCAAGCAAACATGGAAAAACCATTTATTAGGCTCTCTTGTAAAATTTAAAATGCAGGGACTTTTACTTCCGACGTACGGTATGTACTAAGAGTACAGCTGAGAGACATCCTCCCCTCAGATAATTTTTATTCTGCACTGTGTATTGAAAAGAAGTTTCCTATTGATTTTATCATTTTGAACAAAGGGAGCTAAAATAATAAACAGACAAAAGGATATATGTTTATACTTTCCCTCTGTATTACATTTATTGGATCTATGTATGCCTGAATTCAATTTGAATTTTGAAACAAGTATAACCTTCATTTGAGAAATGCGTATGACCGAGGATGGAGTAAGAGAAACGACTTATTAATTGATCCAATATTAGAGCATAATTTCGTTCGACTTGAAGCTATGTCTGGCGTTTTATTCCTTTTGTAGATGTAGTTATGCAGTTATTCCTTTTGTCTACAAAATTAGATACAGAAAATGGAGTTTGAAGTTTTTATGTTCTCTAAAATAAGTGGGTCGATTTCGCAAAAAAGAACGTCGAGAAACGATGCCTTCCGTCATTCTTGGACCCAGAAAAGCTTTCCGTTTAATATTTGTTCGAGATGTCGTCGAAAAAAATCGTCGCCGTAAAGAATAAGAAACATAAAATAAAATCATCGTACGTTGTTTACTGAAGTACAAATTTAAAATCTCATTCGCTTCCAGTAATAAAATTCATTAAACACCTAAGCTAGCTATCGGTAAACTGGGAATCAATAAAGAAAAAAAATAACTCGATAACTCGAAAATGGTTTGTTAATATCTAGAACTGCTCCGACATTTAGAAAACGAAAATTCTCTTTCGTCGTTCATCACTTGAACTAACTGCTGACTCGTCTCGTTTATGACCCGAAAGTTCGTACAATGGAACCACGTCGAACCCCGACTCGAACGGTCTCGTACACGTCACGAATAACGTGATGGATGTTTCTAATAGAGCGCTGTCGTCGGGAAAAGCTATTTATTCGAAAGTTTACTGACAATCTCTTTCGAATTTAAATTATCAAAGGAGTAAAAATGGCCCATACATTGTTACTGCGTGTTTTACATATCTAGTTTTTAGTCGACGGTTTGTTCGGGTGGCTAGTTCGTTCGAAAGGTGTGGTCCAAAGCACGTTCCTCAAAGGTCAACACATAAGAGCTGAACGAGCCTGTTTTGAAGCGAGGGTGATCTATTTTAAATTCTGGAGTATAGTGGTCGAAAAAGCTGTTTTGTAGTTAGCGGTGGTTATATGAATATTAGAGAATGGAATGGAGATCATTTCATGGCATAATTTCGTTTCACTTTTGGCAAAAACTGGGAAAGGAAGTCTGCGCTGTCTATTAAAGGCCACTTTTTCTTTTGTCTGCCCAATGAGATGCAGAAAATTGAAATTTAGAGTTTTATATTCTGAAATATCCCGGTCGAGTACCGTGCTGGAGGGTGTGGGTTCGACTGCCCTGTGTTCTTCTTCTTCATTGGCTCGACAGCTCTTTTTTGGCCTTCTATCATTCCGCTCTCTTCTTCGATAGGGTGTTCCAGTTGGTCGCTCAAAGTGCTTCAAGTCCTCATCGACACGTCCAACTCACCTTAAGAGTGCTTTCCCACTTACCGACACGACAGCGATCAATCTTAGACGACTGTCGTTCTCCGACATCGGCGCATGTCAAATGCACTTACTCATTTTTCCACCAACCGATTCAACGACGATTTTGTCGTTTTCGAACGGACGATAGCGTTTATCGGGCAGTTGAGTCGTTCCTTTTGAATCGGTCCGACATTTTGAGAGCTATATGTACTCGCGTTGTTTGCTTTGGATTCATAAATTATATTTTTTGTAATACAGTTGTTACGTGACTTTATTTTTAAATTCATTATTAATACAATATTTAAATGCTTGGATTTCTTACGCATTCAGTGGACACATTCTGCTCCGATTTTAATGTTATGTTAATGTCACTCGCTTGATCCTAAAATGCCATTTTATCGTAGATTTGCTATTATGATTGCTTGAATTTCACGTCTGTCTGTTATATTAAGTTTTCGTCTGCAATCATTAATAAGTTCCTTTATCACATACGGTTGCTTTTGAAAATAAATGACTGAGTGTATCCGATTTGGATTTAAGATTGTTTAGTAAATTTAAAGTGGTAAAGTTACTAAAGAAAAATAGGATCTGGTTAATGGTTAAAATTAAATAGATTTAAAAAAGGAAATGAAAAGGACAAAATTAATTGCATAAAATTAGAAAATAGTCATTAAAATGGAAAACTTTTTTATTCGTATTTTTTAATATATTATTGTTTTAAACAAAATTCATTCTAATTATGAGAAGAGAGACCAGAATTTTAGCTCATTTAAGAGAATTACAGAAAAAAAATTTTAATTTTTATAATGGAATAGTAAAAAAAATGTGTCGGTAAGTGTAAAAGACAAGAGTGGGCGCTCTTAGTGTGGACCAGCACATTGAATGCTGTTCCCCTTTAATACAGTCCATAATATCTGCCTCTTAATATAACTTATATTGTTCGTTATGCTACCCCTGCCTCCGTATACTGTATTCCTGTTCCCTGCACCCAGAATCTTTTGATAAAATTTTTCTCTCGATAGCGAGTCGACTTTCATGCGTTTTCGTCATTGCCCATACATAGGTGCTAACAAACTTTTTCGGCCGAATCGAAAGAAAATACGTTTGGCGGGACAAGACAAATTTTTCTAAATTTTTAAAAATAATATACAAATACCTAACGATGTAAATACGTTAATGAGATGAATAAAATGGCGATTTCATTTTTGAAATTTCCTTATACTGAGTGAGACGGACTGATTTTAAGGAACGATACTATAGGCTGGTCTGTCAGTCTACTTCTCCAAAAAATTCATTTTTTACCTAAGGGTACTTTCAAATTTGAAAATGTCACTTGTTTACGGTATAAGAGGCAAATACACCGCCGATCTTCCGGGCGCGAGATAATAAATTTGGGATATAATATTGAAGCAAAGTAGAAGGATATGTAATGTATAAATATAGATTTCTTTTAATTTGCCTCGGACCGACAACTTAAAATTCTATCCGCGAGCCGGATAAAACCTTCCGGCTGGCCGGAGTTTGACCATCCCTGGGCTAGATGCTAGTCTAAAATAATCGTTGGTATTTATTCTTACAGTTCCGTGGTGAATTCGAATCTGTCGACGATCGATTTAAAAGCTTCCCGTACTGTCACTCATAAGAATTACTAAACTGTGATTCCTACTTAATTACGTGATCGCTGAAGTGTTATCTGATGCTGTCATACCCTAAATACAACGAAAAAACCTGAGGCTCTTATTACGGGATTTCTCTGCGTTCGAAAGAGCGTCTACTAACGCTTTCTCTCGAAGCCTTCGGCAAAATAGAGAAGCGACATTTTTCGAGGTTCCATAATTTCTCGAAACCCCCTGACGGCACTGGTATGACAAAAATAACTGCGATTTGTTTCCTCGAAACTCCTATTTTTCGAATTCGAAAGGGGTACGATGAATACATTATACACGTTGTTCAGATAACATCTCTGAAAAACGAGGTAAGCGCCAAATGAAAGAGCTCGATAAGATAATCGCCGAATCTGAGTGAAACGACCGCATAAAAATACAGAAGTGTTTGTGGAAGGAAAAAGAATAATATGTATTCCAATTATTATTTCCTTAACACTTTTCAAAATAATTGTTACAAGATATTCTCTTCACTTCCTCCTTCGCTGTTCTTTATTTCGTAATTGAACATTTTCTCTTTCCCTTGTTTTATGTTCTTGCCACATCGCGGCATTTCCTATTTGAACAGTGAAAACACTTAAAAAATGACGGGGAAATGAACATTTGAATTTTTTCAATAGAGCTTCACAGGACTGTCTCTATTTGTATATCTATGTGAAATATATACCCACGTACACATATATATTATATTATATAATTTTATACAATTTTGCTATATAAAATTATATACTCCTGGCTTATTGTATAACTAGCATATGGCTCGTCCTATGAAGGGATGAGTCAAATTTTTAATTTTCCAGAATTGTTGAGTACACAATGAGGCAGGTAAAATGAACAGGTCTGTTCACTCATCATCTCTTAATCCTTACATTCAGAAACTGTTCTAATGGATGGAGTTGTTGCTCATAACTGTAGGCAGGGCCTGATTTCTGACAGGGCAAATGCCCGAGCCCCCAGTCAGAAGGGGCCCCCCAAATTCGCTGCCATTTCAAGTTAAAAATAGGATGCGTCTGTCTAAAATTCACTTTAAATGATCGACAGTTTCTTCTTTTAATTTTTGACGTATTCAGTATCATTAGAGCGCTTGTTCACAAATGTAAGGGCTGGCAAAAAAATGTATAGAAGACGCAGCTACGTTCTGTTTGAGGTAGGGTCAAATTCCTCGGGTAAGGACTTACAAAATTCGAATAGACGCTTTACCTTCCAGGATTTTTTTTTTTTTTTTTTTGTAACTTTTTTCATAATTTTGCTTATTTCAGAAATTTTTTGTTTTATTTTAAACTAATCTAATTTGACTAACTCCATGGTGAGTCCCTTTGCGGGCCACATCGTCCTGGAGCTCTCGTGCCTGGCTTCCCTGGGCCAAGCCCTCTAGGCCAGAACTAGTGTAATGCATGGACGTGAAAATTAACAGATATTTGCAACACGATATTGAGGACATCAAGTTGAGATTAAGGTTGACGAGTTCGGTGAATGTAAGACACAAAAGATCATCAGTAGCAATTTAAGTCCAACACACATTAAGTGTGCTTGGCATAGAAAGTTACAAGTTGTAATAATTCTAACACGTTAGGTACAAATGGCATAAGATTTAAACTATTAAGATTATTCAGGGTCATAGATGAAGCGTCATTACCTATAACAATCACCCCGTGGCCACCACCTGTGTACACCAGAGTGAGGGGGGGGCAGATGAACGGGTTTGCCACGGACCACTATTTCTGTAAGTCGGGCCCTGACTGTAGTGGAGTGTAGCGAAGCCGTAATGCAGCAAGCTTTATGACGTATACATTTTACGCACACGTCGTCTTGTCTGCTATTGAAAAAAAAACTTCGTCAAAGTGGTTTGAGATCTAGGAACGTGAAGCAAAGATAGAGGCCCGAACGATGGCCGAATGGTTAGGGTGCTGGCCTTCGGTACCGGAGTTCTGTGGGTTCGAATCCCACAGAGGCATGGATGTTCGTAGCCGTTCGGATTCGGGTTTAAGCTGTAGGTCCCGGTCTCATTAGCCCTCGTGTTGCAAAAAGTAGACCGTAGCGCTCCAAAACCAAAATAAAACCAAACCAAAGATAGGGGAGGTCTCGTGGATTCGTTAGATTTTGCAAATTGTCGGCTTAGGGTAATGAGGGAAAAAGAGGGATCCTTCTCACTTTCACTACAGAATTCCGTACTGGGAAATGTTCGTTATTTATGGATACCCCCTTGTACGCTAGTCCCGTGGTAGAAATGGGACAGTTGGATGGGTTTCACTTGGAGCATTCATCTCCTTTGTTTGCTGCACGATGGACTAATGCCCACTGCTCGATGCCGATTCCAAACGACTGCGACCGTCCGGGCCGGCAGCGGAATTCGAACCCGCGAACGACGGTACCAAGGCCATATCGGATACCTATCGTCCATATCTTCATTTCCATCTACGCCGAACGGTGCCTGATTGGTTAGGGCTCTATTCATTGGTGCCGTAGTTCGTGGGTTGAATCCCACTGTGATACGGATGTTCGTAGCCGTTCGGAATCGACTTTAAGCTGTAGGTCCCGGTGACATTAGCCCTCTTGTTGCAAAAAGTAGACCGCAGTACTCCAAACTATTTCCATCTACAACACCAATGGTTATTGGGATGGTTTTAAAGCGTTTAACGTCCGTTATCAGAATTGAATTCGAAAATTCGACACGTTTCTGTCTCGTAAGAAATTCCGAAAAGGAATTCGAATACATTTTTTCCTTGTTATTTCTGCAGCATCGTATTAAAATGTAAACGGATACGGCGGGTAACTCACCTCTGAAAAATGTTTATAGGTTTAGAAGAGATGGCACGACTTCCAATTATCCTAACCTTTAGCCTCCCCGTCATTTTCTCTTAACTGTTCCTGCTAATCACGACGAGCCCTCGAGAAATCTTTCCACTTTCACTGCTTGCCTCCTTCACTCTAATAACCCACATCAACGCAGACCTTCCCACCGCGTTTTTCTGCCATTTTTTTTCCCATTTTCCTCCATTTTTTGTGAAATGAAGATGACACTGTTGTTAACGTACTCGTTTAATGGTGGTCGTTGCTGGAAACATTTAGAGAAGAGTAATTTCGTGTTTTGACTCGTCGGGGACTCGTTTAGCTCTAATGAGTTTTTGGAACCTTACCTTGCCAAAGTGCCAAAAGGGTGAGCAAATTTTAGAGTGTAGCTTTTGGGTTTTTTTTTTTTTAATATAGCTTCACAGGACTCTCTCTATTTGTATACATATGTGAAATATATACATACGTACTCATACACACTTATATATATATATATATATATATATATATATATATATATATATATATATATATATATAATTATACAGTTTTTGCTATATAAAAATATACACACCTAGCTTATTCTATAATTAGCATATAGCCCGACCTATGACGAAATGAGTAAAATTTTTAATTTTCCAGAATTGTTGTAAAATACCCTATGAGGCAGATAAAAAAATGGTTTGTTTTTTGGCTAAGAATTATCGGGTACAAGCTCAATAATTTATTTATCTTCCTACGCCTCTAAAGTCTCCCGATACAGTGAATACAGTTTAGAATCACGTCAAATTCATGGAGTCAAACCGTGTGGTTATGTATAAAAAACAAACACGCAAACGAACAAGTTTCTTCATTTTCAAAGATATGTAACTTTAACGATAGAAAATAGATTACTAGACTTTTATGAAAATAATTTGCTGTTAATACCGGGGATAATATATTCATCGCAACCAAAAATAATCGACGATTCCATTTAAAATGATCCCATATGTACCTCATCTAATATTTAAGCCAAATGTAAAAGAAAATTATTGACGTCCTATCTAAATTCAGGGATGAAAATAATGCAGACGATATTTAAATAATTTAAAATAAGAAATGATTCGATGAGATGGAATGACGTCATCATGCTAGAAAAAAAATGTTATTTTTAGTTATTTATTATGTGATAAATTGATAAATTAAATCGCCCGCTCTTAACCTTTGAAAATAGGGCTGGAAATAATGGCATGAAACGCTCGAGAAGGGGGGGAGAGGTGTATTTAGAACGTTTTAAAGACTCGCTTTGAATGTTGCCAACCCTAACTCGTCAAGAATCCAATAGGGATGCCCCTGTCCATTCCAGGTCCAACCGCTTCGAGAGTTCGAGGACAGAAGGACAGATAACTTAGCTTATTATTATATAGGGGATTGTTACCGTTTTATAAGGTACTTTTGATGTGGAATTATACGATTGTTTACTTGAAGTTAATCCTTTTTGCAGTGATATTTTTTTGTATAGAAATTGCAGATTTCTTGTGTGACAGCGGAAAGTTTTTTTTATCCCCCTGAACTAAACTTAATCGATTAAAAAAATGTTCATTAGCACAGGAGAAATCCGTGCATTCTTCTTCGGAAAAAGAAATGGTGCAGGTTGACGTGGGATAGAGTCATTCGCTTCATCCAATTCTATCAAATTCTACGCACGACGCTACTAAGGATCCAATTACCACGACGAGTCGAAGAAATACAATTCCCATTTTCGGAGAATGTTAAAAGTATCCAGCCGATACCTTCTGGTCCATTTATTCTATTTTCCTTCTTTAAACGGATGTTTATTTTCTTGTATCTCTCGTTAATACAATCAAATCATTATCTGAACCACTTGTTTCGAACCCACCGAGAGATGCAGAGTGGGTCGTTCCATATTGCCTACACGAGTCGCCCGGATGGAAACGAGTTCGAAAGCACACGTTTCTGAAACAAAAGACTCTTAAATGGACTGTTTATTAAACATGGGCGTGGACATTAGAATGTACTTTGCATTCATTGTCTTTGGCCCTGATTGGAGACCGTGATACCGATGCATCTTCAGAGTAAAAGTAACCCACTTTCGAGCTTCTCCTCATGCGAGTGGAATGTCCGTTTCTCTCTTAAACGTCGCGTTTCTTTTACACTTACAGAATTTAAAATGCAAATTACAACGTCAAGACATTTTATTTCGATTTGCTTTTACGTAAATATCAGTAAAATTTTATTCAAGCAACGAAGAAAATATTAAAATTGGCCATCAAGTTTTTCATGTAATACTGAGTCATTAAACCAAACTTAGTAAATATATTTTGAACACACTTTTTACGCATTGTGCCATTTCTTCAGTTACTTCCTACTCCGGACAGAAGTTTTCGGTCCGAAAATGGCCTTTGTCATTTCTAACGTTAAAGGATTTTCGAGAAAATACGTTGGCTCTTTCTTTTACTCTTTTAGAAAGAATTAAAAAATTATTTTTGCTGGAGACTCTTATTTTTATTAACTTCTTCGAAGACCTTCAAAAATTCATAAAACCCATGGTATTTTATTTCTAAACTCCGTGCCCACTAGGTGACTTTATAAACGTTAATACACAATAGAGAATGTGCGCATGACGTCAGGTGCAGCAAAAGTTGCAGCTCCACTTCTCGTTGGCAAAACATTTGATTTTCCTATGGTTCGTGCTCGTCATTGGGGTTTTAATTCTGTCCATTATCTGGAAATGATAACAAGCTGCTGTGCGTATGGCTTTACTAAGCGTTTCAAAAAAGGTGAAAATATTGGATTTTATTGCTTTCCTAAAGATCCTTCCTACATTGCCAATGCTTTGGATAAAAGCTTCGAAAAGGCAAGACTTGACTCCATGTTCTTCTTTAAAAATTTGTGGCAAACATTAATGGTAATAAAACGTTAACTTTACTGTAATGTAATAGAATATATAAAATTATTAGGCTCTAAGAATTTTTTATTATTACTAAGTTGTTTTTTCATATTTCTAATGTATTTTCTATGCTTCTGTAAGAAGTACTGTACCTATACATGTAATTATTTTCTGTTTTTAAAATGATCAGGTTTTGCACATTTTTATTAGATTTTTATTTATGTAATAGTTTATTGTGCTTGTTAACGTAATTAAAGTAGTTTTACTTTGATTATGATACTTAATAGTACTGTGTAAAGTGTTTAATTTTTTTTAAATATATAATTTTGTAAGTGCAGAAAAAATCTATTTTAAATGACTCGGCCAGTTTCTGATGTTCTGAAGCTCATAAGATACAATGAAAACAAGCAATGGGGAGTAGTAGTCAGCACTCAACTTTCTCTATACATATAGAATAAACCAGAAAGACTGCCGTCTAAAGAGTCTAGCTGTCTGTTGTCCGTTAGCTCTGATGTAATAACATCCAACAAACTCCATGGCTTCTTCTCGAAAATAATTTACCTAAACAGAAATCGTCTGCAAAGAAAAAAACCCCATTTAAAACAAGAATGCTACCCTATTGTAGTCGAGATATGTCACAGGCGTCATAATGACATCAGAAGTCGCCAAAGAGGGGAATTTATCGTGCCAAATTTCATCTCTGCGGTATCTGACGTCATTATGAAGAGAAAGTCGCCTTTGAGATATCTCGATCGCAAAATGGTAGCACCCTGAATTAACATTTTTGTGATTTTTTTTTTTAGTAATATCTGTGAATTACGGTCCTACAAAGATGGAACTTAGCAAAATGAGTTTTTTCAAATTTTCTAGATCCATGTCTTGATTCCAAACTCCCGGCCGTTTGCGAAGAGTGATGCGAATACATTTCAATACTTTTTTGATAACGACATAACTAGAATGAAAAGCAGCTGTTTGGTATGAACTATTAGAAGAAATTGGAATGACGTAATATGGAGTACAGAAGATAATGAAATTTTAAAAAATATGGAAATTAGATATTCTCCTATGGATACGGTAAAACGTATTATGAGAGACATATTATATTTAGGAATTCCTAGAGATTTAGAATAAAATAATTAAAATACCGAAAATGGAAAATTTTTAAGAATTTGATATTTTTTATACATATTAAAAAGACAATTAAATGAAGCAAATTTAGGAAAGCATAAAATATTTGAGGGACAGTATTAAATTAGATATGTTAGAAGAAAAATAAATAAGGACTTATTGACGTGAGATTAATCGAATATGTAAAATTTCAAAAATTAATAACTTTGGACCATTTAATCGAAATTTTCAAATCATACGTTAAATTGTAGCACCCGTAAATTGAGTACTACTATTTATCTTGTGATTATGAATAGATATAGTGCTATAATAAACATGATAATATTTATATATTAAAGTGATGATTATACCCCGAGAATTAAAAAAAAACTTTTGCCATAGATGATTACATCGCTCTGTTGAAAAATTTATTTTTAATCTTCAAAAATTATAAACAATATACATAGTTTTAATAAATTATATATTAATTTGGGGAGTATTAAGAAGTACTTCATGTCTACATAAAATTTTTAAATATGTAATTTGTATTTGAAGATTTTGGGAGGCCTTAAATAGTGCCCTCTATCGACGAGTAGGAACATCAAAATTCGTTATATTGAGGTTTTACGTTATAAAAAATATGGAAAAGGTTTTAATAATCCCAGTTACCTTTTGGCGGTATCAGTCAATGCCTGCCCAAATTACGGTTACTTTACGCAAACTATCTGGATTTGTATCTAGGACAATTTTACAAGCAAACATATATACATACATTCGTTTTATATAAAGAGAGATTATATCTAAATATGACTAACTAACAGTTTTAATATAAGAAATTTCCCGCATGGATTGTCTATTTTGACCTCTTCTAAAAATAGGTTGTAGTAGTGCATGAATAAAATTCTTAACAAAATATTCTGTCGAAAACTTTTTCGCTGGAATGTATGAAAGAAAAAATGTCGAATGTTACTTCTAAAAGAAATGGTAAGCTTTATTTATCTACTCTTTAAAAGACAATCAGTTTTACAAAACCTTTTTTTCTCCCAAGTGATCGATCATGTTCCAAACTAGGCGTTCCTAAAGACATTGTCTTTTTTTCAAAATCGTGATCTTGGCCTACACCAGACAAATTTAAAAAAACTTCCTAACGAGTCCAGACTAAATGACTGAAATTTCGTGTTGCGTAAAACTTGAATTTTTTCCCTTTCTATAATATTTACTTTCATTATAACTATCGCTTAACAATAGGTTGGGGCCGTTTTTTCTTCCTTTCCAAACTGCTAATCAACCTCTCGATTTGGAATTTTGTCGAACTTCTCGTGCCATTTTTTTTCGGTCAGACGCGTGGGTGCGAATTCTGTGAGAGACATTTCGAATGCATTTTCATTTGTCATTTTATAAAGTCTCAAGATTACAATATTTCAAATTTTTTACTTACAAAAGTTGCAAATTTTTTTGTAATTTTCATACCATATTTGTTCCAGATCAAATGACAATTATAGCGATGTAAATTATGCGCATCGTCCATCGCGTTCATCTTTTATTTATTTTTATTTTTTACTTTTGTGTGCAAGTTGTTTAACAGACTAATAGTTCCTTCGTCAAATTTTGTGTACTGATGTAAATTTATATATATATATATATATATATATATATATATATATATATGATATATATATATATGTATATATATATATATATATATATATATATATATATATATATATATATATATATATATATTATCGAAGATGTTTGTTTTTTCCTTGGATACTTGTTTGGAACTTTTGTCCCACTTGAGGCTCCCATTTGACTTTTTTCCTTTCTTTTTGACGATATTACTTATCGACGCTTTAGATATCACAAAACCATGACTCTCATATCGTTTTTGGATAGCGGAATAGGAATACTTCTCTTCGGAAAGAACATAAATATAGACTTGGAACCACTGCTTCGTTAAAAACGCCATTTTGAATAAAAACAAACCTCTGGAGCCGCAGACGATAATTTTGACTTTTAAAAATATTGTCCAATTGCGGTTATTTATTTTGCAACAAACGATTTTTTAATATCGCTAAACAAAATCGTCTAAAAAATGCGTGAACAGCCTCTGTAAAATCTACGATAATTTTGACTTTTAAAAATATTATCCAATTGCAGTTATTTATTTTGCAACACGATTTTTTAATATCGCTAAACAAAATCGTCTAAAAAATGTGTGAAAAGCCTCGAACCGCAGACGATAATTTTGACTTTTAAAAATATTATCCAATTGCAGTTATTTATTTTGCAACAAACGATTTTTTTTCGCTAAAAAATCATCTAAAAAATGTGTGAACAGCCTCGAGCCGCAGACGATAATTTTGACTTTTAAAAATATTGTCCAATTGCGGTTATTTATTTTGCAACAAACGATTTTTTAATATCGCTAAACAAAATCGTCTAAAAAATGCGTGAACAGCCTCTGTAAAATCTACGTGTATACAATAAAATACTTTTCAGCTATGAGTTGCTTCAACTCTTAGCAGTATTTGAAAATGCCAAAATATGAAAAGCTTCCATGTTGTTTACTATGTAGTAAAAAATTGTTTTTTACCCTCTATTTTGCCGATTTCGAGAGTGGGTTATTTCTTCTTTTGTCCTATTAAAAATCAGCGAATGGCAACGTGCGAAAAGTCCGCGGTGTTAATGATAGCGTTACCACATCTGTCTATCAATGTCCCGCATGAGCACGATTACTGCCGAATATCGCTGCAATTAATTCTGTTATTATCACAAACCTGTTCTTACACCTTTGCTTTCACACTCTCGAAAACAAACCAAAAATCAAATTATTATCTTGTGCCACAAGAATGGCAACAGCCTTTCTCTTTCTCGAAGATAACGAGCAGCGCGGAATGAAGCCGACTCTGGTTCGAAAGGGATGGCGCGTAAGAAAAGAAAAAAGCGCGACACGTGGGAATAATCCATTTCTCCGTTTCCTCGTGAGTGTTTTGTAAAGAACGTTTTCGAAAAGACAGAATAATAGCCGTTTGCCGTGGCCTCAATTTCCGAGTGATGGGCCTTAGATTACATTCTCGGACATCCCATATCTGCATTTCATAACGTTGAAGAGGAAAACACGACGCGACACGTACGACGGACGGTTTATTCCACTCCTGGCGCTCGAATTCGGTTATTAAATTAGCATTAATGTCGTAATCCTATTAGGATTTTTAGAATTAATGTTCTTTTTCCAAACAGTCTTAACATTGAGACTGTGCGTGGGTGGGTTGAATACGTCAGTTATAATTGAATTTAGCACCTATTATTTCAAAAACTGCTCCTACGCACCGGAATGGGAGACACCCGAACTGCGAATTCGGAACCGCTGCCACACACATGAACATGACTCTACGTAAAAGTAAGCTCAGAACAAGCCCGATACGTTGTAATGTTCCCAGGCTGCTACATCCAAAGTTTTCGATTAGGAACCGTGAATGCATTTCACTTGCCCCAGCGGACCTGTGGCCAGCTGGACCGTCGAACCCACAACCTTCCGGTAATTAGCTCGAGTCCTTTGGATTGGGTTTTGATTTCCTTCGGGTTGGGGAACCGATGCTTCAAGCCTCCGATTGCTTTTTGAACCGTTTGAGTTCGGCTAAACGCTTCGCTTGTCATGTGCCAAAAATGCGGAGACGCTGCTGTTGGTCAGTATCATTTTCGAATCTATCGAGAGCAGTCGAATTCATATCCATAGCAGTTTGTACTCATTTGACTCAATTGGGATTTTTAATAATATAAGAACTAAAGTAAAATACAGTGGTAAGCAGTCATGCAGTAGAGTCGTGGATGGGGGTAGGGTAGACAAAATGAGCGTGCTTTATTTATTTATTTGTAGTAAAAAAAAAGTTTCGTTGTCGTATAGAAATTAGAAACTGTTTTCACTTTCTCGACAAATGTTATACTGGTCGTTGTGGATGCTATAGAGGAGGAATGGTTAGCAAGCAAAAATGCCACAGAAAGAAGACCAACAAGTACAAAGTTTTCTTTAGAAAAATGGTCTGGCCAAAACTTGCGACAATGGGATGTATGCAGTTAAAAAAAAAATGGTAATGGAACGAGACTATCCGACTTAATTAGCGCTCTATGTAAAAAAAGGAATTTGTGGAATTTGTGTAGCCAAATATTCTTGTTATAAGTGAGAATAATCTTTTTGTGAGTAAAAATGACTTGTTACGTAATAATGAGTGTTAATCATAACCATTTCTATCGTTCTCCAAAAACAAATCACTACGCATTTCATTCCGCACTGTTGTTAGCCTATATGTAAGAAAACTCTTCAGCACTCTAACGGTTAAAGGTAAAATTGTATTTTCAACTATTTTTTTTTATGAGAGTAGTTAAAACGTCGCGAATGAGGTAACGTAACCCACTGTGGCCATCGGAAAAAAGAATGGACTTTCGAAATGACGTGAATTTGAATCAAAACGAGGGTGCGTTGCCCCGAAACTTAATTTTGTGGAGGAAGGGGAGAAGGGGGTTGAACTCGAGACTTAACGATCGTCCCGAATCTTGTTTTTGTGTCCCTACAACGGCCGTTATTCGAGTGATCTGCTCGATACAATCATTAGTCAATGGGAAGACCTTGGTATCTGTTCGATCGGATAATTCCATGTTCGACGAAACCATAGGAACGTGCACCATGCGCTCTCTAATCGATTAGGCTCATGTCGAGACACGGCGATGGACATTAAATGCCGACTCCGTCCACTACAATGCCTTTTATTTTTCTTTTCAGACTCGGGGAATGTTGCCAATACGGATTGAGATTAATATCTGTTGTTGTGTCGTGGAACTTTTCGATTGCTTTTCGAAAACTCATTTTCCAGATTTCTAAAAATCGAATTTTTAGTTTCGCTTTCGGGAAAACTGTTAAAAATAATAGTCGAGTTTCCTTTTTTTTCTCTGTAATTTTTCTTTGTAAAGGAGCGAACGCGGGCTGCCATGCTACAGCATTATTTGAACCTTTGTCGTTTTCTGTATCACGTACCGACGTAAACGGGTGAAAATAACGGTGTTATTTTAAGGGGCTGATTATTTTCAAAGATAAGAGAAAGTATTTTTTATAATATTGTGTCTAAAATTCTACCATTTGAACTTGTTGAGGTCGAAAACACAATTTTCGAGTCTTTATCGGGAAAATTCGGCCGTATTTTAGAGATCGTAAAAAAGAAACGACATTGAAAAAAAAAAACGTATGCCACTGTGGTCAGTAAATTGATAAGATGGAAGGGCTCACTGATCGCCCAATGAAAGTTTATGGTTTCCGATGCAAAGTCCGCGGCCGAACTTTATTTAGAACGTTATTTCTGTTCTTTGTACGTACTACTGCAACACTGAGAAATTTTTAAGGTCTCTTACGTCCGTGGATTCAATTTTAAATCCATTCTTTTTTACTGTCGTTACATTTTTCGAGCATAGATTTCCCTATTTCTTAATTTTTATAATTTCTGTAGTATTTTTTGTTCATTATTACACACGTTTTACATAATTGTATTGACTTTTTAAATTTTCAATTTAAAGTTCCCATATATTTATTTATATTAAGTGCAGTCTTAATTTGAATACATGACCCCGTTTTTCACTCTTATTGTTTTTCAATAATATTATTATTTTATATTGCACATTTTCCGTGCATATTTTATGCGATATAGTTTCCATTTTTTTAAATTAAGATATGCCTTTTTAGTCGTAGAGTTCACTTAATATAAAATTTATACTCTATTTTCTTAAAGTACCTTTTATTTTATACATTAGTATACGGATTGTCACAGGACGGGATTAGTCAAATTTTTAATTTTCTAAAATTGTAAAGTACCCCTTGAGGCAGGTAAAAAAATTGGTTTGTTTTTCGGCTGAGAATGATCTAGTGCACGCTCAATCATTTGTTTATCTTCATACTCCTTTAAAGTCTCCCGATACTGTGAATGCAGTTTAGAATCACGCTGAATTCATTCAGTCAAACCGTATTTTATGTATAAACTTAAACGCTAGATATTTATGAGTCCGTGAAATAGAATCTTAGAATTTTATGAAAAGAATTGGTTGTTAATACCGGCGATAAAATTTTCGTTGCAACCAAAAATAATCGACGATTGAATTTAAAATGATCGCATATGTACCTAATCTATTATTTAATACAAATATAAAAGGAAATGATTGACGTCCTATCTAAGTTCAGCGTTAAAACGGATGAAAATAATGCAGACGATATTTAAATAATTGAAAATAAGAAAGGATTCAATGAGAGTGACGTCACAATGGTAGAAAGAAAAATGTTGTTTTTACCTATTTATGACGGGATAAAGTGGTAAATTGAATCACCCGCTCTTAACTGGGGAAAACAGGGCTCGAAATAATGGTATTAAATGTAAGAAAAAGAGAAAAGGGTTCAATTTCGAACGTTTTAAAGACGATAGTATTTTTCGCTGTGGTATGCAGCCTATTTATACTCATTTATTTTAGAATGGGATCGATCGTTTAGGAAAAGATAAACTTGACTCGCTTTGAATTTTGATAATCTTCACTCATCCAGAATCCAATAGGGATGCCTCTATCCATTCTTCATAAATTCGAAGACGGACGGATAAGTTAGACTATTATTATATAGGGGATTTGACTCATTTAATACTTGTAAAACTGTCTTTTATTTAACATTTATTTAATTTATTGTCAATGGCACAAATTGTATTTAAAAAATTATTTATCCCTGGCTTCTCACTTTCCGTTGTGCGCTTCTAACGATGGACAAATGCTAGAGCGCTACTCTTCGGTACCGGAGTAGGGGGCCACAAATAATCCTCCAAAGAGTCGCGTGTGGCTCGCGAGAAGCAGGTTGGTCACCCCTGGTACATACGTATCTATGTAAGAAATGTACTCTAATAAATTTAATTTTATCGAATACATGTTTTTTGTTAATTTGTTTATTAACTTTTGACAAGAAAAATTTGTCTGTCTCCTCAGCTTCGTGTTAAATGATTTTCACTGTATGTATATTTATAACTATGAAATTAATAGAAGTAAATAAACGAATGAATGAAACGATCCTTGTATATTATTAAAACATCGTACGTGAGAGCCTCGTGTGTTTGCAGTGGTCGATTAATACAATTTAATGTTGTCAAAATATAAAAGGAAACAAATCGTGTCAACAGACGATTATTCAAATTAGATAACTGTGTCAAGGTGAACAAAAGATTAACGTAACAAAATAAACCGAGAATGAAAAAAGAACGAACAGACATTTCGTTTTTTTTTTTTTTAAATAAAGTGAAGTGATTTCTGTCACTATTATCGCTCCACTGCGTTTTTCTTCTGTGAAAGAAGGCGCCATTCGAATTCAGCTGGGAAAAAAATACTTGTAAAATAAAAAAAGATATTTTCCAAGAAAAGGAAAGAAATGTAGCGTAGGGAGAAGAGGAGTGTTGCCAGTCGTCCCTCGAAAATCTGGGTTTTATTTTTCCCGTCGGAGAGGTATACAGTAATTTAACGTGCTTGTTAACTAAATTCACTTCGTGTGAAAGCGAAAATGTATCGCAAAGGATAAATGCGTAAGGATTCCGTTCTCGAATTATAGCAAACCGTAGGATGGTCGAATGGGTACGTTGCTGCTCTTCATTACCAGAGTTCGCGGGTTCGAATCCCGCTGATGGCGCGGGTGTTCGAAATCGGTTTTAAGAATTAGCTCTAAGTCTCGTTAGCAATCGTATAGAACAGTAGACCATAGTTTAAAAAAAAGCCGAACGGAAGAGCGCTGCTCTTCAGTACCGGAATTGGCGGGTTCGAATCCCGCGGTTAGCATGGACTTTTGTAGCCGTTTGGAATCGGCTTTAAGCAGTGGGTTCCGGTGTCGTGAGCCCTCGTGGACAAAAACAGTTGACTGTAGCGCTCCAAACCAAACCATAGATAAAAAGTGAACTGAAAAAAATAATGTTAACCTAAATTTCCGATATCCTAGTGAATTCGGATAATCCAGGTTCTATTATTGCAGATTAAGGTTATTTTCATCGTTTAACAGTTTATTATACATACTAGCCTATAGCCCGTCCTATGACGGGATCAGTAAAATTTTTAATTTTCCAGAACTATAAAGTACCCTATGAGGAAGGTAAATAAAATGGTTTGTTTTCTGGCTGAGAATGATCTAGTACACACTCAATAATTTATCTTCCTACTCCTCTAAAGTCTCCCGATACTGTCAATGCAGTTTAAATCACGTTCAATTCATTGAGAATTCAAAGTTTTCTAAGCTGCATCGAAATGATCGTTCAGTACTTCCCAATTTTTTCCAGTCATTAATGGAAGTAAAGGAACGAAACTATCGTTTCCTCTACACCCTGGAGATAGATAGAATTTATCGTTAATACCGGTACCGGTGATAAAATTTTCATTGCAACAAAAAATAATCGACGATTCATTTTAAAATCATCCCATATGTATCTAATCTATTATTTAAGACAAATATAAAAGAAAATTATTCACGTCCTATCTAAGTTCAGCGATAAAACGGATGAAAATAATGCAGACGATATTTAAATAATTTAAAATAAGAAACTATTATAAGATAAGAAAAATGTTATTTTCATCTACTTATAATGTAATAAATTGATTAATTTAATCGCCTAATTAAAAACATGATGGTTACGAACGATTTATCCATGAGCTTCTTAGAAAAAAATGGTAGACAGTCGAAAATGGATCAATTATTTTTCTTATGTAAACAATTCTTATGTCTTAAAGGATAATATACTGTACATAACTATAAGAATTCCAATCAGAATCAGAAGCCAATCAGAATCAAATTTTCTGATTGGCTTTGCCCCTTATAACTGTGTATCCTTAACATTTCATAGAAATAACTTCTAGTGTTTCTTAAATTCTTTTCTGAACGAGTGAAAGACTTTCGGAGGAGCGTAAATTCGAGTGTTTCAATGAAAAACATCGAGGATGAACACGAAGAAATGTCTTTGTTCACCCTGGATGATCTTTACCAACACGAAATTCAAGATTGTAAATTTGGTGTAAACTCGTGTACTGATTTTCCCACGTCGTAGTTTGAGGTATTATAATTTTTCCGACGCCTTTCCAAGTTTTGAGTTACAGCCGTGTATTGTTTTTGTGATGACGACGAGACGAAAAGCTGTCGCAACTGCGCAAATTATCAGATTTTCTTTTCCCTTTTAAATACAAGATTTTTACCTCACTTTTGGGTACCCTTGTCGAGTTCGTGCTATTTTTTACAAACATCTCATTAAGAATTATTTACATGGATTTTTTTCTCTTAGAGTTGCGTCCAGTCTTGTAACACCTTTTGTGCGTCACCGTCGTTCAATGAGTGCCAACAACTCCAACAGGAGGTATCCATGAGGTAAAATTTGGAATGGCGTGTCTTCTGAGAAAGACATGTCGCAGGATGTTGAAACAGGTACATTGTTCTCCAAATGAAGATTCCACTATTCTCCATCTACGGCTCATCCAACAAGAAAAAATTCGCGGGATGAGTTACCTGGTATCGCTCTCATCTAAACCCACAAACATTCGAACGTGGACAAAGAACAGTACGGTTGCGTTCTTTGTAACAAATTAATATCGTTGTTTTTTTTTCTTTCTGTCTTCCTACGCATCTCTTTCACATCTTCTCTCGAATATTGTCATTTCTGCGGGAAATTGAGCGCGACTGAGACTTTTTGCGGTAACCATCGGAAGCTCCCGCAAGGTCAAGTGAATTTCTGACGTCTTCTTTTTTAAGCGTTCTGCGAAGGCTGACCTTAAGTGATTTTTCTTTTTAGGGACGAAATGCCGACGCAAGCGAGTTACAGGAGAAAATTCTTTTCGTCTTGCTAACGTTTAGTGTAAGTTGGTGGTGAATGAAAAAAGAATGACAAACTACTGTCACGATTCAATTCGAAGAATATAAATAGATACGGAATTGAAAAAAGAGTATTATTTTGTACTCGTGCGTATAAATATACATATACTATACACACCAGTGGAAATTTTTCGGCTCATATCTCAAAACTAATACGGAAATTGTTACATATATATTTGGACTGCTCAGTCTCCGATGAGCAGTCCGGACTGCTCATAGAGACGTCGATAACTCTCGATAATTTCTTATTTTTCTTTCTTCCAAATTTATGTTATCTTTCAGAAAATTTCGGGAAAGTTCCCGTTTGTAGTTTCAATCGTTTTAGAAAGTTCGGGGCTTGTATGTAAGAGACTTCTTAGTTCGACTGCGCGATTATTTTCTACTAATAAATGTCTTTGAGTATATACAGAGTGTTTGTCTTCTTTGAATTTCTGCGTGATACTCTTGCTACAGTAGACTCCGCTTAATGGGATCCGTTTGGGATACCGTGATTTTGATAAAAATAAAAGATATGAAAAATGAGATAAATTTACTGCCCCTCCCCCTTTAATTCACACGTACTAAATTTCAAAACAAAATGAAAAAACATGCCTTATGTTTATTTACTGTATATTATCCTTTAAAACATAAGAATTGTTTACATAATTTTTAAAAATGGATCCATTGTTGACTGTCTACCATTTTTTTCTAAGAAGCTCATGGATAAATGGTTCTTCATCGTAATCCACCTGTCATAACGATTTAAAATTTTGATCCTTTATTTTAACGTTGAATCATTTCGCTTTCTGGCTTCCCTATCGACAAAGCGAGCAAGGCATAAAATGGGAATACGCTCCTTCTCGGTTCCGATAAGAATGGGTTGCCTTCTGCTTATCTGACGACCGCTGACCACCAGCAGGGTGTGCGTATTTCTGAAAAATTCCAGGAAAGTGTAATGTTCCACTCCTCTGTTCATTCTCTATTTCCTAGGTGAAAGAGGGAGAATTCTCGGAAATTCAAACATCAGCGAAGGGAAAGAAAAGAAGTGGTTCCTTCTGAATACATTGTGAATATTCCTTTGCCAGTTAAAATGAGGTTCGAAAACGGATCCCATGAACCGATGTAACGATCCCATAAAGCGATCATTTTAACATACAAATGAATAGAGAAAATCGGGACCCAGTGATTTCGATAACAATAAGCGATGGATAACATGAACCGCGATCCCATTAAGCGGAATCCACTGTATATGTTTTTGGAGAGAGGCTATAGTGTCTAGGTCGCCAGTTCTGCCCTTTTACGCGGCTGAAGGCCCGTTTTTATGGTATCTTTCCTTTTAAGGATGCCATCGACAGACGCCGTGATTGCCCATAACCTACAAGCACCAGCAATCTCAGGTCCCGATGGATTGTACCTCATGTTCAAGGATTTTGTCTCTTATAGCAGATCTCAAATCGTGTACCGGAAGGTCTGTGCAGCAGTCTAGTATTATACCTCTCCACAACCATCATTTCCCAATAAAATGAAATGTCTTTTCCCTATGCTTATTGGAAGAGGACTACTTCCCTTTCCCTATCATGATGGATGCAAAGCGGGTATGATCCCACGCTCCTTATATTTTTATCCTCCTCGAGAGTGGGGGTATGTTCGCGTACATCTGTCCCACTTGTCAACCTCTCAGCGGAAGAACATTCATACTGACATATTTATTTTGCACGTCCTCTGGTAGTACATTGAGATGTTAAGATCTCCAGTCAAGTTCAATAATAATGAATTCTACGTTCTCTCGATATTCCTTTTAAAGACTTGTTATTGAACATTACATTGTCTCACACTGCCCGATTCTGCTATCGGTATGCCAAATTTCAGCGAAAACAGTCGAATTTATATGGAGACGAGAAAAACGGCAAGCTTCTAGTCGTCTGGTAAAAACCCAATTTGACTGAGATACCCATAAACAGTTTATGTCGAAACTGTCATTCCTGGAGCGCTGTCCGACTTAATGGACAGTGTGGTATCGCGCACCAGCTCGTCCATTTTGTCAGACAACTCTCAATGCCAAATATTGGTCTTTGTAAACGGCTTTACCTTCTAATAGACTTTCTACTGACCGTCGGTTAATGTCGACAGTCCTTTGAAACCTCAGTGATGGGTCCGCGCGTTAAGGCACTCCGACACTGTCTTGAAATGATTCCCCTTCCACATATAAAATTAGAGACACTTATTTGGGTTAATCCGTACTCAAACATTCCAATAATTATTCCTTCCTCAGACAGGTCCAGGCCATTTATGACATTTT
The DNA here is from genome assembly GCA_032207245.1 of Pardosa pseudoannulata. NCBI lineage: Eukaryota > Metazoa > Arthropoda > Arachnida > Araneae > Lycosidae > Pardosa > Pardosa pseudoannulata. The sequence goes on along the minus strand of CM063510.1, from coordinate 176,724,754 downwards.
TGGCAACGCTCGTAGCTACAACAACCCCAGATAGCAAATTTAGTTTGTAGCAAATTCAGCATGACAAGTCTGCAAGTTTGAAACAAGACTGCAGCATATCTAAGAATTTTCGCTTGCTTCAAGGTTGTCACAGTTTTGCAGCAAAACAGCATTGCCAAGGAGGGGTCGCTTTAGGTTCCGTCTAACTTGCAGGAGTTTTGCTTGAAATTTGTCGCATCAAATTTGTTATGACAAGATATTATCCAGAAAAAATCAAACTTGCTGCAAGTATACATGCTATCTAGGACTAAACCAACGACGTCAGTTATGGGCATGCGTAGAAGTTTACCAATTTATGAAAAGTAAAGCAGATATAGAATACGATCGAAAACAATCGACGCTAGAGTCAGGAACAAACAATCCTCAGGAAGACCCTTATTTGGAAAAGTCTATATGTTACATATGTTTGTCTTACACCCATCAGAGCAACCGGCTCGCAGTAACTTAAAATAAAATAAATTTACTTTACGACTTTTCTTACTGAACCGTCTCCAAAAGTTTAACCTGTAAAGAAATACCGATTAGCGTTGAGATGCCAAACTTTCAAGACCTTCGAGAGTTTTCTTACAACTGTAAAAGTAAAGTCTGCCTCATTGTTTTCGATTTAAGGTGGTCGGTATGCATTCCAGAAGGATTATCCAGCGGCTCTTAAGTAGGTAGGGTTCTTTTTTGGAAAATTGCACTTGGTCACGAGCTAATATCCTGTACATCCGTAGTATTTAGAAGTTCAGTTGTGAGAAAAGTCGATTATAAAATCGGTCACGAGAAAGGGGTTCTGAAAAAAACCCAAAGAAAGTTAATAAAAGAAAAGACATTCGGGATTTCAAAGCACATTCATTCTCCGGTCGGCGAATCATTAAACCCTAATATTTCTCCAAAACCCTTTGTTTCTCTGACCGCTCTCTCTCTCTTTCAATTTCGTCCTTTTGTTTTCGGATCGGGCGCGTCTGCGGGCAGTTGAGCGCGACCGTGACCCTGAAAAAGGAGCTGACCTTCGGATGATCGGGACGTATCGATAATTCTCGCCCTCCCACGCCTACCCTGGCGTAGCTCAAAATATCCCTAAACTGTAGTGGAACTTTGCCTAGTCTAGACATGAAGTGAAGAGGTAGGTTGTATTTGTATACATATATGTGTGTGTGCAAATCTGACAAATCATGTTCTCCGTTTCCCTATTTTTCGTTCAGTTTTAATTTATAATATCGATGGTTCTCAAACTTTTTTATCTTACAGAAGAACCCTTTTCTTATCGCATCCATAGCAATGGCTCAATAAATATTATTTGAGGAGAAATTACGAGCTCTGGTGAGACAGAAGTAGGAAAACTAAAACAATATAAAACAGTAAAATGTGGATAATGCGTGATGTGAAAGCAAGAATTATTTTTACACTAAACATACCATATAACGGGTCAAATGACCCATAAGGTTTATGTAAAAAATGCGATGGGAAACGAATTAAAAATTCTTATTCTTTGTGTTTGCAATTCATAAAAATTGACAATATACAGTTTTGTTTAATTATAATAAAGTTTGTCTATTTCCTTTCAATTTTCATATTTCATACATTTATAATCAGAAAAAATAAAGTCCGGTCATTTGACCGGCTATGGTAGGAAATAGGTATGTATTAAGTTTTGGTATGTTTAGTGTTAATGAAACTATAAATGGATGAAAAGTATCAATGGCTTTGTTTTTAAGTTCTTTAAAATTGGGCAGTTTTATTCTCTGCGTCCAATCTATTCCGATGTTTCGTTTTCGTGCAGAAAACCCAGTTTCGAAAATGTCGTTCGTCGCCAACGGTAACGGAGACTCTTCTGATAATTTCAGATATTGCGAGTTCTAAGAATTCAGATGAACGACATCTCTTTGGAACAAGGGCGGACATTTAATTACATCCCATTACCAATTAAAAACATATAGAAATTAAGAATAAACGTCGTAGTGGAATAGTACAAATGGACCTTAACGTTTTCGTCTTCGAAAAAAAGGAAACTCGTCGCCGTCCTTCTCTCCGCTCCACACTCTTGTTGCCATTCCGCAATGTCCATGGTTTTTTATTTAAACATTACTTCTATTTCTATATATAAAACGTGATACTACAACAACAAATGCACATGTGTGCATAAATATAAATATGTTTGACGTGTTGTCAGTGTCTGCAAACAGAATAGCTGTGGTTAGTATTAACAGAGCACTTATATATTTGAAGGAAATTAAGATAAATTGAAAAATATGAAAAATTATTTCACACATCGTCAGATTTTGATTCCTCGCATTTCTGTTTCCATTAAATCCGAATTATTTCCGAAAACGAAAACACGGATATGCTGTCAATTTTCGCCATATTCTAGGACTGTTCTTTGGTAAGAGAGACATTTTAAACAAATGTAGGTATATACACTATCAAGATTGATAAAATTATCATAAATGTCGGAGTACAAATAATAATTGAAGACAAGAAAATTTTAAAATACGAGCAAAGCACAATCCGGAAGAAAAAAGCACTTGTTAACAAAAATGCCAACATTGAATATTCATAAACTGTGACATCACAACTCATCACGGAGCTTTTTCAAGTCAAATTTTCTCTTAACTTTTAAAAATAATTTTTAAAATGATGGATTCACTTTTTTACATTTTTGAGAACATTTTTGAAATGAACGAGTCTGGAATTACCAGAAAAATACAAAGTTGTTCCATTCCCCCACATGTGCAAATTCCTCATTAAGTAAAAAACACCTAAACGACGGCGCCAAAGCCGGAAAAGTTTTCCCACGTTTTTCTATGGGATGCATTTCATGCTAAAGCGAGCATTGCTTTTCGAATTTTGTTTTCCCTCCCAACGTAATTGTCGGATCTTTTCTCGTTCGGGATCATTTTCACCATGACGCTGTTGTTGATTACACGGAATGGCGTCAAAAGATCTTTTAGAACTTCTCTTTGATGGCTTTCTATCTTCTTTTTATTCCCAGATACTTTCATAGAACTTTTTAACGTAAAAAGAGTAACAAAACCATGTCATTGAAACATTTCGTGTTATTTTTTTATACTTTTAATGACAAATGCCAGACATCTGTGTGGTAATACTGAAGAATGGAGTTCCCTTGGCAAGTTTGGCGAAATAATTGGCGATGTTTACTACAACACAGAGGTATATTCCACCCGAACATTGTATTCCTTGCCTTTTTTTGGCGACTTGGATGGATGCAGAGTGCGCATTGTAATAGAGTTATATACTCTTAGTCAAGGAACCCAAACCACTCAGAAACCGGAGATTTCCATTTGTGGGCAATGAATCCCTCGACAGTTTACAAAGTCCAAAGGCTCCAAATGATTAAAAATGAGCTACAGTGGACCGTTCATGACTCACTCTATCTCATGTTTTAAGCATTCGGCGCATTTAATATGCAAGAAAAGGGTTACACGAGGACAGCCGGATACAAATATAATATAAATAAAAAATATAGATAGATTGTTTGGATACGGCAAGATCGGGAGAAAACGTTAGGCTGCCATTCTTAGAGCTTTATCGCCAAGTTGGCGGGAGCACCCTGTTCTGATGTCGAACCCATTTGCTTTATAAGTCTATATTAATAAAGCGTATAAAGAAAAATGGAAGTGAAACATAGAACGAGTATTTCAAGCGCATAGAAAAAGATATTTGAAAGAAATATACCTCATTTAAACAGCGAAACTATTCTATTGAAACAGTGTTTCGTCAATGGAAACTGTAAATAACTGTTGGGTTCGTCAATAAGTGTTTTCTTTCATAATGGAACGAAAAATGAGATCGGACTACTGAAGCTCGTTTCACTTAGAACGAGTAAAAATATTGGATTTTTAAAATGTGTAATATTTAAAATATTGTTTGCCTTGTGTAAGATTATTGTTTTCGTTGATTGTGGACATGAATCTGTTGGGCGTAAGAGGGATTGCTACCTGTGTGCGTGTAGATAGATGGATGTTAATTATACTTTCCTAAGAGACTTTTTTGTGTGTTATCTCTGATGAATATTCGTTTTCGTTTCAGGGTGAAGCCTCCCCTCCGCCATGCTCAAATTACTTCTAAGTCACTGGCATTCCCACCGAGAGCCCTTGTCGTTCGTCCTCACTGACGACCCCTTGTACTGCAGCCACCTCACCAAGTCGCCCTTCCCTGAGGTCTACTCCGTCAACAGGATCAACCCGATATTCGAAGAGGACGAGGAAAAGGGATCCACGCCGCCCCCGACGGTCAGATGGGCTCCTGGAGAGGACAGCGGCCAGTTCAAAACCTACCCGGTTGACAGGCGAGTCGTCAAGTCGAAGCACAAGCTAGACCCCCTCCTGACGGCGAACTTCCTCCTGCGCAAACCGATCAGCAAGCCGATACTCAACGAGTCGGAATATTCTCTGAGCAGCCATTTCCGATTTTACTCGCCGGACGCTATTTACGACACCAGTCCGGACCTCCACCCGTCCCTGCAGCGCTCCCTGAGCGAGGAGAAGTCCTCCGACGACACGGGCTACTCATCGTGCGGACACTTCAAGAGCGTCACCACTTTGGACAGCGATGGATCCGTGGAGACTCATCCTATGAGTTCGGACTCCGATGACGGCTCTCGTCCAGAAGCAGTAATTGTGTCCGCAGATGTCCACAGGGTGTCCACTCCCGATGACATCTTAGTGCGTAGTCCTTCGTCCGAATCAAGTGCCAATTATTCCTATAGAAGTTACGGATCGTCTCCGGAACCGTTCGACAGCCTCACAATGTCCAGTATAACCGATTCCAGTGCTAAAGACGTCGAAGTTCGAAGGCCCAATTCTCTGGTGAGGGATAAGTTACAGAAATTGTTGGAGAAGGGTAATCCTTCTTCGGAAGACAGAAAATCTTTCGGTAACAGAGAAGAAATCGAGATACAAAAAACTAAGAACGACTTAATGAAATCACTGACCCGAGCTCTCAACAACAAAGTGCCAAAACGAGAGATCACGGGCCAGGTGGTGACGAGGAGTGACGACACGAACAGCAAGCCACTGTCGATCGACAGAAAGAGCAACTCTAGTTCAACTTCTCCGAAAACTCTAGCCATGACCAATGATGCCGCAGGCGTCACGCGCCAAGACGAATCCATCAGCTCTAGCCTTAGCAGCTTCACCAAACCCAAAAAGCAGCAACGGAATAGTAAAAATAGTTCCGAAAGGGAGGCCAAGACGACCGAAGACTCGTCCGATTCACAAGCCACTCATAAATGTAAGATTTGTGAAAATGCACACAGGCCCTTAGCCTTCCACCAGTTACTGCCAGGACATTGGAGTTACGATAACGTGTATCTTCCTCAAATGCACAACATGATATGCCCGTGTATGCACCACCATCACGGGGTATCTTCAGACGACGACGTCTTTTACCCCATGTACTATCACCACGACCTTGCCAGAGTGCGACATTCTTGGGCGCCCTATACGAACATCAAGACAGAAAGCAAAGGAGTTTCCTCGTCTTCGAAAGAAAACAGCAATTCTGCTACGAGATATTCTCCCGACGGAGAAACCGATAGTTCCAACACGAGTTCGAGCCAACTTAAGAAATCCTTCGCCGAGAGAAGATCTCTGAGGGAACCCAAAAAATGTAAATGCGAACACTGTCTGGATACAGCCTTGGACAAACACTCCGACCACCAGAACTGTACGTGCTACTGCCTGTCCCACAGGAGAGTCAAGTTCGCTTCTGACTCGGATATATCGCAACACAGACATTTTCCTTCGTTCAGACTCAGAGACTCACTCGCTAACGGCGACCCGATCAATGCAGCTCTGGTCATGAACTTGCCACATCTCAGCGGACATGTTCCTAGCAAAGAAAACGGAAAGTCGAAGAAAACGCCACCACTGATACCCAGAGGCCTTAAAGAACCCATAAAAGTAAGTAATCGATCGAACTTGGTGACTCGATCTCATAAAAAAATTTAGCTTTTGCAATTGAGCTAGGACCGACAAATTTTGAATACAAAGAATCGTACAGTAGTTCCCTAAAATCTTCCAATCCTGAAATGAAAGTATGGAGACGACATTCATTCCCTTATTTTAAGGGCTCTTAGGACCTTTAAACATTCACAATTTTCTATTTTTCAATATATATATATATATATATATATATATATAAATATATATATATATATATATATATATATATATATGTTATAGGTTAAGATGTTCTATGAATTTTTAAAAAACGGCTTGAAAAAATTCCGTTTAGTGTAAAAGTTCTGATTAAAAACAGAATATATTGCCAATGATGACCGGTTACTTGCGATTTTAAACATTTTGTTGAATATCTAGAAAAATACTCGAGGAATTATCCTGAAATTTCAGGAGTGTAAACAGAATGGTAGATGTCATATATTTCAGCTAAGAATGTTTCCCGAAACCCCATAGGGGATCGTCCACAAATGGAAGAAAAACGAATATGTTTTGGATAACTCTGTAAAAAGTAATGTTTGAAAAGAGTGGAAACTTTAGCCCATGATTAGGATGTTTCTTGTCATAATCTGTGTTCATTGTTATGAGGATATCACGTATACTCGGGGAGAAATGAAGGCTTTTATAAAAACAATCCCCAATTTCACCAAGTGTTTTGCTCATAATTGGCAGAGTTCTCGATATCAAAGAATACTATTTTCAGGAAGCATGTCAAACGACATTGTACACAATACCCTGCAATCAAAATTAAAAAATAATAAATATTGGATGAAAGAGGAGCATGTTTAGTAAATGTTTCACTGCGCATGCGCGAATGCAATCAAAATACAATGTGCATAATGTATTAGCTAAATGTATAGAGCAACTTTTGTGAAAGTCCCCAAAACACAGCTGGAAAATTCTGAAAGGGATCGTCGATAGATTAAGCTCGAAATCCGTTGTGCGAAATCCAATGAAACACAAACTATAAATAGTACACAGTACAAATAAATTTTATACGCAGATTGTTCCAAATTCTTAAATTTTTACAAACGTATGGAGAACGGTTTTTTTTTTAATTTTCTAAATCACATTGAAGCTTACTTACAGAAAATATAGGTAGGTACTTTATTAGAAAACCAATGAAAATACAATAAAACTCATAAACTCTAATTATTAAAACAGTATAGAATGCTTTTTGACACAAATGCAGTCGGAATAGCCCTAAATTTACCATATGGGAGAAAACTCACATACCTTGAGATGATAAATATAGATTCCGAGTCAAATTCCGCGGGCACCCTAAACTATCTTACGTTGTACCAAACTTTGACATTTGTAAACTATCGGAGTATAATCTTTTTAAATTATCTCAAAAACCTCAAATGTTTGTACTTGGCAATGATACATATACGAGGGTTCGAACTTTAATAGTGGCAACACTGCTGTAAAAACGCTACGCAACAAAACCAAAGAATGTCGCGTATGCCACACGTAAGCTACATACCTACCTTACCTCTCGGCAAAAAGACTCGTCCTTCCTACTTCATACGAATGCAGAGAGACGCGGAGAACTGATCCTTGTATTAGCTTGCGTTCTAAAGTAAGTGTTGTCAGAACTTTTTCTAAACAAGAACAGCGAAAATGGATAAAATTTCAATGTGCCAGAGGTCGTACATCACGACAACGTCATCTAGGGATTCAAGAGGCTTACAGAACTGTAGCAAGATGGGTAAAAGCCTTCAATGAAGGACATCTAAATGTGACAGACACGCATCGGCCGGTCGTCCTAGTGTCCACGATGCAGAAGTGCATGCTGTTGCCGCACTAATGGGCAGTGATCCATGCTAAACGATTCGTGAGCTGGCCCGAAAGGCAGGATTTGAGCAAACGACTTTGCAGCACATTCTGATGGAACGCTTGAACATTAGAAAAATTCTGCACTTTCTGCAATACAGCCCCTATCATTCTGCATGACAAGGCTCGGCCACATACAGAGCAAGCTGTGACTGATTTGTTTGATCGATGGGACTGGGAAATGATTTACCATCCACCATATTCCCCAGATCTAAGCTCTTGGGACTTTGGCCCTTACTCTGGACGTTGCGGTTTGTTTCGAACCTTCGTTGTGACGCCATTTTGACCTCAGCTTGCGGACATTATGCGAGCAAATGATCAAGCTGACGTCAAAGTGACGTCACAACGAACATTCGACCCAACTCGCAACGTCCAGAGAAAGCTTCTTTGTTTTAATTCTTATGGTGAAGAAACCACTTCGTGGCATTCGCTTCAGAACTATTCCGAAGATTCTTGCTGCAATTGACCAGTCCATTGAAACTATCAACAGAACAGGAGCTGCTACAGGTTTTCTGCGACTTCCACATCGTTGGAAACAGGTTATACACAATGCTGGAGAATATACTGAAGGACAATAAAACGTGGTGACATGAATCAATTTTGTATTCCATGTAAATAAAGAGTTGCCACTATGAAAGTTCCAACCCTCGTACATGAAGGGAATACCCTAAACTGCAGCAAAACCAGTTTATTTTGTAATTTGACATCACTAATTTAGTATTTTTTTTCTTTTGCTAGATGGACGATCTTTATCGATCTTACCCCATCAACTTCCGCGATTGGGAAGCTCACTACAGGAGGAACTTTCTTCAGAAGAGGAAGAAACGCGCCCTCACGATGGTTGGCATGGCCATCGGAATCATCTTCGTGGTCGGAATAGCAGTAGCACTGACTTTTGTGTTTTTAAGAATAAGAAGACCTATATCTTGATGACACTCCTTATTTAATCTAGAGATATCTGAGCTTAATTTTTAAACTTCTCCAGTGGTGAAACGGAGACGTCGACAAGACGTTACGTCACTAAACGGAGACGTCCAGAGCTGATCCAGTGGGAAGGGAGCATCAAGACGAATTGCCTTTCTACTTTTGCCATCTTTCCCGAGATGTCTAGCGACCGATCTCATCGTAGTCGGTTAGAGCTAAACAGCGATTATTTACTATATAAATACATGGGAGCTAATCTCTGATTAGCTCTAATCGACCTTGGCGACACTGGGTCTTAAATGCAATTCCTAATTAATAGCAGCTAGTCGCATCTTGAGGAATTTGAAATACTTAGACATGGAACGAGTCTAGTAAAAAAGAAGTTCTTAACACGTTGACTACCAAACGCATTTTCGATGCTTTGCCCACTTTTCATTATGCGATGCATATTATGCTGAAATATTTGCAGCAGATAAAATGAGTTATAAAATTATGCTTGAAGCAGTTTTCGTGGTGGGGGGTCACGGTGACCCCCATGGCAGTCAATGTGTTAACAGCCGATTATCAGCATACATTATTTTCTGAAACCTCTAAAATAAAACTTTATTGATCAGGTTTACAAAGCATAGCAAAATCGTAGCCTTAGCCTCCCTAGTAGTAAGGAATTAACTCTATTATGCATTATAAGCTGGCAACTTCCCAAATCACGTGCATTTAAATTATTTTCAGCAAACTCAGGGTGCTACCATGTTGCGTTCGAGATACGTCGTAGGCGACTTCTGCGTCAAACTATTAACAGAAATCCCCATAATGATATCAGAAGTCGCCAGAGAGGGGAATTTATGTCGCCAAATTTCCATCTCTAGCGACTTTTGACGTCATTACGTCGCAAAAGTCGCCTGTGACCTATTTCGACCGCAATAGAGCAATTTGTCGCAAGAACTACAATAATGCCCTTCCCATTTATTTTCATGTTTACAACAGACAAACAATAAACTGCCCTTCCGTTTGAAACGAAAGCCAGAATTGTCATAAGTTGAGATGTGCTCTACTGCGTGAAATCGCCTTATATGGTACCATAATTTTTGCCCTCCAAGAAGCAAAAGTTAAATTCTGTAAAGAACATGCACCAAGGTAATACTTAATTCTTTTGATATAAGCCCTGAAACATTTCATCATTCCATGAATTTTTTTAAATATACAAGCTTTATCATCCAAAATTTTGCTATGATGCCAGCAGAATTTAAGAAACAACGAAATCGTTCTTTAATTACAACTGGACAGGAAATCCAATTTATTTTTAAATTAAAACAAAATGTAACTGAAAATAACATAGTAATTTGTCCATGATTACAATTATAATATGCTCAATAGTAAAAATGATGCTTAAAATGTTAAAAATATTTAATATTAAGAGCATCTCTTGCTACTTTAGGTACAGAACTACGTTGCCTTTTACCCATAAAACAAAAAAATCATGATTATTTGATTAAAATCAAACTTTTTAAAAAAAAGATTAAATTTGATTCTTAAAATCAATAGAACTTTATATAAGGGTTGGTAAATATTTAAAATTTATATAATAAATTGTACGTGTATGTGTGTGTATATATAGTTTAGAAAAGAATCATAGAACAATTTAGGAAAAGTGAAAACAAAGCACTTGGCTTTGTCCCACGAATTTTGTTCTGGCAAAATAAATTATATATAATAAAGTGAATAAGTGAAGTTAATAAAAATTTAGGAACGAGATAAAAGGAAAAAATATCAAATGTTAAGGTAAGAACAAATACTGAAATAGTACATAATGCAATAAATGCTTGTCAGATGCCAAATCTATGATTACATTGTATAACTACTTAAGTATTCTTACTGAAAGTGTACCAAGATAAAATCCTAAGGAACTAACTGTTCTAAAGTATTTTGTCTCAAGTGGATAACTTTGGGACATAGCAGAATTGGTAGATCATGACTGAAGATATATCGAACAGAAATAGATATTTTTTTGGTTCAGTTCCGGTTCGAAGCCTTGGAACAAAACCAAAGGTTTCAAGTAGATTTCTACGATTTAAGTTTAAAAAAAAAATATCCCTTATTTAAATACCTCTAAGTGGTACCATGGTTTTAAGGTTGAAAGGCAAAGTATCTACATATTTGATGGTCTCCCTTCCCTCAACGACTGGATGGAGCTTGAACCATTTTCTTCAGCAAATACTTTTGTGATAGCAATTAATATCGCTCACAACAAGCATCGAATTACTCACAAGAAGATATACTTTCTTGAAAGTTATCACACTAATGAAAAACAAAATATAAGAATACCTTCATTACTAAGAAATTCAGATTTTCTGCCTTGTTTGCTTTCATCTTTCTTTAAATCATGAACAGAGATAAAAGCGTTACAGTTGTAAAGGTAAACATCATTTAATTTGGGGTCGCATATGTTCTATCAGTACTCCAGAATCTTAACTGATTGTTTACTTCTAGGTGTGAAAATGGATTTATAGAATTCAGTAATCTGATATACGGGGATCAGAAAAGATATATATGTCACTGTTAAAGTACATTTAAATTATTTTGGCATTACTCCAAAACATATTATTCCTTTCACTTTTGTGTTCTCGATCAAATACAAAGAAAATGTAACAAATGATGTTTCATAACTGTAATACCTAAAATACATACAACTTTTGTATTTAATGATAAGTGTATTTATAAAATATTTTGAAGCTAAGTAAAGATCAAAATGTTCAATAGTGCTGCCATCTAGGGAGTAGCTTTTAAAAGATTAAAATGTTTTCTAGTTGAGTTCATCTCATATGATAACGTTTTTTTTTTTTTTTTTTTTTTTTTTTTTTTTTTTTTTTTTTTTTTTTTCCTTCAAGATAATATAATTCTCTTCGGCAAAAATTTTAGCGCAAAGTTATTTGAAATAGAATGTTTCACAGTTAAATTACAAAAAATAGGATGAAAACCTAATAAATAATGGCAAATATTTGAATAGATTTCAAAACTTATTTGCTCCTTTTAATCTATTTACAACAGCAATAGCTTATCTTTGAAAGTTTTTGTTAAATACACACTTCAAAATTAAATTAAATTACGTAATATAAAATGTCATTCAAAATGTAAGTTTTAAAAAATACTACACTCAAATTGAGTAAAAAACATAGAAGCTTTCTTTAAATTAAAAAATATAGGTAAAATAGTTTTTAAAAAACCAAGCAATTCAATTTACAGAAAAAAAATATTTTTAATTGAAATATTATCTAGTATTTTGTATTCTGTTTAAATTTCAACAAATATTTCCTTTTTTCATATTGGACAGACAATTGTAATAGAATTTCCGAATCACTGTACATGTTATAATATACATTAGGAAACTAGAAAAATGATGCAGAATAAGGAAATTAATAGTCTAAAACATTTATGCTTATTTTATACAGTGCAACTTAGATTAATTCAAAGCTGAATGGACCACTAAAAAAAATTGGAATTCTCGAGAACTTAGAGAGAAAAGCTACAGCTATTAATATAATTTTAGACCCACAGAATTCAGTCAATGAGTAAATATTCATTCAAAAAGGGTATGGTATTAAAGTCACAAAAATTATATGTATGTAAACAAAATAAGATTTATATTTTGTTAGCTATAACATATATTACATTCAAAAGAGAAAAATGCAGTTTTCCTAAAAACTGTGCTATGTATGATTGTTTTGTATATTTCAGTTGCTTAAGGTTCACAATTATCCTTGATATCATAGCCCATTCCAGCATTTATCTTATTTTAAATTTCTGATAAAAATGTCTCGATCTAACACTTCATCGCAAACTTCAACTTTTTCATCCAGTTTGGTGTATTCTTCAAATGTCAAGCCATATTGTTTTTCCTGTTGTTCAACAGGTAGGATATTTTGGCAATGACATACTAATAACAGAATGCTGAAATGTCATTATGGTTTGAAAGCTTTAATAAAAAAGCTTGGAATTAAAGAAGTTAAACTTTAAATTATCCATAATTTTTTAACATTAATTTGATGAGAAGTTGAAAGTGCTAACAGAAATCTTTGACAAATGATAGTTTTGAATTGGAGACATTTGTTTTATCCAAATTGCACTGAATAGGTTATTAATTTGAAGAAAAATATCATAAAATTTGTAGAGAGAATTAATTCTATAACATCTGTCTTTCTGATCCTTTATTGAATTAGTTTCTAATAGTTTTACTTTAAAGCCAACAGTGTAAAAGTAAATTAATAAGTACTTTTCACTAAACATCTGAATACTTTGAAAACTAATTTTGGGCTTTATATATTAGCCAAAAAATATAATTTAAAATTCAAACTTTTATTATATTTAATTTATACATTATCCAATTAAAAAAATTCTCAATTTTATTTTAATCTCCAATAAGTTACCTATATTAGGGCACAGAATTGATGAAAATTTATACAGTGAATTACAGTGGCGTATGCAGAATTTTTTCAAGGGGGGGTTCATAATTCTAAAAAATAATAGCCCATATAATTTCTACTAAAATTTTTATTTTTGCATTTTTGTCTAAGCTCAAGTGGGGTGTTTAAACCCCTAACCCCCTCTCCTTGAGTATGCCCCTGGTGAATTACTGTATACATACAAAGCATTATTGTCTGTAGGAAAATAATAAAGAATTTTTATTTAAGATTAAATGACATCAGTTGCTTGAAAGATTAACATATTGCCATATTATACTTTATTGGTGTTGTTCACATAATAAAATAATGACCTTAACAAATTCGGGAAATTTGCTTAGAGCATTATTTTGTTGTCATAATTTGGAGCAAGTACAAAGATTGCAAGATCATTATCTGATTATGCTTAAAATTTAAATATTAATTATTCTTCAATAATATACAGAAAATTATATTTTAATCAATAACATGGAGGGTTTATTACAATTCTACCACATAAATAACCCAACCATATATAATCAGTGGCATACGCAGAATGTTTTCAAGTGGGGTGTTCATAATTTTCAAGGGGAGTTCATAATTCTAAAAAATAATAGCCTGCATAATTTCTACTAAAATTTTTATTTTTGCCATTTTGTCTGGGCTCAAGGGGGGTGTTTAAACCCCAACATCCCCCCCATTGCATACACCCCTGTATATAATTGTATTTCATTTTCCACATTTTTAAAGCAGTATTATTTTTGCATTCCTCTATTACACTTTACAGTATTTTATTTCATTTATTTGACAGTTTTCACCAAAATATAATTGTAGTAGTCCTGTTCTATTATTTACTTATTTATCAATGTTATAAAACTTTATTTATACCTGGTTTGTAAGTTTCTATAGCAACATCTTGTTTATAATTCGACAGAATTAACAGCGAGCAAAATAAATCAAATTTAACTCTAACTGCTGCCATTTTAAGCATTGTGTATTAAAAATGAAAAAAAATATCTTCCATTAAATGCTTACGAAATGACTGTGTTTCGTTTTTACCCTTTTCTTTATTTTTAATACAAATGTGTTTTTGTTTCATTCTTTTTTTTCTGTATTTTTTTAATGCCTAGACTAAAAGTTTTCAAGAGAAATATTTATATAAACATAAATGTACTTCAATGTTACAATAAAATGTACTAATGTTGAAAGATTTGGTATTTTTTTCAGCTAAGTTTTGATAGTTTTAACATATAAAAGTCACCATAATTTCTAGAAGTTAGGCTACACAGCGTAAATACTATATTCAAGGACAAAAAAAAAAATAACATATTTAATTAAGAATTCTGTTAATTAAAAAAATAACATAAAAATGAATAAAAACAATAGTCATACATATTAATAGAAACTGTACATCATTTGAAGCCTTCAAAATCTGATTCTTCACTATCTGAATTTTAAAAAATTTAGCCAATACTGTTCTAAATTAGAATCTTAATAGTCCAGACATGCCAACACCGAGGCACTTGTGTCCAGATCAGCAGCGTGGTTTGAAATTTTAACATGTGCATGACAGATTACACATAAGTACATATCTTATTGGTTTATAAATTAAAACTAAATTTTAAATATTTATGCAGTAGTCAATTGTAAAATGTCAATTAAAATTTATGCACTTAAAAATTTACGAGTAACTTTTTTAGCTTTAATGACTTATTTTTCAGAACAGTGTTCCTTATAGCAACATTGACCCTGATTCAAACATTTCCATTTTTCTATCATCGGGGATTCTAGAGTTTGTCTACTCCAATTTGACTTAAACTCAGGTTTTTCCTGCACAGTACTGAAACATTTAACATACTTTATGAAAAGAGTCATATTCAGCATTATTTTTTACAAAATTTTGTATTTAATTACTGAATTGTAATCTTTTAGCTGTTGAAAAGTTTTGATATTTTCCAGAGTAATCTGAGGAGTTTCTGGAGTTATCAAATTTTCTCATTTCTCCAGAGCAACTCTGGAGAATTTGGAGTAGTTGGCAAGTCTGATAGTCCAAGCTAATTACAATGACATCTTACAGAATCTATTTAAAAGTTCACAGAAACACAGCATTAGTAAAAATTCTGTACTTGCTGGAATTTTAGGTTATAACCCTTTAAAGGGCAGTATATAAATAATTTAATTTTGGGCTAAATTCTGGATGAATTTTAACAAATGAACCCTAAGAGGATAAAATTGAGGCTTAAAAAAATTCTAGAGGGAATCTTGAATTTTGAGAGCTAGTATATATTTTATACTGGTACTTCTAATAGACATCCTTCCCCGTAGAAGTCAATTTTTTAATATATTTTTTAAAATCTATTTTTGCAAACTTTTAATTTATGCTTATAAAAATGGGTGCTTGAATATGATTTCTTAGTTTTTAAATGAAAATTTACTAAAACTTTTGTAGAAATTGAAAGTCTTATAATTAAAATGTACATTTTTGGACACTTTGTTATTGCCACCTTAAAAACTAAATTCCTCGGTACAACAGCCCCTAGGGGGCCAGGGCCTATGGTGCCAATCTCTATTTACGTGACCAAGGACCCTGGGGTGCAAAGCATATGTTCTGGTTGGGTGGTCAGTCTTACACAGAACTCCCAGTGTTTAGTTCCCAAGCACGCTTGGTCCTCAGTTCATCAACCCACCGAAAGGATGAAAGGCTGAGTCAACCTTGCCCAGCCCAGGGATCGAACCTCGGACCTGTGTCGTGGGAACACGAATAATACCACCTTAGTTGAACATGTTTGCATAAAATATGTCAAAAAAAACTTTGAACGTTTTAAATTCAATATTATTTTCCTAATGCATAAACTTTAAATCTTTTTTTCAATCATTAGATACTTATGCAAACATTTCTTTTTCACAAACACAGGTTGTAATATGTATTTTGCTAATTTTATAATACAAAAATTTTAAAAATTTGGTATAGCTATAAAATGAAATGTATAATAAACATTAAATCTCAATAATAATAATAAATTTGCAAGGAATGAGAAAATATTATTAAACTTTTCTGTAAACAATTTACAAAAAAATATTTATGTATATAAAACAACAATAGTTTTAAATATGGAACAAAGATATATAGATGATTCTGAAAATTTTGGCAGTATGTTCATCAGAAAAAATAACTTGAATATTTATTATAATTACTGTTCTATAATTATAAAATTATCATACTTAGATTACTATAACAAATTTTTAAAAATGTGCCATAGAATACCTTACATAAAAATATAATAAATGATATGAATTATATAATAATGTTTGTTATTGTGAACTTTTTGAAACTTGTGTTACTTTTTGCTTGAATGCATAATGGAACATTGCAAGTAGAACACATCCTTTGCGTTCTTTTTTGTAATGCATAATGCACATCATCTAAGTATACATCACACTGATAACTGTTCCACAGGCTTCATTCTTTTATAAGGAGGCACAAAAGGTTTATTTTGTTTTTAGCAACATGTGTTTTCACTGATAATCTTCATGCAGGAATAAAATCAGTTTTATGTAAGTTTATCAACTCTGTGACAACTTTGAGTCGAAAATCTTTCAGAGTTTTTTATCCCAGAGTTTGACAGTTAGAACTAAAAAATGAAAAATAAAATCCTTTGCCACCATTCTTTGTGTCTTTCAATTTCATAAACACTTTTCAAGTGGTCCACAAATATAATATTAAAGTCTATGATGATTTTTAGGCAGGGAACGTTTTTCACATTTCCATCTTTTTCTTTACTTTTGACTCACAGAACATCCATTGGGTGATTTTGATTCAATAAAATATTAACACATCTCTTATCTTTCCATTTGATGTGCTCAATATTATCACTGCTTATTAAGTAATCAAAATTTCCTTTTCCTAAGATGTTTTCTTATATGTGATTTTCATGAATGTTTTTTTTTTTTCTGTTTAAGTTTACAATTGAGCAAGAATAAATATTTTGTGATATTAAAAACTTAAACAAATTGTATGTTGTAAAATAATTATCCATGAAAAGATTGTGATTTTTCTTGAATAATGGGATCCATAAATTTTTTACTACTCTTCTGACCAAATTTTTTGATAAGTTCACCAGTTTTACCAGCATAAAAGTCAAATGGATATGCAAATCCACTTTTGTCTCACTGCATTCATACCTTGTAGCCCGTTTAATTGGCATATACGCTTCAGAGAACTAAGTCCTTCAAACTTTATCATTGATTCATCCATTGATTGATTTTGGAGTGGATGCAATATTATACATTATTCAAAAACTTTTCAGCTAAACTTGACAAAAAGAGGTCGCCATTTGTACAGCTTATCTAAATCTTGCCCCTCTTAAGCTGGAGCATGTTATTATTTAAGTAGATATTGGATAAAATCAAAATAGAATGCTTCACCAGCATTTGAAGTAGAAATCCCTATAACTGGGCAGCTTTTCTATCTCTATCAATAGGTTAATTCCTAAGAGTTTTAGGAGATTACCTAAATTCAAACTGGTAAAAAGTTTGCCCTTTTGAGTAACATACAAGTTTGTTTGAAAAACGATGCTTTCATTTAGTAGCTGAATCATTTCATATAAAGTAATACAACAATAATAATAAAAAAAATTACAATAAAACACCTTTAACATTTATTATTATATGTACACAAATATATCTTTTCAACTAAAAAATCAATTATACTCAAAAAACTTTGGTTTTGACTGTAATAAGTGTAACATTTTTTTTCTTTTTTATAAATTAATCATGCATAAATTGTATTATTCAATTGAAATCTTTACTTTTTCTGAAAATGTGAACTAGTGAAAATTGAAATAATGTACAAATGTACCAATTTATTTACTTCGCATCTGTCAAATCATTCAGCATTATATGCTGGATAAGTTTTAATAAATTCATTTCGTGGTATGACTCACTACGATAAAGAACGCATAATTCATTGGTTAGCTTTACAAAATCGAAATGTTTTGCATAAGCGTTCTTTAACGAATTAAGACATTCATCCGGAAATTTACTTTGATATTTCTTTTATAAAAAAACTGAAAATCAATAGTTCAAAAAATTGTCTCTCATAATTTTGCCAGGGTGTGCAGTACACACCCTGCACATATGGACCGCACACCACTGCTTTCAATTAAACTCATTGAATTGAAATAGAAATAATGTCAACGGAAATTTATCTTCTAAAGACAAGATTTCAATCTATTGGCTCTGTTCTTTCTGAAAATTGCACATTTTTATCATTGCATCTCTTTTCTTCGATGTAATTTCTGATACATAAGAACAGCCTGGCACTCTAATCACTTCATCATGGCTCTAATTCCCATTTGAGATTGATGCATGTGATATATATATATATTCTCCTTCCTCATCTCTTCTTCCTTGGTGCATATTCTTCTTGAGATGCATCCGATTCAGTGATGTTGGATTCAACATCTGAAGGAAGCTTTACCATCGAGAAAGGGCTTCCTGAACTGAAAGTCCAGCATTTCTTTTACATTAAAATACAAAGTTTAACTGTATTTACATATATTATGCTTAAAATGTGCTGTTAAATTTCTATATAAAAATTTGCATGGCATTGCAGATTAAAAAAATAACACATTAAATTGAAAATAATGAGTGGGAGAATGAAAAATACAAGTGTAATAAACAAAGCATAAAAAGAAACTGAAATACTTTTATGCATTCCTAGTACAAGGTCAGTAAACTCCTTCTACCTCCAAAAACAAGGGATCATAAATAACAAAAATATAAATAAATACTTTCAACCCCTTAGAGAAGATAGAACGTGAGTGTACTGTTCCCATCAACAGATTGCATCGAAAAACACTGCTGCCATCAATTGGTTTGCTACCTCCAGTACGAGCACAGGTATAAAATATATACCAGTTTTAAAATCGTACAAATAGTGTACACTTAATCACTAGTTTTGATTGAAATGCAGTGAATATATACAGCTTAGTATGTGTATGCCATATTTGTATTTAAAAATTTTTTTTCAAAATGTATTTTAGATAATTCATCAAAACTGTTGTCTTTTTCCATTAAAAAGAATTTAATTTCTTCTAATATTGTTACAAAGCGATTAAGGACTTGACCAAAACTAAGCCATTGCACATTGTTGTATGTAAAAATCCCTGAATATTGGCATTTAATTTCCTGTAAAAATTGTGGAAATTGCCATTTATTAAAAGCTCTTGATTATTTTTTTTACAACTGGCATTACACTGGAATCCATGCTTCACACATAAAACTTGCGGGTGTATTATACAATGAAATTCAATCAGAGAATGTGAAATATTTTGCTTAAGATACTAAATAAATCCAATGTTTTACCCCACCATACTAGGGGGCATCGTCTATTGTTACAGAAATCATTTTCTGATCCATTTCTTTAAATACAATATCAAATTTTTTTTTAAATATCAAGACCAATACACTTCCCTTTCAATGTTTTGAATTTTATTAACTCTTCTTTCATCCTATTTCCAGACATATACTGAACAAAAACTGCTAATTGTGCATAATCATATACATCAATACTCTCATCTAAAGCCATTGAATAGATTTCTGCATAACTTAAGTCATTATGTATTGGCAAAAAAAAAAAATATTTTTTCGAATTCTATTGCTCAATCTTTAATTATATTGCAACTTATAGGTAACTAATTTAAACGCTTTATAAGCCTTTTTCTTTTAAATCAACAAATAATGTAGGACTGCATTCTACACTATTTTTACAAATTCTTCTTCTGAAAGAGGTTTCCCTTATGAGCAACACAATGGGCAACTTAAACTGGCAACTGCAAATGTTATTTTTTGGAACCAAAAAACTTTTTAACACACTGCTTTGAGAAAAATTCTCTTTTTTCTTTTGTAAAAAATATGTTTTTCTTTCTTCCTCTGTTGACATGTCGCAATTTGAATGCAACATTTCAATATGTCTATTTACATTATATGTACATGAAGTCACTTTTTCATTACAAATTACACATATAACTATTTTATTCCTTTCAATCACGCCATATTTATCAAACCATTCAGCTTGATAAATCTAAATAAACCTGCATAAACAAACCAATGGTTGCCTAACAATCATGGGTCAGTTTAAAAGCTTATTTTTAATTCTTTTTATCATTTTAGTAAAGATGAAAACAAATAAACTTTAGATAGAAACACAAAGAGAAGGAATCTTGAGGATATAGAAAAATATATATTTTAGATATTTATAGCTCCTAATTTATACAAATAACTTTCATTAGTACATCTTAATTTATAAAGACATACAAAAATATATAACAGCATATAAAAATAATTTTATGAAAACCATAGATATTTCAATCTGATATGTAGAACACAACAAAATCATTCTGAAGTTATGACCTCATTGATTTTCACGTCTTTTTCATCTGTTGGAATGAAAGACGATATTTGTTCCTTGAAAGCTAAGGCAATGGTATATGCATCTTTACCAATAGTTTCTCTGTACTTCTTTAAATAAAGGTCATAGTAACCTTTGCCATTACCGATGCGATCTCCTTCCTTGGTAAATCCGATACCGGGAACAATAATTAAATCTAATCCACCTAAAAAAGGAGTTTAAAAAATGATATGTCAATAAGAATGCAGTTCCTTTTGCTGTCTAATTTATACTAGAATATTGCTAAAATGATACAAACAAAAACAAAGTTCCTTTTAAATTATCACTAAAAATGGTTAAGAGAATTAAAAATTTCCTGAAGAATTTATTCTAAAGAACCTCTTCTAATCAACCCATAAACCAAATGATGGCCAAATGATTAGGATGCTGATCTTCCGTACCAGAGTTTGTGGGTTCAAATCCCACTGTGGCATGGATTTTGTAGCTATTCAGAATTGGCTTTAAACAGTAGGTCCAGGTCTCATGAGCCTTAATGTTCCAAAAAGTAGATCATAGCACTCCAAACCTAATCAACCAATAGGGTCCGTAGATAGATAGGCATATATACACAGATACAACCAAATTTTATCTTTAATTCTAAAACTTAAAATTCTAAATTTTATCCATTATAAGCATATATAAGTTATGTTCTAATACATATAAATCTGGGGTTCTCAACATTTTTGCAGCATCTGTACATTTGATATGGCAATTAACAGTGGGAAGGGCAATTGAGATTTTTTGTTTAAATTAATATGTCCTATATGTAACAATATACATTCTATAATATTATATTTTACTATATTATAAAATTATTATAAAAGTCAATTTAGCATAAAAAACATAACACATTGACAACATGTGATAACAATAGTAAGAGTTTACAATGACAGCATGCAGTGGCAACTAATATCATACTCCTACCCAAAGATATACACAGATTTCTTTCATAAGTGAGGGGGGGGCGTATGAGACATCTGAATATTTTGTCAAATTATCCTAAAATACAAATGTGTACTATATTATAATTGGACAAAAGCATAATACAAGTGTTAAAATAGGATACAAATCACCAGGGATAGATGATTTATATCATTTTCACTTAAACCATGATTTAAATCACAGTGTGTGATTGATCCATTGTTATAATTTCAGCACTTAATTAAAGTATGTTGTATCTCAATGTTTTACACATTACAATATAACCTTTAACCACTTACCTGATTATCCTGAGTTATCTCAGGTTCGTATGTATTGCAGTTAATTATTATCCCGAGAAAACTCGGGAAAAGCAGAATTCGATGATAAGATTTGTTTTATCATGGTTTACTTGCCCTGGAGGAAATAATAGGAAATATTTAGCTTTGATTGGTAGTTTGCCAAGTTTTGTTGGTTTTGCAGTTCTTTTGGGACTGGTCACGTGTTCTTCACGGATTAAAAAAACTAATTTCAGAAAATCATTGTGACTCGTTTTCTTCCACATCAGGAAGACCCAGTATTAGTCCTTTACCACTCAAGCTAACCTCAAGGCACTTTTCAGATGTTATTTCCACTACGAAAAAAGTTCAAAACCAACTAGACAGTGTACTCTGTGTTCCTGTAAAACAGATTTCAGTGGTAAGCCAATAAGAAAAAAGACCAGACACCAGTGTACAGAACGTCAGGTATCACTTTGTGTTGTCCCTTGTTTCAAAAACTATCATATAAAGACTAATATTTAACTTTTTCCAATTTACCTGACATAACTCGGGATAATAAATTAATATTAAAATTAAATGCTTTTACACCTGTAAAAAATTAAAAATTCAACTTAAAACCTACATATTTTATTTTGTTTTACTTCCTTGTATTTAATAATTAAATAAAAAAAAAAATGGGATGATTATTTGCAATTTTTTTCAAAAAAATTTGTAAGGGAAGCGGTTAAAAGTCTTATTTTAAAATTCTTTAAGTACCATATTTTTTTAACACAAGAAGACTGTATAAATGCACACAGTTGTATATTTGCTAATTTTTTATGCATCCTGTCTAACCTATACTTTAGGAAAAAAATACAAATTTTACAAAATATTGCTAGTTTTTAAATAAATAATATATAGAGTTAAATGATATATTATTTATGACTTATACTAGCAATGCTTTGTAACTGTTTCACATGAAATTTTTGAAAATAAATTATTTATAAGTTTTAACATAAAAGGAAAATGATTTATAGTTTTATAATTTACATACCAGTAGCTAAAGCATTTTCTCCAAAACCTGAGAAATCTTTGGGTTGTTTTATATTCCATGATGTCACGGGTAAATTTTTATATTCTTCTAAGGATTTTAGTCTCACCATATCCATGGAAGTACTTTTGGGTCTGAAATATACATACAGATGGCAGGTAAGTGTGAAAATGTTCATAAGAAAACACAAAAGAATACAACTTAAAAAGACATAAACAAAGTTCTCACTCATATCTTGGGATAAAACATTGTTTTCCAGAATTAAAAATATCGAGAAGAACTGGTTCTGTGTCAACTTCAGTTTCTCGGCTAAGATATACACATACGCGTGTGCTTTTACTGTAAGTTTGGTTTTGAAGTAACTAAAAGAAAAAATATTATTGAAAATATATAAGAATGGTTAAAATAGGTTAATGGTGATAAAAGTAATATCTTTATTAATATATAAAATGTATTAATAAAGATTATTACTTTTATTACCAATCCTATGAGATATTTGTAATGTATGGGACTAAATAACTCATAAAAATGGCTTTTTACCTATATTTTTGGCACTTTACCTATATTTTTTAATTTGGGAAGAATGTAAATTTAATGAAATTAAAAAAGGTTTTTATGATCAAATAGAATTATTTTCATTCATTCTTGACATACAAAATTATTTAATACTTATATTATTTGCATATTTCAATAGAACATTTTACTGTTTCCATCTAAGAAATAGAGTGTTAGATTACCTACTACAGCAGTAACAAAAGAAAAATCAAAATTTCCATTTAAAACATTGAACTTGCGCTTTGTATCAGTAGGTATACTTTTAATTTTTAAAGCAGTTCTTTGAATAATATCGTGGCATACTTCCTAACATAATACATCTACATTTTAACAAAATTGAAATTCATGAGCTAAATTCCTTTTTGTTCTTTTAGTGTAGAATGTATTCTCTTTTTTAATGTTAGGTACAAGCTTAATTCAAATGAGTATATGAATAACTAAAATTGAAATTAAGCAAAATAATGAGTTATTAAGTAAACTAATCATAAAATAGATAATGCAATGTGGGGCATCTTCAACATTAGTAGTAAGTCACAAAAATTTTTCTATCCTTATTTCTCCAACTTTAAGTCTTAGTTGAATATAATTATAAGAACAGTTATACCACTTGAAACTCATTTATAATAAAATTTTAAAATTTTTACTTACACAATTTTCCTAGTTTATAACTTACATACTTTTCATAGTTTCAATGAATATGATTGTGTTTGATCAGCTATAATATTACCATACAGAATATTACACGGTAGATTAAGAATTGTGTACATTATCATAATTTTAGTTTTGATTTGATTTGGTTTGGAGTACTACGGTCTACTTTTTGCCACACAAGGTCTAATGAGACCGGGACCTACAGTTTAAAGCCGATTCCGAACGACTACAAACATCCATGCCACTGTGGGATTCGAACCAACGAACTCCAGTACCGAAGACCAGCACCGTAACCCATCGGCCATCGTTCAGCTAATTTTAGTTTTAATCAAATTAATTAAAATGTTATGCTGTTTCCTGCCCTCCCATTTCTAGAGGAATTTACTGAAACAAGAATGGTCTGTTTAAAACTTTCCTTATAACAGAGAATATTACAACAACCTTTCTGTTAAAGTTACCTCAATTATTCGTACAGCAAAGCCAAATATAAATTATGACTTAGTTCACAAGTCAAAAAATATCAGGGTTGAAAAAAAATCATGATTTTTTTTTAAATAAAAAAAAAAAATCAGATTTATTTGATTTTTTTTCTAAATTCTAATTTTAATTATTGTTGTGTTTTTATGTTTTTTGCAATATACATAGAATAGTTTTTATATGAAGTAACATCTTATCTATCTAGCATATTCTACACACTAATTACTTAAAATTAAATCTATAAATTTTAATCTAAATACAGTCCATTATTTTGTAATTAGATAGTGCAAACTAAATAAGATGTAAATTAAAGAACAAATTAAATATTCATTTAACTATTTATTCAAACTATTTATTTTAAAAAACAAAAAATCACATTTCAATATTTTTTCAGCAACGAATGATGGATTTAACTGTTTCAATAAAAACACTAGTTTTGATGCTTTTTCCCCTCCTAATGGGTTACGAAGGCTAGAATGAAATATACCAAGAGAAGAAAACTGTCTTTCCATTCTAGCACATGAAGCCACGGCTGTTGTTATTTGGTAGAAAACTGGATTTCGAGTTCTGTAATACACTCTTAACCTCCCATTACGTAAAATAAATTTTACCAGTCATAATTAGTCATTATACTACTACCCCTACTCCATACTTTCTGATAACAACCTCTACATTCTTAGAAAGCACAGGCTATCAATTGACACTTATTTACTTATTGGTATTTCTGTGCTCATTCCCAATTCTCCTGTCTTTGGAAAATGTTTTAAAAGAAGTGATAAATGATTTAAATCAATGATTTTTTTTAAATCAACTGATTTAAATCGATTTAAATCATGCCAACCCTGGAAGATATATCTACTCAAATAAAACCAAAGTTGTATCTCAAATGAAGTACACAATCCTGTTTATTGAAATTCCATTCAAAATCTAAATGCTTCTGAAATAAAGTACATTCTATGATTTGTGGAGCAAAAGGATTTCTGGAGAAATTATATAAGTAACTTAATTATGTGACTGTTGAGTGGAAGGATTGAACATTTAACTTTCCTTCACTAGTCTATAATTAACCAAAAAAAAAAATCTACTATCAGGAAATTTGAGGTAAAGTTTTCCATCATTAAAGACTCCACAAATTTTGAAAATATAATGCTCTCAGTTAGGGCCGTAGGCAGGGGGAGGGATTTGGGGGACAGGTCCCCCCCTTCCCGAAATTTTGAAAGACCATTTTGTAGATAGACAATGTCCCATGTTTGTGTGTGTATGTATGTAATATCTGCCTAGCTGTTCATGAACATGGACTGTTATTCTCTAAAAAAAAACCGCTGAGACCATAAAAGTCTTGCTTGGCCGCTGGCCGGAAATACAGTGTTTTCCCTTTCATCAATTGAAGTATCATTCACAAATAACAATGTCTTTCTTCCTTGGTCCCCCTCCGAAAATAATTTCTGGCTACGGCCCTGCTCTCAGTATGTTAGGTGCCACATCTTATTAATTTGGAAGAGCAAAGCTTAGATTTATTCGTTTAAATGTGGAAAATTTGAATGAAAGTTATCTGACCTTTTGAACTTAACAGTTATAAATGTAATAAATAATTTAAATTTCCTTTGATCCTTTTGATCTTTATTATTCAAAATATATTTTTGACTACATTACAAACCTTTTGGAATATAACCTGAGATTGCATAACCCTGTTTTCCAAAGACATATTTTTTAGTTTTTCTTTCAGTTCTTGCCTTAAGGCTTTCTTTGCTGCTTGTAATGTCATTTTAGGATCCTAAAAAGAATTTTAAAAAAAGAATATATATATACAGTAACAAATCAATATATATAAAGGTTTGGTGTAAAGCATTGGTGTAGGTTTGTGCTTGTATGAAAACTTACTCCTATAAAAAATATTAGAATTTACTAAAAATTGTGTCAAAAAGACTCATTGAATACTTGAGGACTAGAATAAGGTGATATACTAGATAAGGTGACCAGACAAATGTACATCCTATATCCCATGCACTATGCTCGAAAATGGTTTAAGAAACATTAATCTCATTTCCAGCATCTTTCATGAAAGCCACAACACCCAGATCTTAACTCTTAATGGAAAGATCCATCCTAGAGCAATTTATTTTCCTATCCATTTCACCAGATTTAAGTCTGTATCTCTAACAAATGATATTTTCTGAATACGAATGCACTTTCGAAATTTGAAGAATATAATTTATAATCATTTATGCTTTTAGGCGATCAAAAACAAAAGGTCTAGTGAGTAAAATATTGTACCTGGTTTTTAAGAAAAAATCTACTAAGATTAAAAATTGTGTAAAAAATATGATTTATGAAATTAATAACGTATAAAATAACGCATTATATTGTGACCAATAAACGAATAAGTTGATCGAAATATCATACCCTGATTTTTAAAATGATAAGAAATTATAAGAGCTAGAAGTCTGGTGTGATTACTTTATATTTACTTGTCTGTTATCACAATTCCACGTGACTTCTCATTGTTTACATTGTACGTATTTTAAACCTTAAACAAATGAAAATAAGTGAAGACCACGTGTGGGCATGCGCATTTGACAAGTGCATATTGTAACGTGGAAACGCATTTTTTTAACCAATCACACTCTGTATTAGAGGATACGTCACAGGAAGCCGATTCCAAATGGTTACGAACGTTCATGCAACAGTGGGATTCGAACCCACAAGCTCTGGTACCAAAGATAAGCGCCCTGACCATTCAGCCATCGTACGGCTATTTTGTACTGAGAAACTTTTTACACCTGTTTGTAACAACAGATTAATTTGAACGTTTTCTAACCCGCTGAAGCTGATAAAATCCTATCTAAGCTAAATTGAATTCTTTCTGAATATACGCTACAGAGAAAAAACATTTTTTCAACTATTAGTAGGGGTGCTAGTCAGGTTTCTGCCATGGGCCCTAAAGAAACTTAGTTCCGGCCCAGCTTTATTTGTATTTAATTCAATATTTTTGGGATCATACAGTTATTTGTAGCTTTATATGCTTGTTTTTAATCTACTTTTAGAATTTTACCTACACATGTTATAAAATGATTTCGATGAGGAAAAAAAAAAGAGCAAGTTCAAATCTGAAAAGAAGTGAATTCAGATCACGCGCCAAAATATCCTTGTTTTCTTTTCATTTTAATTTTGGGAAAAAATTGGGACAACTTTCGTTTGAATAGGTTAAAACAACAGTAAGTTTTGATAATGTCTAAAGATAACAGTCATTAGCTTTTATGATTTTTTTTCATATTTGATTTCCTGTCCCGTGTTCAATATTTAAATATAGCTATTTTTTTAAGACTATTGTTTCTCTTACTTCATATGTCAATTGCTTCTTACTTGTTTTGATTGAAATTAGATTCAGAATGAACCGTATTCCTCTCCCATAGTTGTTATAATATTCTCTATAATATAACTGTCCTTTTTACTGTTTATGTTACTATTTCTCAGTTTTATAGTGTCAGTTTTTGGTGTTGTAGGAGTTAGTTTACTGTCAAAATTTATCTGATGTCTTGTAGTTGGTAATTATGAGTTAAATTTCAGTGTTCTTTATTCCATGCCTTCAGATAATATAGGCCATGAATTTTACATCGTTCGTTGATAAATGTACCTGGGAATTAATTTTCATGTTCATTATAGCATATTTTCTGAAAAAAATTCTTAGTTTCATTAGTGCAAGAAATCTGTTGTTCTTCCATGTGTAGTTTCACATAAAATTCTATTAAAATTTGTTTTCCAAAGGTAGTGGCACAAAGAAAATTTACTCACTTTATATTTTTTATTGAACTTTGATAACACAATGAAAATTTATTTAAAGAAATGTCAAGTTCTCACATTTTATTCTTAATGTTAGACATGCTTTGAATGGTTAGGAATACATAGAAACAAATTGTTTATTAATGAATTGTGTCACTAATGTTGTACATGTTTTGTTTAATAAGTGTTTGATGTGTTTCTGTGGCAGACACTAATATGTTTATTATTGTACCTTAATTTTTTGGGGTTGACTTAAGAATTGGGTTCAACTTGGCAATAATGGTTTAAGTATGGTTGCGTAACATTTTCTCCTGATCTTGCCGTGTACAAACAATCTGTATGTATATTATAATTTATATAATTGCATCTAACTCTCCTTGTGTCACTTTTCTTATATAATGAAAGTATGCAATGCTTAAAAAATTAGATATAACGAACTATCAATGGTTCACTGTGGTTGATTTTTAATCATTTGGAGCTGTAACCTTTGTAAACGGTTAAGGGAATCATTGCCCATAAATATATATGTCTGGTTTTCAAGTCATTTTCTTTAAGTAAGAGTATATAATTCTAATACGATGGTGCACTGTGCATTCATTAAAGTCACCAGAAAAAGCAAGAAATACAATGTTTGGATGGATTACCTTTGTGTTTTAGTCAGGGTTGGCATGATTTAAATCAGTTGATTTTTTTGAAAAAATCATTGATTTAATCATTTTTGTTTTCACTTCTTTTAAAACCTGTATTCCAAAGACAGGAGAATTGGGAATCTGTCAGCACAGAAATACCAATAAGTCAATAAGTGTCAATAGATAGCATGGGCTTTCCTAGAATGGAGGGGTTGTTGTCAGAAAGTATGGAGTAGGGGTAGGTACAATGACTGGTGGAAATCATTTTATGTAATGGGAGGTAAAGAGAGTGTTACAGAACTCGAAATCCAGTTTGTTTACCGAATAACAACAGCCCTGGCTTCATGTGCTAGAATGGAAAGACAGTTTTCCTCTTTTGGTATTGTTCATTCTAGTCTTCGTAACCAATGAGGAGTGGATAAAGCATCAAAGCGAGTGTTTTTATTGAAACAATTAAATCCATCATTCGGTGCTTAAAAAATATTGAAATAATTGTGATTTGTTTTTTTAAATAGTTTAGTTTGCATTAAAAGAATATTTAATTTGTTCTTTTAATTTACATCTTATTGAGTTTGCACTATCCAATTACAAAATAATAGAATGTATTTAAATTAAAATTTATATATTTAATTTTAGGTAATCAGTGTGCTGAATATACTAGATAGATAAGAAGTTACTTCTTAGAACAAAGTATTCTATGTATATTGCAAAAAACATAAAAACAAAAATTAAAATTAGTATTTAGAAAAAAATATAAAAAATCTTATTTAAATCAAATAAATCTGATTATTTTGATTTAAAAAAAAATCATGATTTTTTTTCAACCCTGGTTTTAGTAAATATTGCCAATATGTTCTCCAAATTTACCAAGGGAAACCCAATTCTTAAGTAGACCCATTTAATATCTTGGTCACTTTATATATTTTAAATATTCTTGACAGTTTACAGCTATGACATATAAATTTTCCTAATGATGAACAATGCTTATTTTAAATTAATTTAACAAAAATGGCTTTCATTATGTAAATTTTATGATTTAAAGTGGGAAAACTTAAAAATGAAGTTGGAATAATTAATATTATTAAAATCTCTATTCTATTGTTTTTTTTTTTTTTTTTTCCTTTATCAGTACTTTAAACTATGGACGGTAAACGCAAGCCCTTTGGCAGTCAGGGTCCTCCCAAAAAAGTGTTCAAAAAGAAGACCGATGATGATGAAGAGTTTGAAAAAAGCAATTTTGAGGAAGAACTTGCCCTTATGGATGATTATGAGGCTGAAATTCAAGCAGAAACTGTTGATTCGGAAGAATTAACTGGTAGTAAGTTGACGTGATTTTGATGAATAGAAATTTAAAAAAATTGAGTTTATGTATGCAAGGTTATTAAATTTAAACTTACTGTTTCATTTGGTTTATTTATATTGTGTCAAAATTTTAAGGGAGGTAGAAATGTATGATAAGACATTTATAAATAAACTTGTTCATAAGAGGAAATACAAAATCTTTGTATATAGATCAAATATCCAGATTAAATGCATAAATATCCTATTTAAAATTTTTAGAAGTATCTTTGTTATGTAATGAACAGAAAAAGGTACTCTTTGCTTCTGTGATAATTTGTGTGTTATGTTTACATAGAAATCAAAATAATTGTCTAGGGGGTGGAAGTTTTTTTATTTCGATTATTTTTAAATCAAGTGTATTTTCACTTCTCATTCTTTTAACGTAGATGTCACTTCTCCCCTCCTTTAATCAAATGTTTTACCTCTTTTTTTATATTTTTTATTGAAATTAATTTGAAATAATTATTTTTCATTGTTAACTTTAACATTTTTAACAGGGTTGTAATTTTGACTGGTCAAAACTGATTTTGAACAGGCCACTGAATAAAAGTGGTTTAACTGTCCAAAAGGGGTCAGAATTGTTAAAAATAGTTCGAAATGGTTTTAATTTTATTATATGATATCTTTTGTACTTAGAAGCGACTTTTAATAAGCCATAAAAATAGTAGTGCAGTTCAACAAAATAGGACACTTACAAGTTCACGAGATTGAACATGCTTATACAGTAGAATAAGAATGTTTAAATTTTAAAAATGAACCCTGCACAGGCAATTGTAAAAATGGAATCCAGTGGCAGTAAAAAACATAAAATAGAAGTTACAGTTAAAAACATAAATTTTACAATTAAAACAAATAACAGGACATTTTACAACTAAAATTGTTATTAATTTAAAATCATTTGTAATAATTTGTAATCCAAAATAAATTACGAAATTGTTTAAATTTAGAGACAACTACAAAACTTGTTACTTGTAACCATTTTTTTAATTCAACATAACTTACATATAAAAAAAATTAAGTTAAGCATTTTTTTGTATCTTGGTGTTTTATTTGTTTTTTGCTAGTATTATTTATATTATGACATTTTTAATAAATGTAACTTGCTGTTATCATATGCTAGTAAACGATGTTCGATTAGTATTAAATATGAAAAGTGAATTTCGGTGATCAAAACGGGTCAAAATGGATATGGACCAGGACGGTTAAAACCACTCGTTTAAACCCCCATCGTTAAAACCGATACAGCCCTGATTTTCAAATTGATAAATTTGTAGAAAATTTTATGTATAATTTTATTTAGTACTTACATATTTCTAATGTTTATTTTCTGCTATTGAAATAATACAACAGCAATAATATATTAGAGAAATGCAGTATAAGACGAAAATTTATTCTTTATCGATTTTCTAAAATCAATGCAAAAACTATTTGTCTTTCATTAACCTTATAGTAATACTGTAAATTTTTGTCTTTTCTCTTATTGTAAGTAATTTTATTATGTAGAATTATTTATTCATCATTAATTTTTATAATACATTTTTTATGAAAGTTATTTTAATAATTATATAAGTTTACTAAATTTATTTTACTGTCATCAGGTGAAGAAGTATTGGGATCCCAATCATCTAATTCCAAATGGTGTCGACCTAATGTACCTGATATAAATCCAAAGAAAGATCCTATTATTTTCCAGCAGCTTGATATCGATTATTTTATTGGAGAACCTGTCTCTGGTATGCCAGGTTGTAAACACGGACAAGTTCCCATCGTTCGAATGTTTGGTGTAACTATGGAAGGTCACAGCGTACTTTGTAATGTGCATGGGTTTTTACCATACTATTACATTCCTGCTCCAGCAAACTTTCAACAATCGGACTGTGCATTGTTTAGAGTAAGCACTATTTCTTTTTTCTGTGAGTTCTTCATAAATTTCATCAGACTTATTATAAAATGAATAACAGCAAAAGAGAAAGGCTGTATTTCGAGTTAGTGTATATCAGTTGACTCTGTTTAAGATAGTTTAAAGTTATGTTTCAGAAAATAAGTATCCTATAACAATTTGAAGCAAATTTTCTTATTAAATTCTTATAATCAAAAGCTTTAACCCTATTAACCCTTTGCAGTCAAGTTCATTTTTACTTGAGTGAACCAGCAATTTACATGTTTCACAGTGTTCTTGGGGAATTTCTTGCTTTTAACATACAAATACACATGCAAATCAACATATAAAACTTTAATATTTATCTATACTTGTCTAAGGAACTAATTTCTAAAATGTTATTCGATGTACCAAGTGTGGGTATAACAATGACAGAAATAGGCACCCAGTTTGTCAGTAGGTTTTTCTTGTTGTAGGACTTATTGGGTTCAAAATTTGAATGTCTAAATCTTTTAGTCACAACTGACAAATTTGAACTGATCTCATATCATTACTTTTGTGTCCAACACTACAGATGCATTCATAAAGGCTATAAACCCAGGTTTGGTCACATGAATGCTAATGCTGGAAATGCAGTCCAGTTTATAATTTTGGGCTAATCTATGATAAAATATTTTAAAATTCTTTTGAAGGGATGGTCAGTCTGCACCTCATAAAATCTAAGTTCCAAGGGTCTTAAGAACTCATTTGAAAGTACCCTAATTTCCTGCCTATAAACGCTGAATTATACGTTAAAAAACTTTAAATGTTCTTCTAATGTGTATTATATGCTGCCGTGGATTATCTGCTGCTAAAAATTATTTTTATAATAAAATTTACAAATATCTTTCCTAAAGAACAATAGATTGCAGCACCTGTTCATATCTACAGCTCTCTTTTTTTAAATTTTATCGGAATACAAATCATTTTCAGTCTAGGATACAGTGGTTTGGATAAAAGTTCCTGATTAAATTAATATTTTCCATTTTGTATATTTATCTCTATCAAGAAATGACGCTTGTATAATCTGGAATGGCGGCACTTTGCTGCATTCTCCATTTCATTTTTCACTTACAGCTCACCAGATGGCACCATAACTACCAGTTTAAAAATGAAATAAAAAGATGCATTTTAAGAATTCCAAGTATTAAAATTTTTTTTATTTAAATATGCGTTCAAACATTTTATTTACATTATTATTCTTTTTGTACTAATTAATGTAAATTTTTAGAATATATTCTTATTTAGTCTATCCAAATTTGCACTTTGTTAATTTTTTTTTTAAACTAAAAAAGTTATCATTAAGAAAAAGAGTTTAAATTGAATTTTTTAACATTAGAAGATAAAACACATTTTTTTTCCACATGCCTGGAATCAAATGAAATTAAAGTGTAAATTTAATCTGCGGGTTATACAATATTTTTCTCTGAAAATATCACGAAATTCGCACCTGCAGATTATAGGCAGGTAATGTGTAGCAGTAACTAAACACAGTCCCTGCTACACATAGTTTCCATGTTCATACCAAGTGTCTCTCAAGTGCAAAGATTTAAACTTAAGATTTGGCTTTAACATATTAAATTTTTGATTTAGATATAAACTTTTTTCATTTAAAAAAATTATTTTTCCTGCTGTATTTTGATATCAAAGTTGAAATAGGAGATATATGTAGCTTTTAGTAAATGCTATGTTCATACATTGAGTAGCCAATGAAAGAAGTCTTAGACTGTAAAGGCAGTGATTTCGTGCCTGGAGGATAGCATGATCAAAGATCTGCTGTGTTCATTAATGTCAGCTGGGGGTTTGTGGGCACACTGTTAGCAAAATTTTCAAATGATACATCTAATGGTGATAAGTTTGGAAGTCTTCTGTTTGGGCCTTACTTCTCAGTTTCGAGGATCTGAAAGGGAAGCTGCATATTACCTTTAGCCATGAACCAGTCGCATATTGCAGCTATTGGGTCTGGTGTAACAACAATAACAATAATCTCTATTGTTGGCTCAGAATAAAATAGCCCTAGTAAAAACAAGAGGGGCTACTGAACAACTTAATTTATTCGATAAAATCTCTAAAATTTTATATAAACTGTTACTGCCACTATTTAATCTCTCCTGTTAACTTCAATTAACCTAAATTTGGAAGTACTAACAATTGGAGTGGGAAAATGAATGTTGCAATAGGAATTAGTTATGTATTATGAATAATACAGCATAAGATTAAAACAGTCATAATTAAACGTTGGGGCAATTGTTAGAATAGAATGGATGCTATTGAATTAGAATTTATACTTGAAAAGTCAAAAAATGCTTTTCTATGGATTATTTGCTGTAAATTCATAAAATTACACATTTTCCAATTCCTGCATTATTTAATAAGCTTGGTCTTAACTTTACTTGGGAGAGAGACAATGTGGACAGAAAAAAATTAAACGCATGTTATATTTAAAAATTACTACAGTTTCTTATATAAAATTTTCAACTAATTTAAACTGTTATCGTCAGTTAATAAAACCCTTGTATTGAAATATTATATTAATTGTGTCTGTGATAATATTATTTGAATTAAATTTTAAATGTTTTATATTTTTACTTTTAAGATTATAAAATAAACTGTTGATTTTTGTTCTCTTTTTCTTTGTAGGAAGTCATTAACAAAATTCTGATCGAAGATTTTAAGTCAAATAAAAATATTAATGATGCAGTTTTGTCTGTAGAAATTGTGAAAAAAGAAAGTAAGTAGGACTTTAAAAGTAAAATCTTATTTAAGGGTTTCATTTGGCTTATACTGTAAATTAAGGTTTATGACTACCTGAAATTTATTTTTTAGTTACTATTAATTCATTTTACTGATATTTGTGAAATATAGGGTAAATGTTAATCAGTCCTCTTTAAATTTAATATCAGTTTCTTTTAATATTCTGTGACTTTTTCTAATTTTTTCTTTTGGTTCCTGAGTTTAAAAAAGATTATCATATGATGTTTGGTTTATATTGTGTTATATTATCATAATGTAACACAATAAAATGAATTATTCAGGAATACAGAGTAGAATTTTAAAAACTGTGGCCAGGAATTATTCTGTTTTATTAGTCGCAAGATGTTTTCTGCATTTTTTCCTCCTACAATTTTTAAGTGTGTCCTGACAGAAGGAAGAAATTTCTGGGGAAGATATACAACTTAGAATATGAAAGAAATCAATAATTAAAATATTTCGCTGTAGTAAGGATCAACAAAAACAGTCATTGCTACTAAAAGTGTTATAAAATTCCAAGCCACATTATTGTTTCCAAACTGAGATTTTCTCTTACAATATGTTCCAATTCAACCAACTTCCAGTCAATTCTTAAAATGTCAAATTTAACCTGTAAAAATGGATAATCTATAAATTATGGACACATTGCCAGGCAGAAAATGCTGTTTTAACTCAAGATTTATGGATGTTGATCCTATACCTATTTTTACTGAAGTGAGCCAATTTCACTCATACAAGAAAATGGAAGTTTTTTGCAAAGAAAATAGTTCCAAATGAATTTAAATAAAATGTTTATTATAAAAAAAATTCACGGAAAACATTTTTTACATATAAAATCTGTTTTTGAAACCCATTTTCCGCAAACATTTCTATTCCGTTGAGCACAATGGTTTCTATGTCTGTTTCTTTGGCACGATTGTTGAACTTGACAATTCTTTCTTGCATCAGTAGCATGAAATTTCTGCTGTTGGAATGGAAGTGTTTCGACTTCTTCTCTATATTTACTTAATATTACTATATTTTATATTTACTTTATACTATATTTATTTATTTTCATATACATTCTATAAGTCCAATTGGCTCATAACCTTGAAAATAGGCATACCCCATTTGATAATGCGAAGTGAAGTGGTCTGCGGGAAAAAGGAATGAAAGTTTACATATATTTTATTACTTAACTAAAAACCAACGTATGTTTTTGAAAAGTGATATTAAAGTTTTATATATATATATATATATAGTGATCCAATTTTTAACGAGTCAAATTGGCTCAGTCTGTAAATATAGTGTTAAGATTAGACAGACAACAATTATTTCTTAAAGTCATAATGAAAATAAAATAAATGTAACAGTCATAAATCAACAACCTTCGTCTGCCGAAGTTAAAATTATTCAATAGGAAAGAAGATTCAACTAAGGCAGATATTATTTGGGCCTTAAGTCCATACAGCATGGTAACAAGCATTAATGACGAGTTAAGAAAAGTCTAATGCAGTATGTCCTGGAACTGTACCAGACAATTTTCATTTGGGAGAAACAAGTGTCAAATATTACAGAAAAAATGGGGCCATATTTTCAGTATGATCTTTGAAAGTCAACCTTTTTATTATTATACAATGAGACTAAATAATGCTAGAAAGAGCTTGAACTTGTTGCAAGATTCTGGTCAGAAAATGAGAAATTGTTGCCAGACATCTGAAAACTTTTCTTTGGGAATCAGTCAGCACAGTAATACCAATAAGTAAATAAGTGTCAATAGATAGCATGTGCTTTCTAAGAATGGAGGGGTTGTTATCAGAAAGTATGGAGTAGGGGTAGGTACAATGATTGATTAAGACTGGTGGAATTCATTTTATGCAATGGGAGGTAAAGAGAGCATTACAGAACTTTGAAATCCAATTTGTCTATCAAGTAACGACAGCCGTGGATTCGTCTGCTGGAATGGAAAGACAGTTTTCTTCGTATTGTTTATTCTAGCCTTCATAACCAATTAGCTTGTGTTTTTATTCAAAGCTAGTATTTTTATTGAAACAGTGAAATCCATAATTCGATGCTTAAAAATATTGAAATAATTGTGATTTTTTTTTAAAATAAATAGTTTGCATTAAAAGAATATTTAATTTGTTCTTTAAATTGACATCTTATTTAGCTTGCACTATCCAATGACAAAATAATGAAATGTATTTAGATTTAAATTTATATATTTAATTTTAGGTAATCAGTGTGTAGAATATTCTAGATAGATAAGATGTTATTCTTATAACAAACTATTCTATGTATATTGCAAAAAACATAAAAACAACAATTAAAATTAGTATTTAGAAAAAAAATCAAACAAATCCAATTTAAATAAAAAAAATTGATTTAAATAAAATAAATCTGATTTTTTATATATATATTTTTAAAAATCATGTTTTTTGCAACCCTGTTGGGAACATGAAACAGCTAATGGTGTTTTGGAAAAAAAATTTGTTTTGCATGTATCTGGATTATTTAGTCAAAACATTGATGCTTCATTCAAATGGATCAAATGTTAAAATCAGAAAGTCTGATAGTTATTTGAAGTAGCTGAAAAATTAACAGAAAAAAGAGAGCATGCAATAAATGAAAATAAAGTTAGTAAAATTTTCTATAAGTAAAAATAAAGTAAGGTAGATTCTTTTTTTTATCAAATAGCTAAAGTTATAGAAATTTCAATTTCTGTTTGCCTCAAGTCTATAAATAAAGCTACAATTTTGGAATAGAGACTATTTTTTGAGTTAAAAGGCTACTAAATACTACCAGGAAGTGGAAATGCAAGGAATCTGTCTATAATTAGTGCAGGTTTTGATTGTATAGAAAATTCTAAGAATTTTTTATAATTAAATCCTTTATGTATTTAAATATAAAAATTTTTCTCCTATATTTACAGTAATTTCCAAATTTTCATTTGTCCTAAAAAATCTTCTCATTGCGTTTCCCACCTGTTATATTATTATTAGCAGTGATGTTAATTTTTAAATGCTTGTTTACTTACTATATATATATATATATTTATTTATTTATTTATTACTAGTTTTCAGTTGATCATTTGACACACAGTATTCTGATGACCAGCAAGTTTATATCGTTTAACATTAACCAAAAAAAATTTCTTAAAATTCAGAGATGTTTTACAAATTTTTATACTTAATATTTTCGACTAAAATTGCTTTACTAAATATGTTTAAATTGTAAAAATGTCCATAATAATTCATTTATTTTTACTTGTAGATATTTATGGTTTTAACACTTCTGGGAAAGTCCAGTTTTTGAAAATCACTGTGCTGTTACCTAGGTTTTTACCAGCATCTCGACGTTTATTAGATAAGCCCCAGAAATTTGGACATTATGGAGAACTAACGTTTCCAGTTTATGAAACAGATGTGGATTTTGAAATTAAGTAAGCTGAAAGCTTTATGCATTCTTTTAAAAAAATTATTCACTGTATTTAATGATTTGGTATTGATGTAGTAGGTGATCTACCTACTATGGTTTGTTACTACTGGAACTGTCATTCCATTTAATTGTTTTAAATGGCACCACTGAAAGCTATATTGAAATGATGTACAAAAGAATGATGTAGTAATTAGACTAACGTAAGCAAAGAGGGAACTCCTAGCACAGCCTGAAGATCAATTAGTGCATTCTCAAAATATAATCATTGAAATAAAAAATCCAAATCAGGGTTCCCACGGTTCTTAAAAGTCCTTAAGAACTCCTTAATTTTATCTTTCATTTTTAAGGGCCCTTAAAACTACTTAATTTTAGTCAAAGGTCCTTAAAAACTCCTTAATTTTTAAATTGCAATGCAATCAATTTCACCCTCGATGAGATCCACAGTCGTCATGCGATTTCCTATCAGTTTTCTTATATGACCAATATATAATCTTTCATATACTTAAAAGGTTTAAAGTATAAAGTTAGCTGTCCTTTCCTAATAGCTAACAGTCATGCAGATTTTAATTAAATGAAGCATGGAGGATGGGGTTTGTAGATATTTCAGTTACTTACGGAAGTTTCATTTTCCTTTCATTGAATGTAATAGAAAAATCTAAAACTTTGTTCTTTCTCACTCAACATCGGGTATAATCAGCTAGTATATCAGTTGTTTTTAAACCCTCAGAAAGTACTGTTTGTAATATTGTTTTTATTCACAATTTATTTTTAGTTTGATCACTCCAAAAACTTTAGACGTACATTTTTCAAAATTAGATTTGTTCAAATAGATTTATCTTATATTAATTTTTAGGCATTTTTAAAAACTTAATTCTGAAATATTGTAAAGCATTTATTGAACGTGCCTTGTCTGGTTCATAATCATTAAAATAGGTTCTTCAGGAAATAGGGTTTATGCCGTTATGTCGTGTGTTTTAAGTAGGTCCTTATAAAAAATTACTTTGGTTCTTAGAAAGTCCTTAATTTTTGTTCTGGGAAAAGAGCGGTAACCCTGCAGATAAAATCTTGTAGTAGTCACTTTCTCTGCAATTCCAATAATAAATGAAGTAATTTTTCTTACTGGCAAATACTATTGAGTGTACAGTTGTCAGGCTCAGAGTTTGATAATATAGACATTCATTCCAGACATTAAAGTTTATTTGAACATCTAAAGTTACATTAGCCTTTTTGTTTTCAACAAAAAATGCAATTTGAAGCACCAGCTCACATGATTTACCTGTTCTCTCTTGAAACTTAGTGTGCTTTGCTTTTTGCAAGTATAATTTAACCCCTGTATTCTTAAGTTCCATAAAGATAGGTATTATTTTTTTATGTGATCGTCTTCATGTGTTTTGTAAAAGTAAAAGCAAAAACCTGACTAATGAATAGTTATTTTTCTTTTCTATGAGAATATGTGAAAATTGAGAGTAGCCTACTCTCAATTTTTAAAAATAATTAGATAAGAGCAAACAAATAAAAACTTAGGTAAAGTTGAACCTATTACATTCTTTTTTAAGTAAAATTATTAATTTTGATTTAAAACCCCTTTGATTGTAGTTAAAAAATTGAATGGATTTGAAATATGAAATTATTCCTCATGTTGATAATTATCTTCTATAGGTTCATGGTTTGTACTAAAGTCGTCGGATGCAATTGGATTGAAATTCCTGGTGGTAAATATCAATTGTTGTCTTCTAACGGTGCCCGAAATCAAACTTCTCGATGCCAAATAGAAGTAGATGTAGCCTACAATGATTTCATTTCACACGAACCTGAAGGTGAATGGTCGAAAATTGCTCCTATCCGTATTTTGAGTTTTGATATTGAGTGTGCAGGCCGTAAAGGTAAGAAACAGCAATTAACTTAATTATTTATTAAACTAAGCTGGCATTCTTTTTAACTTAGTTTTTGCTCTTTTTTTCATTGAAATTTTTCTACCTGGAGTCATAATTTATGTATTAAATACACATTTATTAAACCAGATTTTTCTATTAATCATTTTAAAAGCTGCTTTTAATAGTTTATTAACTTTTGGCTAATGTTTTGCATTATATGTACTGTTTAAACTTGCTTATTACTGCTAGTTTATTGTATCAAACCTTTAATCTTGAATTTACAGTACCTTTCTGGGGGAAAAAAAGTATTAAGTAATCTACCATGTAGCTAATGTAATATGGAGATTTACTAATAAACTGCTTACAATTTTAACTGTAGGTTGGTTGGTTATTTAAAATTTATTCGTACTAATTCCTCTTGGGACAAACTGTGCCAAACATGACGAAAAAACCCAATAGAACAACACACTTTTCAAAAAGTCAATTTTGATGTAACATTAAAAAAGAAAGATGCGAATCTAATAGAAAAAACATTTAAAAACAAATAAATAGGTAGAAAATTTAGAAAGACACAAAATTAACATGATAATCAGCAAAGTTTGATTAAAGATTAAAATGTAAAAGAGAAACTGAAAAATGTACAGCACAAAAATGAAAATTAAGAATTCAAAGATTTAAATTTATTAAAATTAAAATGAAGAATTTTAAACGATTAAGAATTAAATAGTATAAAATTGAACATCAAAAGTTAGAAAACAAATAGAAATCAGATTTCAAAGAACAAGCCAGTACAGCAAAGAAAAAGAAATAAGCCTGGATGCCTCATTTCCTCAATGATTAAAATAAGATTAGGTGACGAATTTCCAAATTTCATGTACAGAGATTTAAAACAAATACAACACGTTAAGATATGTGCGACTGTATAAGTAGTGTTACAATATGCACACTGTGGAAGTGCCTCACTAAGCAAGGAATGTGCATGTGTGAGTCAATTTTAATTGTAGAAAGTCCTTTAATTATGTTGATCAAGTTCACATTTTATTTTATTTTATTTTTAAATTATTGGCCAAGACTATGATCAACACTGGGAACCTGTCACAGCTTCCATTAAAAATGCAATTTTCCCTCATTGTTATCAAAATGTTATAGAAGGAGTCTTTTCAACCTAGAATTTTGTTTCTTCTGCTATCTGTGGACACTCTAATGTCCTTTAGTTTAAAGGGAGGGTGGTAGATGACCCGTCTTCGCAACCAATAATTTCTGTGATAAAATTCTTCACCTTATAAATTTAGTATGCATTCCCTAAGTTGGAAAAACATGCTTCAGCTGTGTCTTGCAAGTATTGTGTTTCTTAAATATACACTACTTTTCCCATACCCACTAACATTGGTCACTAAATGTATTTTATGTAAAATGGGAAGCAATATCTGCACCACTTTAATGATTTTGTTTTATTTTAGGAATTTTTCCAAAGCCTGAGATTGATCCTGTTATACAAATAGCAAATATGGTCATACGTCAAGGGGAAAAAGATCCCTTTATACGAAACGTGTTTACTTTGAAGTCATGTGCACCCATTATTGGATCCCAAGTTCTTTCCTTTCAGGATGAAAGGGAACTGCTAAAGGTATGTACATTTAAGAAGATTGGAATAAATTGCTTATTAGATTTTCAGGTAATTTTTTAGACTACAGTAAACTCTCAATCAGCCAAGTTTCTCAAGAATAAATTCCTTATCCTAGATAAGTAAATATCCCAAGCAATCAAATTTATGCAAATTTTGATAAAAAGTTTTTAACACAGTGATAATATAAAATTATACATTAATTAATACATAATAGGACATTAATAATTTAATATAAAACAAAGAAAATGAACTAATGTTATTTAGATTTACAATCAATACAATAAAAAAATTAGTAATGTACTTTATGTCACTCCTTTGTAAAGAATGAAATGAAAAGCCTTTTTTTGTTTTTCATTTACTCTTCAACTTGTCTAATTTTACTACACAAATTCTCAACGTAATATATGTTTCATATTTTTTAAAATCTTTTTGCTCCAATTAATTAAGTAATGTCTCTGTGTGCACTAATATGTCACCATGATTTTATTTTTAATGAACTACAAGATGTTCTTCATTACTTTCAAAATGTTCTTTGAAATTCATTTCTTCTGAACATCATATGGCACAATATCATCATCATTTAAAAACTTTCAATATTTCAAATCTTAATCCAGTTTCCCTTATTCCCTCCCATTTTCAGAATAGTTTGAAATATTAGATTTTCTTTGCAAATCAGTATTATCTTTTCCCCCAGCCTCTCCTTTTTTTTCTTAAGCTGTTAGTGCAAAAAATGGCTTTGTACTGTTTATTTTCATTAATATAATTAAGTATAATCAAAATCAAATTATTTTTCAGTTATTTAAGACTTTTTTTCTTCTGCATTATAATATTCTAGATGCTTCTTTTCCCTCTGAAAAATCTGTTCTTTTCATCTTTAAGGATTGAAACTTATTCGTTCAGTATTCGTTATATCAGCCCTTCTATTTTTATCTCAAGCATAACTTAGAAAGTGGATCTTCTTGCATTTGGAAGTTTATTTCTTCTTGGAGGCCTTGTTTGGGGTTGGTAATGATTTCACATTCCTGTAATACATAAGGAAAGCCCTTTTGCAGTTCACCTGATTGCTTTGGGTAGAATGAAATACATTACCTTATAAGGTTCACTTCAATATTTTCTCTTATGGCATTAATTATGAGTGCATAAAGAGCAATCCTGCGTTTCTCTTTCAATGTGAATTGAAAAAAAGGCTTAGATAAAAAGGAAAAAAAAAAAAGGTCAGGCCTAGTATGAAATGTGTACAGATTAATCAAGTGTTTATTAGTTTAACAACTGGAGTGTTTATTTAAGTCATGAAATCGACTTCATTACCTTATGAAACAACCTCTTATAATAGAAACAACTGTAGTGACTTGGATAAGTTTGGGAGCCAAGGAAATGTTTTAATCTTATATCTAACCTCTTAATAATAATGACTAGTTTTTTAGTCAATTTAACCTGCCAAATTAAATTATTTATAATAAAAAAGGAGCGTTTTTATGTTATTCTGAGGGTAAGTGAATTCTAAGAAGTAATCTAGTAAAAAGGTAAGCTTTAAATTTGCTAAGATATTTTAAGAAAAATATTAGGTTATGCCTACAATAAGATTATATTGATCTAACCAGACAATTCTGTAATAAATTTACAATCTTTCCTTGTATGTATAAATTAGTAATTCTGTATTAGTGTTATTAATAATTTTATCATTCTACATTAATATATGAACAATAACCATTTTTCTTTTAGACTTGGGCTGAATTCATACGTGATGTCGATCCTGATGTTGTAACAGGTTACAATATTCAAAATTTTGATTTACCCTACCTCATAAATCGTGCAGAGACTTTAAAAGTTCCTAGTTTTCCCTATCTTGGGCGAGTCAAAAATATTCGCACTGTGATAAAGAATTCTGTTCTTCAATCTAAACAAATGGGGAAAAGGGAAAATAAAGTTATTAACATTGAAGGACGTGTTCAGTTGGATTTACTTCAGGTATGTATTTTTAAGTTCTACTTTTCCGTACGAAACCTCTTTTTATCTCAATACTTTTATTAATATTATTTTTTATATTACAATTGTAAAAGGATATTTTGTGTTAATAGTTATACAAAAAATTTTTGTTAATAATACAAATTCAATTAAAATTTCTGTTGTTCATTTCATTATGATTATTTTTCATTTAATTAAGTAAGAATAGTTATTTAAATTTTCGGATATTTAGAGTAAATTTTTTAGTTTGTATTCTTTAATTTTTTATTTCTTTTAACAGATTTTAGTACGCGATTACAAACTTCGGTCTTATACTTTGAATGCTGTCAGTTATCATTTTCTTCAAGAGCAGAAAGAAGATGTACAGCATTCTATAATTACGGATCTACAGGTTAGTGTTTTCTTTCCCTGTCTCTGGGGACACACATTTATAATAGTGTCTTTATTATTAAAATAACTTTTAAGTTTTTGTACTGAGGTATTAATTTTTTCTAAATTTCTGTGAGATTGTATCTGTGATTTCATCAGCCTGTTTATGGTTCTAGTTAATTTTACAAACAGTTTTATTTTGAGCTCCGTGTTCTTTAGTTAGAGGAATGCAAGACCTGTGCCAATAACACAAGTTATGTACCCTACTGCTCCAAAACCCTTGCTTTTGTCAAAATTGTGTCAAAGCTGCTCTGATTTTCATTTGCTATAAATCCAATAAAATTTTCAACTCTTGCTGAGCAAAAAGTATAAAACAGAGTTTTAGTGAAAATGCAATTTAAGCACACCCCTAGGTGCAATGTCATAATTGTGCCAATTTGGCAC
The DNA here is from genome assembly GCA_032207245.1 of Pardosa pseudoannulata. Lineage (NCBI taxonomy): Eukaryota > Metazoa > Arthropoda > Arachnida > Araneae > Lycosidae > Pardosa > Pardosa pseudoannulata. Next base: position 176,680,082 of record CM063510.1, on the reverse strand, counting down.
GTTGCTACACTTGCAACAATCAAAACAGGCATAGTGATCTTCACGGCAGGTGTTGTCATAAAGAGATGACAGTATATTTGTGCATTTAAATCATTAAAAAATAGTTGGATTCAGCACATCAGTTATAATTTTTGAGTTTGCTTTACACTCATTTAATTTGTAATTTATATCTTCAAGGTTAGAAAATTCTGATTAAATCATTTTAATGTGTCTGATCTTTTATGGAAATAAATTTGATCTATAAAACTGATGAAGACTTGTAAAATTGAATAAGTATATACAAGATTTTTTGCACTTGTTTATTGAAACTGCAAATTATCGAGTTTAATTTTTAAAAAATAAATACTATTTGTTATTTCTGTGTTGTGTAGTAATTATTTGTTTATCTTTTGCAATTACTTATACTTATTTAGAGCAATGTGGGTTAGTGCAATAAAAACACCATAACTGAAAAAAAGTATGGAAACCACTGATAAAGCTCTTTTTTCAGTATTAACATAATTTTCAATCTTCGTTCACTTAAAAAGATTATTTTTATCGCTCTAATCACTTTTTTCATTTTCATACCTGTATGTTTTGAAGTTGTGCTAAATATTTATACAACTTTTCAGAATGGAAATGATCAAACTCGAAGAAGATTGGCTGTGTATTGTTTGAAAGATGCTATGTTACCTTTAAGACTCTTAGAAAAATTGATGTGTGTCATTAATTACATGGAAATGGCTCGTGTCACAGGTGTTCCATTAACATATCTGTTAAGCCGTGGACAGCAAATAAAAGTAGTATCTCAATTATTACGGAAGGTTAGTTTTTATTAATTTTTATATTGTAATCATATATTTTATATATGTTTTATCTGTTTGCTTGAATTTGCATAATTCTTATTAATGAACCTAACTAATCCATACAAATTATTTATACAATGGATTTTTTCTCTGTGTTTGATAATCATTACAAATTTTTTTGATAAATTACAGTTAAAACAGTAAATTTGACAGGTAGAAGGCATATTATATTAAACGTAAAGTTAGAGTATATTCTAACATTGATAGACACATGAGTTGGAAGCTTAATTAAGACATTTAAACTGCTTGAAAACACAAATTAAGTTTAAAAAAGGAATTAAATTACAAATTGGGTTCTGCATATTAATATAAAGTGTTATTTCTGCTGTTTTTGAAAGGAGTTATAATTTTTTTTTAATGTTTATATTACTTTCATTCAGTAATTTCATTTATTTCTATTATCCTTTGGGCCTTTTCTTTCCTCTTTTCTGACCAAGTTCTGAAACTTGAAATCATAGGGCCCCAAAGCAGAATGAGTCAAAATGTGCAACGCATGTTGCAGAACAATAGACTCTGTTGCAGAACATTCATGGCTTGCAAAATTAACTGAAAAAAAAATAATCAACATTTTTTTTAACATACAGAAAGAAGGAATGAGTTGTGGCAAAGGTGGGGTTTGAGAGGGAATGCAATGTTTATTGAAATCAAATCTTTATTAGTGCGAGCTATAAATGTATTTAAAATTGAAACGGCTACATTTAACAGTTTCTTAATGAACGTTTTATCAGTTTCCATACCAAAAAACATTTTTGAAATTTGGGAATTGGCAAAAGATAAATACAAATAGGCATAAATGGGCCTTTTTGAAATAGGCATAATATAATTGATGGACATGAAACCAGTGTCGGAACAGCTGATAAAAGAATGTTTATATTTTGCACCACCAAGACACAGATAAATTCAAAAAGTATTAAAATTTTCCCTTTCTTTAATGTTTGGGTCAAAATGGCTATTCCTATTTCATCATCATAGTGATATTTCTAAAATATTTCACATCCAAAGTAATTAACAAGACTGTAAATCCTATGTCAATACTCCAGTTTTAATAAAAACATTTTCCTAAATTCATTGTTTTATAAAATATTTTGACTATTGTTTCAGATAAAAATATATTTGTATACTTTTTTACTTGTATGTGTTTACCACAATGGAAGTAATATTATGAAAAAGTAAAGACTGATATAATAAATGTATTTGCAGTAGAATTTTTTTTTTATTATTATTATCTGAAAGCTTGTTGCAGAACATTGAAAAGCATTCTGCTGTAGGGAATTTGGAAGTTTTTTTTAGGTCTTTGTGTAAAAGTTACTTTTATATTTTTACTTAACTGTACAAATAAAATATTGAGTAATATTTATTTTTCATGTATTTTATCAGGATTTGCAACTCTTAGAAACTTGACAGTTTTAACCGTGGTTTAAACTGTTATGTCAAAAAAATCTCAAATATTACATTTATTGTAATACTATAGATATTGATGTCTTTATTATAATATTGTATATATTGTTTAAGATATTAATAAATGAAATATTAATGCAATTTTTCTTATTTTTAAGCTCTATAGTTAATTACTTGCTCTTTATTTTTAGTAATCACATCGTCTAGGAAAAGAAAGAGAAGGGGGATAATTTTACTATACATTTAATCTAGTCAAAACTGTATTCTTGTTAATATAAACAATAAAATTCTAAATTATCTGTATTAAAAATAAAAATGTTTCTTAATTTTATCCATTACTTTTGAGAATCCACAGTGCATATTTCACTAAATTTCTAAAATTGCATGACATTTAATATTAAGCTAATTATCAATGAACACTTGATATAATGATAAAATTTCTAAAATAGTTTCTAATTTTTAATATAATTAATGTTATGTATTTAGTTCTATGGAAAAATGAAAAAGTATAATAGTTAATTTTACATTTTGTTACCCTTTTTTATGATGACTTAGCTTTGATTGTTTAAACCAGTTTTTTATGTTGTGTCAAAAACCAGCCTTGAATTTATATTTTAATCTTTTTTATTTCACAATTTCTGCAGAAATGTATCTTAGTTTTGTGCTCTCCATTAATTTATATTTATAATTTTAGGTCTTAGTTTTTTACTAACAGTCAACAAAAAATTGTTGATTAAATTTTTAATTGCTTTAAAATGAATTATTTTCCATTTCCTAAAAAATAACCGAGTTTTTGAAGTATTGAGAGTGTATTAAAGTTGCTGTTAGAATGTTTCAAAACCCAACTTGAATAGAGTTTTGGGGGTTGTTTTGATTATTTTTGTTAATCATTTGAAATAAGTGAGTTACTCTGCAAAATGTTTACTCTACAAAATGGCATATTAGCATCGTGTGTGTACTGGTTTATAGAGTTGTTAAAAGAATTAAAGTTATCATATATGCATTTTGCTGTTGTATTGGTTAATACAAAAATTTTTTTACATTCTTTTGACTTGTCTGAAAAAGGTTCAACTCTCAGATATATATATATAGATAGATAGATAGATAGATAGATAGATAGATAGATAAGATGGAGAGCACACTCTCAGTTGATAGTAAAAGAAAAAAATTTTATGTAGCTACAAATCATCATTAAGAAAGTGAGATAGTGCTCATCACCAATTATCATAGATGTAGAGCAGACTTTAATGCTAGCTGATAGCTCATTATACGTGGAATAAAAACATTGTAACAATTTTCATGTTTGCTCTGAGGCTGTTTGCTAAACCAACCACAAACATAATCTCACATTATTATGCTACCTACAAATAACTTTTTTTGCTGATTAAGAGGATAAAATGAAATTAGAGTTTGATAATTGGTTATGCTAATTTTTTTGGCATTACACGCAAATAAAATTTTCTTTATTTTAGTAATTTAATTGTGAGTCGAGAACTATTTATAAGATGAAAAAAATTTGAAAGTATTTAATATCGTTTGTTTGTTGTTATGTAGTTTTCTTATTCATATATCTTGAAAGTAATTTAGGAACATATTTGAGAATAACTTTTTCTATTTTTAGGCTGTCGAACACGATTATATTATTCCTACAATGACGATTGAAGTGGGAGATCATTTCACTGGAGCAACAGTCATTGAGCCTGTGAAAGGCTACTATCGGGATCCTATATCTACTCTCGATTTCTCATCCCTGTATCCTTCCATTATGATGGCTCATAATCTTTGTTATACTACGTGGGTGCAAAGTCCTTCTGTCAGAAATCAGTTGAATGAAGGGGATTTTATTAAAACTCCTTCTGAATATTATTTTGTCAAGAAAAGTGTTCGTAAAGGATTGTTGCCAGAAATTCTTGAAAATCTTCTCTCTGCACGTAAAAAGTAGGTTTGGGGTCATACCATTTTGTATCTCTTGTAGTATTTCTGTAGAGTTGGAATTTACTGTTTTGTAATAATTTTTCATTCTCCTTCTTTTATATATTTTTCAATATATATATATATATATATATATATATATATATATATATATATATATAATAAAGAGGCTATTAAAATGACAATAAATATTTTCTAATTGTATCACGAACGTGTAAAATTTCTTCTTTGCCTTACAAACATAGTAATAGCAAGTTGACCTTTATTTAATTATTAAAATGAAAAAATATGTAAAGGAAAGATTATAAAAGAAAATGTGCATTTAAATATTGATAATTTACTACTTTCACTTTTTGTCATATTAGTAGCATTTTTGACAAGCAAAGGTATCATAAGAGTATCATTTGAATTATAATTTATCTTACTTATTTTTTCAATTTGAATGGTTCTCTCTGCATGTAAAAAGTAGGTTTGGGGTCACACCATTTTGTATCTCTTGTAGTATTTGTTCTGTGTGAAGCATTTAAAAAAATTTATCTCTTTACAGAAAAAAATGCCATCTAATTTCATAAAATTAAAAGTAAAACCCACCGTTTATTAATCCTAGAATGCTATTCTAATTATGTCTGAAATACAACTTTTATAATTTTTTTAAAGCAAGGAAAACAAATAATACCTGGTTTTTTATTTTTAAATATCTCAAAGATGTTAGGATAGGTTAATAAAAAGACTTTAATTTCATGCCTTTTCTCTAGAGTTGGAATTTACTATATTGTAATAATTTTTCATTCTCCCTCTTTTATGTTTTTTTTTTTTTTAATATATATATTAAAGAGGTTATTTAAATAATAATAAATATGATCTAATTGTATTATGAACGTATCAAATTTCTTCCTTGCCTTACAAACATAGTAAAATCATTTGTTAAATCTCTGCATTAACGTGTCATCTGAAGAAACTATATCAAAGCACCTTTCCATATGCTTATTCAAATATTTTTAATATAACTGGCCTTCTTAACTCAAGAGAATTTTGTTCTTTGTTAATGTTATGCTGCCAAGTGTATTTAGCTTGACCTCTTTTCCTTTTCTCACTAGGAGCCCAAAAATATCAACCACTATTCATCATTCATTTTTAAAAATTTATTTACCCTCTCTTTTTCCTGTTAAATTTTAAACAGAGAAAAGAGAATCTATCTTAAGTCAACTGCTAATCATGTAATGGAAATTTTGATTTATGTAAAAGAAAATAGGTATTTTATATAGTGCCAATATTCATCAAAAATTCTGAACTATTTAGAGTATCTTTAAATTCACAGGCTTGCAATTTCATCACTTTTCTCAACTTTAGTCACTTTTTACACACATTTCTCTTTTTCTTCACAATTTTTGTTCAAATACTCAAATCTAGCTATGTACATATTTCAAAACATCATTAACATAGGCAGAAAATTGTGATTATAAAATTAATGTATTGTATGTATTCAAATCTAATTTATAGATTTTCTTGAATTAAAAACAATGTTGAGTTGTGTTAAACAAAATTTTTAACCTTTTTGTATTTGATATTAAAATCATGTTTTGCATGAATCATTTGATTCACAGTTAAAATAAATAGAAAAATTTTAATAATAGCATCTGTAATCAAGGAGAAAAAAAAATTTATTTTTCCCAATGTGTAGTCACTTATTTTTTATTATTTGTCACTTTTCTCACCTTTTTGAAAGTACCTCAGCAGTTGCAAGCCTGAATTCAGAAAAGAGAAAAGTTCTGCTTTTACTGTTGCATGATCATTCTTAGTCTGTTATCTGTGAGAATTTTATTTCTTGTTTATAATTTTTGTATGGAGAAAAATCATTAGTTGTGGCAAATAATTATTATTAAGGCAGAATATTTAACTGATTGTTCCTACTTTAATTTTGATACTTTATGCAACAGTAAAGGATTTAATGTAGCCAAAATATCACAAATATTATTTGTTATATGTTGTAGAAAATAAAGAAATTTAATTATTTTTTTTCTCTTTTTGACAGAGCTAAAGATGAACTAAAAAAAGAAACTGATCCTTTTAAAAAGAAAGTGTTAGATGGAAGGCAGCTGGCTTTAAAAATTAGTGCCAATTCAGTGTATGGATTTACGGGTGCTCAAGTTGGAAAACTCCCTTGCTTAGCGATATCAGAGGTACTACTAATCAATTATTTTTTCCTTGCTACAAATCGTAAACTTTTGGTTTTTAAATATATATTTATAGATAAGTAAATGTTTGTAATATTTCAGTGTAACTGAAACCAATTTAGAGGTTAATTATAAGGCATACTTTTAGGGTAGGGGGAAATATAAGAAATGGGATTTTTAACATTTTAGAGCAGGGATGGACAAACTTTTTCGGCTGTGGGCCAAAAATCAAAAGAAAATAAATTTGGCAGTCCAAGATAAATTTTTCTAAAATTTTAAAAACAATATACAAGTACCTAACGGTTTAAATACATTAATGATATGAATGAAATTGCGATTTCATTTTTAAAAGCTCCTTATACTGAGGTTCAAAGGGATTTTAAGGAACGATGCTAAATGCTCGTCTGTCAGTCTACTTCTGAAATAATTCTTTCTAAGGTTCAAAGTTGAAAACACTTGTTCCCATATAAGAAGCAACTGATCTTTTGGGCATGAGATAATAAATTTAGAATATAATATTTAAGCAAAGTAGAAAAGGAGATGGATATATAATGTATAAATATATATTTCTTTTAATTTACCTCGGACTGGCAACTTAAAATTCTATCCGTGGGCCGGATGAAACCTTCCGGTGGGCTGGAGTTGGCCCATCCCTGGTTTAGAGTATGTTGTTTGAGAGCAATTGAAAATAAGCAGCTCATTTTTTTTCCCTAAGATTATTCATATGATTTTCAAGCATTTATTGAAATTTTAAAAGAGAACTTGGATAGAGATTGCTGTCGTCAGGCATGCCACCTCCTTCGGAGAAATGAGAGAATTTGATAACTCTGGAAACTCCTCAAATGGCTTTGGAAAATAACAAAAAGTTTGAACTACTAAAATGTCAAAATTCAGTAATCAAATGCAAAGTATCGAAAAAAGAATACTAAATATATTACTCTTTCAACACAGTAATGCTGCATGTAAAAGAATTTTCAGTACTGTGCAGAGAAACTGAATTTAAGTTAAATTTGAGTAGACATATTCTAGAACCCGAATGATAGAGAAATGTAAATATTTTAATCAGGGTCAATGTGTTACAAGAAAACCTTTTCTAAAAAAGAAGTTGTTAAAGCTATAAAAGCTGCTTATTATTAAATGCATAAATTTTAATTTGCCTTTTATAATTCAATTGTCTGTGTTTGTTTGAATTTATTTTGCTCAATATAATTTAGAAACCAATAAATTTTTGTAATGTTTAATTTGTTTAGGTTATTATTTATGTAAATCGCATACACACGTACTTTGTGGGTCACATGTTCCATTTTAAATCTGTGCTGAATGTTGGCATGACTGTGTTGTTCTACAATAGTATTTAGTGTTTAATATTTTTGAATTTTTTACTATACTCATTGCTAATTATTTTCTCATCAGAGTGTCACTGCATTTGGTCGAATGATGATTGATTCTACGAAAGACTTGGTTGAGAAAAAGTACACTAAAGACAATGGATATGCTCATGATGCCAAAGTCGTCTATGGAGATACGGACTCTGTCATGGTTAACTTTGGTGTCACAACAGTTCAAGAGGCCATGGATCTGGGAAGAGAAGCGGCCGGTTATGTTTCCAGCCATTTTGAAAAGCCGATCAAGTTGGAATTTGAAAAAGTAAAGTGTTATACTTAAACAATATTTCTATTTTACATTGATAAATTTGTCCTAGGAGTGTTTTATCTAAAATTATTAAATGGATTGCGATTGAAAAAATATTAATACCAAAATTGAAGGTAACACCTTTCACTATTTAAAATGGTTTATAATTGGTTAAATACCATTAAAGTTTTTTTTTTTTTTTTAAATTTAATGCAAATGGAGGTAATAAACTTGTAATCAGTAGATGCTGTAGCATTAATGGGATAAAATTCTTGAATGTCTGAGGATTGATATTGATTGATTTCCTTAAATCAAGACCTAACAAGAACTCCATGCTATGAATGGGTGTGATTACTTTTCTGAAGTTGTAACTTTCCCATACTGTTATGGCCAAACGATGACTGAATGGTTAGGGTACTGATCTTTGGTACTGGAGTTTGTGGGTTTGAATCCCACAGTGGCATGGATGTTTGTAGTCATTTGGAATTGGCTTTGAGCAGTAGGTCCAGTCTCGTTAGCCTTTGTATAGCAAAAAAGGTAGACCATTGCGCATCACACCAGACCAAACACATACTGTCATGTATCACAGGGTTTAAAAAAAGTAAGGAAGGTAAAATATCTTTTGTTCTTCTATGAGTTCTATGAGTATGATTTTTTTTTCTTAATTTGGAATATTGGAAAATATGTTTTAAATTATTTTTAAGGAATTAAAGCTTGGTAAGTCATAGTTTGATAATTTTAACATCTTATTTTGTTGATTTTGCTAAATAGGTATTCAGTTTGAAATTTAGCTTAATTTTGTATTTTTCTGGAATCAAATTTAATTGAAAAAATTAGGTAATGTATTTCATTACACACAATAAATACATGAAAATTTTATTAAATAAAGCTAAAAGTTTTACTGTACCAGATTTCAAAAGTTGGCAACTGTGCTATACATATCTATACCAGAGGTGGGCAAAAGCCGGCCTCCGGCCCTCTTGTTTACTTTATCTAACCTGTTGTAAAATCCTGCATGCCATTTTTTTAATCTCTTATGTGCGATTTTGTTAAAATCAACAGTATTTGTATGCATAGTGTACAACATGTATTTGTGAAAGAACTTTTTTCATTAGTGATTTACACGAAAAATAAATATCAACCACCAATTACTGGCAAAAATCTACACTCGGTATTAAGGACTGCTACAAGCGATTTGGATCCAAATTTTGAAGAAATAATATCAAACGAACATTCCAGATTTCGCATTAGCTAAAACTATTCTATTTTAACGTTTGATGTTTGTCTTTTCTTTTTATAATTCTATTTACTATTTTATTTACAAAATGTAATAGAAATATAAAAATGTAATAACTATGATCAAAATAAAATAATTTGTATCGTTAAGATATAAATAATTATCAAAATAAAATCTTTCATTAACTGATTTATCGAATGACCATTAATTTAATATAATAGATCCTATTTCTTTAAAAATGAGGTGACCTATTTTACTGGGCACAAATGGTTTGCATATACACCTAAGTATGACAATTTATTATTACTATTATCTTTTACTAACTGTCCAATTTCTCTGTCCAAATGCTTTAAAATGATACTTATAGGGTTTTTGTCAAAAACATTTCTTGGACAGGGAAAAAACTCCACCCAAAACATTCATGTGTGCACTGCGTACGCGGTAGAGTCCTCCCTCCGGCCCGGGAGACATTTTGAAAATTTCATTTTGCCCCGCACTTAAAAGTATTTGCCCACCTCTGACCTATACCAGCTGTTGGAGAATTTAACAATTATGTTTCTTTTTTTATTTCTTTTAGGTTTATTATCCCTATTTACTAATCAATAAAAAGCGTTATGCTGGATTGTATTTTACCAGACCTGAAATTCACGATAAAATGGACTGTAAGGGAATTGAAACTGTAAGAAGAGACAACTGTCCCCTTGTTGCCAATCTCATCAACACTTGTTTGGAAAAACTGCTCATTGATAAGTAATATTATTTTATTGTATTCATTTTAACTGGTATCTCGAGTATCATTTTAAATATTATACGTGTAAAGTTTAATATTATACGTGTATATAAGGAGGAAAAAAAAGTTTCTTCAGGATTTCTGAAAATGTTCATTAATTTAATGCATTTTATGTATATGAAGGTGAAACTGTCCTGAAAATGTCTTTGCAATAATAATAATAATAATAATTGAACTTATTGAAATGCATGGAAAGAAGAAAAAAATCATATGGTTCTTAATGAAGTGGAGTTTAGAGCACCCACTTCACTTTTAGATGCCTTAGAAAATGATAAAATAACACTTCTGAAAGACTAAAAATTTTCTGATGAATCTTCTGGATAAATTAAAAGTGAAATCTCTTTTAAATAAAATATTTGCTTTTCACCAAAAATGATGCTATCAGAACTTGTACATACAAATAGGTTAAAAATTTTCATAAAAGAATGTGTGGGTAAAAGTTATTTATCATTCATACTCGCTAAATGTGCAAAGAATACATACTTTAAATTATGAGAAGATTCTGCTTTTATTGAAATAAAAAATGCATAATATGATAAAAAAAACTGTAATACCTGTTTTTATATATATAATACATTAGAATACAGTATTGGGTATTAAATTTATGCATAAACATAAAGTAATTTTTTTTTTAATACTTAACCTTTAATTAGCTATAAACATTGAATATAAAGAAAAAAAGCTCGATGTCTTATACAATATGGGCATAACAAATGCAAAAGTCTCCAGAATGTTCATGAATTAAGCTGTCAAAAACTCTTCGACTATACTGGTGTACTTCTTGGAAAGTTCATTAAGTTATCTCTAAGAAGATGCCTACTTGTTAGGAAAGTTTAGAATAAAATCAAGGAATTTGCAAATAAGGTCTTTTATGATTTTTATTTATTTTCTTTTAAGCTGAAAAGCAAGTTGATCTTTATTTAATAATTAAAATGGAAAAATATGTAAAGGAAAGATTATAAAAGAAAATGTGCATTTTTAAATATTGGCCATTTACTACTTTCACTTTTTGTCATATTATTAGTAGCATTTTTGACAAGCAAAGGTATCATAAGAATATCATTTGAATTATAATTTATCTTATTTTTTTAATTTCTGGTATTTATACAAGCTAATATTTGGTTTGAATCTGTCCATATACTTTTTAAAGTTAAAAATAGTTCTTTGCCCTTGTGACACACATATATATATATATATATATATATATATATATATGTGTGTGTGTGTGTGTGTGTGTGTGTGTGTGTGTGTATGTATATATATATATATATATATATATATATATATATATATATATATATATATATATATATATAATGTGTAATTTTTTTTCTGGGAAAAATAAAATAGGTTAAGAAATTCTTTGAAAGTGTCTTCAATATCAAGGGATGGACTTCTAACAATTCAGTAGATGCACTCTCCATAACGCAGGGTTCTCATGCTCCTTACAATCTTAATTTGTTGTGTTCCTTACAAAAAGGTTTCTTAAAACCTTTAATTTTTCTACTATGCTCTTAATTAATATATTTTTAACATAATTATCAAAATGTTTCTGAGTTAAAAAAAAAAATGAATGTGAGAATTATGAGTATGAAAAATAATGCGAAATTCATATTTATCAATGCATTATTGAGATATAGGTTCATATTTTCATGATAAAAGGGCTTATGTTATGTATTTCAAAAGGGCTCATGTTATTTATCTATATATTAGTTAAATCTGAGCAAAGAGTTATAAATATGAATAAGTTTGCTTTAACCCTATTATTCTTTTTCACAGAGGTCTTTCAAAAAAGTTAAAAGATTTCTTAACCTTAGAACACAATCCTTATGTCTTGAGACATTTTGTAATTTAAATACTAAACTGTTCAAAGTTCAAAATAACTTTAATGTGCAATAAATCCTTTTTTATAGTGAAAGCAGATGTATATCTGTTATTTTATTCTATCTTCATTACAGGTAATTGATTTTATTTTTGATGGAATATGTCATGTATATATGATTATATATGTAATATGATATATCTTATTTATCTAATCATATAATGGTATATATGATTATAATTATGCCAAAGCAATCAAAATGAAATGTTATTATTTTTAGAGATCCTAAAGGAGCTACTGAATATGCAAAGCAAACTATTGCAGATTTATTGTGTAACAGAATCGACATATCCCAGTTAGTCATAACGAAAGAGTTGACTAAAACAGATAAGGATTATGCAGCAAAACAAGCACATGTGGAATTAGCACATAGGTAGCCAGCCATATTTCAATAAGTTTAATATCTTTTTTTTCTAGTTATTAATTAATTGTAGTTAAACAAGTTTCTTGTGATTTTTAATTAGTGTTTTGAATCTTATTTATAGTTAAGTAGTTGTTTTATAGTATCATAGACAAGTAATAACAATAAATGCAAATTGTTTATTTATTTTTAGAAACTTTTAAGTTTTATCAAGAAGTGGGGGTCATATTTTCAAAATTTATATATCATTACATCAAATATATATTGATAAATTCAAATCTTTTCTTGAAAATCTTGTTCAATAAATTGGCAGAAGAAAAAATATTTCTTTGTTGGTAGTTTTAAGAATTGTTGATTTTATTGTAGTCAGCATCTTAAACAATGAAATATTTGAAATAGGAAACTACTTAATTTTGAATTAATATCTTAGTATGTTATATGAATATATATGTATGTATGTATATAAATAAATACATGTCAGTTTTCATCATTTTATTTTGTAGAAAAAATTGTATATTAGTGTAAATCCTGCAGAATTCTGTATATGCATAAAATAATTAAATAGCTGTTTCATACATTCACATAGTTAAGCATCTTTTTTATTGCAAGCTAGATTAAAGTAAATGGCAATCTTTTACCCTGTAGAATATTTCATTTTTATAAATGTTGGAATGCTTAATATTATAGGGAAATAATTTTAATGAAATTAATATTGCTATTTTACTACTCTTCCAAGAACAGAAGAGTCTTATAACAGCCTTATTAACTATATATATAATTTTAAATTTTCCATCACATCCTCAAGATAACTACTCTAACTTCCTGTACTTTGATAATATAACTGTGTTATTGAAAACCAATCATTTCCTGTCCATTTAAATCTACTCAGTATACCGACTCTGTATATCTACTCTACTGTATTCTGAATAAGGCTTTGTTCTGCCTCCCCCGTCTTCACACATGGAGAGTTCCATGGCAGTGTATAACGTGCTCCTCCTAGTGGACTGTGGCATGAACTACAGAGAACATTTCTTTCTAGAGAGAGCAATATGCTCAACTGCACCTTACTGAAGCACTGCAACAATTAGTGTTCTTTCTCTTTATATTTAAATTTTGATGAATTAAAATGTTAAATACTACTTAGATCCAGAAAATGGTAGAATGATGTACATTGTTAGAGCACTTTAAGCACACTAAGAGCACAAATAATCTAAATGCTTTGGAGGTTTTATTTAACATTTTAATTCATTAAAATGTAAATATATATATATATGTGCCTTATTTAAGTGGAAGAATACTTATTGGGGTATAGTGTTTCAATTGTTATATGGTATATTATTGGAATTAATTGCTATATGTGAGAAAGAAACAATTGAAATATTAAAATTTGTTTGTTTTCAGGATGCGAAAACGTGATCCCGGCAGTGCCCCCAATCTTGGTGACAGAGTGCCTTACGTTATTATTGCTGCTTCTAAAAAGACGGCTGCCTACATGAAGTCAGAAGATCCTATTTATGTATTAGAAAATAATATACCTATAGATACACAGTATTACTTAGATAATCAAATATCAAAGCCACTTCTCCGCATATTTGAACCGATTTTAGGGGAAAAGGCTGAATCTATTTTATTGTGTAGGTATTCATTTCCTTTGTATTATGTTTTATTAAATTGTTGGATGTTTCTTTTTTACTATACATTAATCAAATTTTTTATAATATTTTCTGTAAATGTATTCATTAATTTTTTTTACCATTTTGTAGGTGGTGAGCATACTCGTACTAAAATTGTAGTTACTTCAAAGATAGGGGCCTTGTCTGCTTTTACAAAAAAGAAAAGCACTTGTATTGGATGTCGTTCTTTACTCGATAAAGAAGGTGAGATTACATTTTGTTTAAAAGTTTGTATGTTAATGTATATTATATCTTCATTAATATAACTGTTGTGAAAATATTTACATGTTACCATAATGTTGTTTTTATGGAAAATTTTCACACTGACAAGATTTGTGTGTTTTTATGGCCCATATCATTCTAACAATATTTTGTTCATCTGAATCTACTTTAGTTATATAACAAGTTTTAATGGACTGTGTAAATAGTTGAGGTTTTTATTTTTACTATGTCTCTAACTGACCTATTTTGTTTTATAGATGCTGCTGTTTGTGATCATTGCAAATGTCGCGAAAGTGAAATTTACCAGACAGAGGTTAGTTGTTAATGGAAGTTTGTAAAACATTTTTATTCTTTTTTGATTATTTTATGATGCCAAAGATTATATCCAATTCTGTATCTAATAAACTAAAAATTAATAATTCTCACCAACATTTCTATTACCCTCTATCAGTTTGAAGCAACAAATTTTTTAATCCATTTTTGAATTGCTTCCCCATATGCTTGGACTTAGAAATTTTATGGTCTGATAAAGCTTCAGTGCCAATACTTGTACGAATCATATAAAGCATATTACTATAGTTAAATTATATATAATTTCTAATTTATAAATCAACAATTTCTAAATTTTTGGTGCTATCTATTGGTTATGGTTTTATCCATAATTGCTTTTCAATGTTAATAAATTAGAAATACCTTAAAAACCAGTAGAGTAGAAAATAATCATATATGTGCAATCAATACTTCAATGTGGTGAAAGAGTTAAAAACTAAGTACAGTCAGTACCGGCTATAGGGTCACTCGCTTATATGGTCAGTTTTCTTATGTCCCATCTAACTTAATAGGGAACATGTGTGAAAGCACACCACTTATATGGTCAGTTTCATGTTTTCAAAGAGTTTCCGTTTTATTTTTCTTTTCATTTATTTTAAGAAGTCAATGCGAAATTGGAGAGGACTTGAGTTCAAGCCTTTATTTTCCTCCCTTTCCCCCTTTCTTGCTTGCGTAGACTCATTGTCAGAGTTTTCCACCTCTCTCAGTTCTCGCCCTCCACTGATAACAAGTAGACATCTGTCTGTTTATGGGTTGAAGTTATCTCTCTCATACATGACATCAGGTGTTATTTTGCTAATTCTGAAGCAGCAGATGAGCATTTAAAAGCTATTAGGGACTTGGTAAAAGTTGTGTTAACAACCCACAAAAGAAAGCAAACTTATATATCTCATTACTTTTAAATACATTGAGCATGAATGTACATATGTACGTGTGATGTACTTTGATTAGTAAGGTAAGCTAATAAATTCCCCCTCCCCTCCTCCAAAAAAAGCATATTTTTAATGTAGTTTTTACTTTTGAATTAATTTTTAAAATGTTTTTAAAAGTATAATTATTTGTTTATTAGGTGAATATAATCCTTCTGTAATTCAATAGGTTTGTATTGTTATGCATATAGGGTCTGATTTTTTCTGAACTGTTGAGCTGACCATATAACCGATACAGACTGTATTTGAAAAATTGATTCTCTTCAGCGAGCAAAGGAATTAAAATGTACTGAAAATGACTCCTGCAGAAACTAAAGTGTTATTCATGATAAGTTAAATCGGGGATTTACAACTAGTACATGGAAATTTAATATTTATGACCGTGGGTCTCACTTTCATAATTGGCTGAGTCTGCAAGTAAGATTACCAGTAAGAAATAATATGCATAGTTTAATTAGAACAAAGATTTAGTCATTTTAGTTAGAAACCCCTGTATTATAAAATATATTTCTGACCACTCTTGACTAATTTGTACATTTTAAATGTAGAAATAAACATGCAAAAGTAAGAAATCATAAGTTTTTTTATTTTATTTTTATTTATTTATTTATTTTAAGTTTAAGCAAAATAATTATTTTTGTTATAAGACTCAATTTACAATTGCTTTAATCAATTAAAAAAATTAGAGGGAAATTAAAAATACATGAAAAGGTATCATACCCTAAACAACTAAATTTTGAAGATGATCACTCACTTCAAATCAAATATGCACTGTCATTTTATTTGAATTAATTTTGGCAAATGATTTTTAAAAAAATCTAAAGACAGAAATTTACGTAATTAAAATAAAATTATAAGAGGGATATTTTAGGGAAGTATTGTGGATGGACATCTGTATCAAACAATGCCTTTAATTGTTATCAGAGAATAAAACAAAGATAAAGTTGCAAGTTGAGTTTTGTGAAATATATATAATATTCAAAATACTTAAGCATTACCAGTTTGAAACTCCTGTATTAGGTAGACAGTTTCAGTGTGCCCAAAACTTTATTTTTTAATCAAAAAACTATTTATTCCATAAAAATTAATTTTCAGTACATTTTCATTTCTTACTGGTCAAAAGAAAAAGTTTTAAAAAAAAGTTCTTTTTTTAAACTTGTTTATTTTATAGAAGTGTTTTTTATTTAGTACTTTATAAATTGTTATTATTAGTGATATCTCTATTGTAAGCCATTTGATGGTTTATTTAAAAAAATGTTTGTTTCTATTTCTGATTATAAGTCAAATGCTGTATTTAACTTTTTGAGTGCTGAAGAGTTTCTTATATATATGCGAATAGTGTAGAATGAAATGCATAGTCATTTTTTTTTTTTTTGGAAAACAATAGAAATGGTTATAATTAACACTAATTATGTAACAAGTCATTTTTACTTACAAAAATATTTTTTATCCTCACTTATGACAAGAATGTTTTGCTGCACAAATTGCACGAATTCCTTTTTGACGTAGAGCACCCATTAAGTTGGATTGTCTAATTCCATTATCATTTTTTACTGCATACATCCCATTGTCACAAGTTTCGCCCAGGCTATTTTTCTAAAGAAAACTTTGTACTTATGGGTCGTCTCCCTGTGGCATTTTTGCTTGCCTCCTCTATAACATCCATAATGATCAATATAACACTCATTGAGAAAGTGAAAACAGTTTCTAATTTCTATACAACAACAAAAAAAAATTTTACTACAAGTAAATTAAATAAAACCCGCTCATTTTGTCTTCCGTACCCCCATCCACGGCTCTACTGCATGACTACTTACCACTGTATTTTATTTTAATTTTTATATTATTAAAAATCACAACGGAGTCAAATGAATACAAATTTCGATTGATATGAAATCAACTGCTCTCAATAGATGCGAAAATTGTACTAACAAACAGCAGCATCTGCATTTTTGGTACAAAACAAGAGAAGCACTATTGTGCTTCTCTGCATTTTTGGGCCAAACGATGGCTGAATGGTAGAGCGCTGCTCTTCGGAACCGGAGTTCGCGGGTTCGAATCCCGCTGCTGGCATGGATGTTGTAGCCGTTCAGAATCGGCTTTAAACTGTAGGTCCCGGTCTCATTAGCCCTCGTGTGCAAAACAGTAGATCGTAGTGCTCCAAACCAAACCAAACCAAACTCTGCATTTTTGGCACATAACAAGCAAAGTGCGGTAGCACTTCACCGCACTCAAACGGTTAATACTACAAGATTCAGTTTTACCTTTACTACATGAAGAATATTCATATTTCTTGTAATTTTTTCTTTGTAGTTTAAGCAAAAGTTAATATCAGAATGTGAAAGAAAATGTTGTTGTCAATATTATGTATTAATGTATTTGTTCTCTTCAGATGTCTTATCTCAATTCATTTGAAGAAAAGTTTGCCAGGTTATGGACTGAGTGTCAAAGATGTCAAGGCAGTTTACATGAAGAAGTTTTGTGCACAAGGTATAGCAATTTCTAATAGAAATCCTCTCTTTAATTAGCTCTCTCTTTTTGGAGGTCTAATATGGAACTATAAGTGTAAAAAAATAGAAGTCATGCTAATTCTAAAAATATGGAATCTGTGTAATTTTGTCTATTATTGATGGTATCTAATCTAATTTTTTAGTTAGATTTTGATGTAAATGTTCTTTTACTGTGGAGAACCTTAATAACTGAAACCAAAGTATTGGTGCCAAGAGATATTAGTATAGATACAAATTTTGTTTGAGCATTCTGTTAATGTAGCCAAGCAGCACTTTTCCTCTCGACTTGATTTACAAAGATTTATTATGCAAAGTTTAAAAATTTTCTTCTGTATAAAATACAGCTCATATTACCCATCAATAGTGTTTCTGTCTAAAACTTGTTTAACTAGACCTGTAAATAAGGACTTGTGGGCTCATTTATGGGAACATGCCATATGATTTCTCAAAGTAATAATTTTCATCCTTTGTTATACTCATTTTTAAATACAATTGCAATCCCATGTTAAATTGGACTGTTACATTCAGTTAGCAACCATGTATCTACTAAATAAGTATATATAGATGGGATGATAAAATCTCAAATTTTTAGTTCTATTGTTCAATAATATAGTGAGAAGGACTGTTAAAGATCTCCTAATGGAGGAGACTTATAGGGCTTGGCTTAATTCTGGTAATCAAAGGCAGGCCAAGGAGCTTAACCAGGGATATCCCTGGATGAGGGCTAACGAGCTACTTAAGCTCAGTATGAATGAGCTAAGAGGGGCCACTATTGCCTCAAGAGGCACCTTAACATTATTGGCATTGCGGACAGCTCGGTATGTAGGGGGTGCCATATGGCAGAGGAGAGTTCCTCACCCATTTTGTGTGAATGCGACTGCTACTATGCCAAGAGATTTGAATTTCTTGGATATCATTTTATCGAACCGTAGGAGCTGATCCACTTCACCGTTCAATTGCTGCTTAGATGTATCTCAGCTATTGGTCTTTCTGATATCTAATTGTTAATATTTCTTACCTTTGTGCTGGGACTTTTTGTTCCAGTGAATGGGGGAGACGCAGTACAATAGGCCTTAGGTCACAGTGCTGGTGTCCTTATGGGCCACCCCACCCTAAGTCTAATTGTTTAATAATTTTTTAGGAGTTTTTTACCGTGAAAAACTAGTTCTTTTTTGTATTTCTGGAACTAAGCTTGGCAAAGTACATTAACAGTCAGGTCAGGGCATTAAATTCTCTCCAACATTAGAAAGAACTTGAGGTAGAAGTTCTTTTCAAAATTCCATTTCAGCTATGGTAACTTTGAAATCTAGATGGCACTACTACACATCCTTCAAACAAGAAAGTAGTCGCTAATCTGGCTGATAAACACAATATCATAAACAATATTGTGTAATTGTAACAATATTGTATAACACAGTAAAAGACAAGGTTCCTAAAAAATAATCTTTGGCTATTTGTGTGGTCTTGGTCATCAGATTATTACAAAAATGACTTTGCTAAGGCTTAAGGTTTGGTTGAATCACGCAGATCTATTGAGAAGCCACAAAAGGCTAGAGAACTGCAAGGGATAGATTTTACACATGGGAGAAATAGAAGTAATCTTTTTATATTTAATCCAAATAGGATTTAATATAAAAAGATTTAGCATAAATAAAATGTATTTGATATTCAAGATATAAAGATCTTATTCTAAGAAGGCAACATCTAAGAGGAAGATGATTCCTCAAAAGAAATTACCAGAATTTTTTTTTCAATTTTAAAATTAATGGGGATTTTACTGCTTGAAATTTACTAACAGTACATTAAATCTAATATTGGTAATATGCGATTAATCATGTGTTATATTCAACAATTTTTAGTTGAGAATTTTTGATTAAGTATGTTCTCACTTTGAGGGATTTTTTATTTAGAGGGCTAATCACATCTGACACAATCAATAGTCTCAATTTCTGTAATTTTACTTGTGCTTGCCCCCGTCATTTAAATTTATGAAAGTAATATATTTTATTTTATCTTTTGTAGCCGTGACTGTCCGATATTTTACATGAGAAAGAAAGTTCAGAAGGATTTAAGTGATCAAGAAAAATTAATTCAACGATTTGGGAGTATTGCATGGTAAATTGTGTGCTTAAAAAAGTTTCATGTCTCATCTGTACATATTAATGTATATATTTTTTTAAAATAAAATTTGTTTAATTTGCTAACAGCGTTGCAGAAGTCATTTCAATATTGAAAAAGGTTTTTGTCAATGTGAGTTCAGAGAAACCCACATTGCGTTTTTCTTGTATTCCCACTTGTAAAAACCCACTTTCTCACAAAATGTTTTTTATTTATTTATTTTTTTTTTTTAAACTTTAATCGTTTATACTTATACTCAGAAATCAAATGTTTATAAATATTACAGATACCGCAGCCAGCGCCATATTATCGGCAGGGCACCCGAGGCTCTTGTCCAGGGGCCCAAAAATAAATGTTTGGAATATGACCTTCATAATAGCATATCTTTTCAACCCTATGGTCAAATTTTAAAAAAATACTTGTTGCATTATGTAAATCTTTCAGCTACGCATTAATAAAATGCAATAATGATCTACAACGGCCCAAAACATTCTCTGTCCTGGGCCCAAAATCTTCATAATCGGGCCCTGACTGAAGCGCTCCTTTTTTTTTCAGTTATTTACTCCTTTTATTCCTTTTTTCTTTCTCAACATTTACGGAGTTATGTAACGGATCGCACACAGATTTTTCCCATGTTTTCATAGCATTTATGTTTTTCTAATATTTTCTTTCTGTGGGATATTCACCCCTTCCCCTCCCCCCCAAATAAATAAATAAAATAAAAAGTGATGTAGCCTCCACACTATGGCCATTTTCACCACTTCCTGATGGTGGTCTTGAACGATGGTTCACGGGTTGCATCCACACGCTGAGCCCCTAAATGAGCTGAACAAGTGGATTCGTCCATAGGGTCTACCGCTCACTTGAGTTGCGCATCTGGCTGCCTTTCATCTTTGGAGAAAAACCACCAAGGCCATTTTATCGTCTGCCACCATCGACCACGATAAGCCATATCCCCTCCAGACGGTGGTAATGGCTTGCAGTGGACCACAGGTGTTTAGGCTATTTATTGGCAGAGTAGGTGTTTGAAAGTTAGCGAATAACGATCAAGGTGTCAAAACTCATGGGGGGACCCGAATTTAGTCGAATGCAGTGTCGAGAAATCTGTTTAACCCTTTTCTGAACTCAAGATGGTGAAAAAGAAGCGTTAACTCCGTCCCCGTGCGCTTAAAAATAGACTGATACATCGAATATTGAATTCAGGGATAATTAGGATCCAAAATTTGTGGGTTTGTTCAAAAAACACAAATTTTTTTTCTGAAATTAAAAAAATAAAGGAAGGAAGGAGCCATTTTTTATTATTATTAATTTCAGTAATTTCGACACTTTTATATTTTCCGAATTTTCCCTTCCGAACGTCAGTAAATACTATTGGAGTGAATATATCATATCTGTTCTTTCTTTATCAGGTGAAAGGGCATAAAAAGAAAAAAATTCATGCTGCTAATATTTGGTACTGGAAATTCAATATTCTCAAAAACATTCAACTAAAAATTACGATACATATGTCAGAATATCCGATTCTTTTAGAAAATCTGTTTTATCAAACGTTTACTTTCTATTTATGAATTTTTCGAAATCGGAAAAAAAATTCTTGTATTGGTCAGACTATCAACTTCTGAGAAACGATTCAACATTCTTCTCGATTGCTCCTACAAAACCTACCAGGAACTTATGCATTACGCAGGTGTTCAATTTAGCAGATGTTCCGTGAGTTCAATGTTTAGGAAAAGATATTATTAAATTGATGAGGCTGATATTATTAAATTGATTGTTTAGAGAGCGTGAATTTTAAGATATTTAGTTAAGTCAGTAATGCATTTAGCAAGAAATAATTTTTTCGTAATATTGCTCTGGATGTAAAAGAAAAAAAATTTCGAAAAAAGTGTGTTTTTTTTTTTTTTTTAAGACATTCAAACAAATTGCGAATAAACAAACGTTCGTCGTTCGTTAGTTAGAATGTTTAGAATTTCACTAAAAATTACGTATTGTTTTTTTTAAATGGAAAAGGAAAGTCCTTAAAAAGGGAAAAAGTAATTGGGGAAATTTTTACGGTAATTTTCCTATTATTCGAAGTACATAAGAAAAGATAATTTTATGGAACTCTTATCCGAGAACTAATGTTAGATATTTCTCAAAATAATTAAGGAAAACAGGGATTGAAAGTTTAGAAAGGAAAAAAATACATTTAAAGCAAATTTAGTTTTCCTACTTTAATATCTATATTCAAACTCGTTTACGCACATTATTTCCCAGTTTATAAATTATGTATGTATTCAAGTATTTCTATAATTCTTTAGAACACGTTATATTTTTCGACTTCAGAACATGCTTAAATGTGTAATTTAAACACTGAACAACAACAAAAAAAAAAAGTATATGTAGACACGATAAATTTGGTATAATGAAACACGACCACCTTCAGAGCTCGAAATCTATTTGGAGCGAAAACAGCTTACTACGAAAGCTAAGAAACCTAGGTTTGGTCTTAATCTTTTTTTTTTTTTTTTTTTTCTCCCAAGAGCCTGGGTGGAGCGTTGACGGCTTACTCATTTGTTGCTCGTGGACTACAGAGACTGGAACGTAGCAGTTTATAAAATGTTTCTTTTTGCAGCTTCCGCGTAATTCTGTAAACAAAGAACTATTGCACGTTTGGATTTCAAATTTTTACAATCATTGCATTCTAACCTAACGACTAAACTGTACGGACATTTTCTGTTGATTATTTCATTTAGTATTTATAGCATTTAAAATGGAATTTCTAAACATTGTTTTAACTTTTTTGAAACTTTAATCCACTGGTTTAAGATTTCTGATATTTTTTAAAACATTTAATAAATTGTTTTTAAAAAAGCCAAAATTATTCACGAAACTCCTTTTGAGTTGGATGCGTCAGAAATATTTTAAATTTGTTAAAACAGCTCTCTCTTTTCACTTTATATAAATGGAATTTAATTCGTCCAAACTAATTAAAATAGAACAAATGCTGAAAGTTCCATGCATTTATGGCAGCCATTAAAAAGATATGGCGAAAAATAATGAAATATCTACCATTTAAAGTTCCTTGAAGGTAATGGTAGATTGAAAATATTTCGAGGAGGATATAAATATTCTAATGAGGCTAAATATTAGACACCACCAGGGGATGAGTAACCACAGCACGAAACAGACCTGAAACATCCTCATGGACATAAAATAATTCGAAATAGCATCACACGAAAAACAAAAGACTACGAAATGGTTCAAAAAGATTAGGAAATCACTAAACAAGGTATATTGACATTAAATAAAGCATATGTAGTCCCAACATATTCTCCAGGTTAGCACTGAAAAAGAGAGATCGATAAATAGATGCGTGTATCAGGGGAGGCGGCAAATTGGTACTAGTTTATGAAGAAAATAAACCTAGATTCATTTAAATCTTATGAAAAATTAATATGTTGAATTTTAATAATATAGAGTGGACTCCGCTTAATGTGATCCGTTTGGGACACCGGGATTACGATAACAATAAACGATATGAAAAAATTTGATAAATTTATCCCCCCTTTAATTTTCAAGTTTTTCAAAACAAATTTAAAAAACACACCTTATATTTATGTACTGTAAATATTATCCTTTGAAACATAAGAATTGTATACATAACTAAAAAAATGGATCCATGACTGTCTACCATTTTTTCTAAGAAGCTCATGGATAAATGGTTCGTCATCATCATGTTTTTTAAAGTCATCGGAGAGGTGTTATACTTCCCGTTTCGATGCAGCAGCTGTTGCCCTCCGTATTTTCATTTTGTTTATCTCTTCTACTAAGTTCATCACGATTTTTCAAAATTTTGCCCAATAAAAGCTGAGAAATATGTAAGTATGTCTGGGTTGAATTATTGAGCTGACTCATTTTTGGTAACCTGTCATGACAATTTAAAATTTCGATCTTTTGTTTTAATGTTCAATCCATTCGCTTTCTGACTTCCCCATCGACAAACTGCACATAAGCGAGCAAGGCATAAACTATGAAGACACCCCTTCTCAGTTCCGATAAGAATGGGTTGCCCTCTGCTTATCTGACAACCATTGATTACCAGCAGGGTGTGCGTATTTCTGAAAAATTCCAGGAACGTGTCATATCCCACTCTTTTGTTCATTCCCCATTTCCCTAAGTGGATGAGGGGGATTTCTCGGAAATTCAAACAACAGCGAAGGGAAGGAAAAGAATGGGTTCCTTCTGAATACATCGTGAATATCCCTTTGCCAGTTAGTTCGGAAACTGATAACATTAACCGATGCAACGATCCCATAAAACGATCCTTTTAACATATACAAATGAATAGAGAAAATCGGGACCGAGTGATTTCGATAACAATAAGCGATGGATAACGTTAACCGCGATTCCATTAAGCGGAGTCTACTGTATATGTGTGTGTGTGTGTGTGTGTATATATATATATATATATATATATATATATGGTAACGGCCTGACGCAATCAAGGACGGTGGCGCTAATGTCCCCATCCCCGCTACCTGTACATTATGTAATAAATGGTTTTCATGATTCTGCTAACAATAAATCTATTTTGTATAGAAATAAAAATATTTAAGAATTCAGATAAAAATCTGAGCTAAAATAAATTCAGATCAGAATTCGAAAGTAACAACTCATTCGAACAATAAGTTTCGAAAAAGTCCGGATTCAACTCAACATCTGCCGAACCGTCATAAATTTTCACCCTCGTGCAGAACTATTCGTTGTTTTAATTGCGGTCACAAGAGCAGATTTTGTTTAAATAAGAAATAAAGGTTGTAAATGTTTTCGTTGCGATCAGTATGGTCATAAATCGAACGAATGTGTCCACAACGCTGTTCGCCTAGCAGGTGGTGCAGAAGTGTCTGCGCTGTATTCACGTCCTTTGGAAGTTAGGCAAAAACAAATTTTCCTTTGTGGTTTGGCTACCCGAGCGCTTTTCGACACTGGGAGTGCCTGAACGATAAATTAAGAAAGCCAAGTTTGGACTGGAATAGGAGATAATAAAATCAAACCTCTTGAGGCCCCCTCCACACTATGGTCCACTGCATGCCATGACCACTGTCTGGAGGAGGCATGGCTTATCGTGGTCAATGGCGGCAGATGATAAAATAGCCTTGGCGGACGATGGCTTCGGAGGCGGTTTTTCTTCTCAAGGCCCCTCCACACTATGGTCCACTGCAAGCCATCACCACCGTCTGAAGGGGGTATGGTGTATCGTGGTCAATGGCGGCAGACGATAAAATAGCCCTGGCGAACGATGGCTTCGGAGGCGGTTTTAACTCAAAGATTAAAAGCAGCCAGGTGCGTAATTACCAAATTGCGTAGTAGACCGTATGGACGAATCCACGCACTGGGCTCATTGAGTGGCTCAGCGTGTGGAGGCAACCCGTAAGTCATAGTTCAGTGTCACCATCATGAAGTAGTGAACAATTGGCCATAGTGTGGAGGCTAAAATGGATTTTTCCACGGCTCGTTAAAAATAGATAATGAAACTTTCGATTCTAAAATATACTTAGTATTTAAAGGTGTAATGATGTATGAAGTTATAGTATGTTTCGAATAGGGCCGAAGTTTTGATGAGTAAGAATGGTGTAACCGTCACTCAACTGAAAGTTGATGGAGTTGCTGATGAAACTGAAGTTTTGATCGGCATAAACATTTCCAATACATGTAACGAATTAAATATTTGTGATAACGTAACCGAAACGGTTAGAAATGAAATAAATAATTTAGTATCAAATTATAAACCGGTTAAAACTCAAACATCTAATTTAGAAACGAAAATTTCCGTTACTGATAGTCCTAGACGTTTACCTATTTCTGAAAAACAGTTTGCGGTGTCTATGAACAATTACATCACCGCATATCGCAACTCCTGACCTGACGGAATTATGATGCACGGTTGCAGCTTGACTGGAATCTCGGTGAGGCAACCGTAACTGACTTTCACTTGTAAAGGAATCCACCCGCTTTGTTACTGTGATCTAGTGTGCAGATCTATCTGTAGCACGATCCTTCGTGCACGCTTATGTTTATTTCTTATTAAATGTTTGTTAAGTTATAATTTATAGTGCCGACCTTCTTCACTAATGACCACGTGTATCTAATTGTCGGAGTTGGTGTGTAATATTATCGTATTCATCGTACACCCAACTTCCGCAAGTTGATCAGTAGATAATTGAATGGATCAAATAATAGAAACGTGTTGATTTTTGAAAAGCGCCCAATACAGTATACATTAATCCATTGGTATATAAACCAAGGTCTTTCTAAAATTGTTCGCGAAATATTTTTACTGCTTAAACATAATTTGCTATTTAAATTTGGATAAGTTTGTTGGTTGTGTTTAGGGTATAGTGTTAAAAAAATACAGTGGACTCCGCTTAACCCTTTCGTGGGCCGTGGGAAGATTACTTCCCACCTATACGATCTTACAAAATACACCTGTGAGAAGCGCAAAACCCATTCTAATATATTGGTCTTGTTATTGAAACGACGGGAAGACTGATTCGGTTTTGCGCTGTCATCGATTGTTCGATCGACTGAATAACATTAGCAGCTCTGTTTTGAAAGTTTGGAAACGTGGAGTGAGAAATAAATGGCCCACGAAAGGGTTAATGGGATTGCTGTTGTTGTTATCGAAATCACTGGGTCCCGATTTTCTCTACTCATTTGTATGTTAATATGATCGCTTTATGGGATCGTTACGTCGGTTAATGCTATCCGTTTTCGAACCTCGTCTTAACTTGCAAAGGAATATTCATGATGTATTCAGAAGGAACACATCCTTCTTTCCCTTCGTTCTTGTTTTAATTTCCGGATATCCACCAGGTTAAAAAATAATATGGTCTATTCTCAGAACGAAATGATCAGAAACCCATGTAAACGTCTCAAGTGGGATGGCTTCAAGTGCAGAACAGATGGACTGTTCCAGTTATTCGATTGTTTCTGGATAGTGGCGGTACACTTGGTCTTTTAAGAGGCCCCACAGAATAATATCGCAGTTTAGATTTTTCCAGACTTCAGCGTCATCTGTTGTGGAACATTAAAACTCATTTTGAAAGTTTGTCTGGCTGAAAATTTACTATTGTCCCAAGCATATTGCAATAAACTGTGAATTTCTATCACTGTCCGTCTAGTTTTTATGGATTTTTCAAATATACCGGTCATTTTTTAAACACCCTGTATCTATCTATCTATCTATCTATATATATATATATATATATATATATATATATATATATATATATATATATATATATATATATATGTGTGTGTGTGTGTGTGTGTGTGTGTGTAATGAGACTGACTTCTCGATGGGGGGTTGCAGTCATGGCCATAAAAATGATACCGTTTCAGGTATAGACCTTTATTAAGATAACTTTGAAGGACGGGTTCCCACTTCATCATAGGGACAAACTGAAGGGTCGGCTAGCATGAAGTTCTATGTACAAGACAAGTAACACCTGGGTCGACATCTGTGGGAAAATATCTCTAGAAAAATCCGTCTCCGCTAGCGTGTATCTCCTTTTTATTTGGAAATTTCCTAAATTGTCCGCTAGGGCCATGTAGGTTTATAATTGGCCAGGCCCCTTCTCTGAGGGCGTAACCTGTAGCCCCAGTGGTCAATTTAGATTAGGGGTTAAAAAGGGGAATGGAAAATGACTCTGGAATTTTTACCCTTGATTCAAGTTTTGAAGACCCCTGAAAATTTTCCTTACACACACACACACACACACACACACACACACACACACATATATATATATATATATATATATATATATATATATATATATATATATATATATATATATATATATATATATATATATATATATATATATATATATATATATACACTTGCACACAGAGAGAGATCGATAAATAAATGCTTGTATGTATATATGTGGGTCTTGAATGGCTTGAATACACAATTAACCCCTCCGATTTACAAATACAAACGTTTAATTGAAATATAAGTAGTGGTGAAGATATGTATATTAAACATCAAAGCCCGTCTGGTTTAACATCTAATAACAAACATCAACAAAAAGGAAGCTCAGGAGTCGTCTGCACCGTGCTCGTCTACGCCCGGCTTCCATCTATACCTGCGTTCCAGTGTCGAGAGTTATTGTTGACAAACTGCAAAAGGAAAATAAATTTATATATATATGTGTGTTTGTAAAATTCTGAGAAAGTCATTTCTGTAAGTTTCGATTATTTAGAACCATACTTAAAGGAGATATTAATCCATAACCACTCTAAATGTTAATTCTTTTGTAATAATTAAGTTTATTTATACTGTGCAAATGATTAAATTTTCACGATCTGGATTGACAGAAAAACCATGGTTATGAAGTCCCGATTAAATTGTGACCCGAAAATGGTTTGGTAGTGTTTCATCCTTTATTACTTGGTTTGCAATCGCAATTTAGCTGCATTCTCGTTAATCTGTGTAATTTGTTGCGACGCATATTTTTATCGTTTGGCAACCAAAATTCTCTATTTAAAATACGTTATTCTTTGCCAAACTAAGAAATGTTGCTGTCGATGTTTGATTCAGGAAGCTTATTTATTTTTACTTGTTAATTTTAAATGATAAACGCAGATGCCTATATGTGGTGACTTTGGAAGTAGTGGTGAAGATTTTGAAGTTATTTTGAGGATATACAGAGCTTTTGAGGTATGTTATTTGAACTTAAATTTAATGGCTATGTAGTAGTTGCAGCAACACGTATAACTAAATCAAGGTTCGTACGGTGCTTAAAAACTGCTTAATTTCGAAACGCGTTTTTAAGGTTTTAAAAAGTGCTTAATTTTCCCCTAAAGTCCTTATTTTTTTTTTTCTTGCCGACAGTTTTTATTTGAATATTTCGAAATCTTCTATGAAAATCATAAAAGGTCGCTCGGGATTAATCGTTCAGTGTGAATGAAATCAGACACTGCAGCGCCCTTTTTTTTCTTCTTTTTCCTTTTTTCTAGAAATCTCTCCTTTATTCCTTATTTTACCGCATTCTTGCTTATTTTCGGATATTCCCGCCTTTTATTCCTTTTTTCTTTGGGCCATTCACTCCTTTTATTCGTTTTTTCCTTCTCAACATTTACGGAGTTGTGTAATGGTGGAACGGATTACACACATCGTCTTTCCCATGTTTTGATAACATCTTTGTTTTTCTAACATTTTCTTTCTGTGGGATATTCACATCCCCCCCTCGAAATAAAAGTCTTAGGCTATTTATTGGCGGTACAGGTGTTTGAAAGTTATCAAATAACGATCAAAGTGTCAAAACCAAAGGGGGGGCCCGAATTTTTCGATTGTAGTGTCGAGAAATCTGTTTAACCCGTTTCTGAATCCAAGAAGAAAAAAAAAACCGTTACTCCAATCCTGTGCGCTTAAAAATGGACTGACATATCGAATATTGAATTCAGGGATGATTCTGATCCGAATGTTTTTTGTGGGTTTGTTCTAAAAAAACAGATTTTTTCGGAAATTTAAAAAAAAGAAAAGGAAGAAGCCATTTTTTTTATCTCATATATGTATAAATTTTGACGATAATCTGAAAGTTTTCTGTCTTTTTCTCTTTGCCGCGTCCACAATTTTTTTTCTGACTAGAGTAGGAAAGTGTTATCAGTCGATGCTCGCAACACGTGCTTCAAGGTCAAAAAGCCGTGTGACGCGGTATAAATGAAACATATAGAACTTGTGTGGTTCTAGTTATAAAAGTACAACTAAGCCGTAATTCTATGTTTTTGGTAAAAAACAACCGTTGTCTGGATTTCGATTCCGGAAAATGCGCATTTTTTAATGGACCATCATAGTTAATAGTGCGATCATAATATGGGGCTCTCAAACAGTAGAATTATGTTTTAACAACCTGCGTACTTTCTTTATAGATATCTCCCGAACTCACGTGCATGTAGACCGATCGTAATACTGTTTTATATATCGGTATTTTTTTAATATCACAGTAACAGTATTGAGATTCCAATACCTCCTCTAGTTATTTCAAACGGTACTTTATCTTATTGACTGAATTTTCTGCTATGGGCAGTGTCTGTGAGAAAATGACACTGTTGCAAATAACTTACGAAATTTTGGATATGCACGGAAGTTTATTGTTGAAAAATCCGCACTTTTGTGCGTGTGCATTGAAATTGATGAAAAATCAAAACTTTTAATGGCAATCCCGATAAAAATCAGCCCTATAGCTGAATCGGTAGGACGCGGCCACGGGTTCGAATCCCGCTCTTTGTTCGTAGCTGTTCAGAATCGTAGTAATTAAGTAGTAAATTCCGATGTCTTTAGCCGTCGGGTAACATAAAAGAAAACTCTAGCGCTCTCAGACCAAACTAAATGGTTACAAATCTGTTAGTCTAAAGTACAATTCGAACCCCCTGGCTCAGATACCGAAAAAAATCCTGTCCTATTCGATCATCGTCCCGAAATATTACTATTTAAAAATTTTTTTTAACTGTCCACTTAAAAAATAGCCTTATACAGTGCATATATTATTTAAATCATGAGTTTTTAGACATTGATTAAAATTAAATCTAATGATAATTATTGTATCTTTCCAAACTATTAAGGTATAGATTTTATTGCTATTTTAGAAATTCTGCAGTCACAAAGTTAAAAATTTGATATCTAAAATGCGCATTTATATAATTAATTTTAACTTAAGTACTTGTTTATATTGATAAAAAGTTATTTAGATACTTTCATATTTCATATTTAGGCACTTGTTTTTGTATTTAGTAAATCAGAACATTAATTTTTAATAGTTATTCAACTCTTTTTTTTTTCATTTTTCTTCTTTTTTCCCCAAAATTTTGACTTCTGTGTCTGTAAAATAATGATTTCTCACTTATACACACTCTCTTTTGTTCATGTTTTTGTTGAACCTAATGTAATAACCATTATTTTATCTGATATGTTTCTGATAAGAGGTGCTTAAAAAGTTTGAATGGTGCTTAATTTTTTCCATTAAAAAAGTGTACGAACCATGTTTATCACTTTAACACCTACCGTCTTATTCTAGACACCGCTGACAACAAAAAATTTAAATAGCAGTTTATCCTAATAAAGTTGCCCCCCCCCCCATGACGGAAACTGACATTCCGATATGTGCCATTCGTTTAATCATCGTTAGGTCCAATTTGATCAATATATTTCATCGTTTGGTCAATTGGTACAAAAAATGATATTTTAAAAAAACCGTAGGGGGGGGTAACTTTATGGATTATTAAAAATTATTGTATAAACATGAACGATACATCATTCGAAAGAACATCGTTAGATCAGATTTCATCAATCCTCTTTGGCGTTTGGTCAACACCGGAAGTGCTCCAAAATCGTCCACAAAGGTACCTTAAAACCAGAAAGTTCCCCTCATATTAAATTTCCATATTAATAAAGAAATCGGTACCTCATTCTTAATATATTTTCGTTTTAATTCTACCTTATTTAGAATTAAGAGTTAAAGGAGGAAGAAATTTACTGGACAGCTGTTTTTCGAAACCCGAATTGCTACTGAAATACAGGTATTTTTCCGAATTCTTTCTGCTAGATTTTAAAACATTTTTACTTAAAGAGAACACTTGAATTTCTTCAATGTTTTGCAGCAATGTTAATTTTACCAAACGAAAATTTAAAAAAAACTATTGTATCGTCCAATCATTAAAGAACATTTTGTAATATAACTATCCCTATTTTTGTTGAGGGTAAATCGAATGTGTAAACTGCCTTATTTATTCTATATCTGTGTTCCGTGTACGGGGGTGAAGTTGATGCTTTAAAGTGTCTCCGTTGTCATGTTGAAATACTGTTAATTTCTGATCCCTATTCATTGCAGAGTAATAAATTTCCAGACCTTTTCTTCTCGCCCCCCCTTTCCAAAATGACATTGCAATTCGACTTATAGTCTTGGAACTAACCAGAAGGATGATTAGCTGTGCTATACGTAACGTGACCAGATGTCTCGTTTTGAACGGGACTGTCCCGGTGTCCCCGAAATGGACTATGGGACTCAAAATTGTTCCGTTTTCAGAAACCGCGAGAAAACTTGTGTGATTTCTAATTAAAAAAGTGTTAGTGTTTACTGTAGATATGTTCATATGCCTTTTTCAGATCGATGTATTTATGTTGTGGTGATCGATATAACCGATTTTAAGACAAGAAAATTTAAAGTAATAAAACATTACAAAAAATGCATTTTAAAACGAAATCATAGTAGATGGCATGATCATAAATGTACCAGCCTTTTTTACCGACTGGATGTATTAACTGAAAAGCAATATATTGACTGTAATAAAGATACTGAAGTTTTTGATGAATTTTCATTAACTTCTAATTACATTATATCTCAAAACGGATTGGAGTAATTTAAATGTTTCTACGGAAAACCGTTGGGTGGAAATATTCAAACACTTTTGTGCCAACGATCTTCAGCATAAAAACTTTTCTATTGTAATTGAATATATTTTATGTTTGCCTGCTCCAGTAGAGAGTATTTTCTATTATGAACAAATTGTGAACATCTGAGAAAACCCAGTTACAAATTTCAGTTTAAAAGGCAGTGTTGATATTTAAGGTGAATATAAAATATAACTAAACATTTTGGGTACCTATATTTTGTGAGTCGTAACTTTTAAGCCAACTAACTTTTTCTGAGTAACTTTGTCTGAGTACTTTGAGTGTTTTTTTCACTGACTACCTATGATTTGACTTAAATAAACCAATGTCCCGTTTTGAGTCAAAAAATAAATGGTCACGTTAGCTATACGTTATCGGAGTGCGAGATGAGTCAATGGACATCTGCATGTTTTCTTTATCGTTCATTACTACATTGTTTTGTTGGATCTCTAGACAGCTGCGACGGCATTTTCTGGATGTTTCGGAAAAAGAAATGGCTCCAAAAGAAAGGAATTCATTCTTACTCCTGAAATTATTTGAATGGTCAATTTTTTTTTTCAAAAACTCACCGGATTTTCAATTTGATTTTTCATTGAATGATATTTAAGAAATATTAAATAACTCAAAAACTGTTTAAAATTATTTGCACGCGAAATATTCGTATTAATAAATTCCTGAAATATATCGGAATATATTAGGGAAAAAAGAAAAAAGTTTACATTTTAACAGATGTTCTATAGCAGTATTAAATAATTTGCCCTTAATTGTTTGCTGCATTCTAGTTTAAATACTTTATCTTCTGCTAATTCGGTTCATAATTTGAAATGAACTAAACTAAATGTTGAAAGCAGTATCTGGTATGGCTAACTCATGATTTTCTTGTATTCCTGTTAAATTATGTACTTAATAGTCTACCTTTAAGCTTATTTTATTTGAATGTGACATAGAATCTTCCAATTCCTTATAAAGTGGCCAGTTACACAGTTGCTGCAAGTATGTTTTTATTAATATAAAAATTTATACAATGCCAAATCAACAATGATTAGAATCGTATTCAACAATGAAATATTAGTTTTAGTTCAACAATGAATAGAGCACAAGAACTGCCATTTATCAGAAACCAGTTGCATTTTTTGTTAGACCCCTCTAACGGAAACTGACTTATTGATGTATGTCAGTTATTTGATCAACAAATCCCACTTGATCCACATATTTCGTCGTTTGATCAATTGTTCAAAAAATATATTAAAAAAAAAATGCGTGTGTGTGTGGGGGGGGGAGGTAATTTTATAGATTTTCTAAAATGATTACATAGATATGAACGATGAGACTCGAAATAGTTCTGTAAATTGACTTCAGTCCAGGCAATGATACCAGTCCAAAGAGATCTTTTATTAAGTATTTTCTGTAGTTCTTTTTAGAAACGGATGATGGCTGAATGGATAGGGCGCTCCCTTTCAGTACCGAAATTCTGGGTTCGAATCCCACTGCTGATACGAATTTGTAACCTTTTGGAATCGACAGATCCCGACTTAGCAAAATACTATGATCGCCGCACACTTATATTCTTAGTTATGTTAAAATTAGTAAAAATATTTATGTTTAATACGTATTGCTGGGCATTTGAATGTACTGTATAATACAGAATGATCTGAAATGTTACGGAAAAACTATTTTTTATTTGAAAATTGCTGTATTTTTGTGTTTACTAAAATTATTTCGTGTTGGTTTACGTTTTACTCCGTGCCATATGAGCTGTTTTGGAGGTCAGCGGGGGTTCGAGGAAGGACTAAAATGTTCAGTCATAAAAATTGTGGCCTGTCTATTTGATGCAGGTGGTTTTAGGGGAATATCAAGCACTCCCATTTTTAGAGAGGGAGTGGTTAGTCCAGCTCAGTTTTCTCACAGCATTCTTAATTAGTGTCATGTGGTGAGATACGTAGGGTCTTGCTGACCACCCAATACGTGTGTCCCCAAGTTGTATTTGGATGGCGACCTCCAAAACAGGCCGCGAAGATTAAATTTAAATCATGATTTAAAATTTAATGATCTTATATTTAGACATTGATTTATTGTAACTTATCTAAATATTACAAACGAAATATTTTTTATGTTTAAATTCTGTATAAGTAATAATATTTTCTACGTTTGTATCTTCCGTTTTACAACTGGGTCATTCTATATGAAATGAGAAAGAATGAACTATTGCTATATAGTAACCAATTAAGGTATGTTTTAGTTTGTACATAATGATACCTAAGATATTTTTGATTCAAAATTAAATTCTGCACTTTTAGGCATTTGAAGGTTTTGAATCAAAATAATACCAAATGCTCAATATTTTGATGTCCGTTATTTTTAAAATTACTTAAGGTACACAGAAGAGTTTTACATAACTGCACGCTTCTGAAAACTGGTCTGTGTTTATAACATAATGGCAATTTTAAGACATAGTTAATCTTCATAAGATTGAAGCCGAACGATGGCCGAATGGTTAGGGTGCTGACCTTCGGAATCGGAGTTCGAATCCCACTATGGCATAGATGTTGGTAGTTGTTCGGAATCGGCTTTAAGCAGTAGGCTCATTATCCCTCGTGTTGCAAAAAGTAGACCGTAGCACTCCAAAACCAAACCAAATCATATAATTGGAAAAAAAAAATGAAAATTTTGTCAATTTTGATTAAATGTTTTGATGACTAAAAGATTTTAATACATCTTTAATTTTTGTATCAGATAGACTATTAAGTATGACAAAGATATTCCTGAAGTTCGGATGATGCCTTTTATTTCTTTCATCTTCTTACGGTAGGAAAAATCAAATGCTACAAATATCAGACACATGATGTTTTTACTTATATGTAGGTCAATATATCGAATCTTTTTTGCAAGAAAAAAGTTGGAGACTGCCTTTTAAGTTCCAAAGTAAAAATAAGTTGAAAATTTTAATATTTGCTTCATGTGCTACGAAATAATTATAACAATTTGAAACAAACACTAAATGATACCCAATTTTTATTTTGAACTTAGAACAATAATCTAGGCGTATACATAATCTTGTTTATGAAATCTTATAATATTAAAACATAAATTTATTTATAGAAAAGGCTAAACAAAAACCAGTTTTAATACCTTCATCGACGATGAAACACTTCTATTTGGTTCTCTTTTCAACCATTTTTTTAAATTTTTTTAAAAGCCTGTTGTTTAATTTTGTAGAATCTGATGTCGATGGAATAGAGACAATTAAAATATCTTTTAGTAGCATTCAACAAACTTCTTCACAAGATCAGAGGAATTGAGCTAAATGAATTCTAAATTAAGTAAAAATATTTTAAAACTATATTTCTGAGATACTGGACCTTTTCATTCATTTCAAATTTTGGGAACATAACATTTGCAAATCTACACAAACTGATTCTTCAAAAGATGTAGACATAAGTTATTTCAATGAATACGTAATATGGCATACCCATAAAATTGTCTTGTTTATTTTCTTCATACAAACATCCTTGAAATACAAATGTTGTCATCCATTTTTCAAATGAGTTTAATATCATTGTATATTTCAGAAATGGAGCACTAACATTTAGATTCCAGTATATTCAGAAGTTTTTACATCTCATGAAATTACGAATTTTAAATATTTCAAACATTTTCTATTCCCATTCGAATACCTAAAGTGGGGCCCCTCCCCCAACAGTTAAAAATTTTTTTTTTATTAATTGATCAAACGGTGAAATATGTTGATCCAATTTGATCTACCGATGATCAAACGAATGGCCTATTTTGGAATGTCAGTTTCCGTCATAGGGGGGAGGGGGGTAACTTCGTTATATATCGGCATTGCAACTATATCATTGTATCTACCTTCGTGATACTGCTTGCGAGTCTCTTTAAAATGGGACTCAGAAAACGCTTTTTCTTTACTTGGATTAGGTTTGTTTTCATTAATAATTATCGACTATCCAAAACTTTTCTATCGATTTTTCAATTTTTTCATGCAAGCCCACAACAACTAAGAGTGTTTTCCTCCACTTCCGCTTGCTCTATAACCAAATACAGTGTTTCGGAATACTTGTGGATTTGAAGAGAAGCGAATTTGTTCTGCTCTTAAAATGTCGGAATATTTTTCTGTGCCCAGGAAGATGTCCATTTTAGAAAGGCTGACGAGTGTTGGATCGGCAAGAATTGCAATGGGTGGGATTTCCAAATCAGTTATTCGAGCCACCACTAATACGTTCATTGACGCAGAAAAGAAACCATTTATAGTTGAAATTATAGCCTGTGATTTAATTTTAGTCATTGTTCTACGTAAATTAGAAACGAACATTTATTGGAGTGTTCCTTCAGCTAGCAAGATTCATTCAATCTGTAGTACCAAAAGGAGTTTCGCTTTTGCTTTAACATAACATTGTGCCCATAAATATTCTGAACCCACCTGATAGCAGTTGCAAGAATTGTAGTTTAGGTTTTCGAAAAGAGCCAGGCAGGCAGATTCGCCATCTGCCTGCATTTCCCTCCCTAGAATTGTTTTGATTCTGGATGCTGAGCAGTGGAAGCTCTTCCGCACTTTTTCTTTCTGGAGTGAAATGTGGTGACTAAGTGTTCTATAAACGGCAAAAGCTGCAGTTTAAGGCGCGGCAGAATGCAAGCTGGTGACTTGGGGCTGAAGCAGTTTCGTTTGTCCATAGGGTTTTATTTGATGAATTCATCACATTTCTAGATCACTGGAGATTTTTTGCACACTAAGCATGGTGTAGTGGTAATCGCTTTTGAAACTAATGGACGGAGATTTATTACAATGAAAATTAATTTTTGAATTCGCATAACTGTTCTTGCTTTGTATATTTTCCAAAATTTGGCATCTCTTTTGGGGGGAAGTTTCCCATTTTACAAGCGCATTGAATTCTGACCACGTTTCAAATTGTTTTGGGGATTCCTTGTCTATTTATCAAAAATATTCCACTCATTCAAGTTTAAATTCATTAATTTCAATGCTCTCATTTTTTTTTCTCAATGAGGATGGAAGGTTGGTCAATGAGGAAGCAAAAACCTTTTGTATCCTCAATATGTAATTTTTGAAGATAAAGTAATTCGTTAACATGTGTTTACTATTAGCCTCTTGCCGAACGATGGCCGATTGGTTATGTCACAGATTAGGGTGTTGGCCTTCGGTACCTGAGTTTGTGGGTTCGAATCCCATAGTGGCAAGGATGTTCGTAGCCGTTCGAAATCGGCTTTAAGCTGTAGATCCCGCTCTCATTAGCCCTCGTGTTGCAAAAAGTAGACCGTAGCACCCCCAAACCAAATCAAACTATTAGCCTCTTATTTTTGAATCTAGCTTTCAAGAGCTTTAAGCTGTTAATCATCAACATTTTGTAATTGCTTTGCATTTCCAAGACTGCAAATGATGTAATTCGGGATAGCTGATTGTTAGAGGAAACTGACAATGAAAATTGTTTTTTGAAAGCACTCCACTCTTCAGTTT
The DNA here is from genome assembly GCA_032207245.1 of Pardosa pseudoannulata. Lineage (NCBI taxonomy): Eukaryota > Metazoa > Arthropoda > Arachnida > Araneae > Lycosidae > Pardosa > Pardosa pseudoannulata. The sequence goes on along the minus strand of CM063510.1, from coordinate 176,642,122 downwards.
TACCCGAAAATTTGAGTAGTGGAATTTCTGGCAACTTAATATTTTAACCAGTCGTATCGCCAGTAAAGCCTAGTTTCATGGGATGCAGGTTTCACAGAACTTCCTGTTCCAAGCCTTCTAGTTCTCAAACAAAACTATCAAAATGATTTGGCTTAGAATTGATAAAATTTAAATCTAAAATGGATATGGTGCTTGAATTTGGGCGAACACTTAAATTGCAGTAAAAAAAGAGGATAAAAATAGATTAAGCATGTAGTTTATAGGATGTCACTTTTAATAAGATATAAATACCCGTGTGGATGACTTATGGACAGGGGAAAGATGAAAATATAGAATTCGTAGACGCCGGTTTGGAAGGCAGAAATTATTTTCGGAGGGCGGGAAGACATCTGTATTGGTGATGATACTTCAGTAAAACTACAGGTTTTGTTATGCATGTATACCCCTGCGACTTGTAAATTCACTTAAAAGTACGTTTTTAGGTTTTCTGGCCTAATTTTATGTTTTTTGCTGTTTTCAGTAGTGAAGTACCGTTTTCTGTTCTTTTACGCTATTTTTTCTTAATTTTATTTTTTCCAATATGTTTGGTATCGTATCATTCCGTTACTTTGCTCTTGTTTTATTCTTTGCGTAATGTTTTGTATCATTTTATCTATCTATATATATAAAAATGAATTTGTGTCTGTCTGTCTGTACTCGATAGACTCAAAATCCATAAATCAAATCGCCGAGAAAATTTGGGAAATTATTAGGTATATCCCTGGGAAGGTTTTTGTAAATTTTTAACGTTCGAAATCCATTCCTTCCCCCTTTTTCGAGCGTTTCATGTCATTATTCCAAGCATTATTTTCCTCGGTTAAACACAAACGATTCACTTTTTAATTTATCGCATCATAACTAAGTGAAAGAAGCAATATGCCGAACGATGGCCGAATGGTTAGGGTGCTGGTCTTCGGAACCGGAGTTCGTGGGTTCGAATCCCACTATGGCATGGATGTTCGTAGCCGTTCGGAATCGGCTTTAAGCAGTAGGTCCCGGTCTCATTAGCTCTCGTATTGCAAAAAAGTAGACCGTAGCGCTCCAAAACCAAACTAGCAATGTGACGTCATCCCTTGTAATTGTTTTAAACGCAGTTTTCCTTAGTTAAAAGCAAGCGAATAAAATTTTCAATTTATCACATAACTAGCTGCTTCGCACCCAGCCTTCGGTCTGGGTTTTAAAATATTTCGATGACAGATTTAGAACCACTATTAAAGATAAGACGTATTGATAGAAATGCTAAATAAATCTCGTATGTTTCAGATTGTTGACGATTATAACAGTTTATTAATAGCCGAATGTCCAGTAAGTGCACTGTGTTCCCCGTGAGCCGCTGCATAATAATTCCCAATTCCACGACTTTTTTTATTGTAGGAGTCAAATTTCAAAATACTGTGGAGAGTAATATATATGTACTGTTCTGAATGGGATAATTCATTTCCGAGATTGAATGTCTTTTAGTACTAATGTTTTACATACATAAAAATTGAATTTTAAACAACAAAACCTATCACGAAAACTTTTTTTTTTTAAATGGTAATTGTGAAATAAAAACAAATTTCACAGAACAGGGCGAATTTGTAATTATTGAAAATAAAAATGACGACAAACATATAAAAGAAAAAATACTAACTTCTTAAAAAAAATTGAAAAAGTAAAATAAAGATTTACATATTTTGAGGAAATAAAAAATTTAGCTATTAAAAATAAGATGATTTTGATACTGGGATATTTCAAAGAGAAAAAGTTATTGCGTATGACAAATAGTTGTAACTATTGGCAATAAATGGCACCACTCATTACATATTTTAATTAATATATTTTTTAACTGATTCTAATTACGATATTTTAATGGTGGAAAGAGTATAAGTATTCAGCGGATTTGGTGAAGTAATGCATCCAAATGTATTTGTGTTTATAAATGCATTTATTTACACTCGAATTTTAATGGTATATATATACAAATATGTTATAAAGAAATATATCTAAAGTAAGGTCTTGAAAAATTCAAGAATATAATAAATCACAAACAGAAATACCAAAATGTGCCGCAGTTCAAATTTTCCAAACAAACAACGCTTTGGCAGGATAGGCGATAGTTGTTCTGCATTAATGTCAATTCTATTACCAAATATCTGGAGAATACGAAGAAAACAATGAAAATATGGTCATTGTTTTTCACGCCAACTCAGCAGTTAAAATGACTGTACTACATAATTAAAACGGTGTTTTTGTTGGTTTTAAAATAATATATTTCGAACTAATTAGAATATCAGACCGCGATTGACCGAAATAGCTAAACTTTTAATTCTTCCCAGCCTTATTATGAATAGATGTTAGTGCGGTCTCAAAATTGGATAATAAAAATGGTGCAATTGAATTGGCAATGAAAGAGAAAAACCAAATATTGATAAAATGAACTAACCACATAAGGTCAATAGCCGAGAACTGTTATATTACCTGAAAGCGTTACCATAAGAATGAAGTTACATAAAGGATTTCAATTTTTATAACACAAAATATATATCGAAAGTCGCCAAGCTTATTTAAGAATAGGTGAAGTACAGAGTGACGTCTTAAAATTGGATAAATAAAAATGGCGCAATTGAATTTGAAATGAGAGAAATATACCAAATTAATATTGATAAAACAAAATAAGTATCTAAGACTAAAACACAGAAAACAATTATATTATTTGAAATCACATTTTAAACTTTAATCAAAAGTGGCTACAATATCTCAATATTTCATAGTTGCCATTTCTAAAATGACAATTTATTTGTTCTCTGTATATCACTTGCCAATATTTTTTATCTCTAGTGTAGTTGAGTTTTAGGTAAAAAAAAACCTATGATAATTTTTATCTAATAAATGGCAACTGCGAATTGAAAACAAATTTGATAGAACATCGCAAGTTTTTAATTACTGAAAATAAAAATCTCGCCAAGCAAATAAAATAGAAAAAAGAAGTGATTTCCTAAACAAAAATGAGTTTATCTTTTATCATATAAGAAAATAGTTTTATATACATATATACCATCATATATTTATATACTTACACTGGATTTTTAATAGCGTAGATACGTTTTTGTGTTTCCCGAATACCAAATATCTGGCGATAATAATGCCAACAATGAATAACACTGCCATATTTAGACGCCAACTCGACAATGGACATCTCGTGTAGCAAAATTAAACTCTCATTTTGTTCAGTTTTTCGTCAATATCTTTCGAACTAATAGAAATATCGGAACGTGAACGCGCGAAATGACATCCTTGGATTGTTTTACGTCTTTTGGTACCTTTGGCGCCCGTCTGCGTCCAGCTGTTCGCAAGGAGATAGACGCACATACAAACATACATACATACATAGTCACAGTCGAGATTTTTATCTCGGAATTCAAGATGTATTAATACGGAATATGTTCATTTGGCGGTATCAAGTATTTCTGTCCAAAGTAAGTTACTCTATGACTTATCGAGTAGATTTGTATAAAAAAAAACATAAAAATGAAAACTGTTCTTAATATCAATAAATAAAAATAACAAAATATATGTTTTCATACTAACGATTAGATCTGCATCAAATTTGTGTCTTATATTAAAGTTGCTGAAACTTTTTTCTTGTGGTAAAATATAAGTTTAACCCTAAATTATATTACTGTATTACTACTGTACGCTGATTAGCAACGTTAATATACCCTACCATAGTACATGGTAGAATAGGAAGCAGAGGTTTTGACAGCAACAGTGCTAATTTTGTTGGTAGTAATAAATATTTTCCAAAATTAAGGACATTTATGACAAACCACACAGTTTTGTATGAAACAGAAACGCGTATTCATACCGACAACCATATGAATATGAAGATAACTATATAAAATGATAGGTTTTTATTTACCCATGAGAGTCACTGAAATTTGTACTTTTTGTTGTTAAAATATTGTTGGTAAACATTTCATTGTAACGTAAAAATTAACTAAGAATTAAAATAAGTTCTCATATAAAAATACTATAATTTGCGCCACATAGAAATGAAAGTTACACCGCGTTTACATGAGTCAAGTAGACGATCAAGTAACTCCGCGCATGCGTAGTTTTTTTTAGTTTACTTGACTCCCCTGGAGCTTGAATGTATGCGTTTACACGTAGTCAAGTTACGAGTCAAGTAACTTGCCTCTAAACAAGAACTATTGCAGACTATTAACAGAATATTTTCGCGAAAATATTCTGTAATGATATACAAAAATTTTATAGAGTTTTGAGAGTATCTAATTAATTCTATTTTTTAAAATTAATTTGGTATTTATAGAATTTAAAATGCAATTTTCACATACTATTTTAGCTTTATTTGAATATTCATTCTCCTGGTGTAAAATTTATATTTTTTATTACGCAGGTGTTCAATTTAGCAGATGTTGATTTTAGCAGATGTTTCGTGTGTGGAATGTTTAGGAAAGAATATGACTGATATCATTAAATTGATTGTTTAGAGAGGGTGAATTTTAAGATATTTAGTAAAGTCAGTAAGATATCAGGAAATAATTTTTCCGTAAAAGGGAAAATTAAATAAATAAGATGTAAAAGGGAAAATTTTCGGAGAAAGTGTACATGTTTTATAGAATCTTTAGACATTCAAACAAACAAAATTCGACAAAATAAGCAAATAGTAATAATAATAAGAAGCATGCAAAATATGCAATATAAAGCTATGTTTCAATCCGTGCTTCCATAAATTGCATACGCACCTTAGAATAATTTTAATATTCCCTTTTTTTTAAACTAAACTTTATGATAAATTATGTAATAATCTCTGTGAATATTTATCAGTGTTTCTGTATTTTTTAAATTCTTCCAATTAACAGTTAAAAATAAGTAATATTTCATTTTATATTATTTTATGCATCTGTTCAGCGGATAATGTGTCAACGAAATTTTAAAAATAAGTACTTTACTGAAAAAAAATTATGTTTTCTAAAAACAAAGTAAAATTAAGAAAATGTTTAGCGTGGTATATAGATCAAATGTTGAAAATTTCAAGCATTTTAAGATAATAATAAAAAAAAGTTTGGTAAGTCGAAAAGCAACAAAAATTCTTCCATTTGTAACTCCTTAAAACTAATGACACCCTTAACATAACAAAAAAGTATTACATACACTTTTATTGTAAGAATAAACTTTATTTGTGAAAGAGTTTATTTGTTTTGGGTTACCTTAATTATCAGTTGTAGGGTTATCAATAATTTCATCCATTAATTGGAACAATTTGAAAAGATGGAAAATTTATGTTCCATGCTTTACCTCTAGTTTAAATCCTAATTTTTTTTTCATTTTCTAATATCTTTCACGGACTCCATCCAATTTTATTAATGGTTTTAAACCATTACTTTTAACACCACAGATTTTATTTCTGATCCTGTGCACATAATTTTAAAGTGATCATAGTAAAATATATGATGCTACTCTCCACTTCACCCCGAAATTTACTGAAGTACTTAAGTACTAAAAAGCACCTAGAAAAAAAAAACATATTGAATTTCAAACTAGAGGGGTTCATAAATCTGTTTTTTTTTGGGGGGGGGGATATTAAGATACATATTTTGAAATTCTTGCATAAAACATTGACTTTTCTCCAAATAGCATTTTTTTTGTCCATTTTGATCACTCATCATAACATATCTCAATAAATTAAAATTCATAGGATTTGAAATTTTAAATGTATATTACATAAATATGTAGAAATGAAACAGACTACTATCAAGATTAATACAGACTAATTGTAATTTACAGCCCTTGAATTCATAGAACGCATGAAATTTCCGGGAACTTTCGTAAGGTGTTGTACTCAAATTCCCATAGATTCGCAGATATGTTTATGGTCACAATAATAAAAGTCCATTACATAAAGAATATACTTTGAAACATTAGGTAAGTCATAAAATAATGATATAATTATTCATTTTGGAATTATAGTGATTTTTATAGGGTCTAACTTATATTACCTACTTAAAAACGGCAGTCTACTCTTTGTAAAATAAAGCCCAAGAATATATTAAAAGCATTCAGAAAGAAAATAACCAGTATCTTACAAAGAAAAAAAGGCGGGCTTTAAATAATAGGTGTATATTAAGGCATTATAAGTGTTTACATACAGTTTTTCTAATATATTAAGTTGTTTTTTCATTTTTCTCAAAATTGATTTTTTCGGGATTTTGCTTACCGCAAAACATGATAACTCAAAAATATTTAGCCCGAATGCTTAGATATTTTAAGTGTGTGTTATATAATTATATATTCAGGGAATAGACTACAACTGTGGTTCCAGAATTATTACATTGGGATTTACAGCCGTTTAATTCTTGACTTGCATGAAAATTTTGATAAATTTTCAATGTTATTAGTAAACAAGTTCCTATAACTTCACAAATATATTTGTGATCACCATGATTGTAGTCTGTTTCCTGAAATATATAATTCGAAACATTATTCAATTTACAAAACAGTGATTACATGATTTAATTTGGAGTTATCGTGTTTTTGCGTAATGCCTCATTTTAGGGCAAATTTCACCCTATATTTCTCTATAAAATATTATTCAAACACAATACAGCCTGCATTTTTCATAGTTTCGAGTTATATTTCATCATAAAATTAACATTAAAAATAAAAATTTCAAATATTTCAAAAACTCACCTCCTAAGGTGCACAGATGCCTTAATGACTGTAGGGAAAAAACAAAAGAAAGAAAAAGAAAAATCGAGAAGAACTTAACGATCATTTCGACGTAGCTGAGGAAACTTTGAATCATCTTCCTAAATGAATTCGACGTGATGCTAAACTGCATTCACAGTATCGGGAGACTTTAGAGGATTAAGAAGATAAACAAATGATGGAGCGTGTACCACATCATTCTCAGTTCAAACCCAAACCATTTTTTACCTGCCTCAAAGGGTGGAAAATTAAAAATTTGACTGATCCCGTCATAGGACGGGCCATATTATATCTATAATGAATCTGTAAAGTATTTTCCAACTTCTTATAAAGCGTTGTTTCAACTGCATGTCCATGAATCGATATATTTTCATTGTTGTGGCTCGGTACAGTTATTGTGCGTTAGACTGCGATTTTTCGTTTTAAAGATTGAGCATTACAACTGAAAAGGGAGGACCAAAACTAGCTGTTACATTAGTCCTAAATATTTCACCATTTTACGTTTTTTTTTTTTTTTTTTTTTTTTTTTTTTTTTTTTTTTTTTTTTTTGTTTTTTTTTTAAAGTTACGGCCAACAGCGTTAGTGTATTTTTTATTGAAATTTTTCTTTTTATAGATTGTAGAACTGTCGAGGGAGGTGCGAAACTAGATGTTTTAACCGTCGTAACCCTGAAATTTCGATCTTCTACAGCTCATCGTTTTTGAATTATACGAGGTACACACTCATGTAGGGAAAATGAATATTTAAAGTTCCTCTGATGATGGAATTTCGAACAAAACCTCTCCTCGCCCGTGGAGCATATTAGACAAAAAAGGGCCAAAAATGGAATTTTTTTTTCCTCTTTGTTCGTTACTATCATTAAAATGTTAGAAATAGATTATTTTTGAAAAAACCTTTAAACTCAATAACTACTATTCCGTTATATAATAACAGCCCAAGTTATCTGTTCTTCTGTCCTCGAATGGACCTGAAATGGAAAGAGGCATCCATATTGGATTCTTGAGGAGTTAGGGTTAGCCAAATTCAAAGCGAGTTTTTAAAACGTTCGAACACCCCTTATCAACAAATTCTTTTCCTAAAAGTCTAGGAGTCTATTTCACGGACTCATAAATATCCAGCATTTGAGTTATATATCTTTGAAAATGAAGAAGTTTGTTTTTTATGCATAACCATATATGTTTATGTTGAAAATAAGTTTATTTGGAAATTTAAATTAATATTTAGAATATGTCACAAGAGTTTCAAGAATTCATAGAATAAAATAATTTAGTTCCCCTTTGAGGCTTATATTATCTAATTCACATTGTGTATTTAAAATTAATTTTACTTTTAAACTGTAATTGGAATTGAAACATGTAAATATTTTTTTTATTTTAGTTGAATTTTTCTTGCATTATGTTTTATTAAATTTATTATTATTGTTTTTTTGTTTAACCATTTGTTTTTATACGGTTTGACTGAATGAATTCGACGTGATTCTAAACTGCATTAGCAGTATCGGGAGACTTTAGAGGAGTGTGAAGATAAACAAATCATTGAGCGTGGGCCATATCATTATCTGCCTTATAAAGTACTTTAAAATTAAAAATTTTCCTAATCCCGTCCTATGAGGGGTTATATGCTAGTCTTCTAAATATTTTCACATGCATAGGAAATGTCAATGGATTACAGTCGTTATTTTTGCTGCAATGACATCATTTTCGGGATAAATATAATCAACTAATATAACAATATTATCAACTGTTACGGATTCTTTCGAATTTCACAAATCCTTTACGGTATCCGAGAAATGGCGCGAGAAAGATAAATAACAAAATATTGTGTTAATTTAATAAAAAAATAAAATAAAATGTGTTATCACTTTCGAACATTTTTATGGGTCCATGGGAAATAGTATAAGCTGTTGGAATGTTTAATGGCCGAACCCCCTGTTATGAGGATATTAATTTTTTATACGAGTGCTATTCTTCCAATAATAGTCCTTTAAGATTGGAGGTCCAAAAGAGTTATATTAATAATTAGTCTATACGTTAAAAATAAAAATTAAAACATGATGTATTACAGTTAAAGAAAAAATAAAACACGATGCGAGAAAAATTCAACTAAAATAAAAGAAAATATTTACATGTTTCAATTCCAATTACAGTTTAAAATGGTTTGGTTTGGTTTGGAGTGCTACGGTCTACTTTTTGCCACACGAGGGCTCATGAGACCGGGACCTACAGCTTAAAGCCGATTCCGAACGGCTACAAACATCCATGCCACCGTGGGATTCGAACCCACGAACCGAAGGCCAGCACCCTAACCAATCGGCCATCGTTCGGCATTTTAAAATGAAAATGAATTTTAAATACACAATGTGAATTAGAGAATATAAGCTTAAAAAGGGAACTGAATTATTTTATTCTATGAATTCTTGAAACTCTTGTGACATATTCTAAATATTAATTTAAATTTCCAATAATTTTTCCAACTTATTTTCAAACAACCTTTTTCACCCGGCATTCAACAGCACAAGAATTTGTTTTCGATCGTGATCTCTTTTGGATTTTTAAAATTCGGTATCAATAAAAAAAAATTATTGAAATTACTTCTGGGTTACTTTAAGGGAAAAAATTTCGGTCTGGTTTAGTTTGGAACGCTACGATGTACTACGAGGGCTAACGAGACCCATTCTTTTTAAAAGAAAAAGATTCTTTGAATTAGTCAAATAATACTGGTTTCAATTATTTATTCAGTATGTAATCTGATCATTTCATTTGTAGGATATTTCTGTAGCCCTTAATATTCGATTATACATTTTCTACTAACCTTGTTATGGTCATTTAGACCCAAAAATTGTTTCATTTTCTCAAAAATTCTCAGTTTCTTGTCTTTTTCTCATTTTATACCCATAAAAATCTATGAAAATGTAATATCCGTGCAAAAATGGTTCATGACTAAGCTCCCAAACAAAACTGTAGATGTAACTGTAAAATACCGATATCTATAAAATCTAGAATATGTGTATATATATATATATATATATATATATATATGAATCGACGTCGTTGCGTATAAACCCAGTGTTCTTTTTGAATAATGGACCCGGATTGGGTGAGACCGCGGTTTTAGTATTAGAAGGAAATAGCGATGTTCATTCTGTCTCCACGTGGCAAAATCAACCCTAAATTTCCATTATTCCCATGCCAACTAATTTCTGTGTCCAAGCTTTTTTTTTATCGTCTGCCAACTAATTTCTGTGTCCAAGCTTTTTTTTTTATCGTCTGCCACTAGCATTTCCGTTTTTCCCTCCTGGTTGTGCAGCTGCGCTACAGGATGTTTTGAATAGGACAGCAAAATAAGCAAGAAAAGTGATGATTGCTGAATCAGCAAGAGAGACTTGCATTGCTTCAGAAATCCGAATCATTCAGTCTGCCTCTACTCACTGAGCTCGTCGAATGCTCTCGTCATTTATTAGCGTTTTTGCTGCTACCTTTTGTGCAGAAGCGAAATAAATTCCTTGAACATGCATACCTTCTAGTGTTTGATATTCATACGTACAGCAGCAGTTACTTTCAACTTAATAATTTTCAAGTGGAACTCATTACGTCTCTTCCTTTGAATTTCGTCTCTCCACGTCTGTACCTCTGAACTTTCGATTGGAACTCTATAAAGTCTGTCGAGCAGTTCGTCGTTAAGAAGTTAGCAGTGATGGTTGTCTCTGTCCCCTCTCATGCGACGGCAAGAACCGGATTGAAGTAAAATTCCATCGCCATCTTCGAAGTGGCTAGAAGAGAATTTCCAATGTCCGTTAAAGATTCTTTCGGAATGGGAGGTAAGTCTTCCTTGTTTAGTTTTGGGGAATATTTCTAGTGATATATTTTTTTACATGAAATCTTGTTATAATATCGAAATAGTAAATATTGTTTTAATAGTTCTAAAATGTGTCAGTCAAATAGCGCACAATTTTTTCTGTTCCATTTGAGATTTTAGGGGGAAGTAGTACTTGTTCATTAATATGAGGAATTCTCCCTTTTGAACTGAACTAAGCTAAATTGCTCGGCGCAACAGCCCCTCGGGGCCTACGTGGGCAATCTCCGTTTCCGAGATCAAAGGCCCTGGGGTGCGAAGCATTAGGTGATCAACCTTTCGTGGAATCCCCAATGACTCCTTTTATAATAATAAAATATTACCTACACTTTTATTGTAATAAACTTATTTGTGAAAAGCGCCATTTTGTTTTGAGTTCGTGATCCAAAATTTCAACTATTAAGTGGAACCATTTGAAAGGATGGAACATTAATGTCCTATGCTTTACTTCCAGTTTAAATCCTGATTAAAAGCATTTTTTTTATCATATTAAGGGGTCATACGACTGTTAAAGCGACAAAAAGAATTCGATTTTTCAGAAAAATACATGCAAAAAGGACTTCAGTTCTGAACATCTTAAAACTTTTCGCTATAAAAAAAAAAATCCAACGCTGAGAAGAGTTATAAAAAAATTGTCTTCTGTTTGCTGTAAAAAATTTAAATTTTGATTTTTTAAAAATTGTGTTTTTTTCATGTAACGAGAACTTTTAACTCAGAGTTTTAAATAATTTTTACATGTTGCATACAATGTAATTTTCATTCTGTTGAACCTGCGTTTTCTTGCATATTTCCCAAAATGTTTTCTTCTGCAATTATAAATTTTTATGGCAATTACTTTTTTCAAATATTTTTTTAAAATGTATATCTATATTAAATATATACGAATTTAGGTTCAAAGTTATTTTGCGATATTGTAGTATGTTTTATAGCAAATAGTTTGTCTTATTTTTTTTAATTCATTTCTATATCTCTAAATAACTTCGAACCTAAATTATATTTAAGAAACTTATATAGTTTTAGATTTAATTATATTTTTAGTAGTCATGTGCTTTAGCTGTGATATCATTTTTGTTAACAAAGTGTCTCTTATTTAAAACTTTTTAAAAAAATATTTTTTTTTATGCCTCATAAATGAATGAGATGAGTGTGTAAAGATATTAATTTGTTCTATGTTCAAAAAAATTTATGTTGGTAAAACTAGTAGTTTTCAAAGTATACGAAATTGTTAATCATGATTCTTTTTACATTTTTTTCGACTTTTTTAAGAGCTTTCCCTTAATATCTGTATTTTACTCAAACAGAAAGTCTGCGTACTAAAATACGTCATTTTTTTTCCCCCGTGGATTACAGATTGTTCAGCAAAATTTGTGAGACAGGAAAAATCCTTGATTATTATTTGATCGATATTGAAAACCGTTAACATGCAACTCTTTAGTCATACCATTTTATAAGAACAGCTTAGAAGTGAAAGAAAAAAAAAATGCAGTCGAGTATCCGTAATTCTAGGACCTAGTTCGAATTATTGAATAATAGAACTTTCGTAAATCATTAATTTGAAGAAAAAAAATTTACACAATTTTTAAATATCAAAGTATATTTCAATAAAAATGTACTGTTTATAATACTCAGTAATTGAAGATAATTTACTTATAGTTATTACTTTTAGACTTTTTTCGACATTATAATTTGAAAGCTGCAGCAAGATTCAAAGGCTTCGAACTCTAATTTTTTTATTCCGGTTTCTGTTCTGGTTCAACCCCCCCCATATATATATATATATATATATATATATATATATATATATATATATATATATATATATATATATATATATATATATATATCGGTTCAGTTCCGGTTTTCATTCCGCCGAAACTAACGCTTTTCGGTTCAGGTCCGAATGAATAATTTTATATATATTATTTTCACTGAAAATATTCTGTGATAAACATTAACTGTAATTCTATCAAAATTTAGAAGGTTTTACTGTTTATGCTAATGGATAGAATTAACTAGCATGTACAATTTAAGTGGCGAACACAGGCATAGTTATCCATAATCTCATTTGACAAGGGAACATTCGACTGATTCAATTTGCATTCTACAAGTAGTCTCACGCTGCCCGCCACGTTTAGCTCGTTAGCTCGAGGTACCGCGTTCTGTCCCCGTTGTCGGACAATTTTTTCTAAATTCTAAATTTTTAATTTTCTTATTTTTTATTAACTTATTTATGCTTTCAATGTTTTTTGGGTATCGCATCATTCAGCTATCTTGCTTCACAATTTTCTTTTTGCATTAATTGTGTTTTGTCCTGTGATCGTCTTTGAAAAAAAAATATATAAACCAAAAAAAATGTTTTTAATTTTCTTAAAAACAAAATAAAAATTCTAAAATTTTATAAAACAAAATAAAAATATCTATTTGTCATTTTATGTATAATTTTTAAGTACCAGGAGTTATTGTTTGCGTTTGTTTCACTTATTATATTTGTCAACCTATCGTGACTTTTAACTCCTTTCGTGATCAATAGATGGCGCATCTAAGTTAATTTCCCATTATTATCTTTGTGGAATCAGGGTAGTCAATTTTGGGTGCTTACACTTCCACTAGAAAATTGCCTGGCTCACTGGCGCCATCTATTAACTAATGTATCAACGGCTTATATGTCGATGTGGGGGGGTCTTGACTAAAGTTTGGCTCCCTTTTACCTTAGCGCCAAGATAAAAGGGGCGTGGTTTACTCGAAGCAAACGAATCGAAAGTTAACAATTCGATTTGTAAAACGACTTATTTTCTCAGAAATCGGTTCAAAGTGATGCACCAACGGGTTTTCAGACAGGAGAGTCTGTGTCCAGCAATCCTCCAACTCCGACGCATGCGCATTTGATGTCTACCCCCCAAAAGAGAAAGAAACAGTCAATCTTCCCGTCTCAGTACAGGTGTCAATATTTGGCGCAGTATCGAAAATTTGGCAAATCAATTTTGAAATATTTTTTTATGTATACTTTAATGCTTTACTCTTTATATTAATTTCGGAATTAAGACATCCAATGCATGACTTCTTACAACACTTATATATTCATATTTTATTCTTAAATAGAAGACAAAAAACTACATTTTTAATATCAGTTATACAGTAGTTATCATTTTTGGATGGATTTATTCTGTTGTTTACAATCCTCAAAGTGCTAATGACAAATTAAGAAGATTAGTAATTTAGAATATGTTGCTAATAAAAATTATCTTGACATGCATTTAACATTATAAAAGATTTCATTCCTTTTGTCGTCAGTCAGTTATTTAAGTGTACAAGTGATACAAAAATATTAATTTGATGAGACCCTAGCTGTCAAATTATGTACAAATAACTATATATTCATATCTTAACTATTTAAAAAATTAATCTAGAATTTCTCAATTTTATTCAGCAATTTTTAAATTTTATTACAGAGTTCAAACTATGTTTTACACTATGTATATACAACCAGAATAAATAGACTAATTACTTTATAGCAAAATTTACTTTTACTGCTCAGTAGAATTAAACATAGTGTTAAAATATTTTTTCCCCAAAGAATGTTTATTCTTTAAAACTTTGATAAATTTTTCCATATCCATTATTTTACCCTTTTAGAGTTATTAAACTTTTAGTAAATAACAAAAAATCATTAACTTTAATGAGGTTAAGTTAATGGATAAATAAATATAACCTCATAAAAGTTAATGAATTTTTTAGTGGAAAATGCTCTAACAGCTATTTGTAAATTTATGGATATCTATATCCACTGCTCTATAGTCTATGTGGTAAACAGACATGATATCATTTATGTAATATTTTTACTACTCTAATTAGCTGTGTGAGTAGGCCTTTTCAAAAATTATGCACTTCCAATTTAAATTGTCATATGTTGATAAACTGCCCCCTATGCCAGGAATTTCCTAACAACATTTCTAAGATATGTGTAATTGACAAATTATGTTACAAAAAACATCCAATTTTTAGTTAATTTGATGCATATTTTATTTATCAAAGTATAATTTTATCTTTATATGATAATATAACAAATTATAGCAAAACATTATTAAACAATGTTATACAAAAATTTATGACCCATGGATTTTTACTGACATAAATTAATGGTATTAAATAATTATCTCTTTAATAAGTATATGTTATGAAGAAAATGTTTGTTTGTATATTTGCTGGTGCTAATTAAAACATTGTTATAGATATAAATTTCGTGAATTTACAACATCATTTATAAAATTTATCTTAATTTTGTGTGAAAATGCATTTATTTACAGAGATATAACTTATTTAAAGAATCAAACCAACATAGTTATTTAAAAAAAATGAAATTTTGATTAACTCTTTCATATTGAAACATTTAAAAAAAGATGAAACTTAAAATCTCTGTACAGATAACAAATCTGAGCAAACTTGACTAATTGAATTTTTATTCAAAATGTTTATTTTTTTTACATTGCTTTTTTACATTACAACTTTTTATTATCTATTAGTTTATGTATTTTTTATCTCACTTATAAATGAAACCTAAATCATTCAGATGAATAAAATAAATAAAATTATACACACACACACATATTTGAACATTTGTGTGTTTATATATATATATATATATATATATATATATATATATATATATATATATATTTAACCAGCAAATTTTATTTAATACAAAAATACAAATTTCATGTTGCAATATAAAATTTAAACATAATGAAAACAGAATTTTCTCAATATTATTAATGTTTATAATCAGTCATAGAATGTAAATACAGCACTTCTTTATTTAAATGTGTGAAACTTTCACCAATATTTTCTTTTCATTATCTAAGGGTTTTAATAATGCTAAATTGGGATTCGATTTTTTCCTTCTTGTGGAGTTTTAATTTTCTTACTAGGTAGTTCATTTTTAAAATGTTCATGAATCTTAAAATTTACATGTTTAATTTTGTTGCTTAATTTTAGCACATTATGTATAGTATTTTCTCTTTCTTTTTTTTTTTTTTTAGTTCTTTATTAATTTTAGGGTTTATTTCACAGCCTTTCAGAACATTTTCAAGAATGTTAATTTCTGGTTTTTAGATACTATTCAAACTATACATTTGCAAAATATTAGAAATTTCTTTTTCACCACCGCTGTTTTCAATATATGTATTTTTTTCTTTTGGTATTTCTCATATACCTGTATACTTGCATGAATATGTTTACATATGTTGTTTTAAATTATTCGCACATGTATACTGAAACAGATGAAAGCACCCTTTGCAAATTGTGCACTTCAATTTATATTGTATGATACAAGTTGGATGTTCAACAATGTAATGATGCTTATGATCTAATTTTTTTAGTTGATTTCACTTCACACTCATAATTATTTACTTTGGTTATCATATTGAGTGTAACTGTATGACTTTTAACATAGATCTAACTTATTTTAGTTATTCTATATGTATCAATATTTTTCATAAGTTTAATTAATATTTGAACCTTCCCCTTATTTTACTAGAGCGAGAATAGTTTTATCTAATCTTTGTAATTTTTTCTTTCTAGATAAAAATGCTTAAAAGTAAATGCATGTTAGTATTATTAGAAGCAAATTTAAAATATTCCCCAAACTCTTTGGTATCAACTGAACTGAATATTTTTGTTTACAGTATGTAAATAGATAAAATAGATGTTATTAATAATCAATAAAGCTTATCTTCATGAATGACATACATTCTTTGTCATTTTTCATATTTTTGAAAATTATGCATGTATTTTAACTTTCAAAAACATGCCCCATTCCTGCCTCATGTAAGGGTGCGATAGGACATATTTATTACCAATGTAATTGTTATTTTAAAACTACACTTCTATAATTACTCTCACCTTAATTTTTTTTAAAAATGGTAAAATATTTTAGATTGTCATCCTGAAACTTACAATGTTATATTAGTAGAAAATAATTTGTAAAACATACTTTTGTTAACTGTCCCAGTCATGTCTATTTTACCCCAATATAATATAAATTATTATCAAAATCGGTAAATTCAAAATTTTCAACTTCAATTTGGGTATGATGATCATCTATACGCTCCCTTAAATGCTTATGAATCCAAATTTTGTGTCACTCGATGGACTTTCTAATCTCCGATTCAAAATCATGTTCACATAATTTTATGTTTTGTTAAAGAATCTTTCTTAATAAAAGGTTTTTTACAAATATTGCATCCATATGATGATTCATTTTTCATGAAATAAAATATAAACTTAGCGAATAAGTCAACCACAAAAAAAGCACGTGGTGGCGAATTACTATGTAAATACAGCAGTTAAGTGATCTTTTATAATAAAAAGTTTTTCATAAATGTTGCATCCATAAGATGGGCTTATTTTTCATGAAATAAAATATAAACAGCGAATAAGTCAACCACAAAAATGCACGTGGTGGCGTGCTACAAAAATGCGTGTTATTCCCTGGGCGACGGCACACTATATAAATTCAGCACTACAGTTGGCGAAATCTCTAGAAAGTATGAACGGAGGGAAGCTGGTTTTGAAGTATAACCCTTCAAAACCAGCTTCCCTCCGTTCACAGTGCGCATGCGTTGGAGTTTGGAGGATTGCTGGACACAGACGCTTTTTTTCAGACTTAGAATATTTTGAGAAAACATAAAGTCAGGATTTAAACAGATTATAAACAGAGACTGTAGTTTTAAACATAAATTTATCTCAGTATAAGATAAATGTGAGTCCCAGAAAGATTGTTAAAAAACTATTTCAGCAATATGAAAAGCTTTTGGCTTTGAATTTAAAAACTTCAGCTAAAAAAAATCGGTACTTAAAACACCTGGAAATAAATATAAAATGCAACAATCTTCAAATATATTAAAAGCTTGAAGAAATATTAAATATTCAAAATCAGAATTTTGAAGTATTAGACGTGTCTTCCGACATTAAATATCTTTAAAAAATAAGGTATGGACTTTAACAACGAAAACATCATAAGCAGAAAATGTATTTCAAACTTGAACTTATTTGGTGATAAAATAAATTTGGAACTTAGAATGGTTTTTAAAAATTTTTTGGAAAACGTCTGTAAAAATTTAATAATTATAAAAAAGAAGCTTTTGACTTTAAATTTTAAACATGCAATTAAAAAAAATCTGCATTAGTAATAATTTGAAAATACATAAAAAATGTAAAAATGTTTAAATATAATAAAGTCTTAAAACTATTAAAAGTTTTAAAGCAGAATTTTGAGGTATTAGACTAAAAAAAGCACTATATAGTAAAAAATAAAAAAAATTATGAAAACCATTTACTTAAACGTTCTAAACTTTATTAATACACTGCCTTAAAATTAGGTAGTAGACCAAACGTATAATGGCAATTAAATAATAATAATAACAATAACTAAAAACGCGACCGAGAGAGATCGTATATTCGACATTCCGGCAAAGAGCCAAGTCGAAGAACGAGGATGAGGGCAACTCAGAAAAATTGGCGACTATATTGGTCGCCAAGTTGTCACCAAAGAATATCGCCAGAATGCATGCCAACCATCATAAAACGGTGTTAAAACATAAATGAATTTTTCCCGGCAACCTTCTTTTCTCTCTCCCCATGACACAGTGCGATAATGTTTCTCAGAAATCCATGTGTCGCATGCAGCTTTGTTTATTGACAACACTGTCTGCAACAGTGTATACATTAACAATGAATTTTAAATTATGATTTTCCAGATTATAAATCTTTTAAAATATAACCTATATATTATAGGTTACATTTAGGTATATTAAGATATATATATATATAAGTTATAAAACCTATATATAATCCTTTAAAATGTAATTATGTACCTATTTTATACTCTTAAAGAATGAAATATATACATGATTATATTCTTATTTCTATAAATTACGAAAATTAATTTAGCCTCATATTGTGTATCTTAAAAATTTATGGAAATTTGAGATAAAAAGAACATAAGCTCTTGCATAAAACTCATTGATATCTTATCCCTTTTATATTCAGATATCCCTTTTTATTGAGTTTTTTTTAGATTTAAGAAAAGGATAGGTTAAATTTTAAACTTTCCTTTTGCAAACTTATTGTTGGATAAGTACAATATTAAATAATACATTGTCGTTGCAAGATAATTGGATAAATCATCCTGATTTGTAATTTTAAAGCAAATGGTTTCTTCATTATATGTTGATATATTACACGAGTATATTATTTATACACATATATTAATCTTAACAATATATTATATGAGTATAAAATATCTTAATATTATATACTAAAATGCCAATGGATGAAAAATTCTGGATAAGAATAAGATAAATGATTCTATTTCCAAAAGGCTATATTGTGTGGCAACTTTTATCAATATTATATGTAATCTTAAAATCGTGTAATTTCATCTTAATCTAAAATTATGCCTAGACGATTATGAAATGTAGGCGTAATACTGAAAATAATTTAAAATTTTCATCTATTAAAATAAAGTACTTTAAGATGTGTTTGTGGTAATATTACCAGAAAAGAGCCCATGCCAGAGCCGGCTGTAGCTGTTTTCCCCTCGGATAAAAATGTAAAATCGTGTAATATTTATATAATTAATTTACTACTATAAAACGGTTTTTTATAAATTACTGATTAGGACACATTGTTTTCGAATTTTCTTATACAAGGTATATAATTTTGTAAAAGAAATAGGTTTAAGACATTGTACTCCTCCCCCCCCCCAAAAAAAAAAAAAAATTGTTACGACCGTGCCAAGAAAGCACAGATATTTAAGCTACAAAAATATTTTCTGCAAAAGCTAGAAAAGAAATTAGTTCTAAAAATTCAATTGGTGCTTGATTGACACTATTTCATGTGGCAGATCAAGTGCGTTTATATCAGGGCTTCGAACGGTAATTTTTTTTGTTCCGGTTTTCGTTCCGGATCAACTAAAAAATTAATATCTGTTCAGTTCCGGTTTTCGCTCCGCCAAAAATAACGGTTTTCGATTCAGTTCCGGTTTTCGCTCCGCCAAAAATAACTGTTTCCGTTTCAGTTCCAAATGAATAATTTCATTTTATGTATATTCTTATTTGTACTAAAAATATAATTCTATCATAAACAAAAAATGTAATTCTATCAAAATTTAGAAGATTTTATTCTTTTTTTAATTGGTACACTATGTGAATTGATACAAACAGCAGGTACGATAAGAGCGGCTAGCATTGGCATTGTTATCCATTATCAAAATCGCATTTGACAACTAGGTTCATGATTACCCACATTCGTCGTTTGACTCTCACATCGTGCACTTGGCCTTGCAATAATTATGTAAAAAATATATTATTTATTTAACATATGAATATTGCCTCTAATTATTAATATATCTTCTAACGTGGTTTCACTGAGATTACTTCTGTTGTCTCGGAGAATAAATTTCAAACCTGAAAACGCTCTTTCAACAAATATCAAAATAGGAAATCGAGAAGCAGTATACATGTAATGATAATTATAAAGTTGACGTTAAATTAGAAAATATTGATAAGTTGGTAACAGTAACAAAATGACTGAAAGATATATCGAACCAAAATAAACCGATATTTTTTTCGGTTCAGTTCCGGTTTTCGTTCCGACCAAAATAACGGTTTTTTTTTTCCGGTTTTCGGTTCAGTTCCGGGTCGAAGCCCTGGTTTATATCCCTGATATTAAATCTTTTTTTACAACAGCAATAACAGAATTATAATAATATACACTTATATTTTATATGCTTATACATTCAGTTATTATCATCTTTGCCACTAGAGAATTAGAACTTGCGGACTGCGAGTAAGCCAAAAATTGTGAATTTATAGCTTTGGGAAGAGGACGGGGGGCAAAAGCAGATATTTGATAATCAGGAAAGGGATCATATTTTTACCTTTTTATTCTACTATTACTCTTATTGTTGTTTATTTAGTTACAACGGCAAGATCTTAACAAACCTGTAAATATTTTATATACATATAATTTTTAATATTGTTACATAATTATGATATTTGAGTAATTATTTCTAAAACTATGCACCTTTAAATCTCCACTTCAGAACGATAACCGAATAGGTAGGGCACTGTTCTTATGTCCCGCAATTCGTAGGCTGGAATCGCACTTCAAGCATGGATGTACAAATCCGATTGGAAGGCAGTAGTACCTGTCCGACTAACCCTCGTGTAACGAAAAAGTATATAGTAGCCCTCCAAACAAAACAAAATCACCACGTAAAATAATGTAATAAATAAGTAAAAATATAAATAAAATACTTATATCTTAATTTTACTTTTAAAACTCTTCAGAGTACTTTTTAGGGGAGCACTAATTCATTCATATAAATAAAAATGTTCATCTTTGCTGTATTAGTTTTTCATGAGTAAGGTGATTATTAATTTTCCAATCATAAGTACAGCGTTAATACTGAGTAACATATATTGTTTAAATTCATAAAGGTAATTTGATGAAGATGTTTGCATTCACTGCATTATGCATGCACCCCTTGGTTTTACATTTAATTTATTGAAAATAAACTTTTTTCAATTTTAACCCTTGTTTTTGAAGTTTCTCTTGACCAAATGGGTAGGTTTCTGCTGTTTGTTACTTGAGTTCGCCGGTTCAAATGTCACTGCTGTAATGAATGTTCCATTCGACTGCGAATTTTTTGAAGAATTACAATATTTGTGTGCAGTACATTGCCTTGTAATTTGATTTCCTAATCCTGTTAACCAAGAGAAACCCCAGAAAAAGGAAAACCCCATCGAACGTTCATGAAAGTTGCTGAAAAATAGGCTGCATTAATTTTTTATTTAGTTCAAGAGTTTGAAAGTAAACTTCAAGATTTTCGAAAACATGATGACTATTTCAACATATTTTCTACCCCATTTTCTCTAGAAATAAATAGCCTTCATATCTTCAAATGGAATGAATTGAACTGCAAAGTGACATTCAACTGAAAGAAAAATATGGGAATGTTTCTTTACTGAACTTTTATTACTACCCCGAGATAAATATCCTAATTTTCACAATTATGCTTTTAATGTCTTCAGGTTTTGGCAGTACCTATATTTGTGAACAATTAATTTCATGAATGAAGCACACGCAGATAAAAAAAAAGTAGGACAAAGATCACTGACAAACAGCTTGAAAATTCAACCTCGTTTATTGAACCCGATATCTATTTGATTGTTCAATAAAATCAAATATATCCATCTCATTAATTTTAATTTTCCCATCTTTATGAAATCCAAACTAAATGAAACGAAAACTGTTACAAATTTAAAATAAATATGTACCTTTACATATCTAATTCAAATTGTAAAAAAAAAAAAATTATGATAAAAGAAGTTAATTTATTTTAATAAAAATACATCACAGAGTTAATTTTATTTCGATTTGTTGAAAAAATAAAAATCAATTTTTTGTCATAATAAAATATATGATGCAGTGATAACATGATTTATTTTGGAGTAATCGTGTTTTGCGCATTGCCTACTTTGAGGGCAAATTTTGTCTTATTTTTCTCTATAAAATTTGAAAATATTATTAAAAAAAATATATATAACATGCATTTCTTTATAGTTTTAAGTTGTGTTATATCATAAAATTTACATTAAAAATATAAATTTTAAAAAATAGCTTCAAAAGGTGCCTTAAATCCTATATTTCATACTCGTAATCACTGTCATAATTTATTACAATCCTCATTATATTAATTGCTTTTTAGCTTAAACCTCTGAACTATGAAGTCATAATTAAAAAGGACTATCCAAAATCTTACCAGATTTTCTCTAAATCTCAGAGTGGTTTAGAGCTACAGCTTGTAAATAAGAAATGTAAATAAACCATTAATGGGATAGTTCCGAAGAGTATCGCCCTACATATTTGGCTGGGAATACACTACGATAAAATTAAAATGAGAGTTGCATAAAAACTTTACATTATTCTTGTTCCTACAAGAAACTTATGAGCAGTCTGATTCATTCTATATCTGTCACTTTATATTCTCATAGCTTTTAAAGTTCCACAAAATAAAAGTAAATATACTTAAATAAATGTATATTGAAATCTAACAAACTATACAGTTACAACAAGCTATAAAATAACTTGAGTTCATCATAAAATTAAAAATAATTACTTTTTAAATGTTATAAAATAAAATATATTTAAAATAACTCAGTGATGTGCTTAAATTTTTCAATAAAATTTATTTTCATTTACTTATTTTTTTAGAATACTTTGTTCGAATGTAGAAAAAAAGAATTATAGTCATTAGAAAAGATGTCTAAGTTCAGTACCAATAAAAAACAATGAACAAAGTGATCAAAATATTTAAACAGATGGCTCGAATAAAAATTTTAAAACACATTGCTGACTAAAGTTAAAATTTTTTTCTTTGAATTTGTACATATATATTTATACACATTATATACAAAGAGAAGAGCAATCGTCTAATATTTTTCTTTCTTATCTCAACCTGCCCTCAAATAGCCCAGAGCGCAAGCATGACCAGCACTATTTCACTGGCTACACAATTTAGAACAGGAAGTAACATGTTGAAAAAGGACATATAGACGGTGCGTACCCTTATCTTGAAAGGAATGACAACAGGGGTTAGAGAGAGCCTGCGGCACTGCAGTATGGGTCTCATTCTAGGATACCGCCACACGTGGCCAATTTCCCACGAAAACATTTTTAGAATGCCGGGGAGGGGGACACAAGCGTCTGGGGGTTAAAACCTCCTCAGCATTTGCTCTACTATCCTTGCTCGTTTTCGCTGCTGATCACGTGACCTTCCCACGACGTGATGTCACTTTGCTCTCTACGCCGCGTTTACGCTAGTCAAGTAGACGATCAAGTCAAGTAACTCCGCGCACCCATAATTTTTTCTTAGTTTACTTGACTCACCTACAGCTTGAATGCATGCGTTTACACGTAGTCAAGTTGCGAGTCAAGTAACTTGCCTCTAAACAAGCCCTATTGCAGACTATAAACAGAATATTTTCGAGAAAAAATCTGTAATGATATACGGAAATTTTATAGAGTTTTGAGAGTATCTAATTAATTCTATTTTTTAAATTAATTTGGTATTTATAGAATTTAAAATGCAATTTTCACATACTATTTTAGCTTTATTTGAATATTCATTCTCCTGGTGTAAAATTTATATTTTTTATTGCGCAGGTGTTCAATTTAGCAGATGTTTCGTGTGTGGAATGTTTAGAAAAGAATATGACTGATATCATTAAATTGATTGTTTAGAGAGGGTGAATTTCAAGATATTTAGATAAGTCAGTAATGCTTTTAGCAGGAAATCTTTAGACATTCAAACAAACAAAATTCGACAAAATAAACAAATAGTAATAATAATAAGCATGCAAAATATACAATATAAAGCTATGTTTCAAACCGTGCTTCCATAAATTGCATACGCACCTTAGAATCATTCTAATATTCCCTTTTTTAAAACTAAATTTTATGATAAATTATGTAATAATCTCTGTGAATATTTATCAGTGTTTCTGTATTTTTTTAATTCTTCCAAATAAGTAATATTTCATTTTATAGTATTTTATGCATATGTTCAGCGGATAATGTGTCAGCGAAATTTTAAAAATAAGTACTTTACTGAAAAAAAATATTTTTTCTAAATAAAGTAAACTTAAGAAAATGTTTAACGTGGTATATAGATCAAATGTTGAAAATTTCAAGCAACTTGAGATAATAATAAAAAGAAAAGTTTGGTAAGCCGAAAAGCAACAAAAATTCTTCCATTTGTAGCTCAAAACTAATGACACCCCTTAACATAATAAAAAAGGATTACATACACTTTTATTGTAAGAATAAACTTTATTTGTAAAAGAGTTATTTTGTTTTGAATTACCTTAATTATCAGTTGTAGGGTTATCTATAATTTCATCCATTAATTGGAACAATTTGAAAAGATGGAAAATTTATGTTCCATGCTTTACCTCTAGTTTAAATCCTAATTTTTTTTTCATTTTCTAATATCTTTCGAGTACTGAAACAAAAATAAAGTCCACGTACTAAAAACAAACGACTGCTACCAATAGCGAAATGATACAGAATTTACACATCAGTGGCGCCCTCTACCTTACTTGATTCATTTGAGTCAAGTTACTTGTCCACCGTGAAGAACTACTTGACTTGCCTCACTACTTGACTCAAGTAGCTACTTGACTTGACCGGAACCGTTTACATGAGTCAAGTAGTACCTTCAAGTCAACTTGACTGACCTACTTGAGCGTCTACTTGACTCGTGTAAACGCGGTGCTAGTGCTCATTGCTCCTTACCGCCGCTGATTGCTTTTTATCAAAAGAATATAACATTTTCATTTGATTGCTTTTTAGCAAAAGAATATAACACTTTCATTTATTTAATTTCAGTCGTACTATTATAACAAAGTTATATACAAAACCCATCAAAACTTTTAAATAAATAATATTGTAATATTTTATATACTTTGTATTGTTGTCACTTTGCTCTTTAGTGCTCTTTGCTCATTTCCGCCGCTGATTGCTTTCTATCAAAAGAATATAACATTTTCATTTAATTTCAGTCGTACTATTATAACATAAAGTTATATACAAAACCCATCAAATCTTTTAAATAAATAATATTGTAATATTTTATATACTTTGTATTGTTGTCACTTTGCTCTCTAGTGCTCTTTGCTCATTTCCGCTGCTGATTGCTTTTTATCAGAACAATATAACATTTTTATTTATTTATTTTTCATTTTGAGGGGTTTTGTATATAACTATTGTAAGATAAAGTTATATACAAAGCCCCTCAAATCTTTTTCTCAAGCGTTCTCTTTTATATGAGTAGCTAGAATTGCTTTTTTTCCAGGAATTACATAGAAATATTTGTTTACTTAACTTTTGGCTGATAGGGAAAACTTTTTTTTATTCAACCTTTCAGTTTGAAAAATTCAGAAGAAAAATAATTTTATTACTTTCATAGAATGTTTATGGTTTTTTACCTTATCAGTTAACATATATTCTTACAAATTTAACAAAATATTTGCCATATAGTTATGTAATTTTGAGGGTCATGATAATGCAATAATAATTTCTCTTATTTCCAAAATTAATTTATATCAGTATACCAGTTACATTCTTGATAGTTTAGAATAGTAATATTAGAACTTTCACAAACGTTTGGGCAGTGAAAAGATCTGTCCAGTTTATTTTTTCAGTTATTATTATTATTTAGTTATACAATTCAAATGACAAATGCCATCAATAATGATAATTTTTTAAAATTCAAATGGAGAAGGATAGACAAACAAAAATTTGTTTTATCTTTAAGGGCTACCACAGGCACCTCTGGCCGAATGATGGCCGAATGGTAGAGCGCTGCTCTTCGGAACTGGAGTTCGCGGGTTCGAATCCCGCTACTGGCATGGATGTTTGTAGCTGTTCGGAATCGGATTTAAACTGTAGGTCCCGGTCTCATTAGCCCTCGTGTGCAAAACAGTAGACCGTAGCGCTCCAAACCAAACCAAACCAAACCAGGCACCTCTGTGAGGAGTAATAGCATCATTTTAAAATTTAATTTGCTTACCACAAAGTATACATGTATGTAATTTACATACATTATAAACAAATAAACCCTAACAAATTATACATTGTGACATTTTTTATTCGTTTCTAAATTAAATTAAAAGTCATTATCATTTATCAAAAGTAAATATCATTTATGTAATATTTTTACTACTCTAATTAGCTGTGTGAGTAGGCCTTTCAAAAATTATGCACTTCCAATTTAAATTGTCATATGTTGATAAACTGCCCCCTATGCCAGGAATTTCCTAACCACATTTCTACGATATGTGTAATTGACAAATTATGTTACAAAAAACATCCAATTTTTAGTTAATTTGATGCATATTTTATTTATCAAAGTATAATTTTATCTTTATATGATAATATAACAAATTATAGCAAAACATTATTAAACAATGTTATACAAAAATTTATGACCCATGGATTTTTACTGACATAAATTAATGGTATTAAATAATTATCTCTTTAATAAGTATATGTTATGAAGAAAATGTTTGTTTGTATATTTGCTGGTGCTAATTAAAACATTGTTATAGATATAAATTTCGTGAATTTACAAGATCATTTATAAAATTTATCTTAATTTTGTGTGAAAATGCATTTATTTACAGAGATATAACTTATTTAAAGAATCAAACCAACATAGTTATTTAAAAAAATAAAATTTTGATTAACTCTTTCATATTGAAACATTTAAAAAAAGATGAAACTTAAAATCTCTGTACAGATAACAAATCTGAGCAAACTTGACTAATTGAATTTTTATTCAAAATGTTTATTTTTTTTACATTGCTTTTTTACATTACAACTTTTTATTATCTATTAGTTTATGTATTTTTTATCTCACTTATAAATGAAACCTAAATCATTCAGATGAATAAAATAAATAAAATTATACACACACACATATTTGAACATTTGTGTGTTTATATATATATATATATATATATATATATATATATATATATTTAACCAGCAAATTTTATTTAATACAAAAATACAAATTTCATGTTGCAATATAAAATTTAAACATAATGAAAACAGAATTTTCTCAATATTATTAATGTTTATAATCAGTCATAGAATGTAAATACAGCACTTCTTTATTTAAATGTGTGAAACTTTCACCAATATTTTCTTTTCATTATCTAAGGGTTTTAATAATGCTAAATTGGGATTCGATTTTTTCCTTCTTGTGGAGTTTTAATTTTCTTACTAGGTAGTTCATTTTTAAAATGTTCATGAATCTTAAAATTTACATGTTTAATTTTGTTGCTTAATTTTAGCACATTATGTATAGTATTTTCTTTTTTTAGTTCTTTATTAATTTTAGGGTTTATTTCACAGCCTTTCAGAACATTTTCAAGAATGTTAATTTCTGGTTTTTAGATACTATTCAAACTATACATTTGCAAAATATTAGAAATTTCTTTTTCACCACTGCTGTTTTCAATATATGTATTTTTTTTCTTTTGGTATTTCTCATATACCTGTATACTTGCATGAATATGTTTACATATGTTGTTTTAAATTATTCGCACATGTATACTGAAACAGATGAAAGCACCCTTTGCAAATTATGCACTTCAATTTATATTGCATGATACAAGTTGGATGTTCAACAATGTAATGATGCTTATGATCTAATTTTTTTAGTTGATTTCACTTCACACTCATAATTATTTACTTTGGTTATCATATTGAGTGTAACTGTATGACTTTTAACATAGATCTAACTTATTTTAGTTATTCTATATGTATCAACATTTTTCATAAGTTTAATTAATCTTTGAACCTTCCCCTTATTTTACTAGAGCGAGAATAGTTTTATCTAATCTTTGTAATTTTTTTCTTTCTAGATAAAAATGCTTAAAAGTAAATGCATGTTAGTATTATTAGAAGCAAATTTAAAATATTCCCCAAACTGTTTGGTATCAACTGAACTGAATATTTTTGTTTACAGTATGTAAATAGATAAAATAGATGTTATTAATAATCAATAAAGCTTCATGAATGACATACATTCTTTGTCATTTTTCATATTTTTGAAAATTATGCATGTATTTTAACTTTCAAAAACATGCCCCATTCCTGCCTCATGTAAGGGTGTGATAGGACATATTTATTACCAATGTAATTGTTATTTTAAAACAACACTTCTATAATTACTCTCACCTTAATTTTTTTTAAAAATGGTAAAATATTTTAGATTGTCATCCTGAAACTTACAATGATGTATTAGTAGAAAATAATTTGTAAAACATACTTTTGTTAACTGCCCCAGTCATGTCTATTTTACCCCAATATGATATAAATTATTATCAAAATCGGTAAATTCAAAATTTTCAATTTCAATTTGGGTATGATGATCATCTATACGCTCTCTTAAATGCTTATGAATCCAAATTTTGTGTCACTCGATGGACTTTCTAATCTCCGATTCAAAATCATGTTCACATAATTTTATGTTTTGTTAAAGAATCTTTCTTAATAAAAGGTTTTTTACAAATATTGCATCCATATGATGATTCCATTTTTCATGAAATAAAATATAAACTTAGCGAATAAGTCAACCACAAAAAAAGCACGTGGTGGCGAATTACTATGTAAATACAGCAGTTAAGTGATCTTTTATAATAAAAAGTTTTTCATAAATGTTGCATCCATAAGATGGGCTTATTTTTCATGAAATAAAATATAAACAGCGAATAAGTCAACCACAAAAATGCACGTGGTGGCGTGCTACAAAAATGCGTGTTATTCCCTGGGCGACGGCACACTAAATAAATTTAGCACTACAGTTGGCGAAATCTCTAGAAAGTATGAACGGAGGAAAGCTGGTTTTGAAGTATAACCCTTCAAAACCAGCTTCCCTCCGTTCACAGTGCGCATGCGTTGGAGTTTGGAGGATTGCTGGACACAGACGCTTTTATGCTGAGGAGGTTTTAACCCCAAGACGCTTGTGGAGGGGGACTGCTCTTGAAACAAGAAACATCCCGGTATCCGTGCATGTGGTTATTTGGACTATAGTAGTAGCAGGAAAAGATATACTAGAATAAGTCTTAAGCAGAGTAATAAAAACAGAATATCTTCAAAATTCATTACAATTTCTAATCTAAATTGTAATATACGAAAAAACCTCTAAAATTGAATGGGCAAAACTACAAGTTTGCCACTTCTCTAAAAATAAATCTTATAAAATCTCAAAATTAATCTTAATAAAATCCTGTATTGGGGGGGGGATGGGTTTCCATAGTTAAAGGTTAAATTGCTGAATTGATAAGCTAGTAGTATTTTAATACCTTTAAAATTTCTAGTAGTATTTTCCATGATTAAAAATGTAATTTTTTTAAGGCTTATGGACTGTTTACGTTTTTAAAATTTCTTTTGTTGTAAATAAATTAACAAGAAATGCTTCTCCCCCTACCCCTATTTCTTTAACATTGTCACTTTTTACTATTGAGTATAAGGAAACTCATCCTTCTTATTGAAATAAAATTACAACGAAATACATATCCTTAATAATAATAATAATAATAAATGAAAATCTTTGGTGCAGATACATACTTTGATCTATCTTTTGAATTTACTGATAATAATAATAAAACTATGATTTAAATATATTGATGTAACTTAATTTGTGAGTCGGTTATTTTGTTCTTAAGAGTACCTCATTAATTTAAAAATATTCATTTCTTTCTAATAACTTATAACTTTAAAATCTGAAAATTACATACTTGCGACAGCTAATCCAAAATGAAAGAATTTTTAGAAGTTAATAACAAGCTGATAAATGAATTAGTTTTACTCATTACTAAGAAACATACATAATCTAAACATTCTATAACATTTATAAAGTTACTATTTATAGTAGTTTTTCAAAACTAAAAGACTAAATTTTTGACTGGTGATACAATAGAATAGCCAGTTCATGCATTTAAAAAAAAAATGGACTGAAACAATAAAATAGAAATCCCATGTAAAAAGTGTAGCTAAAACATAGATCAATTCCCTCTCATTCGGATAAATAAAAAGAAATATGAATGATGGCAAATCTAATAATACAGTATGCTTGGTCAATTCGGTAGGGCGCTGCTCTCCGGTAAAGGAATGTATGGGTTTGAATCCCACTACTGGCATGGATGTTAATAGCCATTTATAATTATCTTTATGATTTAGTTTCCCGTCAGAATTAGCCCTCGTGTAGCAAAAGAATGGGACCGTAGCGATCCAAAACAACGGACCATTTATGCTTTAATTTAAATATGTGATGAGGAAGATCCACTATCATTTGGTGACCTTCAAGAGATTACTAAAAATTGTTCAATTAAATCTTTATATTTTGGCATCATTAAAAATATTCCACTGATTTTTATATAATTTGTTGTATGTAATTATGTAAATTACATGTAATTTACATAATTACATACAACAAAATAAAGATATCTTAATTTACATAATACTATGTAATTATGTAAATTAAAATATATTTCTATTAGTAAAAATACTTATGTATAATCAAATATTGATTATTTCATATTCTGTTTGCACGGTGTTATAATTTCTGTGGTTTGACAAGTTTCATAAAAATATTAGATTGGATAAAAAACCCTTCATGTTATATTCAAAGAATACTGAAGAATTCTTTTGTTCTTCTCTCTTCTCCCCATAAAATGTTTAAAAGGAATTCTGTGTTGCATTAAATTTATAAGCCTTCTATCAATTGAACACTAAACTTATGATTACCAAGTAAATTACACCCTTATATTCTTGTAAAAGCTAAGACTTTTTTTAAGCCAGTGCTAAAATATATAGATAATATTTTCCATAACAGTGTCATTTTTTACATAATTAAAACTTTGTTTTGTCATTATAAAAGAAAATACAGTAAAACCTCCATATAATAGACACCTCAGAATGAAAAACGTGCCCTATATTCGGAAGCGATTATATATATATATATATATATATATATATATATATATATATATATATATATATTTATAGAAAACTTTTATTGAGGGTATTATTTTTCAAAAACTTATTTTCGGGTTTAAAAAAAAAATCTAAATTTCTTTTCGCGGAACATGTATTACTTGTATTGTCAATGTTCTTAAAATTCACCCTTTTACTGAAGAAAATATTCAATTGCTTCGGTATATTTGACAATTCTTGGAATCCAATAGTTTCTCTTAATGCTAACATTTGTTTCCTTTTTTATTGTAATTCTGCTACTTTTGTAGCTTAATAATCTAAGATATATTTAATTTGCAGTAAAAAGAAATAGCAACTAAGATGCTACAAAAGTTATATGTCTTTCTGGACATTTAAATTTACTTTGAGTATCGGTCAGTGCAGTATTTTCCACCTCTTAATCGTTGACATAAGTATGTAATTAAAAATTAAAAAACTTTCCATAATTCTTTAATTCTTCTAAGACCGCGTAAAACAGTCCTTTTAAGGGCTAAATTAACGTCTTTGTTCCGGAACCGACCCCTTGAGTGGGGGAGGAGACCTGGAGAAGACACAAAATAACGTCTTTGTTCCGGAACCGACCCCTTGAGTGGGGGAGGAGACCTGGAGAAGACCGCGTAAAACAGTCCTTTTAAGGGCTAAATTAACGTCTTTGTTCCGGAACCGACCCCTTGAGTGGGGGAGGAGACCTGGAGAAGACCGCGTAAAACAGTCCTTTTAAGGGCTAAATTAACGTCTTTGTTCCGGAACCGACCCCTTGAGTGGGGGAGGAGACCTGGAGAAGACACAAAATAACGTCTTTGTTCCGGAACCGACCCCTTGAGTGGGGGAGGAGACCTGGAGAAGACACAAAATAACGTCTTTGTTCCGGAACCGACCCTTCAGTGGGGGAGGAGACCTGGAGAAGACACAAAATATCGTCTTTGTTCCGGAACCGACCCCTTGAGTGGGGGAGGAGACCTGGAGAAGACCGCGTAAAACAGTCCTTTTAAGGTCTGAATTAACGTCTTTGTTCCGGAACCGACCCCTTGAGTGGGGGAGGAGACCTGGAGAAGACACAAAATAACGTCTTTGTTCCGGAACCGACCCCTTGAGTGGGGGAGGAGACCTGGAGAAGACCAACTTGCTGAAAAAGGAAATAGGCCTCTAGGGGAACCCGCCTTCTTCAGCGTTTTTAAAGGGGTTAACGAGTCCAATGCACTGTACCTCCTTGGTGGACTTGGAAATTAGTGCCTTTCTCTTTGTTCCGGAACCGACCCCTTGAGTGGGGGAGGAGACCTGGAGAAGACACAAAATAACGTCTTTGTTCCGGAACCGACCCCTTGATTGGGGGAGGAGACCTGGAGAAGACCGCGTAAAACAGTCCTTTTAAGGGCTAAATTAACGTCTTTGTTCCGGAACCGACCCCTTGAGTGGGGGAGGAGACCTGGAGAAGACACAAAATAACGTCTTTGTTCCGGAACCGACCCCTTGAGTGGGGGAGGAGACCTGGAGAAGACCGCGTAAAACAGTCCTTTTAAGGGCTAAATTAACGTCTTTGTTCCGGAACCGACCCCTTGAGTGGGGGAGGAGACCTGGAGAAGACACAAAATAACGTCTTTGTTCCGGAACCGACCCCTTGAGTGGGGGGGAGACCTGGAGAAGACCGCGTAAAACAGTCCTTTTAAGGGCTAAATTAACGTCTTTGTTCCGGAACCGACCCCTTGAGTGGGGGAGGAGACCTGGAGAAGACACAAAATAACGTCTTTGTTCCGGAACCGACCCCTTGAGTGGGGGAGGAGACCTGGAGAAGACACAAAATAACGTCTTTGTTCCGGAACCGACCCCTTCAGTGGGGGAGGAGACCTGGAGAAGACACAAAATAACGTCTTTGTTCCGGAACCGACCCCTTGAGTGGGGGAGGAGACCTGGAGAAGACCGCGTAAAACAGTCCTTTTAAGGTCTGAATTAACGTCTTTGTTCCGGAACCGACCCCTTGAGTGGGGGAGGAGACCTGGAGAAGACACAAAATAACGTCTTTGTTCCGGAACCGACCCCTTGAGTGGGGGAGGAGACCTGGAGAAGACCAACTTGCTGAAAAAGGAAATAGGCCTCTAGGGGAACCCGCCTTCTTCAGCGTTTTTAAAGGGGTTAACGAGTCCAATGCACTGTACCTCCTTGGTGGACTTGGAAATTAGTGCCTTTCTCTTTGTTCCGGAACCGACCCCTTGAGTGGGGGAGGAGACCTGGAGAAGACACAAAATAACGTCTTTGTTCCGGAACCGACCCCTTGATTGGGGGAGGAGACCTGGAGAAGACCGCGTAAAACAGTCCTTTTAAGGGCTAAATTAACGTCTTTGTTCCGGAACCGACCCCTTGAGTGGGGGAGGAGACCTGGAGAAGACACAAAATAACGTCTTTGTTCCGGAACCGACCCCTTGAGTGGGGGAGGAGACCTGGAGAAGACCGCGTAAAACAGTCCTTTTAAGGGCTAAATTAACGTCTTTGTTCCGGAACCGACCCCTTGAGTGGGGGAGGAGACCTGGAGAAGACACAAAATAACGTCTTTGTTCCGGAACCGACCCCTTGAGTGGGGGAGGAGACCTGGAGAAGACCAACTTGCTGAAAAAGGAAATAGGCCTCTAGGGGAACCCGCCTTCTTCAGCGTTTTTAAAGGGGTTAACGAGTCCAATGCACTGTACCTCCTTGGTGGACTTGGAAATTAGTGCCTTTCTCTTTGTTCCGGAACCGACCCCTTGAGTGGGGGAGGAGACCTGGAGAAGACACAAAATAACGTCTTTGTTCCGGAACCGACCCCTTGATTGGGGGAGGAGACCTGGAGAAGACCGCGTAAAACAGTCCTTTTAAGGGCTAAATTAACGTCTTTGTTCCGGAACCGACCCCTTGAGTGGGGGAGGAGACCTGGAGAAGACACAAAATAACGTCTTTGTTCCG
Source organism: Pardosa pseudoannulata (assembly GCA_032207245.1). NCBI lineage: Eukaryota > Metazoa > Arthropoda > Arachnida > Araneae > Lycosidae > Pardosa > Pardosa pseudoannulata. Next base: position 176,607,976 of record CM063510.1, on the reverse strand, counting down.
GAACCGACCCCTTGAGTGGGGGAGGAGACCTGGAGAAGACCGCGTAAAACAGTCCTTTTAAGGGCTAAATTAACGTCTTTGTTCCGGAACCGACCCCTTGAGTGGGGGAGGAGAGCTGGAGAAGACACAAAATAACGTCTTTGTTCCGGAACCGACCCCTTGAGTGGGGGAGGAGACCTGGAGAAGACCGCGTAAAACAGTCCTTTTAAGGGCTAAATTAACGTCTTTGTTCCGGAACCGACCCCTTGAGTGGGGAGGAGACCTGGAGAAGACACAAAATAACGTCTTTGTTCCGGAACCGACCCCTTGAGTGGGGGAGGAGACCTGGAGAAGACACAAAATAACGTCTTTGTTCCGGAACCGACCCCTTGAGTGGGGGAGGAGACCTGGAGAAGACACAAAATAACGTCTTTGTTCCGGAACCGACCCCTTGAGTGGGGGAGGAGACCTGGAGAAGACCGCGTAAAACAGTCCTTTTAAGGGCTAAATTAACGTCTTTGTTCCGGAACCGACCCCTTGAGTGGGGGAGGAGACCTGGAGAAGACACAAAATAACGTCTTTGTTCCGGAACCGACCCCTTGAGTGGGGGAGGAGACCTGGAGAAGACCAACTTGCTGAAAAAGGAAATAGGCCTCCAGGGGAACCCGCCTTCTTCAGCGTTTTTAAAGGGGTTAACGAGTCCAATGCACTGTACCTCCTTGGTGGACTTGGAAATTAGTGCCTTTCTCTTAGGTATCAACTAGCAAGTGTGGTGAACTAAGCTAATAGGAACTTATATTACTTTTAAAGGAAGTTGTTTTCTTTGTGCATAACTCTCAAAATTCGTCACAGTGCAGTTCGAGTTATTGGTTTATGTATATATTTCTATTAAAAGCTTATTATAAGGATATTCAGTTTTTATTCTTGAGTTTCCTTTAACCCTGAGTTGTACATCAATAAGATGTGAAAGTGTGTGCAAAATAAAAGTGTTAAAATTTGACAATAGTTTCAAAGAACTGCTTACTAAATATTCCGGTGAAAATTCAGTTTGGTCAAAATTTTGCAGCCTACGAGATTTATTCAATATTTCTATTAATATGTTTGTTTTTCATAGTAATTTTAAACCTTTAATTGAAATATTTAGTACCCAGATCGAAGGCTTGGTGAAAGGCAGTTAGTATTTATATATTTTGCATGTATGGAGGTGTATATATGTAATATACACAGAGTATATATATATATACAGACATGTATGTATAATTT
>CM063510.1:176594314-176606634 GCA_032207245.1 Pardosa pseudoannulata | reverse complement strand
TAACGCCGAAAGGCCACTAAAAAGATGAAGAAATTGCAGATTTGGTGGTTTTTTAATAGAGGTGTTAGTAATTTTAGTTTAGGATTAAAGCGTTAAGTTTTTACATTACATATATATATATATATATATATATATATATATATATATATGTATATATAATTTTTTTCTAGGATTAAATTCTGGGAAAAATAAAATAAGTTAAGAAATTCTTTGAAAGTGTCTTCAATATCAAGGGATGGACTTCTAACAATTCAGTAGATGCACTCTCCGTAACGCAGGGTTCTCATGCTCCTTACAATCTTAATTTGTTACATTCCTTACAAAAAGGTTTCTTAAAACCTTTAATTTTTTTACTATGCTCTTAATTAATATATTTTTAACATAATTATCAAAATGTTTCTGAGTTAAAAAAAAATGAATGTGAGAATTATGAGTATGAAAAATAATGCGAAATTCATATTTATCAATGCATTATTGAGATATAGGTTCATATTTTCATGATAAAAGGGCTTATGTTATGTATTTCAAAAGGGCGCATGTTATTTATCTATATATTAGTTAAATCTGAGCAAAGAGTTATAAATATGAATAAGTTTCCTTTAACCCTATTATTCTTTTTCACTTAGGTCTTTCAAAAAAGTTAAAAGATTTCTTAACCTTAGAACACAATCTTGAGACATTTTGTAATTTAAATACTAAACTGTTCAAAGTTCAAAATAACTTTAATGTGCAATAAATCCTTTTTTATAGTGAAAGCAGATGTATATCTGTTATTTTATTCTATCTTCATTACAGGTAATTGATTTTATTTTTGATGGAATATGTCATGTATATATGATTATATATGTAATATGATATATCTTATTTATCTAATTGTATAATGGTATATAGGATTATAATTATGCCAAAGCAATCAAAATGAAATGTTATTATTTTTAGAGATCCTAAAGGAGCTACTGAATATGCCAAGCAAACTATTGCAGATTTATTGTGTAACAGAATCGACATATCCCAGTTAGTCATAACGAAAGAGTTGACTAAAACAGATAAGGATTATGCAGCAAAACAAGCACATGTGGAATTAGCACATAGGTAGCCAGCCATATTTCAATAAGTTTAATATCGTTTTTTCTAGTTATTAATTAATTCTAGTTAAACAAGTTTCTTGTGATTTTTAATTAGTGTTTTGAATCTTATTTATAGTTAAGTAGTTGTTTTATACTATCATAGACAATTAATGACAATAACTACAAATTGTTTATTTATTTTTAGAAACTTTTAAATTTTATCAAGAAATGGGGGTCATATTTTCAAAATTTATATATCATTACATCAAATATATATATATTGATAAATTCAAATCTTTTCTTGAAAATCTTGTTCAATAACTTGGCAGAAGAAAAAATATTTCTTTGTTGGTAGTTTTAAGAATTGTTGATTTTATTGTAGTCAGCATCTTAAACAATGAAATATTTGAAATAGGAAACTACTTAATTTTGAATTAATATCTTAGTATGTTATATGAACATAGATATGTGTGTATGTATGTATGTATACAAATAAATACATGTCAGTTTTCATCATTTTATTTTGTAGAAAAAATTGTATATTAGTGTAAATCCTGCAGAATTCTGTATATGCATAAAATAATTAAATAGCTGTTACATACATTCACATAGTTAAGCATCTTTTTTATTGCAAGCTAGATTAAAGTAAATGGCAATCTTTTACCCTGTAGAATATTTCATTTTTATAAATGTTGGAATGCTTAATATTATAGGGAAATAATTTTAATGAAATTAATATTGCTATTTTACTACTCTTCCAAGATTTATATATATATATATATATATATAACAGAAGAGCCTTATAACAACCTTATTAACTATATATATATATATATATATATATATATATATATATATATATATATATATATATATATATATATATATATATATATATATATATATAATATATATATATATATATATATATATATATAACAGGAGAGCCTTATAACAGCCTTATTAACTATATATATAATTTTAAATTTTCAATCACATCCTCAAGATAACTACTCTAACTTCCTGTACTTTGATAATATAACTGTGTTATTGAAAACCAATCATTTCCTGTCCATTTAAATCTACTCAGTATACTGACTCTGTATATCTACTCTACTGTATTCTGAGTAAGGCTTTGTTCTGCCTCCCCCGTCTTCACACATGGAGAGTTCCATGGCAGTGTCCTAGTGGACTGTGGCATGAACTACAGAGAACATTTCCTTCTAGAGAGAGCAATATGCTCAACTGCACCTAACCGAAGCACTGCAACAATTAGTGTTCTTTCTCTTTATATTTAAATTTTGAGGAATTAAAATGTTAAATACTACTTAGATCCAGAAAATGGTACAATGATGTACATTGTAAGAGCACCTTAAGCACACTAAGAGTACAAATAATCTAAATGCTTTGGAGGTTTTATTTAACATTTCAATTCATTAAAATGTAAATAAATATATATATGTGCCTTATTTAAGTGGAAGAATACTTATTGGGGTATAGTGTTTCAGTTGTTATATGGTATATTATTGGAAATAATTGCTGTATGTGAGAAAGAAACAATTGAAATATTAAAATTTGTTTGTTTTCAGGATGCGAAAACGTGATCCCGGCAGTGCCCCCAATCTTGGTGACAGAGTGCCTTACGTTATTATTGCTGCTTCTAAAAAGACGGCTGCTTACATGAAGTCAGAAGATCCTATTTATGTATTAGAAAATAATATACCTATAGATACACAGTATTACTTAGATAATCAAATATCAAAGCCACTTCTCCGCATATTTGAACCTATATTAGGGGAAAAGGCTGAATCTATTTTATTGTGTAGGTATTCATTTCCTTTGTATTGTGTTTTATTAAATTGTTGTATGTTTCTTTTTTACTATACATTAATCAAATTTTTTATAATATTTTCTGTAAATGTATTCATTAATTTTTTTTACCATTTTGTAGGTGGTGAGCATACTCGTACTAAAATTGTAGTTACTTCAAAGATAGGGGCCTTGTCTGCTTTTACAAAAAAGAAAAGCACTTGTATTGGATGTCGTTCTTTACTCGATAAAGAAGGTGAGATTACATTTTGTTTAAAAGTTTTTATGTTAATGTATATTACATCTTCATTAATATAACTGTTGTGAAAATATTTACATGTTACCATAATGTTGTTTTTATGGAAAATTTTCACACTGACAAGATTTGTGTGTTTTTATGGCCCATATCATTCTAACAATATTTTGTTCATCTGAATCTACTTTAGTTATATAACAAGTTTTAATGGACTGTGTAAATAGTTGAGGTTTTTATTTTGACTGTGTCTCTAACTGACCTATTTTGTTTTATAGATGCTGCTGTTTGTGATCATTGCAAATGTCGCGAAAGTGAAATTTACCAGACAGAGGTTAGTTGTTGATTGAAGTTTATTAAACATTTTTATTGTCTTTTGATTATTTTACGGGGCCAAAGATTATTTCTAATTCTGTATCTAACAAACTAAAAATTAATAATTCTCACCAATATTTCTATTACTCTCAATCAGTTTGAAGCAAATTTCTTAATCCATTTTTGAACTGCTCCCCATACACTAGGACTTAGAAATTTGGTGGTTTGATATAGCTTCAATGCCAATACTGGGATGAATCATAAAAGCATATCACTTTGGTTAATTGATATATAATTTCTAATTTATAAAATAACAATTTCTAAATTTTTGATGCTATCTATTGGTTAAGCTTTTATCAATAATTGCTTTTCAATGTTAATAAATTAGAAATACCTTAAAAACCAGTAGAGTAGAAAATAATCATATGTATGCAATCAATACTTCAATGTGGTGAAAGAGTTAAAAACTAAGTACAGTCAGTACCGGCTATAGGGTCAGTTTTCTAAAGTCCCATCTCACTTAATAGGGAACATGCACACCACTTATTACAGTCATCTTTTTACCACTTATATGGTCAGTTTCATGTTTTCAAAGAGTTTCCGTTTTATTTTTCTTTTCATTTATTTTAAGAAATCTGTGCAAAATCGGAGAGGACTTGAGTTCAAGCCTTTATTGTCCTCCATTTCCCCCTTTCTTGCTTGTGTAGACTCATCGTCGGAGTTTTCTACCTCTCTCAGTTCTCGACCCCCCCACTGATAACAAGTGGACATGTGTCTGTTTATGGGTTGAAGTTATCGCTGTCATACATTACCTCAGGTGTTATTCTACAAATTCCGAAGCAGCAGATGAGCATTTAAAAGCTATAACGGACTTAGAAAGAGCTGTGTTAACAACCAACCAAAGGAAGCAAACTTGTATATCTGATTATTTTTAAATATATTGAACATGAATGTACGTATGTATGTGTTCTGTACTTTGATTAGTAACGTAAGCTAATAAATTCTCCTCCCCCCCCCCCAAAAAAAAAGCATATTTTTAATGTAGTTTTTACTTTTGAATTAATTTTTAAAATGTTTTTAAAAGTATAATTATTTGTTTATTAGGTGAATATAATCCTTCTGTAATTCAATAGGGTTGTATTGTTATGCATATAGGGTCTGCTGAGCTAACCATATAACCGATACAGACTGTATTTGAAAAATTGATTCTCAAGGAATTAAAAATGTACGGAAAATGACTCCTACAGAAACTAAAGTGTTATTCATGATAAGTTAAATCGGGGATTTACAACTTACTAGTTGTAAATCCCCGATTTAACTTATCATATTTATCATAGTACATGGAAATTTAATATTTATGATCGTGGGTCTCACTTTCATAATTGGCTGAGTCTGCAAGTAAGATTACCAGTAAGAAATAATATGCATAGTTTAATTAGAACAAAGATTTAGTCATTTTAGTTAGAAACCCCTGTATTATAAAATATATTTCTGACCACTCTTGACTAATTTGTACATTTTAAATGTAGAAATAAACATGCAAAAGTAAGAAATCATAATAAGTTTTTTATTTTTATTTATTTATTTATTTTAAGTTTAAGCAAAATAATTATTTTTGTTATAAGACTCAATTTACAATTGCTTTAATCAATTAAAAAAATTAGAGGGAAATTAAAAATACATGAAAAGGTATCATACCCCAAACAACTAAATTTTGAAGATGATCACTCACTTCAAATCAAATATGCACTGTCATTTTATTTGAATTAATTTTGGCAAATGATTTTTTAAAAAATCTAAAGACAGAAATTTACGTAATTAAAATAAAATTATAAGAGGGATATTTTAGGGAAGTATTGTGGATGGACATCTGTATCAAACAATGCCTTTAATTGTTATCAGAGAATAAAACAAAGATAAAGTTGCAAGTTGAATTTTGTGAAATATATATAATATTCAAAATACTTAAGCATTACCAGTTTGAAACTCCTGTATTAGGTAGACAGTTTCAGTGTGCACAAAACTTTATTTTTTAATCAAAAAACTATTTATTCCATAAAAATTAATTTTCAGTACATTTTCATTTCTTACTGGTCAAAAGAAAAAATTAAAAAAAAAGTTCTTTTTTTAAATTTGTTTATTTTATAGAAGTGTTTTTTATTTAGTACTTTATAAATTGTTATTATTAGTGATATCTCTATTGTAAGCCATTTGATGGTTTATTTAAAAAAAAATGTTTGTCTCTATTTCTGATTATAAGTCAAATGCTGTATTTAACTTTTTGAGTGCTGAAAAGTTTTCTTATATATATGCGAATAGTGTAGAATGAAATGCATAGTCATTTTTTTGGAAAACAATAGAAATGGTTATAATTAACACTAATTATGTAACAAGTCGTTTTTACTAACAAAAATATTTTTTATTCTCACTTATGACAAGAATGTTTTGCTGCACAAATTGCACAAATTCCTTTTTGACGTAGAGCACCCATTAAGTTGGATTGTCTAATTCCATTATCATTTTTTTACTGCATACATCCCATTGTCACAAGTTTCACCCAGGCTATTTTTCTAAAGAAAACTTTGTACTTATGGGTCGTCTCCCTGTGGCATTTTTGCTTGCCTCCTCTATAACATCCATAATGATCAATATAACACTCGTTGAAAAAGTGAAAACAGTTTCTAATTTCTATACAACAACAACAAAAAAAAAATTTTTACTACAAGTAAATTAAATAAAACCGGCTCATTTTGTCTTCCGTACCCCCATCCACGGCTCTACTGCATGACTATTTACCACTGTATTTTATTTTAATTTTTATATTATTAAAAATCACAACGGAGTAAAGTGAATACAAATTTCGATTGATATGAATCAACTGCTCTCAATAGATGCGAAAATTATACTAACAAAGAGCAGCATCTGCATTTTTGGTACAAAACAAGAGAAGGGCTATTGTGCTTCTCTGCATTTTTGGCACATAACAAGCAAAGTGCGATAGCACCTCACCGCACTCAAACAGTTAATACTACAAGATTCAGTTTTACCTTACTACATGAAGAATATTCATATTTCTTGTAGTGTTTTCTTTGTAGTTTAAGCAAAAGTTAATATCAGAATGTGAAAGAAAATGTTGTTGTCAATATTATGTAGTAATGTATTTGTTCTCTTCAGATGTCTTATCTCAATTCATTTGAAGAAAAGTTTGCCAGGTTATGGACTGAGTGTCAAAGATGTCAAGGCAGTTTACATGAAGAAGTTTTGTGCACAAGGTATAGGAATTTCTAATAGAAATCCTCTCTTTAATTAGCTCTCTCTTTTTGGAGGTCTAATAGGGAACTATAAGGGTAAAGTCATGCTAATTCTAAAAATATGGAATCTGTGTAATTCTGTCTATTATTGCTGGTATCTAATCTAATTTTTTAGTTAATTTTGAAGTAAATGTTCTTTTACTGTGGAGAACCTTAATAACTGAAACCAAAGTATTGGTGCCAAGAGATATTAGTATAGATACAAATTTTGTTTGAGCATTCTGTTAATGTAGCCAAGCAGCACTTTTCCTCTCGACTTGATTTACAAAGATTTATTATGCAAAGTTTAAAAATTTTCTTCTGTATAAAATACAGCTCATATTACCCATCAATAGTGTTTCTGTCTAAAACTTGTTTAACTAGACCTGTAAATAAGGACTTGTGGGCTCATTTATGGGAACATGCCATATGATTTCTCAAAGTAATAATTTTCATCCTTTGTTATACTCATTTTTAAATACAATTGCAATCCCATGTTAAATTGGACTGTTACATTCAGTTAGCAACCATGTATCTACTAAATAAGTATATATAGATGGGATGATAAAATCTCAAATTTTTAGTTCTATTGTTCAATAATATAGTGAGAAGGACTGTTAAAGATCTCCTAATGGAGGAGACTTATAGGGCTTGGCTTAATTCTGGTAATCAAAGGCAGGCCAAGGAGCTTAACCAGGGATATCCCTGGATGAGGGCTAAAAAACTACTTAAGCTCAGTATTAATGAGCTAAGAGGGGGCACTGTTGCCTCAAGAGGCACCTTAACATTATTGGCATTGCGGACAGCTCGGTATGTAGGGGGTGCCATATGGCAGAGGAGAGTTCCTCACCCATTTTGTGTGAATGCGACTGCTACTATGCCAAGAGATTTGAATTTCTTGGATATCATTTTATCGAGCCGTAGGAGCTGATCCACTTCACGGTTCAATTGCTGCTTAGATGTATCTCAGCTATTGGTCTTTCTGAGACCTAATTGTTAATATTTCTTACCTTTGTGCTGGGACTTTTTGTTCCAGTGAATGGGGGAGGCGCAGTACAATAGGCCTTAGGTCACAGTGCTGGTGCCCTTATGGGCCACCCCACCCTAAATCTAATTGTTTAATAATTTTTTAGGAGTTTTTTACTGTGAAAAACTAGTTCTTATTTGTATTTCTGAAACTAAGCTTCGTAAAGTACATTAACAGTCGGGTCAGGGCATTAAATTCTCTCCAACATTAGAAAGAACTTGAGGTAGAAGTTCTTTTCAAAATTCCATTTCAGCTATGGTAACTTTGAAATCTAGATGGCACTACCACACATCCTTCAAACAAGAAAGTAGTTGCTAATCTGGCTGATAAACACAATATCATAAACAATATTGTGTAATTGTAACAATATTGTATAACACAGTAAAAGACAAGGTTCCTAAAAAATAATCTTTGGCTATTTGTGTGGTCTTGGTCATCAGATTATTACAAAAATGACTTTGCTAAGGCTTAAGGTTTGGTTGAATCACGCAGATCTATTGAGAAGCCACAAAAGGCTAGAGAACTGCAAGGGATAGATTTTACACATGGGAGAAATAGAAGTAATCTTTTTATATTTAATCCAAATAGGATTTAATATAAAAAGATTTAGCATAAATAAAATGTATTTGATATTCAAGATATAAAGATCTTATTCTAAGAAGGCAACATCTAAGAGGGAGATGATTCCTCAAAAGAAATTACCAGAATTTTTTTTTTTCAATTTTAAAATTAACGGGGATTTTACTGCTTGAAATTTACTAACAGTACATTAAATCTAATATTGGTAATATGCGATTAATCATGTGTTATATTCAACAATTTTTAGTTGAGAATTTTTGATTAAGTATGTTCTCAATTTGAGGGATTTTTTATTTAGAGGGCTAATCACATCTGACACAATCAATAGTCTCAATTTCTGTAATTTTACTTGTGCTTGCCCCCGTCATTTAAATTTATGAAAGTAATATATTTTATTTTATCTTTTGTAGCCGTGACTGTCCGATATTTTACATGAGAAAGAAAGTTCAGAAGGATTTAAGTGATCAAGAAAAATTAATTCAACGATTTGGGAGTATTGCATGGTAAATTGTGTGCTTAAAAAAGTTTCATGTCTCATCTGTACATATTAATGTATATATTTTTTTTAATAAAATTTGTTTAATTTGCTAACAGCATTGCAGAAGTCATTTGAACAAGTTTTTTGTCAATCTGAGGTCAGAGAAACTCAAATTGGGTTTTTCTTGTATTCCCACTTGAAAAACACTCACTTTCTGACAAAATGGTCCCTTTTTTTTTCCTAAAAGAAGTTGCTGTATTACTTTGATCGTTTATACTTAGAAATAAAATGTTTATAATTATTACAGACACCGCAGCACTCCTTTTCTCCTTATTATGCGGCATACCTCCTTTTCTTACTTTTTTCTTTCTCAACATTTATGGAGTTATGTAACAGTGTAAGATCTCACACATCGTTTTTCCCAAGTTTTGATAGCATTTATGTTTTTCTAATATTTTCTTTCTGTAGAACATTCATCCCCCCCCAAAAAAAAATAAGTAAATAAATAAAATAAAGAGTCTAATGTAGCCTTCACACTATGGCCAATTGTTCACCACTTCCTGATGGTGACCTTGGACGATGGTTCACAGGTTGCATCCACACGCTGAACCACTCAATGACCCGTGGTTTTGTCCATAGGGTCTACCGCACACTTAAGTTGCGCATCTGGCTGCCTTTGATCTTTGGAGAAAAACCGCCTCCGAAGCCATCGTCCGACAAGGCTATTTTATCGTCTGCCAACATCGATCACGATAAGCCATACCTCTTCCAGACGGTGGTGATGGCTTGCAGTGGACCATAGTGTGGAGGAGCTTTTAGGCTATTTATTGGTAGTGTAGGTGTTTGAAAGTTAAGGAATAACGATTAAAGTGTTAAAACTAATGAGGAGACCCGAATTTTGTCGAATGCATTGTCGCGAAATCTGTTTAACCCTTTCTGATCAAGAAAAAAAAAAAAAAAAAAAAAAGATAAAAAAGACATTTCCATAAAAAAAAAAAAAAAAAAAAATTCAAAATAAAAAAAATTCAAAAAAATTAACTAAACTTTAAATAAAAAAAAAAAATTCAGATTCAACAATTCTTCTCTGTCCAGTAAAAATTGCATTACGCAGGTTCAAAAGTCCGTGAGTTCAATGTTTAGGAAAAGATATTATTAAATTGATTGTTAGAGAGGAAAAAATTTTAGAAAAAAAAAAAAATTTTTTTTAATATTTATAAAAAATTTTCAAAAGTTTTTTTTTTTTTTTTTTTTTTTTTTTTTTCACTTCCGAACGTTCAGTGAATACTAGTTAGAATGTTTAGAATTTCACTAAAAATTACGAATTGTTTTTTTTTTTCAAGAAAGTGCATAAAAAAGAGAAAAAAATACGGTAATTTTTTTACTGGAAATTCAAGATTCTAGAAAAAACATTATGAACTCTTATCCGAAACTAATGTTAGATATTTCTCAAAATAATTAAGGAAAACAGGGATTGAAAGTTTTAGATCAAACGTTTAATTTCCTATTTATAAATTATTTTTTCAAATTTCGGAAAAAAAATTTCTTGTATTCAGTATATCACTTCTGAGAACAACGATTAACATTTTTGTCGATTGCTCCTACAACAACACAAACAAAAAATTGCATTACGCAGGTGTTCAATTTAGCAGATGCACTGAGTTCAATGTTTAGCGAAAAGCTATTATTAAATTGATTGTTTAGAGAGCGTGTTTTTTTTTTTCCCAAGAGCCTAATGCGTTAGCACTCATTTTTGTATATTGCTCTGGATGTAAAAGTTTTAAAAGTTTTTTTTTTTTTTTTTTTTTTTTTTTTTTTCTTTTTTTTTTTTTTATTTTTTTTTTTTTTTAATTTTTTTTTTTTTTTTTTTTAATCATTTAAAAAAAACAAATTATTCACAAACTCCCTCTGTGTTGGATGCGTCAGAAATGTTTAATTTCACTAAAAAATTACGAATTTTTTTTTTTTAAAATAGAAAAATGCTGAAAGTTCCATGTAAAAAGGCGAAAAAGTAATTGAAATTTACTAATTTTCCTATTATTCGAAGTACATAAGAAAAGATAATTTTATGGAACTCTTAACGAGAACTAATGAAAATTTCTCAAAATAATTAAGGAAAACAGGGATTGAAAGTTTAGAAGAAGGAAAAAAAAATACATTTAAAGCAAATTTAGTCCAAACTTTAATATCTATATTCAAATCGTTTTACGCACATTATTTAGTTTATAAATTATGAAGATTCAAAATTCTATAATCTTTTAGAACACGTTAATTTTTTGACTTCAGAAACATACTTAAATGTGTAATTTAAAACACTGAACAACAACAAAAAAAAAAGTATATTAGACAGGATAAATTTGTATAATGAAAAACACCATTCAGAACTCGAAATCTATTTGGAGCGAAAACAGCTTACTACGAAAAAGGAACCTATTTCCTTATCCTTTTTTTTTTTTTTTTTTTTTTTTTTTTTTTTCCCTCCCCTTTTTGCACGCTTACCTCCTTTTGCTCCCTTACTTTTTTTTGTCTTTTTTCGCTTTTGGTATCGACTATGACTTACGACATGTATACGCTAACTAGTTTTATTAATGTTTTCGCACTGCGTATTCTGAAAAACAACTATTCACTCCTTTTTATTTCATTTTTTTTAAATTTGATTCAACAGCAGCGATAAAAAGATTTTTTTCTGGTTCTTATTTTTGCCTTTGGTAAAAATTGAAAACGGTAACGTAAACCATAAGATTGATCAAACAAATGAATCGAACGAGTGCCAAAAAATTAACGAAACTCCCCTCATGGGATGCGTCAGAAATATTTTTAATTTTTTACAGTCATTCTTTTCACTTTATATAAATTTTTTAATGTCAAAAAACAAATTTAAAAAATATAAACAAAATGCTGAAAGTTCCATGCATTTATGGCAGCAATTAAAAAAGATATCGAAAAATAATGAAATATCTACCATTTAAAAAATCATTTTAAATCCTTGAAGGTAATGGATTTGAAAATACGAGGAGGGATATCTATCTAATGAGGCTAAATATTAGACACACATGAGTCCACATCACGAACAGACCTGAAACATTCATGGCAAAATAATTCGAATGCATCACACGAAAAACAAAAGACTACGAGTTCAAAAAAGATTAGAAAACACTAAAGGTATATATTGACATAAATAAATCATGTATAACATATTCTCCATTATTTTTGGTTTGCACAAAAAGAGAGATCGATAAATAGATTGTATCAGGGGCGGCAAATTGGGTTTAATACGTTTATGAAGAATAAGATTCTTTTAATCTTATGAAAAATTAATATGTTGAATTTTAATAATATAGAGTGGACTATATATATTTTGACACCGGGATTTCGATAACAATAAACGATATGTGATACATTTACCCCTCCCCCCTTTCATTCACACGACTAAATTTCAAAACAAAATGATATTATATTTATGTACTGTATATCATCCTTTGAAAAATAAGATTGTATATAATTT
>CM063510.1:176549314-176589314 GCA_032207245.1 Pardosa pseudoannulata | reverse complement strand
AACTGTTCCAGATATTCAATTGTTTCTAGATCGTGGCGGTACACTTTGTCTTTTAAGAGGCCCCACAGAATAATATCGCAGTTTAGATTTTTCCAGACTTCAGTGTCATCTGTTGTGGAACATTAAAACTCATTTTGAAAGTTTTCTGCCTGAAAATCGACTATTGTCCCAACATATTGCATAAACTGTGAATTTCTATCACTGTCCGTTTAGTTTTTTATTGTTTTTCAAATATCCCGGCCATTTTTTAAACACCCTGTTTGATTAAAATATATATATATAATATTATAATATATATATAAATATAATATTGCAACAGAGAGAGATCGATAAATAAATTTGTATGAATATATGTGGATCCTGATGGCTTGAATACACAATTAATATTACAATACAAAACGTTTAATTGAAATATAAGTATGGTAAGTATGTATGAAACATCAAATTCCGTCTTTTAACATCTAATAACAAAACATCAAAAAGGAAGCTCAAGTCGTCTGAATGCTATCTATATTTTTTATACCTGCGTTTCCAGTGTCGAGAGTTATTGTTGACAAACTTCAAAAGGAAAATAAATTTATATATATATATATATATATATATATATATAAATATATATATATATATATATATATATAATATATATATATATATATATATATATATATATATATATAAATTAAATATTATATGTATTTTTTTGTTGTGATTTTTATAAAATCAAGAAATCATATTTTAAATAATATTTTAAGAACCATACTTAATAGATATCCACCACGTCTAAATGTTAATTTTTTTGTAATAATTAAGTTTATATATCGTGCAAATGATTAAATTTTCACGATCTGGATTGAAAGAAAAACCATTATGAATACGATTAAATTGTAACCCGAAAATATTTAATTGTTTATCTTTATTACTTGGTTTGCAATCGAATTAGCTGATTCTCGTTAATCTGTGTAATTTGTTCCGAATATTTTTTTTATCTTTTGGCAACAAAAATCTCTATTTAAAAATATTCTTTCAAACTAAAAATGTTGCTTATGTTTGATTCCATAATATTTATTTTTACTTTTTTAATCTTACTAAAAAAAATAAATCAGTATTAATATGGTGAAGATTTGAATTATTTTAAATACAGATTTTTGAGTATGTTATTTAACTTATTATGCTATTGTTTGCAGCAAATATAATAAATCAATTGTATGCAAAAAATATAATTTAATTTCGAACGCATTTTTAAATTAAAAAATGCTTAATTTCTAAGTCTTATTTTTTTTTTAAGTTTTTTATATTTGATATTCGAAATCTTCTATGAAAATCATAAATCGTATTAATCGTTCATAAATGAAACATAACTGCAGCGTTTTTTCTTCTCTTTTTCCTTTTTTCTAAAATTTCCTTTATCCTTATTTTTACGGCATTCCTGCTTAATTCGGCTATTTGCCTTTTATTTTTTTTTTTTCTTTTCATTCACTTTTATTCGTTTCTACCCTTCTCAACATTTAGAGTTGTGTAATGGTGGAACGGATTACACACATCGTCTTTCCCATGTTTAAATAACATCTTTGTTTTTCTAGCATTTTCTTTTCTAATATTCACCCCCCCTCGAAATAAGTCAGGCTATTTATGGCTTTACAGGTGTTTGAAAGTTATCAAATAAAAAAAAGTGTCAAAATCAATAATTTTTGATTATTCAAAATTGTTTGATCAACCCGTTTTCTGAACCCAAGAGGAACCGTTACTCCAATCCTGTGTGCTTAAAAATTCCATATCGAATATTGATTCTAAAAAAACAGATTTTTTTCAGAAATTAAAAAAAAAAAAATAAGGGAAGAAGCCATTTTTTTTATCTCATATATGTATAAATTTTGACGATAATCTGAAAGTCTTCTGTTTTTTTCTCTTTGCGGCGTCCACAATTTTTTTTCTGACAAGAGTAGGAAAGTGTTATCAGTCAATGCTCGCAACACGTGCTTCAAGGTCAAAAAGCCGTGTGACGCAATATAAATGAAACATATAGAACTCGTGTGGTTCTAGTTATAAAAGTACAACTAAGCCGTAATTCTATGTTTTTGGTAAAAAAAAAACAACCGTTGTCTGGATTTCGATTCCGGAAAATGCGCATTTTTAAATGGACCATCATAGTTAATAGTGCAATCATAATATGGGGCTCTCAAACAGTAGAATTATGTTTTAACAACCTGCGTACTTTCTTTATAGATATCTTCCGAACTCACGTGCATGTAGACCGATCGTAATACTGTTTTATATATCGGTATTCAGTTAATATCGCGGTAACAGTATTGCGTGTGCATTGAAGTTGATGAAAAATCATAACTTTTAATGGCAATCCCGATAAAAATCAGCCCTATAGCTGAATCGGTAGGACGCGGCCACGGGTTCGAATCCCGCTCTTTGTTCGTAGCTGTTCAGAATCGTAGTAATTAAGTAGTAAATTCCGATGTCTTTAGCCGTCGGGTAACATAAAAGAAAACACTAGCGCTCTCAGACCAAACTAAATGGTTACAAATCTGTTAGTCTAAAGTACAATTCGAACCCCCTGGCTCAGATACCGGAAAAAATCCCGTCCTATTCGATCATCGTCCCGAAATATTACTATTTAAAAAAAATTTTTTTAACTGTCCACTTAAAAAAATAGCCTTATACAGTGCATATATTATTTAAATCATGAGTTTTTAGACATTGATTAAAATTAAATCTAATGATAATTATTGTATCTTTCCAAACTATTAAGGTATAGATTTTATTGCTATTTTAGAAATTCTGCAGTCACAAAGTTAAAAATTTGATATCTAAAATGCGCATTTATATAATTAATTTTAACTTAAGTACTTGTTTATATTGATAAAAAGTTATTTAGATACTTTCATATTTCATATTTAGACACTTGTTTTTGTATTAAGTAAATCAGAACATTAATTTTTAATAGTTATTCAACTACTTTTTTTTTTGCATTTTCTCCTTTTTTTCCCCAAAATTTTGACTTCTGTGTCTGTGATATAATGATTGATTTCTCACTTATACACACTCTCTTTTGTTCATGTTTTTGTTGAACCTAATGTAATAACCATTATTTTATCTGATATGTTTCTGATAAGAGGTGCTTAAAAAGTTTGAATGGTGCTTAATTTTTTCCACTAAAAAAGTGTACCAACCATGTTTATCACTTTAACACCTACCGTCTTATTCTAGACACCACTGACAACAAAAAATTTAAATAGCAGTTTATCCTAATAAAGTTGCCCCCCCCCCTCATGTCGGAAACTGACATTCCGATATGTGCCATTCGTTTAATCATCGTTATGTCCAATTTGATGAACATATTTCACCGTTTGGTCAATTGGTACAAAAAATGATATTTAAAAAAAACCGCAGGGGGGTAACTTTATGGATTATTAAAAATTATTGTATAAACATGAACGATGCATCATTCGAAAGAACATCGTTAGATCAGATTTCATCAATCCTCTTTGGCGTTTGGTCAACACCGGAAGTGCTCCAAAATCGTCCACAAAGGTACCTTAAAACCAGAAAGTTCCCCTCATATTAAATTTCCATATTAATAAAAATGAAATCGGTACCTCATTCTTAATATATTTTCGTTTTAATTCTACCTTATTTAGAATTAAGAGTTAAAGGAGGAAGAAATTTACTGGACAGCTGTTTTTCGAAACCCGAATTGCTACTGAAATACAGGTATTTTTCCGAATTCTTTCTGCTAGATTTTAAAACATTTTTACTTAAAGAGAACACTTGAATTTCTTCAATGTTTTGCAGCAATGTTAATTTTACCAAACGAAAATTTAAAAAAACTATTGTATCGTCGTATCATTAAAGAACATTTTGTAATATAACTATCCCTATTTTTGTTGAGGGTAAATCGAATGTGTAAACTGCCTTATTTATTCTATATCTGTGTTCCGTGTATGGGGGTGAAGTTGATGTTTTAAAGCGTCTCCGTTGTCATGTTGAAATACTGTTAATTTCTGATCCCTATTCATTGCAGAGTAATAAATTTCCAGACCTTTTCTTCTCGCCCCCCCCTTTCCAAAATGACCCTGTAATTCGACTTATAGTCTTGGAACTAACCAGAAGGATGATTAGCTGTGCTATACGTAACGTGACCAGATGTCTCGTTTTGAACGGGACTGTCCCGGTGTCCCCGAAATGGACTATGGGACTCAAAATTGTTCCGTTTTCAGAAACCGCGAGAAAACTTGTGTGATTTCTAATTAAAAAAGTGTTAGTGTTTACTGTAGATATGTTCATATGGCTTTTTCAGATCGATGTATTTATGTTGTGGTGATCGATATTACCGATTTTAAGACAAGAAAATTTAAAGTAATAAAACATTACAAAAAATGCATTTTAAAACGAAATCATAGTAGGTGGCATGATCATAAATGTACCGGCCTTTTTTACCGACTGGATGTATTAACTGAAAAGCAATATATTGACTGTAATAAAGATACTGAAGTTTTTGACGAATTTTCATTAACTTCTAATTACATTATATCTCAAAACGGATTGGAGTAATTTAAATGTTTCTACGGAAAACCGTTGGGTGGAAATATTCAAACACTTTTGTGCCAACGATCTTCAGCATAAAAACTTTTCTATTGTAATTGAATATATTTTATGTTTGCCTGCTCCAGTAGAAAGAGTATTTTCTATTATGAACAAATTGTGAACATCTGAGAAAACCCAGTTACAAATTTCAGTTCTAAAAGGCAGTGTTGATATTTAAGGTGAATATAAAATAGAACTAAACATTTTGGGTACCTATATTTTGTGAGTCGTAACTTTTAAGCCAACTAACTTTTTCCGAGTAACTTTGTCTGAGTACTTTGAGTGTTTTTTTCACTAACTACCTATGATTTGACTTAAATAAACCAATGTCCCGTATTGAGTCAAAAAATAAATGGTCACGTTAGCTATACGTTATCGGAGTGCGAGATGAGTCAATGGACATCTGCATGTTTTCTTTATCGTTCATTACTACATTGTTTTGTTGGATCTCTAGACAGCTGCGACGGCATTTTCTGGATGTTTCGGAAAAAGAAATGGCTCCAAAAGAAAGGAATTCATTCTTACTCCTGAAATTATTTGAATGGTCAATTTTTTTTTTTTTTTTTTTTTCAAAAACTCACCGGATTTTCAATTTGACTTTTCAATGATATTTAAGAAATATTAAATAACTCAAAAACTGTTTAAAATTATTTGCACGCTAAATATTCGTATTAATAAACTCGTGAAATATATCGGAATATATTGTTAGGGAAAAAAGAAAAAGTTTACATTTTAACAGATGTTCTATAGCAGTATTAAATAATTTGCCCTTAATTGTTTGCTGTATTCTAGTTTAAATACTTTATCTTCTGCTAATTCGGTTCATAATTTGAAATGAACTAAACTAAATGTTAAAAGCAGTATCTGGTATGGCTAACTCATGATTTTCTTGTATTCCTGTTAAATTATGTACTTAATAGTCTACCTTTAAGCTTATTTTATTTGAATGTGACATAGAATCTTCCAATTCCTTATAAAGTGGCCAGTTACACAGTTGCTGCAAGTATGTTTTTATTAATATAAAAATTTATACAATGCCAAATCAACAATGATTAGAATCGTATTCAACAATGAAATATTCGTTTTAGTTCAACAATGAATAGAGCTCAAGAACTGCCATTTATCAGAAACCAGTTGCATTTTTTGTTAGACCCCTCTAACGGAAACTGACTTATTGATGTATGTCAGTTATTTGATCATCAACAAATCCCACTTGATCCACATATTTCGTCGTTTGATCAATTGTTCAAAAAATATATTAAAAAAAAAAAAATGCGTGTGTGTGTGGGGGGGGGGGGTAATTTTATAGATTTTCTAAAATGATTACATAGATATGAACGATGAGACTCGAAATAGTTCTGTAAATTGACTTCAGTCCAGGCAATGATACCAGTCCAAAGAGATCTTTTATTAAGTATTTTCTGTAGTTCTTTTTAGAAACGGATGATGGCTGAATGGATAGGGCGCTCCCTTTCAGTACCGAAATTCTGGGTTCGAATCCCACTGCTGATACGAATTTGTAACCTTTTGGAATCGATAGATCCCGACTTAGCAAAATACTATGATCGCCGCACACTTATATTCTTAGTTATGTTAAAATTAGTAAAAATATTTATGTTTAATACGTATTTGAATGTACTATATAATACAGAATGATCTGAAATGTTACGGAAAAACTATTTTTTATTTGAAAATTGCTGTATTTTTGTGTTTACTAAAATTATTTTGTGTTGGTTTACGTTTTACTCCATGCCATATGAGCTGTTTTGGAGGTCAGCGGGACTAAAATGTCCAGTCATAAAAATTGTGGCCTGTCTATTTGATGCAGGTGGTTTTAGGGGAATATCAAGCACTCCCATTTTTAGAGAGGGAGTGGTTAGTCCAGCTCAGTTTTCTCACAGCATTCTTAATTAGTGTCATGTGGTGAGATACGTAGGGTCTTGCTGACCACCCAATACGTGTGTCCCCAAGTTGTATTTGGATGGCGACCTCCAAAACAGGCCGCGAAGATTAAATTTAAATCATGATTTAAAATTTAATGATCTTATATTTAGACATTGATTTATTGTAACTTATCTAAATATTACAAACGAAATATTTTTTATGTTTAAATTCTGTATAAGTAATATTTTCTATGTTTGTATCTTCCGTTTTACAACTGGGTCATTCTATATGAAATGAGAAAGAATAAAGAATGAACTATTGCTATATAGTAACCAATTAAGGTATGTTTTAGTTTGTACATAATGATACCTAAAATATTTTTGATTCAAAATTAAATTCTGCACTTTTAGGCATTTGAAGGTTTTGAATCAAAATAATACCAAATGCTCAATATTTTGATGTCCGTTATTTTTAAAATTACTTAAGGTACACAGAAGAGTTTTACATAACTGCACGCTTCTGAAAACTGGTCTGTGTTTATAACATAATGGCAATTTTAAGACATAGTTAATCTTCATAAGATTGAAGCCGAACGATGGTTAGGGTGCTGACCTTCGGAATCGGAGTTCGAATCCCACTATGACATAGATGTTGGTAGTTGTTCGGAATCGGCTTTAAGCAGTAGGCTCATTATCCCTCGTGTTGCAAAAAGTAGACCGTAGCACTCCAAAACCAAATCATATAATTGAAAAAAAAATGTCAATTTTGATTAAATGTTTTGATGACTAAAAGATTTTAATACATCTTTAATTTTTGTATCAGATAGACTATTAAGTATGACAAAGATATTCCTGAAGTTCGGATGATGCCTTTTATTTCTTTCATCTTCTAAATAATTCATAAGACAACAATTTTCTTCTTTGCGGTAGGAAAAAATCAAATGCTACAAATATCAGACACAAATGATGTTTTTACTTATATGTAGGTCAATATATCGAATCTTTTTTGCAAGAAAAAAGTTGGAGACTGCCTCTTAAGTTCCAAAGTAAAAATAAGTTAAAAATTTTAATATTTGCTTCATGTGCTACGAAATAATTATAACAATTTGAAACAAACACTAAATGATACCCAATTTTTATTTTGAACTTAGAACAATAATCTAGGCGTATCCATAATCTTGTTTATGAAATCTTATAATATTAAAACATAAATTTATTTATAGAAAAAGCTAAACAAAAACCAGTTTTACTACCTTCATCGACGATGAAACACTTCTATTTGGTTCTTTTTTCAACCATTTTTTTAAATTTTTTTAAAAGCCTGTTGTTTAATTTTGTAGAATCTGATGTCGATGGAATAAACAATTAAAATATCTTTTAGTAGCATTCAACAAACTTCTTCACAAGATCCTAAATGAATTCGAAATTAAGTAAAAACTATATTTCTGAGATACTGGACCTTTTCATTCATTTCAAATTTTGGGAACATAACATTTGCAAATCTACACAAACTGATTCTTCAAAAGATGTAGACATAAGTTATTTCAATGAATACGTAATATGACATACCCATAAAATTTTCTTGTTTATTTTCTTCATACAAACATCCTTGAAATACAAATGTTGTCATCCATTTTCAAATGAGTTTAATATCATTGTATGTTTCAGAAATGGAGCACTAACATTTAGATTCCAGTATATTCAGAAGTTTTTACATCTCATGAAATTACGAATTTTAAATATTTCAAACATTTTCTATTCCCATTCGAATATCTAAAGTGGGGCCCCTCCCCCAAAAGTTAAAAAGTTTTTTTTATTAATTGATCAAACGGTGAAATATGTTGATCCAATTTGATCTACCGATGATCAAACGAATGGCCTATTTTGGAATGTCAGTTTCCGTCATAGGGGGGGGGGGGTAACTTCGTTATATATCGGCATTGCAACTATATCATTGTATCTACCTTCTTGATACTGCTTGCGAGTCTCTTTAAAATGGGACTCAGAAAACGCTTTTTCTTCACTTGGATTAGGTTTGTTTTCATTAATAATTATCGACTATCCAAAACTTTTCTATCGATTTTTCAATATTTTCATGCAAGCCCACAACAACTGTTCTCCTCCACTTCCGCTTGCTCTATAACCAAATACAGTGTTTCGGAATACTTGTGGATTTGAAGAGAAGCGAATTTGTTCTGCTCTTAAAATGTCGGAATATTTTTCTGCGCCCAGGAAGATGTCCATTTTAGAAAGGCTGACGAGTGTTGGATCGGCAAGAATTGCAATGGGTGGGATTTCCAAATCATTTATTCGAGCCACCACTAATACGTTCATTGACGCAGAAAACAAACCATTTATAGTTGAAATTATAGCAGAAGCCTGTGATTTAATTTTAGTCATTGTTCTACCTAAATTAGAAACGAACATTTATTGGAGTGTTCCTTCAGCTAGCAAGATTCATTCAATCTGTAGTACCAAAAGGAGTCTCGCTTTTGCTTTAACATAACATTGTGCCCATAAATATTCTGAACCCACCTGATAGCAGTTGCAAGAATTGTAGTTTAGGTTTTCGAAAAGAGCCAGGCAGGCAGATTCGCCATCTGCCTGCATTTCCCTCCCTAGAATTGTTTTGATTCTGGATGCTGAGCAGTGGAAGCTCTTCCGCACTTTTTCTTTCTGGAGTGAAATGTGGTGACTAAGTGTTCTATAAACGGCAAAAGCTGCAGTTTAAGGCGCGGCAGAATGCAAGCTGGTGACTTGGGGCTGAAGCAGTTTCGTTTGTCCATAGGGTTTTATTTGATGAATTCATCACATTTCTAGATCACTGGAGATTTTTTGCACACTAAGCATGGTGTAGTGGTAATCGCTTTTGAAACCAATGGACGGAGATTTATTACAATGAAAATTAATTTTTGAATTCGCATAATTGTTCTTGCTTTGGCATCTCTTTTTTTTTTTTTTGGGGGGGGGGGTGGAAGTTTCCCATTTTACAAGCGCATTGAATTCTGACCACGTTTCAAATTGTTTTGGGGATTCCTTGTCTATTTATCAAAAATATTCCACTTATTCAAGTTTAAATTCATTAATTTTAATGCTCTTATTTTTTTTTCTCAATGAGGATGGAAGGGGGGTCAATGAGGAAGCAAAAACCTTTTGTATCCTCAATATGTAATTTTTGAAGATAAAGTAATTCGTTAACATGTGTTTACTATTAGCCTCTTGCCGAACGATGGCCGATTGGTTATGTCACAGATTAGGGTGTTGGCCTTCGGTACCTGAGTTTGTGGGTTCGAATCCCATAGTGGCAAGGATGTCCGTAGCCGTTCGGAATCGGCTTTAAGCTGTAGGTCCCGCTCTCATCAGCCCTCGTGTTGCAAAAAGTAGACTGTAGCACCCCCAAACCAAACCAAACTATTAGCCTCTTATTTTTGTATCTAGCTTTCAAGAGCTTTAAGCTGTTAATCATCAACATTTTGTAATTGCTTTGCATTTCCAGGACTGCAAATGATGTAATTCGGGATAGCTGATTGTTACATGAAACTGACAATGAAAATTGTTTTTTGAAAGCACTCCACTCTTCAGTTTTACCCGAAAATTTGAGTAGTGGAATTTCTGGCAACTTAATATTTTAACCAGTCGTATCGTCAGTAAAGCCTAGTTTCATGGGATGCAGGTTTCACAGAACTTCCTGTTCCAAGCCTTCAAGTTCTCAAACAAAACTATCAAAATGATTTGGCTTAGAATTGATAAAATTTAAATCTAAAATGGATATGGTGCTTGAATTTGGGCGAACACTTAAATTGCAGTAAAAAAGAGTAGTAGAAAAAAAGAAGATAAAAATAGATTAAGCATGTAGTTTATAGGATGTCACTTTTAATAAGATATAAATACCCGTGTGGATGACTTATGGACAGGGGAAAGATGAAAATATAGAATTCGTAGACGCCGGTTTGGAAGCCCGAAATTATTTTCGGAGGGCGGGCGGAAGACATCTGTATTGGTGATGACACTTCAGTAAAACTACAGGTTTTGTTATGCATGTATACCCCTGCGACTTGTAAATTCACTTAAAAATACGTTTTTAGGTTTTCTGGCCTAATTTTATGTTTTTTGCTGTTTTCAGTAGTGAAGTACCGTTTTCTGTTCTTTTAGGCTATTTTTTCTTAATTTTATTTTTTCCAATATGTTTGGTATCGTATCATTCCGTTACTTTGCTCTTGTTTATTTTATTCTTTGCGTAATGTTTAGTCTCATTTTATCTATCTATATATATATATAAATGAATTTGTGTCTGTCTGTCTGCACTCGATAGACTCAAAAACCATACATCCAATCGCCGAGAAAATTTGGGAAATTATTAGGTATATCCCTGGGAAGGTTTTTGTAAATTTTTAACGTTCGAAATCCATTCCTTCCCCCATTTTCGAGCGTTTCATGTCATTATTCCAAGCATTATTTTCCTCGGTTAAACACAAACGATTCACTTTTTAATTTATCGCATCATAACTAAGTGAAAGAAGCAATATGCCGAACGATGGCCGAATGGTTAGGGTGCTGGTCTTCGGAACCGGAGTTCGTGGGTTCGAATCCCACTATGGCATGGATGTTCGTAGCCGTTCGGAATTGGCTTTAAGCAGTAGGTCCCGGTCTCATTAGCTCTCGTATTGCAAAAAAGTAGACCGTAGCGCTCCAAAACCAAACTAGCAATGTGACGTCATCCCTTGTAATTGTTTTAAACGCAGTTTTCCTTAGTTAAAAGCAAGCGAATAAAATTTTCAATTTATCACATAACTAGCTGCTTCGCACCCAGCCTTCGGTCTGGGTTTTAAAATATTTCGATGACAGATTTAGAACCACTATTAAAGATAAGACGTATTGATAGAAATGCTAAATAAATCTCGTATGTTTCAGATTGTTGACGATTATAACAGTTTATTAATAGCCGAATGTCCAGTAAGTGCACTGTGTTCCCCGTGAGCCGCTGCATAATAATTCCCAATTCCACGACTTTTTTTATTGTAGGAGTCAAATTTCAAAATACCGTGGAGAGTAATATATATGTACTGTTCTGAATGGGATAATTCATTTCCGAGATTGAATGTCTTTTAGTACTAATGTTTTACATACATAAAAATTGAATTTTAAACAACAAAACCTATCACGAAAACTTTTTTTTTAAATGGTAATTGTGAAATAAAAACAAATTTGACAGAACATGGCGAATTTGTAATTATTGAAAATAAAAATGACGACAACATATAAAAGAAAAAATACTAACTTCTAAAAAAAAAATTGAAAAAGTAAAATACAGATTTACATATTTTGAGGAAATAAAAAATTTAGCTATTAAAAATAAGATGATTTTGATACTGGGATATTTCAAAGAGAAAAAGTTATTGCGTATGACAAATAGTTGTAACTATTGGCAATAAATGGCACCACTCATTACATATTTTAATTAATATATTTTTAACTGATTCTAATTACGATATTTTAATGGTGGAAAGAGTATAAGTATTCAGCGGATTTGGTGAAGTAATGCATCCAAATGTATTTGTGTTTATAAATGCATTTATTTACACTCGAATTTTAATGGTATATATATACAAATATGTTATAAAGAAATATATCTAAAGTAAGGTCTTGAAAAATTCAAGAATATAATAAATCACAAACAGAAATACCAAAATGTGCCGCAGTTCAAATTTTCCAAACAAACAACGCTTTGGCAGGATAGGCGATAGTTGTTCTGCATTAATGTCAATTCTATTACCAAATATCTGGAGAATACGAAGAAAACAATGAAAATATGGTCATTGTTTTTCACGCCAACTCAGCAGTTAAAATGACTGTACTACATAATTAAAACGGTGTTTTTGTTGGTTTTAAAATAATATATTTCGAACTAATTAGAATATCAGACCGCGATTGACCGAAATGGCTAACTTTTAATTCTTCCAAGCCTTATTATGAATAGATGTTAGTGCGGTCTCAAAATTGGATAATAAAAATGGTGCAATTGAATTGGCAATGAAAGAGAAATACCAAATATTGATAAAATGAACTAAGCACATAAGGTCAAAAGCCGAGAACAGTTATATTACCTGAAAGCGTTATCATAAGAATGAAGTTACATAAAGGATTTCAATTTTTATAACACGAAATATATATCGAAAGTTGCCAAGCTTATTTAAGAATAGGTGAAGTACAGAGTGACGTCTTAAAATTGGATAAATAAAAATGGCGCAATTGAATTTGAAATGAGAGAAATATACCAAATTAATATTGATAAAACAAAATAAGTATCTAAGACTAAAACACAGAAAACAATTATATTATTTGAAATCACATTTTAAACTTTAATCAAAAGTGGCTATAATATCTCAATATTTCATAGTTGCCATTTCTAAAATGACAATTTATTTGTTCTCTGTATATCACTTGCCAATATTTTTTATCTCTAGTGTAGTTGAGTTTTAGATAAAAAAAAACCTATGATAATTTTTATTTAATAAATGGCAACTGCGAATTGAAAACAAATTTGATAGAACATCGCAAGTTTTTAATTACTGAAAATAAAAATCTCGCCAAGCAAATAAAATAGAAAAAAGAAGTGATTTCCTAAACAAAAATGAGTTTATCTGTTATCATATAAGAAAATAGTCTTATATACATATATGCCATCATATATTTATATACTTACACTGGATTTTTAATAGCATAGATACGTTTTTGTGTTTCCCGAATACCAAATATCTGGCGATAATAATGCCAACAATGAATAACACTGCCATATTTAGACGCCAACTCGACAATGGACAGCTCATGTAGCAAAATTAAACTGGCATTTTGTTCGGTTTTTCGTCAATATCTTTCGAACTAATAGAAATATCGGAACGCGAACGCGCGAAATGACATCTTTGGATCGTTTCACGTCTTTTGGTACCTTTGGCGCCCGTCTGCGTCCAGCGGTTCGCAAGGAGATAGACGCACATACATACATACATAGTCACAGTCAGATTTTTATCTCGGAATTCAAGATGTATTAATACGGAATATGTTCATTTGGCGGTATCAAGTATTTCTGTCCAAAGTTAGTTACTCTATGACTTATCGAGTAGATTTGTATAAAAAACATAAAAATGAAAACTGTTCTTAATATCAGTAAATAAAAATAATAAAATATGTTTTCATACTAACGATTAGATCTGCATCAAATTTGTGTCTTATATTAAAGTTGCTGAAACTTTTTTCTTATGGTAAAATATAAGTTTAACCCTAAATTATATTACTGTATTACTACTGTACGTTGATTAGCAACGTTAATATACCCTACCATAGTACATGGTAGAATAGAAAGCAGAGGTTTTGACAGCAACAGTGCTCATTTTGTTGGTAGTAATAAATGTTTTCCAAAATTAAGGACATTTATGACAAACCACATAGTTTTGTATGAAACAGAAATCACATTCATATGAATATGAAGATAACTATATAAAACTAGCATATAGCCCGTCATATGACGGAATAAGTAAATTTTTTATTTTCTAAAATTGTAAAGTACTGTATGAAGCAGGTAAAAAATGATTTGTTTTTTGACTGAGAATTATCAGGTACAAGCTCAATAACTTGTTTATCTTCATACTCCCCTAAAGTCTCTCGATATTGTGAATGCAGTTTAGAATCACATTGAATTCATTTAGAAAGATAATTTAAAGTCTTCTTAGCTACCTTAAAATTATCGTTAAGTTCTTCAGTTTTTTTTTTTGCCACATTAATTAATGGAAGTAAAGGAATGACACTATCACCTCGGTAGGTATGGGCCTTGATTGCATGGGCCGAGCCCTCTAATCCGGAGATTTCTTTCAATAAACACAAAAATGAAGGCTAGCAGAAAAATTAACAGCTAAAAGGTGAAAGGACACATAAAAATAGACGAGAAGAAAGTTTAAGGATAGAAAAATGAAATGTTTATGGGGCCAGGGATATCCGTACAAAATACGTGAATTTAACATAATAAAAAGCTGAAAAAAATAGTAAAAATTTATTTTAAAAAAATAAAACAACTTTAGGAATAGGAATTTATTTATATATTAAAAAAAAAAGAATATAGTAAATTAATTACATTTAGAAAAATTTGGCAGCTTCGGGGACAGAACCGTTAACCCAAGGAGTACGACAAGCAAATGGGCAGACACTCTACTGAGCTTGCCATGCCTACAAATGGTGAAGAAACTAATTAGAATATATGAGGGTCGCGTACGTGATAGAATAGACAGCAGTGGCTTTTATATTGACAGTGATTATTTGGTGGTATATATGAATGATATCCAAATTGATAAATTTAATCTTTTGCTCTTAACAGGGAAGAATAAGGCTTGAAATAATACCATTAAACGTCCAAAAAGTGGTGATGGGGTGGATTTCGAAATCTCGGTGAATTTTGCTAACCCTAAGTCATAAAAAATCCAATATGGATTCCTGTACCCATTCCAGGTACAACCGCTTCATAAATTCACGGACAGACAACTTAGGCTATTATTATACAGGGGATTGAATTTGACACAGAATTAACGTAAACGTCAAAATGGCCACTTGACAAATCATTGGAAAAGCGTAGCCACTTAGTGGGGTTTCCCTCACTTTCAAAACTGTAATAAAGGCTACAATCAAGGTAAACCTCAAACACACTTAAAAATTTCACCGGCTGCATACAACTTGCAAAATCCTCCAAAAGTTGAACATCGTGACATTTCGGAAAAATAAACTGCAGCCAAACTATAATTATGCCCCTGTTCATTATGTGACATAATACTAAAATGATCCCAATTTTGTACCACATGAGTAACAATTTGTTTTCGAATGCCACTGCTAAAAGACTGTGTTTCAAACATAACATAAGAAAGGGATCGAAATAAACATGATCCATCCCCAACTATTGGAACGACAGTAAGGGGAATCCTTTTACCATTTATATTTAATAAATGTTGTTCCATTTTACAATCAGGCTGACTAAAAATTATTCGTATAAAACTTTACTCTCTTTGAATTTTCCTAACCCTGATTGATCAAGAGTTCAAAATGGATGTCTCTTTACATTCAAATTTCGGCGGTACAGTATAAAAAAAAATTACTTGGTTCGTTGGCGCCATCTATTGACTAATATATTAACTAAAAGGGTCATATTTATAATAAAAAGGAATAGTAAAATTCAAACTTTTGAAAATTCTTTGATAGAAAAATGTAAGTTTCTACATTATTATATTGAATAACATTTTTTTTAAACAAGGTTTTATTTTTAAAAACCAGGCTGTTTACTTCCCATTACAGACAGCTTGAGGTATAAAGTTTATAATAGAAAACTAATAGCAAATATATTTTAAAAATTTAAAAAAAAAGATGAAAATAAAAAAAATTAAGTAAAAATAAAAATTAATTTTAAAAATTGTCAAAAATGTAAATAAAATATTAGAAATGAAGCAAACATTCTAAAGCTCATTTCTTAGCAAAAAATAATTTTATAAACTTAAAACGACAAAAAGTAACAAAAATGAAATTTAAAAATTTAAAATACAAGCAAAAAAAAAATAAATAAATAAAATAAAAATAAATAAAAAAAATAAAAAAAGGCGAAAATAGAAAATTAAATTAAAATATTGTCAAAAATGTAAATAAATACAAAAACTGTCCAAGATCATACAAAATCACTTGATTACTTTTAGTTAATATATTAGTAAATAGAGGCCGCAAGTGAGACTGTCTCGATCCACTCATAGATCTTTTGACCACTGCGGAATGTAATTGGTTTAAAGATGTGGGTTCAAGGAAAACCTTAGTTTAAAAATAATAAAAGAAATTTAAAAATAATAAAACAGCTTTAGGAAAAAGAATTTAAAAGAGAAAGCAAAAAATATAAAATGAATTAGACATATAGAAAAATTAGGTTGCGTCGGGGACAGAACCTTCAACTCGACTGTTACGAAAATGAAACGGGCAGAGACTTTAACCATCATGCCACGCTTTTACATGAAGGATATCCTTATTAAAGCATATGACAATTGAACTAAAAGAGTATATAAATTTAAATATTACTCTTCGCCCTTGTCATCCTATTAAGAATGATTTTAGTATAAAAATTTATTTGATTTTACTTTAAACATGAACTGGTGAGAACTCTT
This sequence comes from Pardosa pseudoannulata, assembly GCA_032207245.1. Classification (NCBI taxonomy): domain Eukaryota; kingdom Metazoa; phylum Arthropoda; class Arachnida; order Araneae; family Lycosidae; genus Pardosa; species Pardosa pseudoannulata. The sequence goes on along the minus strand of CM063510.1, from coordinate 176,572,660 downwards.
TCTATTTACTGACCGTATGTTAGTTGCCAGCTTTAGATTATCTTGTCATATTACATGATAGGATGAAGAGCAGAGGTTTTAATATTGACAGTGATTATTTGGTGGTATATATGAATGGTATCGAAAATGATAAAATTAATCACCTGCTTTTAACGGGGGGAATAAGGCTTGAAATAATAGCATTAAACGCTAGAAAAGGGGGGAAGGCTTAAATTTCGAACTCGCTTTGAATTTTGCTAACCCTAACTCATAAAAAATTCAATATGGATGCCTGTATCCGTTCCAGGTACAACCGCTTCAAAAATTTGCCGACAGACACCTTAGGCTATTATTATATAGGGAATGAGAGTCACTGAAATTTGTACTTTTTGTTGTTAAAATATTGTTGATAAACATTTCATTGTAACGTAAAAATTAACTAAGAATTAAAATAAGTTCTCATATAAAAATACTATAATTTGCGCCACATAGAAATGAAAGTTACACCGCGTTTACATGAGTCAAGTAGACTATCAAGTAACTCCGCGCATGCGTAGTTTTTCTCAGTTTACTTGATTCCCCTGGAGCTTGAATGTTTACACGTAGTCACGTTACGTTTGCGTTTACACGTAGTCAAGTTACGAGTCAAGTAACTTGCCTCTAAACAAGAACTATTGCAGACTATTAACAGAATATTTTCGCGAAAATATTCTGTAATGATATACAAAAATTTTATAGAGTTTTGAGAGTATCTAATTCTATTTTTTAAAATTAATTTAGTATTTATAGAATTTAAAATGAAATTTTCACATACTATTTTAGCTTTATTTGAATATTTATTCTCCTGGTGTAAAATTTATATTTTTTATTACGCAGGTGTTCAATTTAGCAGTTGTTGATTTTAGCAGATGTTTCGTGTGTGGAATGTTTAGGAAAGAATATGACTGATATCATTAAATTGATTGTTTAGAGAGGGTGAATTTTAAGATATTTAGTAAAGTTAGTAAGATATCAGGAAATAATTTTTCCGTAAAAGGGAAAATTAAATAAATAAGATGTAAAAGGGAAAATTTTCGGAGAAAGTGTACATGTTTTATAGAATCTTTAGACATTCAAACAAACAAAATTCGACAAAATAAGCAAATAGTAATAATAATAAGAAGCATGCAAAATATGCAATATAAAACTATGTTTCAATCCGTGCTTCCATAAATTGCATACGCACCTTAGAAACATTTTAATATTCCCTTTTTTTAAACTAAACTTTATGATAAATTATGTAATAATTTCTGTGAATATTTATCAGTGTTTCTGTATTTTTTAAATTCTTCCAATTAACAGTTAAAAATAAGTAATATTTCATTTTATATTATTTTATGCATCTGTTCAGCGGATAATGTGTCAACGAAATTTTAAAAATAAGTACTTTACTGAAAAAAAAATTATGTTTTCTAAAAACAAAGTAAACTTAAGAAAATGTTTAACGTGGTATATAGATCAAATGTTGAAAATTTCAAGCATTTTAAGATAATAAAAAAAAAGTTTGGTAAGTCGAAAAGCAACAAAAATTCTTCCATTTGTAACTCCTTAAAACTAATGACACCCTTAACATAACAAAAAAGTATTACATACACTTTTATTGTAAGAATAAACTTTATTTGTGAAAGAGTTTATTTGTTTTGGGTTACCTTAATTATCAGTTGTAGGGTTATCAATAATTTCATCCATTAATTGGAACAATTTGAAAAGATGGAAAATTTATGTTCCATGCTTTACCTCTAGTTTAAATCCTAAATTTTTTTCATTTTCTAATATCTTTCATGGACTCCATCCAATTTTATTAATGGTTTTAAACCATGCTTTATTACTTTTAACCACAGATTTTATTTCTGATCCTGTGCACATAATTTTAAAGTGATCATAGTAAAATATATGATGCTACTCTCCACTTCACCCCGAAATTTACTGAAGTACTAAAGTACTAAAAAGCACCTAGGGAAAAAAAAACAAAAAAAAAAACATTGAATTTCAAACTAGAGGGGTTAAGGTTCATAAATCTGTTTTTTTTTTTTTGGGGGGGGATATTAAGATACATATTTTGAAATTCTTGCATAAAACATTCTGACTTTTCTCCAAATAGCATTTTTTGTCCATTTTGATCACTCATCATAACATAACATATCTCAATAAATTAAAATTCATAGGATTTGAAATTTTAAATGTATATTACATAAATATGTCGAAATGGTAACTTTTAAGATTAATTACAAACTAATTGTAATTTACAGCCCTTGAATTCATAGAACGCATGAAATTTCCGGGAACTTTCGTAAGGTGTTGTACTCAAATTCCCATAGATTTGCAGATATGTTTATGGTCATAATAATAAAAGTCCATTACATAAAGAATATACTGTGAAACATTAGGTAAGTCATAAAATAATGATATAATTATTCATTTTGGAATTATAGTGATTTTTATAGGGTCTAACTTATATTACCTACTTAAAAACGGCAGTCTACACTTTCAAAAATAAAGCCCAAGAATATATTACAAGCATTCAGAATGAAAATAACCAGTATCTTACAAAGAAAAAAGGCAAGCTTTAAATAATAGGTGTATATTAAGGCATTATAAGTGTTTACATACAGTTTTTCTAATATATTAAGTTGTTTTTTCATTTTTCTCAAAATTGATTTTTTCGGGATTTTGCTTACCGCAAAACATGATAACTCAAAAATATTTAGCCCGAATGCTTAGATATTTTAAGTGTGTGTTATATAATTATATATTCAGGGAATAGACTACAACTGTGGTTCCAGAATTATTACATTGGGATTTACAGCCGTTTAATTCTTGACTTGCATGAAAATTTTGAGAAATTTTCTATGTTATTGTAAACAAGTTCCTATAACTTCACAAATATATTTGTGATCACCATGATTGTAGTCTGTTTCCTGAAATATATAATTCGAAACATTATTCAATTTACAAAACAGTGATTACATGATTTAATTTGGAGTTATCGTGTTTTTGCGTAATGCCTCATTTTAGGGCAAATTTCACCCTATATTTCTCTATAAAATATTATTCAAAAACAATACAGCCTGCATTTTTCATAGTTTCGAGTTATATTTCATCATAAAATTAACATTAAAAATAAAAATTTCAAATATTTCAAAAACTCACCTCCTAAGGTGCACAGATGCCTTAACCCTCTAAGCGGTTGGCATGTACAATTCCGCCAAACCGATGATGTCTTCAAAGCGGTTGCTACGTAGGATTTGCAACTCCCAAAATCGCTCCGAAAACGGATATAATGTACATTTCTGTCAGTGCTTTCCCCATGGAGTTTTGCGGTAGGAGGGTCAGGTCGATTGTTTAAGAACTGCACCCCTCTTTGACTAACATTTATTAAAGGAATGCACCCCTACTTTCCGAGGTACAGAAACGCTGCTAGCTTTTCATGGTTTTGTAAATCTCTATTTCGAAGTATTTCGTTTGCGGTAACAGATGTATCTCTAATTGCACCACTTAAATATCTTGGATGACTTTCGTAACAAAATATAAATAATTCTCTCAAAGAATATTTTTATTTGTACTTTTAGAATTTATTATTTCTTATGGGATGACCTTCGAGACTTGACGAGCTTTATGTGTATTAAAAACTAACACTCTATAATATCTATTTATAACATGAAGTGAAGGAACAATAACAAGGGTGTGTTTCACGCATTCCATTCTAGTCGGCAAAAGAGGAAGGTAAAATCATAGAACGCTTTGTCTACTGACACAGTAAACTTTCAGCGTATCTTTGGAGACTTTTTTTCTCAATGTGTTTGTTCCACTCAGAGGGTTAATGACTGTAGGGGAAAAACAAAAGAAAAATCGAGAAGAACTTAACGATCATTTCGATGTAGCTGAGGAAACTTTGAATTATCTTCCTAAATGAATTCGACGTGATGCTAAACTGCCTTCACAGTATCGGGAGACTTTAGAGGAGTGCGAAGATAAACAAATCATTGAGCGTGTACCAGATCCTTCTCAGCCCAAACCTTTTTTTACCTGCCTCAAAGGGTGCTTTCCAATTCTGGAAAATTAAAAATTTTACTGATCCCGTCATATGCTAGTATATTATATCTATAATGAATCTGTAAAGTATTTTCCAACTTCTTATAAAGCGTTGTTTCAACTGCATGTCCATGAATCGATATATTTATATTTTCATTGTTGTGGCTCGGTACAGTTATTGTGCGTTAGACTGAGATTTTTCGTTTTAAAGATTGAGCATTACAACTGAAAAGGGAGGACCAAAACTAGCTGTTACATTAGTCCTAAATATTTCACCATGTTACGGGTTGTTTTTTTTTTAGTTACGGCCAGCAGCGTTAGTGTATTTTTTATTGAAATTTTTCTTTTTATAGATTGTAGAACTGTCGAGGGAGGTGCGAAACTAGATGTTTTAACCGTCGTAACCCTGAAATTTCGACCTTCTACAGCTCATCGTTTTTGAATTATACGAGGTACACACTCATGTAGGGAAAATGAATATTTAAAGTTCCTCTGATGATGGAATTTCGAACAAAACCTCTCCTTGCCCGTGGAGCATATTAGACAAAAACGGGCCAAAAATGGAATTTTTTTCCCTCTTTGTTCGTTACTATCATCAAAATGTTAGAAAGAGATTATTTTTGAAAAAACATTTAAACTCTATCTGTTATATAATAACAGCCCAAGTTATCTGTTCTTCTGTCCTCGAATGGACCTGAAATGGAAAGAGGCATCCATATTGGATTCTTGAGGAGTTAGGGTTAGCCAACGTCAAAGCGAGGTTTTAAAACGTTCGAACACCCCTTATCAACAAATTCTTTTCCTAAAAGTCTAGGAGTCTATTTCACGGACTCATAAATATCTAGCATTTGAGTTATATATCTTTGAAAATGAAGAAGCTTGTTTTTTATGCATAACCATATATGTGTTTATGTTGAAAATAAGTTTATTTGGAAATTTAAATTAATATTTAGAATATGTCACAAGAGTTTCAAGAATTCATAGAATAAAATAATTTAGTTCCTTTTTTAGGCTTATATTATCTAATTCACATTGTGTATTTAAAATTAATTTTACTTTTAAACTGTAATTGGAATTGAAACATGTAAATATTTTTTTTTTATTTTAGTTGAATTTTTCTTGCATTATGTTTTATTAAATTTATTATTATTGTTTTTTTGTTTAACCATTTGTTTTTATACGGTTTGACTGAATGAATTCGACGTGATTCTAAACTGCATTAGCAGTATCGGGAGACTTTAGAGGAGTGTGAAGATAAACAAACCATTGAGCGTGTGCCATATCATTCTCAGACATAAAAAAAATTATCTGCCTTATAAAGTACTTTAAAATTGAGTTAAATTAAAAATTTTCCTAATCCCGTCCTCTGACGGGTTATATGCTAGTCTTCTAAATATTTTCACATGCATAGGAAATGTCAATGGATTACAGTCATTATTTTTGCTGCAATGACATCATTTTCGGGACCCCCCTTAGGGGGTTTACCTACTTTAGGTAAACACGGGTGTCGCAATCCCGAGGTACCCCAGCGATCTTTTGTTCTTTTTCTTTTCTTTTCTTTCTCCTCTTCTTTTCCTTTTCTCTTCCTTTCTCCCTCGCTGTGGTTACCTTTTCGGAGGTGAGGGCTTATCGCGATATGTTGTGTTCCTTTCTGAACACAACATCTCGCGATTTGGTAACCACCCACGTGTTTGCCGTGCGTGGAGACCCGTGTTCCCGGAAAGGGGGATCCTGGTAATTGAGGGAAACCAACACATTACTTTGGCCCCTGCTTCGGGTAAACGGGAGGTGTAGAATGGTCCCGTCTACATCAATCGGCTGGTCGGACGACTTTTGTCACTGGCCTGGGCCAAGCAATCGGTTACCTGCTGGGCACTTTAATGGGTCGAGGCTGCTTAAGGGGTAGCTGTGCGCGTATAGATCCCGGTTAGCACTGGTGCGACTTTATGTCCCTTTTTGGGAGCGTTTAGCATCCCCTTGTTGGGCTCCATGGTGGGTGGTGCCGCCGGGATCTGAACAACTTCCTTTTAAATATGGAATCTTCAACCCACCCACAACCTCTCCCCTTGGGTCAAAAGGGGCACGTCGCAAATGTCAATTTTACTAAGGCTAGATTCTTCATCGTGCAAAGAGAGGAGGGAAGCTTTTCAGCTGTCTCGCCTTTTCTCATACATAAATGTATAACATCATTTGTCGGAGAAGTGAAATCTATGAAAAAACTGAGATCAGGTGTCTTGCTGATAGAAGTCGGAGACACGAAACAAACCACAAATTTAGCAAAACTTACCAAATTTGGTGACATACCTGTGAAAGTAACTGCTCATACCACATTAAACACTAGCAGAGGTGTAATCTCAGAGGGAGACCTTTACCATGTTCCCGAGGAAGAAATATTAGAGGGTTTAAAAGAACAGCATGTCTGTGGAGTTCGCCGCATTACCATACGTCGTGATGGAAAACTAATACCAACTAAACAGTTAATTCTAACATTTAATACTCCATCCCTGCCTTCACATATTAATGCAGGATACCTCCGATGTCCTGTACGTCCATTTGTTCCCAGTCCATTGCGTTGCTTTCAATGCCAACGTTTTGGACACTCGAAAATTTCATGTCGTGGATCAATTACCTGTCCTCGTTGCGCAGAAGTTGGCCACGACGGAGTTGATTGCAAGTCAAAATTTAAATGCATCAACTGCAAAGGGGACCATCCTGCATATTCGCGTTCTTGCCCTAAGTGGATGCTAGAAAAAGAAATACAAACTATAAAAGTGAAGGACAACATCTCGTATCAAGAGGCTAGAAAACGTGTTGATGGACGGACTCCTAGACCCGGAATCACCTTTGCTGCAGCCGTAAAGCAATGCAGATCAATCAGTACCCAAACTGAAAATAACTCACTGGCACCTGATAGTCCTAAACCTTCTCGTATTTCTCCACCTAGACTTGAAAATAAACCTATAAGAGTTGAAAATGTTATTGTACAAAAACCAATTAATGAACGATTACCAAAAAATAAACTAACCCCCAAAACTAATGCTTCTAATAAATTACTGCTAAAGTCAAAGAGTACAAATTTCACACCCAAACTAAAAATGCCTAAAAATCAAAACATTTCAGCAGCAAGACTCAAAGAAAAAATTAAAAATAAGAATGTTCAGCTTCTGGAAGACCTTGACGACGATGAATCATGTAAGCCTTTAAAATGCAAAATGTTAAAAAAAGATTTCCTAAAAAACCAATCAAATGCTGAAGAGGACTCAATTAAAGTCTATATTACGTCTGAGGAGGAAATGTTGACGGATCTCTCAGACACAGAAGGCATGTGGGCTAAGACCTTACCTGCCTAACTTGATCTCCTTTTTTCCCCCACTTTTATCAATGGCACTTTTGTCGTGGAACTGCCATGGCTTCAAATGTCACGTCTCCGATATAAGAGACCTCGTTAATAAGTACCAACCTTTTTGCTTTGCTCTCCAAGAGACACTTCTGGACAGCAATAAATCTGCGAAATTAAAACGTTATACAACATTCAGAAAAGATTACGTCGAAGGGGGCAGGGTTTGTGGTGGTGTAGCCCTCTTCACGTCTCATGACTACCCTTCTACAAATTTAAGCATCGACACTGAGCTCCAAGCCATAGCTGTACAGATACATGTACATACTCTAATAACTGTCTGTAACCTCTATCTCCCTCCAAATGTTAACATAAATCGAAATTCTCTAAATAACCTAATTACTCAACTTCCTGCTCCTTTTATTATTGTCGGCGACCTGAATGGCCACAGTCCATTGTGGGGTAGCCCCAACTTTAATAAAAGGGGTCGTCAAATTGAAAAACTAATTTTAGACCATGATCTCTGCATTTTCAATAAAGACCAGCTTACTTACCTACATTCTCCCACAAGAACCTTCCACTCTCTAGACTTAGCAATCTGCAGCCCTGAAGTTTTTCCTTTTTGGAAATTCCATGTAGAATCATACCTCTTTAATAGTGACCATTTTCCTATTATCTTAATGCATAATAATAGCTCCCATACCAAACAGCGGGTACCTCGTTATATTCTAGGATCCGCTGATTGGAATAAATTCCGTACCTTTGCTACTATTTCTACAGAAATGGTCGTAAATAACACCATTGACGAAGCAGTGAAACAACTAACTGATACAATAATTTTTGCAGCTGATCTTTCTATCAAAAAATCATCCTGTCGTCCTCACAAGCAAACAAAGCCATGGTGGAACCAAGAATGCAGTATGACTTATAAGGAAAAAAGGAAAGCGTTTTCAGTGTTTAAACGACATCCTACCACTGAAAACTTCATTAATTATAAAAAGTGCAAAAGCATTTTCCGCCGCACTTTAAGACGTAGCCAGAGAGATTCGTGGATTAACTATGTTAATAGCATTTCTAACTCCCTTTCCAGTAAAGACTTGTGGCATAAAGTTAACCGTTGTTATGGCATCTACCCAAACCATCAGATTCCCATTTTACATTATAATAACAACTCCATTTCTTCTCCTGATGACATAGCCAACACAATAGCCTCATCACTAGCTGAAACCTCTTCATCCTCAAATTACTCACCCTTTTTTATGAAACTCAAAAGCCTTGCTGAGAAAAAACCCATAAATTTTAAAACAAAAGAAAATTTTCCTTACAATACAGATTTTACCATGATTGAATTAAATAGAGCTTTACATAATATTCATAAATCTTCTGCTGGTCCTGATAATATATCCTACACAATGATAAAAAACCTTTCTTCGGCTTCCATAACAAATTTGCTAAAATTATACAATAGGATCTGGATCTTATACAATCATACCTTTCCTTCTTCATTTAGAGAGGCTATTGTAATCCCCATTCTCAAACCTGATAAAGACCCCACGAATCCTTTCAGCTACCGCCCAATTGCTTTGACGAACTGTTTATGCAAGATTCTAGAAAAAATGATTAACGTTCGTCTTATTTATTAGCTGGAGGAAAACAACTGTCTATCAAATTATCAGAGCGGCTTCCGTCGTGGAAGGGGCACTTTAGACAATTTAACAGACTTGGAAACCAGAATTCGGAATGCTTTCGTTAAAAGAAACCATCTGGTTTCCATTTTCTTTGATATTGAAAAGGCATATGACCGCACTTGGCGGCATGGCATTTTACAGAACCTTTATGATATAGAGTTGCGTGGGAATATGCCTATTTTTATACAAAATTTTTTAGCTGTAAGAAATTTTAAAGTTCGCATTGGAAATTCTCTTTCTCGCAGTTTCATACAAGAAGAGGGGGTCCCTCAGGGAAGCGTATTAAGTGTGACCTTGTTTATTGTTGCAATAAACGGGATTTTAAAGGAGATACCATCCTCCGTTAAAGGAAACTTGTATGTGGACGACCTTCATATTTCTTGTAAAGGAGTTGATATGAGGTTTATTAATAGGCAACTTCAAAATGCAGTTAACAAAATCAGTAAGTGGGCGAGCGAAAACGGTTTCAACTTTTCTAGTTCAAAGACCCGTTGTGTGCATTTTTGTAAAAAAAAAAAAAAAAAAGAAGTTTGCACCCTGATCCAGAAATCCAGTTATATGGTAATACAATCAAAATAGTAGATGAAGTAAATTTTCTTGGCTTAATATTTGACAAAAGACTCACATTTGCACCCCATATTAGAAATTTGCGAAATAACTGCGAACGGAAACTTAACATATTAAAAGTTCTCTCTAAAACCTCCTGGGGGGCTGATCGGGATTCCCTACTTAAGATATACCGTGCTGTTATCCGTTCAAAACTGGATTATGGATGTTCTATCTATGGGTCTGCACGCATTTCCGTACTACAAAAATTGAACACCGTTCACCATTCTGCTCTTCGCTTGTGCTCAGGGGCTTTCAGAACCTCTCCCGTAGAAAGTCTCTACGTTGACTGCTGTGAAGCTTCTCTTGAATTGCGACGACACGTTTTATCCTTACAATATTACTTCAGAACCCTATCTTATGTGAATCATCCCGTTCATAGTCATACCCTTAATCCCTACCTTCGACGTCTCTATAATGCTAGATCTTCCTCTGTTCTTCCTTTCCAGGAGAGAATAAAAGTTATTCTAAAAGACATAAATTTTGACAATATTGAAATCCTGCAAGCAAATAATAGAATATATCCCTGGTGCACTCCTAACTTTTCCGTCATTAACCCTTTTAAGTCTTTTGATAAAAGTTCAACTCCTGATATTGTTTATCAACAAATTTTTGAAAATCACAAACAATATTTTAAAACTTACACTCCTGTTTACACTGATGGTTCAAAATCCACAAACTCTGTCAGCTGTGCCTATATTATCGAGAAAAATATCTATAGCTACAAACTACATCCCAAATTCTCCATCTTTTCTGCTGAAGCCTTTGCCATATTGAAGGCTTTAGAGGAAATGATGCACCACAATAGTAAAAATTTTATTATTTATACAGATTCTCAAAGTGTTTTACAATCTTTGCTTTCTCCTGATCCTCAGAACCCTCTCATTTTGAAAATAATTTCTGCAATAATTAACCTTACATCCATGGGAATCTCGTTAATTTTTAGCTGGATTCCCGCTCACGTCGGCATCAAAGGCAACGAACTTGTAGATAAAGCTGCAAAATCTGCTACTAATTACATTAATACTGGTATTCCTTATTCAGATTTAAAAAATTACATTAAAGAATTAATACAAGCTAAATGGCAGGACTGTTGGAATAATGTGTCGTCAAATAAATTGCGAGAAGTAAAATCAAAAATTACCAAGTGGCCCCAACTCCCTTCTAGGAGACAAGATGTAATACTCACTCGTCTACGAGTGGGTCATTGCAGACTTACCCATGTCCATCTCTTGCTGGGTGAAGATCCTCCACAGTGTGCGTATTGCAAGACACCTTACACAGTCGCACATATTTTAACCTCTTGTGTTTGTTTAAAATCAATGTATATAAAATTTTTTGATAATCCATCGCCGAATCTTAATTTAATCATCGGGGAAGCTCCACATCCAAACTTGTTCCCCTTTCTTCGTCAATCTGGTTTTTATACTGAAATATAATTTTTGATTGTGTTTCAATTTTCTAATTTTCAATTTTTAATCTTTCAATTTTCAATTCACTCAATTTTCAATTTTTGCTAATCTGTATATAACTTAATTTTTATTCGTGTTTTATGTTGTGTGTTTAATTTTTATAGTTGCTTTAATCTGTTTTTGAGCTTGTAATTTTTTTTTTTCATCTTGTTTGGCGCAGTTTGTCCCTAGAGGATTTAGCGCCATTAAACTTCAATCAACCAACCAACCATTTTCGGGACAAATATAATCAACTAATATAACAATATTATCAACTGTTACGGATTCTTTCGAATTTTACAAATCCTTTACGGTATCCGAGAAATGGCTCAAGAAAGATAAATAACAAAATATTGTGTTAATTTAATAATAAAAAAAATAAAATGTGTTATCACTTTCGAACATTTTTATGGGTCCATGGGAAATAGTATAAGCTGTTGGAATGTTTAATGGCCGAACCCCCTGTTATGAGGATATTAATTTTTATACGAGTGCTATTCTTCCAATAATAGTCCTTAAGATTGGAGGCCCAAAACAGTTATATTAATAATTAGTCTGTACGTTAAAAATAAAAATTAAAACATGATGCATTACAGTTAAAGAAAAAATAAAACACGATGCGGGAAAAATTCAACTAAAATAAAAGAAAATATTTATATGTTTCAATTCCAATTCCAGTTTAAAATGGTTTGGTTTGGTTTGGAGTGCTACGGTCTACTTTTTGCAACACGAGGGCTAATGAGACCGGGACCTACAGCTTAAAACAGAGTCCGAACGGCTACGAACGTCCATGCCACCGTGGGATTCGAACCCACGAATCATTCTCCCTCCTGCCTCCGTGCAGTGCGGACGTGCTTCACCTGCTCTCTGCAACCACGTGCTATTCTAGAGATTACACTACGTACTTCACAACAGTCTTTTTCAAGACTAATATCAAACAGTCTTTCTTAAGACTAATATCAGTCTTTTTTTAAGACTATTATTGCTTTTCGCACATTGCTTTTTCACTACTTGGATTTTTTTTTCGGACTTTGACCCAGGATTTGGATATGGCCTCTGCAATCGACATGGACTTAGCTAAATTATTAGAAATCGTCAACCGGCTCAAGGCATTCCGATCGAGGATTGAAATCAAGAACAAGAATATTGTGAATTGGGACGAAATAGTACAGCTAATAGAGATCATCGAAAGAGTGGCTTCAGTAATAAGAAACGATCAGAATGCGGTCTTCGAACGAGCATTAATTAGCGGTAAGTGGACTAAATTATGTGAATTATTGGCTGATGACTTAAATGATGAAATTGTTATAAATGTTATTAAGAGCTGTAGTGATATTTTTATGTTGTATAAACTAAGTAACAATTATGTATCTGGAACTCCACGTGCTACACGTGCTCCGAAACATAAACTGGATTTATCTGATGATGAGTGTACTAATGAAACCAATGTTAAAACTGATTTTATTACTGTTAAATCTAATAAAAATAAGAAAATTAAGGACAGTAAAATTAATACCTATTTTCAACAAGTGACTACTTCAAATAGCTTTGCTGTGTTAGATAATGTTATGGATACGGATTGTGTTAATGATAATGTTAATGATAATAATACTGATGCTGTTAAGGCTAATGATAATACTAATGATAATACCAATAATAATTCCTCTAAAAGAAAAAGAATTGAGCCCTTCTGGGTGCAAAAAGATCAAGCGTTTGAATGGAGAAAAATTGTTACCAGTATTAATACGGAATTAGGTACTGAATTACCGCTAATGGACTCAGGTAAATTCGTAAAAGTTTACCCACAAAATCTTGATCAATTTCGGGTTGTGCAAAAAATCTTAATTGAAAATAATATCAAATGTTTTTCTATTAGCCCACAAGGCAATAAACCTTTCAAAATTATAATTAAAGGTATTCCGGCGGAAATCCCTATTGATGAGGTCCGTAACGAATTAAAAAATCTAGGATTTGAAACCCTGAAAGTAGCACAATTAAGAAGGTTTCGAGATAAAGCTCCCCTTCCGATATTCCAGGTCCATTTGTTCCAAAACGAAAAAAATAAGGGAATCTATAGCCTAAAAAAATTCTTAAATTTTATGGTTGTCGTAGAAGCGTATAAATTCCGTGGAGTCAAACAATGTTATAACTGTCTTCACTTTAATCACTCATCTGAATTGTGTTCATTAGACCCTAAATGTTTAAAATGCGCAGGCAACCATAAAACGTCAACATGTCAAAAAAATGCAGAAGAGAAATGTAAATGTGCAAATTGTGGAGGGGAGCATCCTGCTAATTATAGGGGATGCCCTAAGCATCCCCTAGCCATTAAAGCTAGAAAACAAGAACTTAAAACTATTCAAGATTTAGGGAAAAAAATTTTAATGCTTTAACTCCTGATAATAGTGCAAATAATAATGTAATTATTCAGAATAATGCCAATAACATACCGTCGTATGCGCAAGTAACACAAGGTACTGTTTATACTGCAAATAATTGTTTAGATAATGAAAACTATAATACTGTTAAAGTATCTGAAATTAATAATGTTAGTAATAATATTAATGTTAGTAATAATAATAATGTAAATACTGATGATAGCAATGTTGCTCAAAATAATAATAATAATAGTGATTTTGATAATATGATTGATAAACTTAGCAAAATTGAAAAGCTTTTAACCAATATAAGTATATTATGCGATAAAATTGACAAATCTGAAACTGCAAAAGCGCTGGGGATTCAAACTCTGTTGTCAACACAGCTTGGCAACACACTTCAGAGCATCCCTCACTAAGAAATGTTGCTTCTCTCCGGATCTTGAGTTGGAATGCGAATGGCCTCCAGCCCAAGATTGATGAATTGAGGGACTTTGTTTCTGAACAGCCGGTGGATTTGATCTTGATACAGGAGGTTCGCTCGTTAGATTTTAATCGTTTAAAGATCCAGAATTATAATATGTATTTCTCCCCTCGCCTGGACGCTGGTGGTAACGCACAGTATTATGGAGGCACTGCTGTCTATGTCAAAAGGAATGTCAATCACTGTCACGTCCCTAGTCCAAATCTTAGCTCTATTGAGACTTCTATTGTTAAAATTAATCTTCCTTCCTTCTCTTCTGTTTTCATTGTCAGCACCTATGTTAGAGCTTCCCATAATAATTCCATCATCGCTGATCTTGATAACATTTTCTCCCTTGGGGAAAAGGTTATTATGTTTGGCGATTTTAATGCGCATCATCCGCGTTGGAATTGTTATACTTACAATAGAACTTGTAACATTGGCAGGATTAATCCATGATTATGCTAATAATAAGGCTATTGACATAGCCTTCCCTCCCTCCCTCCCCCACTAGGTATGGTAACTATGGTGAAGGCACCACCATTGACTTTGCCCTAATGAATAACATTAATTTACCTTATGATATCGGGGTCGAGGACGCTCTGTCCTCTGATCACGTCCCTGTTATTCTTACCCTTGCCCTTAATTATCCCCTTCCTGCCATTAGCGCCCCCTCATTCACCGACTGGAATATTTACGTTAGGACGGTTGCTGACTCCCCCCTGCCTGACAGTGAAATTGACTGCCCTGCTGACATAGATAAAGCTGTGAGCGACCTTACTGAGGTTATCACTAGCGCTCTAGCGACTGCTAGGATTAATAGGGAAATTACTAACTTTCTTCAATTACCCCTCTATATTAAATTAAATATTAAACATAGGAACAACATAAGAAAAACTTGGCAAAGGACCAGGGATCCCGTAATTAAATTGAACTAAACAGGTTAAATGCGGTAATTAAAAGGTTAATTACGAATTTTAAAATGTCTCGTTGGAAAAATTTTATCGAATCTCTCTCCCCTACGGACAACAGCTTATGGAATTATATTAAAAAAGTTAAAAAGCCTTTTCAAAACATTCCCCACTTAACTGCTCCTTCAGGTTCCATTATAACGGATCAACAGGAAAAAATTGATGCTATTGCCGACTGTTACGAACGTCAGTTTAACCCCAATCAGGATGTTTATTGCCCCAGTACTATTGATAAAGTATACGATGTTAATGATAGGTTTTTTAATAATAATCTTAGCAATGCTAATAATGACCCTATTTCCCCTACCAATGATCAGGAAATTATTACTGCTATTAATAATCTCCCCAACAAAAAAGCTCCCGGCGCCGATAGAATTAGTAATAACGCGCTAAAAAACTTACCCATAAATTATGTTAAATTATTAACTAAAATTATTAATAAAATAATTGAATTTAGGTACTTCCCTAAAATTTGGAAAGTTGCTTGCATCATCCCCATCCCCAAACCTGGTAGTGATAATAACTTACCTAAAAATTACCGTCCCATCAGTCTTCTCTCCTCTCTGAGTAAACTGACTGAACACATCTTATGCACCAGAATTAACTCCATCCTCAACACACATAACATCATAAACAATTCACAATTTGGCTTCAGAGCACAACATTCTACCACACACCAGTTACTGCGCGTAGCCGAATTCATCCATGATGGATTTGAAAACCGTAAGCATACTGGAGCTGTCTTTTTTGACATCGAGAAGGCTTTTGACAAAGTATGGCACAGTGGCCTCATTTATAAACTCATTAAATACAAATTGCCAGCTGCCATGATCCACTTGATTCACTCTTACCTTCTCGATAGATCCTTCACAGTCCGCCACACACAATACTCTTCCACACACAGGCCTATTAATGCTGGGGTCCCACAAGGATCCAAGCTTGGTCCTATTTTATTCAACTTATACATTAATGACATACCACATCATCACAACACAACACTGGCTATGTTTGCGGACGACACGGCAATCCTTGCTAAAAATAATAACACTAGATACATGCACCTATACTTACAAAGGCACATCAACATCCTTGACCGTTGGTTCGAGAGATGGAGGATTAAAATTAATCCTACCAAAACCAAAGCTGTTTTCTTTAGCTACAAACGCATCCCTCCCCCTCCGGTCACGGTGTGTGGACAGTCGGTTTACTTTGAGAGAGAAATTAAATACCTAGGTTTACTTATTGATAGTAGATTAACTTGGAAAAATAATATTAGTTATAATATTGCAAAGTTTTACAAAGCTAAAAATGCCTTAGCTCACCTCCTGTACCATGATCGAATGGGAATGGGGAATAAAGTCCTACTGTACAAGACGGTTTTAAGGCCCATTCTCCTGTATGCAGCACCGGTCTGGGGCTCTGCATCCAACTCACAGATCCAGAGATTACAAGTAATACAAAATAAAACTTTAAGGTCAATAATAAAAGCTAATCGTTACTTGCGGAACGACATTATCCATAGGGACCTGGGCATTGAGCCTATTAGGGATTTCATCAAAAAAATATCAACAATCTTTTATAATAAAATGAACTCTATTAATAACGAGGAAATTGCTAATATTCCGGACTATGACCCGATTGAGAAACCTAGACGTCCTAGGGCGACTACGGTCCTTCCAACGGGTCTAGTTCCTGGAACATCACTTTTGTAAATATCTTTTGCCCATTATAAAAAAAAAATAAATAAAAAAAAAATAAAAAAAAATAAAAAAAATTAAAAAATAAATAAATAAAATATATATATAAAAAAATAAAATAAAAAATAAAACTCTCAGTACTCTTACCTACTGTTTATAATGTTGCTGACCTTACTTTCAGCGTCTTATGTATTTTTAAATTGAATGGTTCTTATTGTGTACTATTATTATGTATTTCCTTTTGTCAAAGAGTAAACTGAGTGGAAAAAAAAAAAAATTTAACCTCTTGAGGGACGGGTGATATTAATTATTAGTAAGGGCTAAAGAAGATATATCTCCTCGTATAAAATTGTAAACATATTGTAACTCTTCTGTTGATTGTGTTTTCTTTTTTCTCTTTTCTCTCTCTCTTCCCCTTCCTTTACTCTATTGTTGTTTTTTGTAGTATGTATAAATTATACCTAATTTCATCAGCCAATAATGAATGTAAATTGGTTCACTTATCAAAGCTCATATTGGGGATAAGGGGACTTCGTCCCCAGGTGCCCCAAAACCCAGTATTCCAGTGTCCAGTGTCCAGAACCCACGAACCGAAGGCCAGCACCCTAACCAATCGGCCATCGTTCGGCATTTTAAAATGAAAATTAATTTTAAATACACAATGTGAATTAGAGAATATAAGCTTAAAAAGGGAACTGAATTATTTTATTCTATGAATTCTTGAAACTCTTGTGACATATTCTAAATATTAATTTAAATTTCCAATAATTTTTCCAACTTATTTTCAAACAACCTTTTTCACCCGGCATTCAACAGCACAAGAATTTGTTTTCGATCGTGATCTGTTTTGGATTTTTAAAATTCGGTATCAATAAAAAAAATTATTGAAATTACTTCTGGGTTACTTTAAGGGAAAAAATTTCGGTCTGGTTTAGTTTGGAACGCTACGATGTACTACGAGGGCTAACGAGACCCATTCTTTTTAAAAGAAAAAGATTCTTTGAATTAGTCAAATAATACTGGTTTTAATTATTTATTCAGTATGTAATCTGATCATTTCATTTGTAGGATATTTCTGTAGCCCTTAATATTCGATTATACATTTTCTACTAACCTTGTTATGGTCATTTAGACCCAAAAATTGTTTCATTTTCTCAAAAATTCTCAGTTTCTTGTCTTTTTCTCATTTTATACCCATAAAAATCTATGAAAATGTAATATCCGTGCAAAAATGGTTCATGACTAAGCTCCCAAGTATGGAAACAAAACTGTAGATGTAACTATAAAATACCGATATCTATAAAATCTAGAATATGTATATATATATATATATATATATATGAATCGACGTCGTTGCGTATAAACCCAGTGTTCTTTTTGAATAATGGACCCGGATTGGGTGAGACCGCTGTTTTAGTATTAGAAGGAAATAGCGATATTCATTCTGTCTCCACGTGGCAAAATCAACCCTAAATTTCCATTATTCCCATGCCAACTAATTTCTGTGTCCAAGCTTTTTTTTTATCGTCTGCCAACTAATTTCTGTGTCCAAGCTTTTTTTTTTTTTATCGTCTGCCACTAGCATTTCCGTTTTTCCCTCCTGGTTGTGCAGCTGCACTACAGGATGTTTTGAATAGGAGAGCAAAATAAGCAAGAAAAGTGATGATTGCTGAATCAGCAAGAGAGACTTGCATTGCTTCAGAAATCCGAATCATTCAGTCTGCCTCTACTCACTGAGCTCGTCGAATGCTCTCGTCATTTATTAGCGTTTTTGCTGCTACCTTTTGTGCAGAAGCGAAATAAATTCCTTGAACATGCATACCTTCTAGTGTTTGATATTCATACGTACAGCAGCAGTTACTTTCAACTTAATAATTTTCAAGTGGAACTCATTACGTCTCTTCCTTTGAATTTCGTCTCTCCACGTCTGTACCTCTGAACTTTCGATTGGAACTCTATAAAGTCTGTCGAGCAGTTCGTCGTTAAGAAGTTAGCAGTGATGGTTGTCTCTGTCCCCTCTCATGCGACGGCAAGAACCGGATTGAAGTAAAATTCCATCGCCATCTTCGAAGTGGCTAGAAGAGAATTTCCAATGTCCGTTAAAGATTCTTTCGGAATGGGAGGTAAGTCTTCCTTGTTTAGTTTTGGGGAATATTTCTAGTGATATATTTTTTTACATGAAATCTTGTTATAATATCGAAATAGTAAATATTGTTTTAATAGTTCTAAAATGTGTCAGTCAAATAGCGCACAATTTTTTCTGTTCCATTTGAGATTTTAGGGGGAAGTAGTACTTGTTCATTAATATGAGGAATTCTCCCTTTTGAACTGAACTAAGCTAAATTGCTCGGCGCAACAGCCCCTCGGGGCCTACGTGGGCAATCTCCGTTTCCGAGATCAAAGGCCCTGGGGTGCGAAGCATTAGGTGATCAACCTTTCGTGGAATCCCCAATGACTCCTTTTATAATAATAAAATATTACCTACACTTTTATTGTAATAAACTTATTTGTGAAAAGCGCCATTTTGTTTTGAGTTCGTGATCCAAAATGTCAAATATTAAGTGGGACCATTTGAAAGGATGGAACATTAATGTTCTATGCTTTACTTCCAGTTTAAATCCTGATTAAAAGCTTTTTTTTTATCATATTAAGGGGTCATACGACTGTTAAAGCGACAAAAAGAATTCGATTTTTCAGAAAAATACATGCAAAAAGGACTTCAGTTCTGAACATCTTAAAACTTTTCGCTATAAAAAAAAAATCCAACGCTGAGAAGAGTTATAAAAAAATTGTCTTCTGTTTGCTGTAAAAAATTTAAATTTTGATTTTTTAAAAATTGTGTTTTTTTCATGTAACGAGAACTTTTAACTCAGAGTTTTAAATAATTTTTACATGTTGCATACAATGTAATTTTCATTCTGTTGAACCTGCGTTTTCTTGCATATTTCCCAAAATGTTTTCTTCTGCAATTATAAATTTTTATGGCAATTACTTTTTTCAAATATTTTTTTAAAATGTATATCTATATTAAATATATACGAATTTAGGTTCAAAGTTATTTTGCGATATTGTAGTATGTTTTATAGCAAATAGTTTGTCTTATTTTTTTAATTCATTTCTATATCTCTAAATAACTTCGAACCTAAATTATATTTAAGAAACTTATATAGTTTTAGATTTAATTATATTTTTAGTAGTCATGTGCTTTAGCTGTGATATCATTTTTGTTAACAAAGTGTCTCTTATTTAAAACTTTTTAAAAAAATATTTTTTTTATGCCTCATAAATGAATGAGATGAGTGTGTAAAGATATTAATTTGTTCTATGTTCAAAAAAATTTATGTTGGTAAAACTAGTAGTTTTCAAAGTATACGAAATTGTTAATCATGATTCTTTTTACATTTTTTCGACTTTTTTTAAGAGCTTTCCCTTAATATCTGTATTTTACTCAAACAGAAAGTCTGCGTACTAAAATACGTCATTTTTTCCCCCCGTGGAATTAGATTGTTCAGCAAAATTTGTGAGGCAGGAAAAATCCTTGATCATTATTTGATCGATATTAAAAACCGTTAACATGAAACTCTTTAGTCATACCATTTTATAAGAACAGCTTAGAAGTGAAAGAAAAAAAATGCAGTGAGTCTCCGTAATTCTAGGACCTTGTTCGAATTATTGAATAATAGAACTTTCGTAAATCATTAATTTGAAGAAAAAAAATTTACACAATTTTTAAATTTCAAAGTATATTTCAATAAAAATATACTGTTTATAATACTCATTAATTGAAGATAATTTACTTATAGTTATTACTTTTAGACTTTTTTCGACATTATAATTTGAAAGCTGCAGCAAGATTCAAAGGCTTCGAACTCTAATTTTTTTTATTCCGGTTTCTGTTCTGGTTCAACCCCCCCATATATATATATATATATATATATATATATATATATATATATATATATATCGGTTCAGTTCCGGTTTTCATTCCGCCGAAACTAACGCTTTTCGGTTCAGGTCCGAATGAATAATTTTATATATATTATTTTCACTGAAAATATTCTGTGATAAACATTAACTGTAATTCTATCAAAATTTAGAAGGTTTTACTGTTTATGCTAATGGATAGAATTAACTAGCATGTACAATTTAAGTGGCGAACACAGGCATAGTTATCCATAATCTCATTTGACAAGGGAACATTCGACTGATTCAATTTGCATTCTACAAGTAGTCTCACGCTGCCCGCCACGTTTAGCTCGTTAGCTCGAGGTACCGCGTTCTGTCCCCGTTGTCGGACAATTTTTTCTAAATTCTAAATTTTTAATTTTCTTATTTTTTATTAACTTATTTATGCTTTCAATGTTTTTTGGGTATCGCATCATTCAGCTATCTTGCTTCACAATTTTCTTTTTGCATTAATTGTGTTTTGTCCTGTGATCGTCTTTGAAAAAAAAATATATAAACCAAAAAAAAAATGTTTTTAATTTTCTTAAAAACAAAATAAAAATTCTAAAATTTTATAAAACAAAATAAAAATATCTATTTGTCATTTTATGTATAATTTTTATGTATCCTCCACACTATGGCCAGTTGTTCACCACTTCCTGATGGTGACCTCGAACGATGGTTCACGGGTCGTATCCACACGCTGGGCCACTCAATGAGATGAGCGCATTGATTCGTCCATAGTGTCTACTGCGCACTTAAGTTGCGCATCTGGCTGCCTTTGATCTTTGGAGAAAAACCGCCTCCGAAGCCATCGTCCGCCAAGGCTATTTTATCGTCTGCCGCCATCGGCCACGGTAAGCCAAAACCCCTCCAGACGGTGGTGATGGCTTGCAGTGGACCATAGTGTGGAGGCGTCTTTAAATACCAGGAGTTATTGTTTGCGTTTGTTTCACTTATTATATTTGTCAACCTATCGTGACTTTTAACTCCTTTCGTGATCAATAGATGGCGCATCTGAGTTACTTTCCCATTATTATCTTTGTGCTCACGAGTGGAATCAGGGTAGTCAATTTTGGGTGCTTACACTTCCACTAGAAAATTGCCTGGCTCACTAATAATATCAACGGCTTATATGTCGATGTGGGGGGGTCTTGACTAAAGTTTGGCTCCCTTTTACCTTAGCGCCAAGATAAAAGGGGCGTGGTTTACTCGAAGCAAACGAATCGAAAGTTAACAATTCGATTTGTAAAACGACTTATTTTCTCAGAAATCGGTTCAAAGTGATGCACCAACGGGTTTTCAGACTTAGAATATTTTGAGAAAACATAAAGTCAGGATTTAAACAGATTATAAACAGAGATTGTAGTTTTAAACATAAATTTATCTCAGTATAAGATAAATGTGAGTCCCAGAAAGATTGTTAAAAAACTATTTCAGCAATATGAAAAGCTTTTGGCTTTGAATTTAAAAACTTCAGCTAAAAAAATCGTTACTTAAAACACCTGGAAATAAATATAAAATGCAACAATCTTCAAATATATTAAAAGCTTTAAGAAATATTAAATATTCAAAATCAGAATTTTGAAGTATTAGACTTTTAAACGTGTCTTCCGACATTAAATATCTTTAAAAAATAAGGTATGGACTTTAACAACGAAAACATCATAAGCAGAAAATGTATTTCAAACTTGAACTTATTTGGTGATAAAATAAATTTGGAACTTAGAATGGTTTTTAAAAATTTTTGGAAAACGTCTGTAAAAATTTAATAATTATAAAAAAGAAGCTTTTGACTTTAAATTTTAAACATGCAATTTAAAAAAATCTGCATTAGTAATAATTTGAAAATACATAAAAAATGTAAAAATGTTTAAATATAATAAAGTCTTAAAACTATTAAAAGTTTTAAAGCAGAATTTTGAGGTATTAGACTAAAAAAAAAGCACTATATAGTAAAAAATAAAAAAAATTATGAAAACCATTTGCTTAAACGTTCTAAACTTTATTAATACACTGCCTTAAAATTAGGTAGTAGACCAAACGTATAATGGCAATTAAATAATAATAATAACAATAACAAAAAACGCGACCGAGAGAGATCGTATATTCGACATTCCGGCAAAGAGCCAAGTCGAAGAACGAGGATGAGGGCAACTCAGAAAAATTGGCGACTATATTGGTCGCCAAGTTGTCACCAAAGAATATCGACAGAATGCATGCCAACCATCATAAAACGGTGTTAAAACATAAATGAATTTTTCCCGGCAACCTTCTTTTCTCTCTCCCCATGACACAGTGCGATAATGTTTCTCAGAAATCCATGTGTCGCATACAGCTTTGTTTATTGACAACACTGTCTGCAACAGTGTAAACATTAACAATGAATTTTAAATTATGATTTTCCAAATTATAAATCTTTTAAAATATAACCTATATATTACAGTTTACATTTAGGTATATTAAGATATATATATATAAGTTATAAAACCTATATATAATCCTTTAAAATGTAATTATGTACCTATTTTATACTCTTAAAGAATGAAATATATACATGATTATATTCTTATTTCTATAAATTACGAAAACTAATTTAGCCTCATATTGTGTATCTTAAAAATTTATGGAAATTTGAGATAAAAAGAACATAAGCTCTTGCATAAAACTCATTCATATCTTATCCCGTTTATATTCAGATATCCCTTTTTATTGAGTTTTTTTTAGATTTAAGAAAGGGATAAGTTAAATTTTAAACTT
>CM063510.1:176526668-176549214 GCA_032207245.1 Pardosa pseudoannulata | reverse complement strand
TTGTTTGGCATTAAAATAATTTAAAACTTTTTTATCCGTACCTTCCTATTTTTTAGGTTTTTCATTTTATTTTTCCGTTTTCTTTCAGACGGGGACACCCATATCATCCATTTATCTTCTAAAAACCACTGAATATTATATATGGGCGTGTAGGTCTGTTCAAGAGGGAAGCGTAGGTTCCATATTTGTTTGACATTAAAATAATTTAAATCTTTTTTATGCGTACCTTCCGATTTTTTAGGTTTTTCATTTTATTTTTCCGTTTTCTTTCAGACGGGGACACCCATATCATCCATTTATCTTCTAAAAACCATTGAATATTATATATGGGCGTGTAGGTCTGTTCAAGAGGAACGCGTAAATACCACATTTGTTTGACATTATAAAATTTTAAAACTATTTTATACATGCCTTCTGATTTTTTATGTTTTTCATTTTATTTTTCCGATTTCTTTCACACGGGGACACCCATATCATCCGCTTCTAACGATGGCCGATTGGTATAGGGTGCTGGCCTTCGGTACGGAGTTCGTGGAACGTTCGAATCCCACATTTGTTTGACATTATAAAATTTCGTAGCCGTTCGGAATCGGCTTTAAGCTGATGGTCTCATTAGCCCTCGTTTGCAAAAAATTTTAGACCGTAGCACTTTCACAAACCAAACCAAACCCATATCATCCATTTATCTTCTGAAAACCACTGAATATTTTATATGGGCGTGTAGGTCTTTTCAAGAGGAACGCGTACATACCACATTTGTTTGACATTAAAAAATTTAAAACAATCTTATACCTGCCTTCTGATTTTTTATGTTTTTCATTTTATTTTTCCGATTTCTTTCACACGGGGACACCCATATCATCCATTTATCTTCTGAAAACCATTAAATATTATACATGGGCGTGTAGGTCTGTTCAAGAGGGAAGCGTACGTACCATATTTGTTTGACATTAAAATAATTTAAAACTTTTTTATGCGTACCTTCCGATTTTTTAGGTTTTTATTTTTATTTTTCCGTTTTCTTTCACACGGGGACACCCATATCAAACACTTATCTTCTAAAAACCATTAAATATTATACATGGTCGTGTCGGTCTGTTCAAGAGGAACGCGTACATACACATTTGTTTGACATTAAAAAAATGTAAAACAATTTTATACCTGCCTTCTGATTTTTTAGGTTTTTCATTTTATTTTTCCGATTTCTTTCACACGTTTACAACCATATCATCCATTTATCTTCTGAAAACCATTGAATATTATATATGGGCGTGTAGGTCTGTTCAGGAGGGAAGCGTACGTACCATATTTGTTTGACATTAAAAAAACTTAAACAATTTTATACCTGCCATCTGACTTTTTAGTTTTTTCATTTTATTTTTCCGATTTCTTTCACGCTCATATAAATATAATATTATATATGAGCGTGTAGGTCTGTTCAAGACGAACGTGTACATACCACATTTGTTTGACATTAAAAAAATTTAAAACAATTTTATACCTGCCTTCTGGTATTTTAGGTTTTTCATTTTATTTTTCCGATTTCTTTCACACGGAGACACCCATATCATCCATTTATCTTCTGAAAACTATTGAATATTATATATAGGCGTGTAGATCTATTCAAGAGGGAAGCGTACGTACCATATTTTTTTACATTAAAATATTTTAAACTTTTTTATGCGTACCTTCCGATTTTTTAGGTTTTTCATTTTATTTTTCCGTTTTCTTTCAGACGGGGATACCCATATCATCAACATATCTTCTGAAAACCATTGAATATTATATATGGGCGTGTAGGTCTGTTCTAGAGGAACGCGTACATACCACATTTGTTTGACATTAAAAAAAAATGTAAAACAATTTTATACCTGACTTCTGATTTTTTAGGTTTTTCATTTTATTTTTCCCATTTCTTTCACACGTTTACACCCATATAAACCATTTATCTTCTGAAAACCAATGAATATTATATATGGGCGTGTAGGTCTGTTCAAGAGGGAAGCGTACGTACCATATTTGTTTGACATTAAAATAATTTAAAACATTTTTATGTGTACCTTCCGATTTTTTAGGTTTTTCATTTTATTTTTCCGTTTTCTTTCACACAGGGACACCCATATAAACACTTATCTTCTAAAAACCATTAAGTATTATATATGGTCGTGTAGGTCTGTACAAGAGGAACTGGTACATTCCACATTTGTTTGACATTAAAAAAATTTAAAACATTTTTATACCTGCCTTCTGATTTTTTAGGTTTTTCATTTTATTTTTCCGATTTCTTTCACACGGGGACACACATATCATCCATTTATCTTCTAAAAACGATTGAATATTATATATGGGCGTGTAGGTCTGTTCAAGAGGGAAGCGTACGTACCATATTTGTTTGACATTAAAATAATTTAAAACTTTTTTATGCGTACCTTCCGATTTTTTAGGTTTTTCTGTTTCTTTTTCCGTTTTCTTACACACGGGGACACCCATATCAAACACTTATCTTCTAAAAACCATAAAGTATTATACATGGTCGTGTAGGTCTGTTCAAGAGGAACGCGTACATACCACATTTGTTTGACATTAAAAAAATGTAAAACAATTTTATACCTGCCTTCTGATTTTTTAGGTTTTTCATTTTATTTTTCCGATTTCTTTCACACGTTTACACCCATATCATCCATTTATCTTCTGAAAACCATTGAATATTATATATGGGCGTGTAGGTCTGTTCAAGAGGGAAGCGTACGTACCATATTTGTTTGACATTAAAATAATTTAAAACTTTTTTATGCGTACCTTCCGATTTTTTAGGTTTTTCATTTTCTTTTTCCGTTTTCTTTCAGACGGGGACACCCATATCATCAACTTATCTTCTAAAAACCATTAAGTATTATATATGGTCGTGTAGGTCTGTTCAAGAGGAACGCGTACATACCACATTTGTTTGACATTAAAAAAATTTAAAACAATTTTATACCTGCCTTCTGATTTTTTAGGTTTTTCATTTTATTTTTCCGATTTCTTTCACACGGGGACACCCATATCATCCATTTATCTTCTGAAAACAACTGAATATTATATATGGGCGTGTAGGTCTGTTCAAGAGGGAAAAGTACGTACTATATTTGTTTGACATTAAAATAATTTAAAACTTTTTTATGCGTACCTTTCGATTTTTTAGGTATTTCATTTTATTTTTCCGTTTTCTTTCACATGGGGACACCCATATCAAACACGTATCTTCTCAAAACCATTAAGTATTATACATGGTCGTGTCGGTCTGTTCAAGAGGAACGCGTACATACCACATTTGTTTGACATTAAAAAAATTTAAAACAATTTTATACCTGCCTTCTGTTTTTTTAGGTTTTTCATTTTATTTTTCCGATTTCTTTCACACGTTTACACCCATATCATCCATTTATCTTCTGAAAACCATTGAATATTATATATGGGCGTGTAGGTCTGTTCAAGAGGGAAGCGTACGTACCATATTTGTTTGACATTAAAATAATTTAAAACTTTTTTATGCATTCCTTCCGATTTTTTAGGTTTTTCATTTTCTTTTTTTTTCCGTTTTTCTTTCACACGGGGACACCCATATCATCGATTTATCTTCTGAAAACCACTGAATATTATATATGGGCGTGTAGGTCTGTTCAAGAGGAACGCGTACATACCACATTTGTTTGACATTAAAATAATTTAAAACAATTTTATACCTTCCTTCTGTTTTTTTTTAGGTTTTTTTTATTTTATTTTTCCGATTACTTTCACACGTTTACACCCATATCATCCATTTATCTTCTGAAAACCATTGAATATTATATATGGGCGTGTAGGTCTGTTCAAGACGGAAGCGTTCGTACCATATTTATTTGACATTAAAATAATTTAAAACTTTTTTATGCGTACCTTTCGATTTTTTAGGTTTTTCATTTTATTTTTCCGATTTCTTTCACACGGGGACACCCATATCATCCATTTTACCTTTTGAAAACCATTGAATATTATATATGGGCGTGTAGGTCTGTTCAAGAGGAACGCGTATACCACATTTGTTTGACATTAAAAAATTTAAAACAATTTTTATACCTGCCTTCTGATTTTTTTAGGTTTTTCATTTTATTTTTCCGGTTTCTTTCACACGGGGACACCCATATCATCCATTTATCTTCTGAAAACCATTGAATATTATATATGGGCGTGTAGGTCTGTTCAAGAGGGAAGCGTACGTACCATATTTGTTTGACATTAAAAAAATTTAAAACTTTTTTATGCGTACCTTCCGATTTTTTAGGTTTTACATTTTATTTTTCCGATTTCTTTCACACGGGGACACCCATATCATGCATTTATCTGCTGAAAAGAATTGAATATTATATATGGTCGTGTAGGTCTGTTCAAGAGGAAAGCGTACGCACCATATTTGTTTGACATTAAATTAATTTAAAACTTTTTTATACGTACCTTTCGATTTTTTAGCTTTTTCATTTTATTTTTCCGTTTTCTTTCAGACGGGGACACCCATATCATCCATTTATCTTCTGAAAACCATTGAATATTATATATGGGCGTGTAGGTCTGTTCAAGAGGAACGCGTACATACCACATTTGTTTGACATTAAAAAAATTTAAAACAATTTTATACCTGCCTTCTGATTTTTTAGGTTTTTCATTTTATTTTTCCGATTTCTTTCACACGGGGACACCTATATCATCCATTTATCTTCTGAAAACCATTGAATATTATATATGGGCGTGTAGGTCTGTTCAAGAGGGAAGCGTACGTACCATATTTATTTGACATTAAAATAATTTAAAACTTTATTATGCGTACCATCCGATTTTTTAGGTTTTTAATTTTTTTTTCCGTTTTCTTTCAGACGGCGACACCCATATCATCCATTTATCTTCTGAAAACCATTTAATATTATATATGGGCGTGTAGGTCTGTTCAAGAGGAACGCGTACATACCACATTTGTTTGACATTAAAAAAATTTAAAACAATTTTATACCTGCCTTCTGATTTTTTAGGTTTTTCATTTTATATTTTTCCGGTTCCTTTCACACGGGGATAACAATATCATCCATTTTTCTTCTGAAAACCATTGAATATTATATATGGTCGTGTAGGTCTGTTCAAGAGGAACGCGTACATACCATATTTGTTTGACATTAAAATAATTTAAAACTTTTTTATACGTACCTTTCGATTTTTTAGCTTTTTCATTTTATTTTTCCGTTTTCTTTCACACGGGGACACCCATATCATCCACTTATCTTCTGAAAACCATTGAATATTATATATGGGCGTGTAGGTCTGTTCAAGAGGAACGCGTACATACCACATTTGATTGACATTAAAATAATTTAAAACAATTTTATACGTGCCTACTGATTTATAAGATTTTTCATTTTATTTTTCTGGTTTGTTTCAGACGGGGACACCAATATCATCCAATTATCTTCTTAAAACCATTGAATATTATATATGGGCGTGTAGGTCTGTTCAAGAGGAACGCGTACATACCACATTTGTTTGACATTAAAATAATTTAAAACAATTTTATACCTGCCATCTGTTTTTTTAGGTTTTTCATTTTATTTTTCCGATTTCTTTCACACGGGGACACCCATATCATCCATTTATCTTCTGAAAACCATTGAATATTATATATGGGCGTGTAGGTCTGTTCAAGAGGAACGCGTACATACCACATTTGTTTGACATTAAAAAAATTTAAAACAATTTTATACCTGCCTTCTGAATTTTTATGTTTTTCATTTTATTTTTCCGTTTTCTTTCAGACGGGGACACCCATATCATCAACTTATTTTCTGAAAACCATTGAATATTATATATGGGCATGTAGGTCTGTTCAAGAGGAACGCGTACATACCATATTTGTTTGACATTAAAAAAATTTAAAACAATTTTATACCTGCCTTCTGATTTTTTAGGTTTTTCATTTTATTTTTCCGATTTCTTTCACACGGGGACACCCATATCATAATTTTATCTTCTGAAAACCATTTAATATTATATATGGGCGTGTAGGTCTGTTCAAGAGGGAAGCGTACGTACCATATTTGTTTGACATTAAAATAATTTAAAACTTTTTTATGCGTACCTTCCGATTTTTTATGTTTTTCATTTTCTTTTTCCGTTTTCTTTCAGACGGGGACACCCATATCATCAACTTATCTTCTGAAAACCATTGAATATTATAAATGGACTTGTAGGTCTGTTCAAGAGGAACGCGTACATACCACATTTGTTTGACATTAAAAAAATTTAAAACAATTTTATACCTGCCTCCTGATTTTTTAGGTTTTTCATTTTATTTTTCCGATTTCTTTCACACGGGGACACCCATATCATCCATTTATCTTCTGAAAACCATTGAATATTATATATGAACGTGTAGTTCTGTTCAAGAGAGAAGCGTACGTACCATATTTGTTTGATATTAAAAGAATTTAAAACTTTTTTATGCGTACCTTCCGATTTTTTAGATTTTTCATTTTATTTTTCCGGTTTCTTTCAGACGGGGACACCCATATCATCCACTTATCTTCTTAAAACCATTGAATATTATATATGGGTGTCTCGGTCTGTTCAAGAGGAACGCGTACATACCACATTTGTTTGACATTAAAATAATTTAAAACACTTTTATACCTGCCTTCTGTTTTATTAGGTTTTCATTTTATTTTTCCGATTTCTTTCACACGGGGACACCCATATCATCCATTTATCTTCTGAAAACCATTGAATATTATATATGGGCGTGTAGGTCTGTTCAAGAGGAACGCGTACATACCACATTTGTTTGACATTAAAAAAATTTAAAACAATTTTATACCTGCCTTCTGATTTTTTAGGTTTTTCATTTTATTTTTCCGATTTCTTTCACACGGGGACACCCATATCATCCATTTATCTTCTGAAAACCATTGAATATTATATATGGGCGTGTAGGTCTGTTCAAGAGGAACGCGTACATACCACATTTGTTTGACATTAAAAAAATTTAAAACAATTTTATACCTGCCTTCTGATTTTTTAGGTTTTTCATTTTATTTTTCCGATTTCTTTCACACGGGGACACCCATATCATCAACTTATCTTCTGAAAACCATTGAATATTATATATGGGCGTGTAGGTCTGTTCAAGAGGAACGCGTACATACCACATTTGTTTGACATTAAAAAAATTTAAAACAATTTTATACCTGCCTTCTCTTTTTTTAGGTTTTTCATTTTATTTTTCCGATTTCTTTCACACGGGGACACCCATATCATCCATTTATCTTCTGAAAACCATTGAATATTATATATGGGCGTGTAGGTCTGTTCAAGAGGAACGCGTACATACCACATTTGTTTGACATTAAAAAAATTTAAAATAATTTTATACCTGCCTTCTGATTTTTTAGGTTTTTCATTTTATTTTTCCGATTTCTTTCACACGGGGACACCCATATCATCCATTTATCTTCTGAAAACCATTGAATATTATATATGGGCGTGTAGGTCTGTTCAAGAGGAACGCGTACATACCACATTTGTTTGACATTAAAAAAATTTAAAACAATTTTATACCTGCCTTCTGATTTTTTAGGTTTTTCATTTTATTTTTCCGATTTCTTTCACACGGGGACACCCATATCATCCATTTATCTTCTGAAAACCATTGAATATTATATATGGGCGTGTAGGTCTGTTCAAGAGGAACGCGTACGTACCACATTTGTTTGACATTAAAATAATTTAAAACTTTTTTATGCGTACCTTCCGATTTTTTAGGTTTTTCATTTTATTTTTCCGATTTCTTTCACACGGGGACACCCATATCATCCATTTATCTTCTGAAAACCATTGAATATTATATATGGGCGTGTAGGTCTGTTCAAGAGGAACGCGTACATACCACATTTGTTTGACATTAAAAAAATTTAAAACAATTTTATACCTGCCTTCTAATTTTTTAGGTTTTTCATTTTATTTTTCCGATTTCTTTCACACGGGGACACCCATATCATCCATTTATCTTCTGAAAACCATTGAATATTATATATGGGCGTGTAGGTCTGTTCAAGAGGAACGCGTACATACCACATTTGTTTGACATTAAAAAAATTTAAAACAATTTTATACCTGCCTTCTGATTTTTTAGGTTTTTCAATTTATTTTTCCGTTTTCTTTCACACGGGGACACCCATATCATCCACTTATCTTCTGAAAACCATTGAATATTATATATGGGCGTGTAGGTCTGTTCAAGAGGAACGCGTACATACCACATATGTTTGACATTAAAATAATTTTAAACACTTTTTATACCTTCTGATTTTTTAGGTTTTTCATTTTATTTTTCCGATTTCTTTCACACGGGGACACCCATATCATCCATTTATCTTCTGAAAACCATTGAATATTATATATGGGCGTGTAGGTCTGTTCAAGAGGAACGCGTACATACCACATTTGTTTGACATTAAAAAAATTTAAAATAATTTTATACCTGCCTTCTGATTTTTTAGGTTTTTCATTTTATTTTTCCGATTTCTTTCACACGGGGACACCCATATCATCCATTTATCTTCTGAAAACCATTGAATATTATATATGGGCGTGTAGGTCTGTTCAAGAGGAACGCGTACATACCACATTTGTTTGACATTAAAAAAATTTAAAATAATTTTATACCTGCCTTCTGAATTTTTTAGGTTTTTCATTTTATTTTTCCGATTTCTTTCACACGGGGACACCCATATCATCCATTTATCTTCTGAAAACCATTGAATATTATATATGGGCGTGTAGGTCTGTTCAAGAGGAACGCGTACATACCACATTTGTTTGACATTAAAAAAATTTAAAATAATTTTATACCTGCCTTCTGAATTTTTTGGTTTTTCATTTTATTTTTCCGATTTCTTTCACACGGGGACACCCATATCATCCATTTATCTTCTGAAAACCATTGAATATTATATATGGGCGTGTAGGTCTGTTCAAGAGGAACGCGTACATACCACATTTGTTTGACATTAAAAAAATTTAAAATAATTTTATACCTGCCTTCTGAATTTTTAGGTTTTTCATTTTATTTTTCCGATTTCTTTCACACGGGGACACCCATATCATCCATTTATCTTCTGAAAACCATTGAATATTATATATGGGCGTGTAGGTCTGTTCAAGAGGAACGCGTACATACCACATTTGTTTGACATTAAAAAAATTTAAAATAATTTTATACCTGCCTTCTGAATTTTTAGGTTTTTCATTTTATTTTTCCGATTTCTTTCACACGGGGACACCCATATCATCCATTTATCTTCTGAAAACCATTGAATATTATATATGGGCGTGTAGGTCTGTTCAAGAGGAACGCGTACATACCACATTTGTTTGACATTAAAAAAATTTAAAATAATTTTATACCTGCCTTCTGAATTTTTAGGTTTTTCATTTTATTTTTTCCGATTTCTTTCACACGGGGACACCCATATCATCCATTTATCTTCTGAAAACCATTGAATATTATATATGGGCGTGTAGGTCTGTTCAAGAGGAACGCGTACATACCACATTTGTTTGACATTAAAAAAATTTAAAATAATTTTATACCTGCCTTCTGAATTTTTAGGTTTTTCATTTTATTTTTCCGATTTCTTTCACACGGGGACACCCATATCATCCATTTATCTTCTGAAAACCATTGAATATTATATATGGGCGTGTAGGTCTGTTCAAGAGGAACGCGTACATACCACATTTGTTTGACATTAAAAAAATTTATAATAATTTTATACCTGCCTTCTGAATTTTTAGGTTTTTCATTTTATTTTTCCGATTTCTTTCACACGGGGACACCCATATCATCCATTTATCTTCTGAAAACCATTGAATATTATATATGGGCGTGTAGGTCTGTTCAAGAGGAACGCGTACATACCACATTTGTTTGACATTAAAAAAATTTAAAACAGTTTTATACCTGCCTTCTGATTTTTTAGGTTTTTCATTTTATTTTTCCGATTTCTTTCACACGGGGACACCCATATCATCCATTTATCTTCTGAAAACCATTGAATATTATATATGGGCGTGTAGGTCTGTTCAAGAGGAACGCGTACATACCACATTTGTTTGACATTAAAAAAATTTAAAATAATTTTATACCTGCCTTCTGAATTTTTTAGTTTTTCATTTTATTTTTCCGATTTCTTTCACACGGGGACACCCATATCATCCATTTATCTTCTGAAAACCATTGAATATTATATATGGGCGTGTAGGTCTGTTCAAGAGGAACGCGTACATACCACATTTGTTTGACATTAAAAAAATTTAAAACAATTTTATACCTGCCTTCTGAATTTTTAGGTTTTTCATTTTATTTTTCCGATTTCTTTCACACGGGGACACCCATATCATCCATTTATCTTCTGAAAACCATTGAATATTATATATGGGCGTGTAGGTCTGTTCAAGAGGAACGCGTACATACCACATTTGTTTGACATTAAAAAAATTTAAAACAATTTTATACCTGCCTTCTAATTTTTTAGGTTTTTCATTTTATTTTTCCGATTTCTTTCACACGGGGACACCCATATCATCCATTTATCTTCTGAAAACCATTGAATATTATATATGGGCGTGTAGGTCTGTTCAAGAGGAACGCGTACATACCACATTTGTTTGACATTAAAAAAATTTAAAACAATTTTATACCTGCCTTCTGAATTTTTTAGGTTTTTCATTTTATTTTTCCGATTTCTTTCACACGGGGACACCCATATCATCCATTTATCTTCTGAAAACCATTGAATATTATATATGGGCGTGTAGGTCTGTTCAAGAGGAACGCGTACATACCACATTTGTTTGACATTAAAAAAATTTAAAACAATTTTATACCTGCCTTCTGATTTTTTAGGTTTTTCATTTTATTTTTCCGATTTCTTTCACACGGGGACACCCATATCATCCATTTATCTTCTGAAAACCATTGAATATTATATATGGGCGTGTAGGTCTGTTCAAGAGGAACGCGTACATACCACATTTGTTTGACATTAAAAAAATTTAAAATAATTTTATACCTGCCTTCTGAATTTTTAGGTTTTTCATTTTATTTTTCCGATTTCTTTCACACGGGGACACCCATATCATCCATTTATCTTCTGAAAACCATTGAATATTATATATGGGCGTGTAGGTCTGTTCAAGAGGAACGCGTACATACCACATTTGTTTGACATTAAAAAAATTTAAAATAATTTTATACCTGCCTTCTGAATTTTTTGGTTTTTCATTTTATTTTTCCGATTTCTTTCACACGGGGACACCCATATCATCCATTTATCTTCTGAAAACCATTGAATATTATATATGGGCGTGTAGGTCTGTTCAAGAGGAACGCGTACATACCACATTTGTTTGACATTAAAATAATTTAAAACATTTTTATACGTGCCTTCTGATTTTTTACCTTTTTCATTTTATTTTTCCGATTTCTTTCACACGGGGACACCCATATCATCCATTTATCTTCTGAAAACCATTGAATATTATATATGGGCGTGTAGGTCTGTTCAAGAGGAACGCGTACATACCACATTTGTTTGACATTAAAAAAATTTAAAATAATTTTATACCTGCCTTCTGATTTTTTAGGTTTTTCATTTTATTTTTCCGATTTCTTTCACACGGGGACACCCATATCATCCATTTATCTTCTGAAAACCATTGAATATTATATATGGGCGTGTAGGTCTGTTCAAGAGGAACGCGTACATACCACATTTGTTTGACATTAAAAAAATTTAAAATAATTTTATACCTGCCTTCTGAATTTTTAGGTTTTTCATTTTATTTTTCCGATTTCTTTCACATGGGGACACCCATATCATCCATTTATCTTCTGAAAACCATTGAATATTATATATGGGCGTGTAGGTCTGTTCAAGAGGAACGCGTACATACCACATTTGTTTGACATTAAAAAAATTTAAAATAATTTTATACCTGCCTTCTGAATTTTTAGGTTTTTCATTTTATTTTTCCGATTTCTTTCACACGGGGACACCCATATCATCCATTTATCTTCTGAAAACCATTGAATATTATATATGGGCGTGTAGGTCTGTTCAAGAGGAACGCGTACATACCACATTTGTTTGACATTAAAAAAAGTTAAAATAATTTTAAACCTGCCTTCTGAATTTTTTAGGTTTTTCATTTTATTTTTCCGATTTCTTTCACACGGGGACACCCATATCATCCATTTATCTTCTGAAAACCATTGAATATTATATATGGGCGTGTAGGTCTGTTCAAGAGGAACGCGTACATACCACATTTGTTTGACATTAAAAAAATTTAAAATACTTTTATACCTGCCTTCTGAATTTTTAGGTTTTTCATTTTATTTTTCCGATTTCTTTCACACGGGGACACCCATATCATCCATTTATCTTCTGAAAACCATTGAATATTATATATGGGCGTGTAGGTCTGTTCAAGAGGAACGCGTACATACCACATTTGTTTGACATTAAAAAAATTTAAATTTCATTTATACGTGCCTTCTGATTTTTTAGGTTTTTCATTTTATTTTTCCGATTTCTTTCACACGGGACACCCATATCATCCATTTATCTTCTGAAAACCATTGAATATTATATATGGGCGTGTAGGTCTGTTCA
This sequence comes from Pardosa pseudoannulata, assembly GCA_032207245.1. Taxonomy (NCBI): domain Eukaryota; kingdom Metazoa; phylum Arthropoda; class Arachnida; order Araneae; family Lycosidae; genus Pardosa; species Pardosa pseudoannulata. The sequence continues at coordinate 176,536,480 of CM063510.1, read as the reverse complement.
AGAGGAACGCGTACATACCACATTTGTTTGACATTAAAAAAATTTAAAATAATTTTATACCTGCCTTCTGATTTTTTAGGTTTTTCATTTTATTTTTCCGATTTCTTTCACACGGGGACACCCATATCATCCATTTATCTTCTGAAAACCATTGAATATTATATATGGGCGTGTAGGTCTGTTCAAGAGGAACGCGTACATACCACATTTGTTTGACATTAAAAAAATTTAAAATAATTTTATACCTGCCTTCTGAATTTTTAGGTTTTTCATTTTATTTTTCCGATTTCTTTCACATGGGGACACCCATATCATCCATTTATCTTCTGAAAACCATTGAATATTATATATGGGCGTGTAGGTCTGTTCAAGAGGAACGCGTACATACCACATTTGTTTGACATTAAAAAAATTTAAAATAATTTTAAACCTGCCTTCTGAATTTTTAGGTTTTTCATTTTATTTTTCCGATTTCTTTCACACGGATACAACCATATCATCCTTTTATCTTCTGACAACCATTAAATATTATATATGGGCGTGTAGGTCTGTTCAAGAGGAACGCGTACATACCACAATTTTTGATTGCATTAAAAAAATTTAAAATAATTTTAAACCTGCCTTCTGAATTTTTAGGTTTTTCATTTTATTTTTCCGATTTCTTTCACACGGATACAACCATATCATCCTTTTATCTTCTGACAACCATTAAATATTATATATGGGCGTGTAGGTCTATTCAAGAGGGAAGTATACGTACCATATTTGATTGGCATTGAAATAATTTAAAACATTTTTATGCGTACCTTCCAATTTTTTAGGTTTTTCATTTTATTTTTCCGATTTCTTTCACACGGGGACACCCATATCATCCATTTATCTTCTGAAAACCATTGAATATTATATATGGGCGTGTAGGTCTGTTCAAGAGGAACGCGTACATACCACATTTGTTTGACATTAAAAAAATTTAAAACAATTTTATACCTGCCTTCTGATTTTTTAGGTTTTTCATTTTATTTTTCCGATTTCTTTCACACGGGGACACCCATATCATCCATTTATCTTCTGAAAACCATTGAATATTATATATGGGCGTGTAGGTCTGTTCAAGAGGAACGCGTACATACCACATTTGTTTGACATTAAAAAAATTTAAAATACTTTTATACCTGCCTTCTGATTTTTTAGGTTTTTCATTTTATTTTTCCGATTTCTTTCACACGGGGACACCCATATCATCCATTTATCTTCTGAAAACCATTGAATATTATATATGGGCGTGTAGGTCTGTTCAAGAGGAACGCGTACATACCACATTTGTTTGACATTAAAAAAATTTAAAATAATTTTATACCTGCCTTCTGAATTTTTTGGTTTTTCATTTTATTTTTCCGATTTCTTTCACATATGGACACCCATATCATCCATTTATCTTCTGAAAACCATTGAATATTATATATGGGCGTGTAGGTCTGTTCAAGAGGAACGCGTACATACCACATTTGTTTGACATTAAAAAAATTTAAAATAATTTTATACCTGCCTACTGAAATTTTTAGGTTTTTCATTTTATTTTTCCCGATTTCTTCACACGGGGGACACCCATATCATCCAATTATCTTCTGAAAACCATTGAATATTATATATGGGCGTGTAGGTCTGTTCAAGAGGAACGCGTACATACCACATTTGTTTGACATTAAAATAATTTAAAACATTTTTATACCTGCCTTCTGATTTTTTAGGTTTTTCATTTTATTTTTCCGATTTCTTTCACACGGGGACACCCATATCATCCATTTATCTTCTGAAAACCATTGAATATTATATATGGGCGTGTAGGTCTGTTCAAGAGGAACGCGTACATACCACATTTGTTTGACATTAAAAAATTTAAAATAATTTTATACCTGCCTTCTGAATTTTTAGGTTTTTCATTTTATTTTTCCGATTTCTTTCACACGGGGACACCCATATCATCCATTTATCTTCTGAAAACCATTGAATATTATATATGGGCGTGTAGGTCTGTTCAAGAGGAACGCGTACATACCACATTTGTTTGACATTAAAAAAATTTAAAATAATTTTATACCTGCCTTCTGAATTTTTTTGTTTTCATTTTATTTTTCCGATTTCTTTCACACGGGGACACCCATATCATCCATTTATCTTCTGAAAACCATTGAATATTATATATGGGCGTGTAGGTCTGTTCAAGAGGAACGCGTACATACCACATTTGTTTGACATTAAAAAAATTTAAAATCACTTTTATACGTACCTTCTGAATTTTTATGTTTTCATTTTATTTTTCCGATTTCTTTCATTCGGGGACACCCATATCATCCATTTATCTTCTGAAAACCATTGAATATTATATATGGGCGTGTAGGTCTGTTCAAGAGGAACGCGTACATACCACATTTGTTTGACATTAAAAAAATTTAAAATAATTTTATACCTGCCTTCTGAATTTTTTAGTTTTTCATTTTATTTTTCCGATTTCTTTCACACGGGGACACCCATATCATCCATTTATCTTCTGAAAACCATTGAATATTATATATGGGCGTGTAGGTCTGTTCAAGAGGAACGCGTACATACCACATTTGTTTGACATTAAAAAAATGTAAAACAATTTTATACCTGCCTTCTGGTTTTTTTAGGTTTTTCATTTTATTTTTCCGATTTCTTTCACACGGGGACACCCATATCATCCATTTATCTTCTGAAAACCATTGAATATTATATATGGGCGTGTAGGTCTGTTCAAGAGGAACGCGTACATACCACATTTGTTTGACATTAAAAAAATTTAAAATAATTTTTATACCTGCCTTCTGATTTTTTAGGTTTTTCATTTTATTTTTCCGATTTCTTTCACACGGGGACACCCATATCATCCATTTATCTTCTGAAAACCATTGAATATTATATATGGGCGTGTAGGTCTGTTCAAGAGGAACGCGTACATACCACATTTGTTTGACATTAAAAAAATTTAAAATAATTTTATACCTGCCTTCTGAATTTTTAGGTTTTTCATTTTATTTTTCCGATTTCTTTCACACGGGGACACCCATATCATCCATTTATCTTCTGAAAACCATTGAATATTATATATGGGCGTGTAGGTCTGTTCAAGAGGAACGCGTACATACCACATTTGTTTGACATTAAAAAAATTTAAAATAATTTTATACCTGCCTTCTGAATTTTTAGGTTTTTCATTTTATTTTTCCGATTTCTTTCACACGGGGACACCCATATCATCCATTTATCTTCTGAAAACCATTGAATATTATATATGGGCGTGTAGGTCTGTTCAAGAGGAACGCGTACATACCACATTTGTTTGACATTAAAAAAATTTAAAACATTTTATACCTGCCTTCTGAATTTTTAGGTTTTTCATTTTATTTTTCCGATTTCTTTCACACGGGGACACCCATATCATCCATTTATCTTCTGAAAACCATTGAATATTATATATGGGCGTGTAGGTCTGTTCAAGAGGAACGCGTACATACCACATTTGTTTGACATTAAAAAAATTTAAAATAATTTTATACCTGCCTTCTGAATTTTTAGGTTTTTCATTTTATTTTTCCGATTTCTTTCACACGGGGACACCCATATCATCCATTTATCTTCTGAAAACCATTGAATATTATATATGGGCGTGTAGGTCTGTTCAAGAGGAACGCGTACATACCACATTTGTTTGACATTAAAAAAATTTAAAACAGTTTATACCTGCCTTTATACCTGCCTTCTGATTTTTTAGGTTTTTCATTTTATTTTTCCGATTTCTTTCACACGGGGACACCCATATCATCCATTTATCTTCTGAAAACCATTGAATATTATATATGGGCGTGTAGGTCTGTTCAAGAGGAACGCGTACATACCACATTTGTTTGACATTAAAAAAATTTAAAACAATTTTATACCTGCCTTCTGAATTTTTAGGTTTTTCATTTTATTTTTCCGATTTCTTTCACACGGGGACACCCATATCATCCATTTATCTTCTGAAAACCATTGAATATTATATATGGGCGTGTAGGTCTGTTCAAGAGGAACGCGTACATACCACATTTGTTTGACATTAAAATAATTTAAAAACCTTTTATTCCTTCCTTCTGATTTTTTAGCTTTTTCATTTTATTTTTCCGGTTTCTTTCACACGGGGACACCCATATCATCCATTTATCTTCTGAAAACCATTGAATATTATATATGGGCGTGTAGGTCTGTTCAAGAGGAACGCGTACATACCACATTTGTTTGACTTTAAAATAATTGAAATACCTTTTATTCCTTCCTTCTGATTTTTTAGCTTTTTCATTTTATTTTTCCGGTACCTTCCAGACGGGGACACCCATAACGCATCCTTAACTCACCTAAACCATTGAATATTATATATGGGCGTGTAGGTCTGTTCAAGAGGAACGCGTACATACCACATTTGTTTGACATTAAAAAAATTTAAAACAATTTTATACCTGCCTTCTGAATTTTTACTTTTTTCATTTTATTTTTCCGATTTCTTTCACATGGGGACACCCATATCATCCATTTATCTTCTGAAAACCATTGAATATTATATATGGGCGTGTAGGTCTGTTCAAGAGGAACGCGTACATACCACATTTGTTTGACATTAAAAAAATTTAAAACAATTTTATACCTGCCTTCTGATTTTTTAGGTTTTTCATTTTATTTTCCGATTTCTTTCAGACGGGGACACACATATCATCCATTATATCTCTCTGAAAACCATTGAATATTATATGATGGCGTGTAGGTCCTGTTCCAAGAGGAACGCGTACATACCACATTTGTTTGACATTAAAAAAATTTAAAACTCTTTTGTACGTGCCTTGTGATTTTTTAGGACTTTTTATTTTTCCGATTTCTTTCACACGGGGACACCCATATCATCCATTTATCTTCTGAAAACCATTGAATATTATATATGGGCGTGTAGGTCTGTTCAAGAGGAACGCGTACATACCACATTTGTTTGACATTAAAAAAATTTAAAATAATTTTAAACCTGCCTTCTGAATTTTTAGGTTTTTCATTTTATTTTTCCGATTTCTTTCACACGGATACAACCATATCATCCTTTTATCTTCTGACAACCATTAAATATTATATATGGGCGTGTAGGTCTATTCAAGAGGGAAGTATACGTACCATATTTGATTGGCATTGAAATAATTTAAAACATTTTTATGCGTACCTTCCAATTTTTTAGGTTTTTCATTTTATTTTTCCGATTTCTTTCACACGGGGACACCCATATCATCCATTTATCTTCTGAAAACCATTGAATATTATATATGGGCGTGTAGGTCTGTTCAAGAGGAACGCGTACATACCACATTTGTTTGACATTAAAAAAATTTAAAATAATTTTATACCTGCCTTCTGAATTTTTAGGTTTTTCATTTTATTTTTCCGATTTCTTTCACACGGGGACACCCATATCATCCATTTATCTTCTGAAAACCATTGAATATTATATATGGGCGTGTAGGTCTGTTCAAGAGGAACGCGTACATACCACATTTGTTTGACATTAAAAAAATTTAAAACAATTTTATACCTGCCTTCTGATTTTTTAGGTTTTTCATTTTATTTTTCCGATTTCTTTCACACGGGGACACCCATATCATCCATTTATCTTCTGAAAACCATTGAATATTATATATGGGCGTGTAGGTCTGTTCAAGAGGAACGCGTACATACCACATTTGTTTGACATTAAAAAAATTTAAAATAATTTTATACCTGCCTTCTGATTTTTTAGGTTTTTCATTTTATTTTTCCGATTTCTTTCACACGGGGACACCCATATCATCCATTTATCTTCTGAAAACCATTGAATATTATATATGGGCGTGTAGGTCTGTTCAAGAGGAACGCGTACATACCACATTTGTTTGACATTAAAAAAATTTAAAATAATTTTATACCTGCCTTCTGATTTTTTAGGTTTTTCATTTTATTTTTCCGATTTCTTTCACACGGGGACACCCATATCATCCATTTATCTTCTGAAAACCATTGAATATTATATATGGGCGTGTAGGTCTGTTCAAGAGGAACGCGTACATACCACATTTGATTGGCATTGAAATAATTTAAAACATTTTTATGCGTAACTTCCAATTTTTTAGGTTTTTCATTTTATTTTTCCGATTTCTTTCACACGGGGACACCCATATCATCCATTTATCTTCTGAAAACCATTGAATATTATATATGGGCGTGTAGGTCTGTTCAAGAGGAACGCGTACATACCACATTTGTTTGACATTAAAAAAATTTAAAACTTTTATACCTGCCTTCTGAATTTTTAGGTTTTTCATTTTATTTTTCCGATTTCTTTCACACGGGGACACCCATATCATCCATTTATCTTCTGAAAACCATTGAATATTATATATGGGCGTGTAGGTCTGTTCAAGAGGAACGCGTACATACCACATTTGTTTGACATTAAAAAAATTTAAATACCTTTTACCTGCCTTCTGAATTTTTAGGTTTTTCATTTTATTTTTCCGATTTCTTTCACACGGGGACACCCATATCATCCATTTATCTTCTGAAAACCATTGAATATTATATATGGGCGTGTAGGTCTGTTCAAGAGGAACGCGTACATACCACATTTGTTTGACATTAAAAAAATTTAAAATAATTTTATACCTGCCTTCTGAATTTTTAGGTTTTTCATTTTATTTTTCCGATTTCTTTCACACGGGGACACCCATATCATCCATTTATCTTCTGAAAACCATTGAATATTATATATGGGCGTGTAGGTCTATTCAAGAGGAACGCGTACATACCACATTAGATTGACATTAAAATAATTTAAAACATTTTTATACGTGCTTACTGATTTTCTAGATTTTTCATTTTATTTTTCTGGTTTCTTTCAGACGGGGACACCCATATCATCCATTTATCTTCTGAAAACCATTGAATATTATATATGGGCGTGTAGGTCTGTTCAAGAGGAACGCGTACATACCACATTTGTTTGACATTAAAAAAATTTAAAATAATTTTATACCTGCCTTCTGATTTTTTAGGTTTTTCATTTTATTTTTCCGATTTCTTTCACACGGGGACACCCATATCATCCATTTATCTTCTGAAAACCATTGAATATTATATATGGGCGTGTAGGTCTGTTCAAGAGGAACGCGTACATACCACATTTGTTTGACATTAAAAAAATTTAAAACAATTTTATACCTGCCTTCTTGTTTTTAGGTTTTTCATTTTATTTTTCCGATTTCTTTCACACGGGGACACCCATATCATCCATTTATCTTCTGAAAACCATTGAATATTATATATGGGCGTGTAGGTCTGTTCAAGAGGAACGCGTACATACCACATTTGTTTGACATTAAAAAAATTTAAAATAATTTTATACCTGCCTTCTGATTTTTTAGGTTTTTCATTTTATTTTTCCGATTTCTTTCACACGGGGACACCCATATCATCCATTTATCTTCTGAAAACCATTGAATATTATATATGGGCGTGTAGGTCTGTTCAAGAGGAACGCGTACATACCACATTTGTTTGACATTAAAAAAATTTAAAATAATTTTATACCTGCCTTCTGAATTTTTTGGTTTTTCATTTTATTTTTCCGATTTCTTTCACACGGGGACACCCATATCATCCATTTATCTTCTGAAAACCATTGAATATTATATATGGGCGTGTAGGTCTGTTCAAGAGGAACGCGTACATACCACATTTGTTTGACATTAAAAAAATTTAAAATAATTTTATACCTGCCTTCTGAATTTTTAGGTTTTTCATTTTATTTTTCCGATTTCTTTCACACGGGGACACCCATATCATCCATTTATCTTCTGAAAACCATTGAATATTATATATGGGCGTGTAGGTCTGTTCAAGAGGAACGCGTACATACCACATTTGTTTGACATTAAAAAAATTTAAAATAATTTTATACCTGCCTTCTGAATTTTTTAGGTTTTTCATTTTATTTTTCCGATTTCTTTCACACGGGGACACCCATATCATCCATTTATCTTCTGAAAACCATTGAATATTATATATGGGCGTGTAGGTCTGTTCAAGAGGAACGCGTACATACCACATTTGTTTGACATTAAAAAAATTTAAAACAATTTTATACCTGCCTTCTGATTTTTTAGGTTTTTCATTTTATTTTTCCGATTTCTTTCACACGGGGACACCCATATCATCCATTTATCTTCTGAAAACCATTGAATATTATATATGGGCGTGTAGGTCTGTTCAAGAGGAACGCGTACATACCACATTTGTTTGACATTGAAAAAAATTTAAAACATTTTATACCTGCCTTCTGAATTTTTAGGTTTTTCATTTTATTTTTCCGATTTCTTTCACACGGGGACACCCATATCATCCATTTATCTTCTGAAAACCATTGAATATTATATATGGGCGTGTAGGTCTGTTCAAGAGGAACGCGTACATACCACATTTGTTTGACATTAAAAAAATTTAAAAACAATTTTATACCTGCCTTCTGATTTTTTAGGTTTTTTCATTTTATTTTTCCGATTTCTTTCACACGGGGACACCCATATCATCCATTTATCTTCTGAAAACCATTGAATATTATATATGGGCGTGTAGGTCTGTTCAAGAGGAACGCGTACATACCACATTTGTTTGACATTAAAAAAATTTAAAACAATTTTATACCTGCCTTCTGATTTTTTAGGTTTTTCATTTTAATTTCCGATTTCTTTCACACGGGGACACCCATATCATCCATTTATCTTCTGAAAACCATTGAATATTATATATGGGCGTGTAGGTCTGTTCAAGAGGAACGCGTACATACCACATTTGTTTGACATTAAAAAAATTTAAAATAATTTTATACCTGCCTTCTGAATTTTTAGGTTTTTCATTTTATTTTTTTGATTTCTTTCACACGGGGACACCCATATCATCCATTTATCTTCTGAAAACCATTGAATATTATATATGGGCGTGTAGGTCTGTTCAAGAGGAACGCGTACATACCACATTTGTTTGACATTAAAAAAAAATAAAACAATTTTATACCTGCCTTCTGAAATTTTATGTTTTTCATTTTATTTTTTTGATTTCTTTCACACGGGGACACCCATATCATCCATTTATCTTCTGAAAACCATTGAATATTATATATGGGCGTGTAGGTCTGTTCAAGAGGAACGCGTACATACCACATTTGTTTGACATTAAAAAAATTTAAAACAATTTTATACCTGCCTTCTGATTTTTTAGGTTTTTTTTATTTTATTTTTCCGATTTCTTTCACACGGGGACACCCATATCATCCATTTATCTTCTGAAAACCATTGAATATTATATATGGGCGTGTAGGTCTGTTCAAGAGGAACGCGTACATACCACATTTGTTTGACATTAAAAAAATTTAAAACAATTTTATACCTGCCTTCTGAATTTTTAGGTTTTTCATTTTATTTTTCCGATTTCTTTCACACGGGGACACCCATATCATCCATTTATCTTCTGAAAACCATTGAATATTATATATGGGCGTGTAGGTCTGTTCAAGAGGAACGCGTACATACCACATTTGTTTGACATTAAAAAAATTTAAAATAATTTTATACCTGCCTTCTGAATTTTTAGGTTTTTCATTTTATTTTTCCGATTTCTTTCACACGGGGACACCCATATCATCCATTTATCTTCTGAAAACCATTGAATATTATATATGGGCGTGTAGGTCT
>CM063510.1:176489851-176522351 GCA_032207245.1 Pardosa pseudoannulata | reverse complement strand
CACTTTACACACAACACACAGCATAACATAGTACACTACATAACAACAAAATACATATAACACACACACATACACACACACCATATATTTCATATATACCCCACATACACACACCACCACACACACACACATACACACACACATACATATACACACATACACACACACATACACACACACTAACAACATACACCACATATACATACACATACACACACACAACACAACACACACACACATACAACACACATACACAGACACACACACATACACACAAAAAACACACACACACATACATTACACACACAACACACACATACACACTCAACACACACACACAACACACACACACACACACACACACACACATACACACACACAGAACACACATATAAAATATACATACACACACACATACCACACAACAAATACAACACACACATACACACACACATATACACACACATATACACACCCATATATACAACTCACACACAAAACACACAACAACATATTAAACACAACACCACATACACACACACATACATACACACACAAACACACACACATACATAAATAAATAAAAACACATTATACACACAAATAAATACACACATCAACATTACAATACACACAACCACACACATACACACCACATACACCAAACACATAACACACACACATACACACACACACACACAACACACACACACACACACAGTTCCTTTAAAACCTCCTCTCTCTCATTCTAATTCTTTAAATCTTTTTCCAAGCCTCTAAATAGTTTAATCAAAGTAGTTTTTTCCACTTAACATTCCTTTCTGCCCTAAACTGTAAACATTCTATCTATTCAGCTCGTTTCCCAGCTGCGCGGGCAAATAATTTCGCGTCTTGCTGATATTGATTTAATTCGTTTATTAAGTTGTTTTTTTACTGTGGGAAAATTCTTTCTGTCATCGCTCTTGGGTGCACCTCTGTCCGATCAGAGTGAACACTGTGGCTTTTCTTGATCTGTTGTCCAGTAGAAAAGATTGCGTTGTAGCTGCTCTGGAATAAAGTTTGAATTAGACTTGGGCCGTTCTGTTCAATGTCGGTCCGACTGTATTTTTATTACTGCTATCTATTGAGCTTTCTCTTTGTCAAGGAGTCTTATAGAAATGGATTACGTGTGTGTGTGTGAGAGAGAGAGAGAATTTGTGCCATATCGGGTGCAGTCGAAAGTTAAAACGTTGTCACAAGAGACAATAGTGCATCGTCTGTCACAGACATCAGCCACGTAAAATCTGTACATGTCAATTTATATGTTGGTGTATGAGCCAACCGATCAGGATTTTCAACCGTCAGTTACGAGATGACGCCGGTGACGCAGTTTAAGCGTCACTAGTTATGTAAAGCATTATGTTAGAGGATCTTTGGTGTTTTTGAAGTAGCCAAGTTGAACAATAGATAGCTTTCAAGTCTGCCAGAAAAAGACGGATATTTCGGAAAATAATTTTAAGATAGACTTAATTATGTTGGTTATTCTTTTAGGGTAAAAATATCATTAAATACATATGTGTGTGTATAATGATAGATATATGTGTATTTCTATATATTTACATGCATATGTGTGTGTATGTTTAGTTCGTTCCCGCATCGGCGCCTTCGCATGTCCGGACCGCGTCCGACTGTGTCCGTGCCTGCCGAAGACGCGCTCCGGCAAAGTGATGCGACGCGTCCTCCGCAAGGTGGCTGCTGGAGGACTGAGTGGGGAAGAGGACCTCAGCACCCTCGCCGACCCTCTCGCCCTGCAGCACCTCATCTCTTCTTCATCCTGACACACCGACCACTAGACTCTTTTTTTATTATTATTTTGACTTTTGTTTAGGAATAAATAATGTTCACTTGTTTAGTTTACGGTGCCTCTCCATCTTTCTTTATACATGCTATTAGGGTCCGTCCATATTGTAGCCTCCACAGTGTGGCCAATTGTTCACTTCCTGATGGTGATCTTGAACGATGGTTCACGGGTTGTATCCACTCAGTGAGCCGAGCTCGTGGATTCGTCCATAGGGTCTACTGCGCACTTTAGTAGACCATCTGGCTGCCTTTGATCTTTGGAGAAAAACCGCCTCCGAAGCCATCATCCGCCAAGGCTATTTTATCGTCTGCCGCCATCGACCACTATAAGCCAAACCCCCTCCAGATGGTGGTCATGGCTTGCAGTGGGCCATAGTGTGGAGGGGCCTTAATTGTCCAATGTGTCAAGAATTGAAAAATTTTTTCCCTAACTGGCAAATAAAAATACGAAGATAAACTATGTTAATTTTTACGAAATTTCTCTCTTAATATACAGACTTCATGTCTTTTAATTGAGAATATTCTAATGCATCATTCAAATAGAAATAAGTGTTATTCAGATTATTTGCTGTTTTAGTTAATAATGTGAGCGCAAAACAAGTGAGTTATAAGAATGAAATTTACCCAATGGTTTCGGTTAAAACCAGAGGAGCTCGAACAGAATTCATTTACGTAGCAATGGAATTCCTAACGACCTTTATTCACTGATTAGACAGAAGCAGAAAAACTTAATACAAAAGTGTACATAATGCTTAGACAAAATAACATGAAAGAAAAAAACATGATGACAAGTCGAATAGCATAGGTTTAACTACATTGAATTTCTCGTGTGTACAGTTATCTTCTCCGATATCTACTCATCCATATTTAATATTCAGTTGTTTAGGACAGAGAAATGTGCGATATGGGTGTCGCCATTTGGTAGTATCGGGAAAAATACACTGAAAATCACAATAAACCACAAGGAGCTCATAAAAGTGGATTAAATTACGATAAAGTAAAACAAATAAGGTATGTAAGTGTGCCTCTTCAACAGGTCTAAACGTCCTCTATCTAACGTTTTCCTCTAGAACAGGTCTACACACCCATATATTCAAACAAATGTGGTATATACGTGTTCCACTTAAAAAGGACTACACGCCCATATATAATATATAATGGTTTAGGACAGAGATATGTGAGTAATGGCTATCCTCATTTTATAGTATCGAAAAAAATAAAGTAAAAATCTTAATAAAAGAGAAGGCACTCAGGAAAGTTGATTCAATTATAATAAAGTAGAACAAATGTGGTATAGACGCGTTCCTCCTGAGCAGATCTGCACGCCCATATATAATATTCCATGGTTTAGCACTGATACATGTGCGTTATGGCTGTCCACATTTCGTAGTATCGAGAAAAATAAAGAGAAAATCTTAATAAAAGAGAAGGCAGTGATGAAAACTATTTCATTTATGATAAACTCAAACAAATGTGATATGTAGGTATTTCTCTTGAACAGATTTACACGCCCATATATAATATTTTATGGTTTAAAGAGGAACACGCATATACCACATTTGTTTGACTTTAAAATAATTTAGTCAGCTTCACTACCTGCCTTCTCTTTTAATGGGATTTTTACTGTATTTTTCCCGATACTTTAACATGGGAACACCCATAACTCGCATCTTATTCACCTAAACTATTCAATATTATATATGGGCGTGTAGGTCTATTCAAGAAGAACACGCCCATACCACATTTGTTTAACTTCAAAATAATTTAGGCTACTTCAATACGTGCTTTTTGTTCTAATGTGATTTTTACTGTATTTATTTCGATACTTTCACATAGGGGTCACCGATAACTTACATTTAATTACCCTAAACCATTCATTATTATCTATGCACTTGTAGGTATATTCAAGAAGAACACGTGTATACCACATTTCTTTGACTTTAAAATAATTTAGTCAGCTTCACTACGTGCCTTCTCTTTTAATGGGAATTTTACTGTATTATTCCCGATACTTTAACATGGGGACACCCGTAACTCATATCTAATTAACCTAAACCTTTCAATATTATATACGGGCTTGTAGGTATACTCAAGACAAACACGTCCATACTACATTTGTTTGACTTTAAAATAATTTAGTCAACTTCCATGCCTGCCTTCTATTTTAATGGGATTATTACTCTATTTTTTTCGATTATTTTACATGAGGACACCCATAACTCACATTTAATTACCAACCATTCAATATTATATATGGGCGTGTAGGTCTTTTCAAGATGAACAAGTCTATAACCACATTTGTTTGAGTTTAAAATAATTTAGTTAACTTCCATGACTATCTTCTGTTTTAATGGAATTTTCACTGTATATTTTCGGATTCTTCCACATCGGGACACCGATAACTTGCATCTAATTACCCTAAACCATTCATTATTATACATATGGGCGTATAGGTCTTTTAAACAGGAACACGTCTATACCATATTTCTTTGACTTCAAAATAATTCAGTCAACTTCCTCGTCTTCCTTTTGTGTTAAAGGGCTTTTAACTGTTTTTTTCCTATAATTTCACATGGGAACACACATAACTCACATCTACTTTATATAAACTATTCAAATTTATATACAGGCGTATAGGTATATTGCAGAAGAACACGTCTATACCACATTTGTTTCACTTTAAAATAATTTAGTCAGCCATACTACGTGACATCTCTTTTAATGTAATATTTACTGTATTTTTCCCGATACTTTAACATGGGGACACACATAACTCAAATCTATTTCAACAAAACTATTCAATATTATATATAGGTGTATAGGTATATTGCAGAAGAAAACGTCCATACTACATTTGTTACACTTTGAAATAATTTAGGCTACTTCAATACCTACTTTTTGTTTTAATGTGATTTTTTACTGTATTGTTTTCGATACTTTAAATGGGGACACCCATAACTTAGATCTAATTACCCTAAACCATTCAATATTATCTATGCGCTTGTAGGTATATTCAAGAAGAACACGTCTATACCAAATTTGTTTGACATTAAACTAATTTAGTCAGCTTCACTACATGCCATCTCTTTTAATGGGATTTTTACTCTATTATTACCGATATATTTATATGGGGAAACCCATAACTCACATTTAATTACCTAAAACCGTTCCATGTTATATATGAGCGTGTAGGTCTGTTCAAGAGGAACATGTCTATACCACATTTGTATGACTTTAAAATATTTTAATCAACTTCCATGTATGCCTTCCATTTTAATGGGATTTTTACTGTATTTTTTCCGATTCCTTCAAATGGGGACACCCATGACCTGAAACCATTCAAAATTATACATAAGCGTGTAGACCTGTTCGAGAGGAAAACATCTATACCATAGATGTTTGACTTTTAAGTAATTTAGTCAACTTTCATGCCTGCCTTCCATTTTAATGTGATTTTTACTGTATTTTTTCCAATTATTTCAGTTGGGGAAACCCATAGTTCACATTTAATTAATTTAAACCATTCAATATTATTTATGGGCGTGTAGGTCTGTTCAACAGGAACACGTCTATACCACAGTTGTTTGACTTTAAAATAATTTAGTCAACTTCCATGCCTGCCT
The DNA here is from genome assembly GCA_032207245.1 of Pardosa pseudoannulata. NCBI lineage: Eukaryota > Metazoa > Arthropoda > Arachnida > Araneae > Lycosidae > Pardosa > Pardosa pseudoannulata. The sequence continues at coordinate 176,516,889 of CM063510.1, read as the reverse complement.
TTTATTTTAATAAGATTATTACTGTGTTTTTTCGATTTTTTTTACATGAGGACACCAATAACTAACATTTAATTACATGAAATAATTCAAAATTATATATCAGCATGTAGGTCTGTTCGAGAAAAACACGTCTATACCACGTTTAATTGATTGTAAAATAATTTAGTAAATTTCCATGTCGGCCTTCTATTTTAATGGGATTTTTACTGTATTTTTTCCGGCTCCTTTACATGGGGACACACATAACTCACATTTAATTACCTGAAACCATTGAATATTATATATGGGCGTGTAGGTCTGTTCAAGAGGAACGCGTACATACCACATTTGTTTGACATTAAAATAATTTAAAACACATTTATTCGTTCCTTCTGATTTTTTAGGTTTTTCATTTTATTTTTCCGGTTTCTTTCAGACGGGGACACCCATATCATCCACTTATCTTCTGAAAACCATTGAATATTATATATGGGCGTGTAGGTCTGTTCAAGAGGAACGCGTACATACCACATTTGTTTGACATTAAAATAATTTAAAACACATTTATTCGTTCCTTCTGATTTTTTAGGTTTTTCATTTTATTTTTCCGGTTTCCTTCAGACGGGGACACCCACATCATCCACTTATCTTCTGAAAACCATTGAATATTATATATGGGCGTGTAGGTCTGTTCAAGAGGAACGCGTACATACCACATTGTTTGATATTAAAATAATTTAAAACACATTTATATGTGCCTTCTGATTTTTTAGGTTTTTCATTTTATTTTTCCGGTTTCTTTCACACGGGGACACCCATATCATCCACTTATCTTCTGAAAACCATTGAATATTATATATGGGCGTGTAGGTCTGTTCAAGAGGAACGCGTACATACCACATTTGTTTGACATTAAAATAATTTAAAACACATTTATTCGTTCCTTCTGATTTTTTAGGTTTTTCATTTTATTTTTCCGGTTTCTTTCAGACGGGGACACCCATATCATCCACTTATCTTCTGAAAACCATTGAATATTATATATATGCGTGTAGGTCTGTTCAAGAGGAACGCGTACATACCACATTTGTTTGACATTAAAATAATTTAAAACACATTTATTCGTTCCTTCTGATTTTTTAGGTTTTTCATTTTATTTTTCCGGTTTCTTTCAGACGGGGACACCCATATCATCCACTTATCTTCTGAAAACCATTGAATATTATATATGGGCGTGTAGGTCTGTTCAAGAGGAACGCGTACATACCACATTTGTTTGACATTAAAATAATTTAAAACACATTTATTCGTGCCTTCTGATTTTTTAGGATTTTCATTTTATTTTTCCGGTTTCTTTCAGACGGGGACACCCATATCATCCACTTATCTTCTGAAAACCATTGAATATTATATATGGGCGTGTAGGTCTGTTCAAGAGGAACGCGTACATACCACATTTGTTTGACATTAAAATAATTTAAAACACATTTATTCGTTCCTTCTGATTTTTTAGGTTTTTCATTTTATTTTTCCGGTTTCTTTCAGACGGGGACACCCATATCATCCACTTATCTTCTGAAAACCATTGAATATTATATATGGGCGTGTAGGTCTGTTCAAGAGGAACGCGTACATACCACATTTGTTTGACATTAAAATAATTTAAAACACTTTTATACGTGCCTTCTGATTTTTTAGGTTTTTCATTTTATTTTTCCGGTTTCTTTCAGACGGGGACACCCATATCATCCACTTATCTTCTGAAAACCATTGAATATTATATATGGGCGTGTAGGTCTGTTCAAGAGGAACGCGTACATACCACATTTGTTTGACATTAAAATAATTTAAAACACTTTTATACGTGCCTTCTGATTTTAAGGTTTTTCATTTTATTTTTCCGGTTTCTTTCAGACGGGGACACCCATATCATCCACTTATTTTCTGAAAACCATTGAATATTATATATGGGCGTGTAGGTCTGTTCAAGAGGAACGCGTACATACCACATTTGTTTGACATTAAAATAATTTAAAACACATTTATTCGTTCCTTCTGATTTTTTAGGTTTTTCATTTTATTTTTCCGGTTTCTTTCAGACGGGGACACCCATATCATCCACTTATCTTCTGAAAACCATTGAATATTATATATGGGCGTGTAGGTCTGTTCAAGAGGAACGCGTACATACCACATTTGTTTGACATTAAAATAATTTAAAACACTTTTATACGTGCCTTCTGATTTTTTAGGTTTTTCATTTTATTTTTCCGGTTTCTTTCAGACGGGGACACCCATATCATCCACTTATCTTCTGAAAACCATTGAATATTATATATGGGCGTGTAGGTCTGTTCAAGAGGAACGCGTACATACCACATTTGTTTGACATTAAAATAATTGAAATACCTTTTATTCGTTCCTTCTGATTTTTTAGGTTTTTCATTTTATTTTTCCGGTTTCTTTCACACGGGGACACCCATATCATAAACTTATCTTCTGAAAACCATTGAATATTATATATGGGCGTGTAGGTCTGTTCAAGAGGAACGCGTACATACCACATTTGTTTGACATTAAAATAATTTAAAACACATTTATACGTGCCTTCTGATTTTTTAGGTTTTTCATTTTATTTTTCCGGTTTCTTTCACACGGGGACACCCATATCATCCACTTATCTTCTGAAAACCATTGAATATTATATATGGGCGTGTAGGTCTGTTCAAGAGGAACGCGTACATACCACATTTGTTTGACATTAAAATAATTTAAAACACATTTATTCGTGCCTTCTGATTTTTTAGGATTTTCATTTTATTTTTCCGGTTTCTTTCAGACGGGGACACCCATATCATCCACTTATCTTCTGAAAACCATTGAATATTATATATGGGCGTGTAGGTCTGTTCAAGAGGAACGCGTACATACCACATTTGTTTGACATTAAAATAATTTAAAACACATTTATTCGTGCCTTCTGATTTTTTAGGATTTTCATTTTATTTTTCCGGTTTCTTTCACACGGGGACACCCATATCATCCACTTATCTTCTGAAAACCATTGAATATTATATATGGGCGTGTAGGTCTGTTCAAGAGGAACGCGTACATACCACATTTGTTTGACATTAAAATAATTTAAAACACTTTTATACGTGCCTTCTGATTTTTTAGGATTTTCATTTTATTCGGCTACCCTTATCCAAATTATTCGTAACAACCAAATAAACATGGAGAAGATAATCACTAATATGCTCTCAAGCATCTCCCCATTCAATATATTTATTACTTATACATAATTGATCATATTTTTTTACTTTAAATTATTTCCCAAAATGCTGGAAAAATTCTATCGTGTCCCTATTCCAAAACCTAAAAAGGATCATTCTTCTCCAGATAACTATAGACCAATTAGCTTGTAAATACTCTAAGTAAATTACTGAAAAATTCATTCTTCGGAAATTAATCACATCTGAATCATAATAATTTTAGTTTTTTTCAAGAATCTTTCGGCACCACCATTACCTTACTGAACTGTTAAATAATTAATAAACATTAACCGCTGCTGTATTTTTAGATATTCTCGTTTCTTTCGACAAAATCGGGACGCACTCATACACAAACTATACTATAATTTTCCAAAACTTAATTAAATTAATTTACTCTTATTTAACGGTCGCACTTTTCAAGTAAAATCTATACATACTCTTCAAAATTTCCTATCCTTTCCGGTGTACCACAGGGATCACTCTCGGCCCTACATTTTATATTTATATAAACGATATCCCTGTTCAACTACAACTTGCTATCCGACGACACAGCGATTTCGCATCGAATAAAAATTATAAAATTTGCAGTGACTGCCGTCAACAAACACCTAGTCAAAATTTTTGCTAGACAGATGGATTATTAACACTAGTAAATGCGCCGCAATGTTTACAGCCAAACAGAGAACGACTTATGTCACTACAAATATATATCAATAACACTCGTATTCCTTTCGGTCTGTTTAAATATTTAGGAGTAACGCTAGATAAAAACTTAACCTGGAAGCAGCATTTTAAAGCTTTAGAGATAAATAAAAAACGCGAAGCGAGCTGTATCCCTTATACTTAGCAAAATGATTTAAAAATAAGCTGCTCATTTACACTTTTCCTTCGTCCGATATTTACCTATGCAGCACCAGCCTGGTCGTACGCGCATCTAATATCAAAATATTAACATTTTTATTCAAAATCTAATATTGAATATTATAATCGTGTAGGTCTGTTCAAGACGAAATACCACGAGGAACTTAAATTCCTAATATTAAATTTCATCTATAAACTTTCCACTATTTCATAAAAACTTAAGCAATGTTTTTTTTCAACTACGACACCGCTGATCCTAGCAATAGAATAATTTTCTGAAAACCATTGAATATTTTGTGCTGTCTGTTCAAAAAAAAATACCACATTACTTTACTTAAAAAAATTTAAAATGCTTAAAATGCCTTCTGATCGTACTCATTTTTATTTCATGGATTTTCCCTGATTCTTCCCGGTCTGCGTTCACGTCATGTTCACTTATTTTGTGATCTAAACCATTGAATATTATGCACAGGCGTGGCTTGGTTAGAAAACGCCTTACATCACCTTCGTTGAAGTTGTGATCGAATGACGGCAAAATTTTACTAAATTAAAAATTTAAAAATTGTTTTTTGTGTTATTTACTGTTTTTTAGGCCCTTTTTGATTTTTACCGTTTTCTTTTTTTTTTTTTTTAAATCTCGTATTTTTTATTCCAAATCATCAATTTTTCGTACCCAAAACACTGCCAAGCAATTTTTAACATCAAAATATGTCTTAAAAATTATTAATACAATTAAAATATTTTTTAGGCCTTTATTTCGATTTTTCACTTATTTATTTTAAAACTTATATTTTTATTTTTTTTCAAAACCATAAAAAAGCTTTAAAAATTAAATTAATTTTCAAATTCTTTCGGCTTATTTTTACGGTGTCACTTATTTTATTTTTTCTATCCCTAAACTTTCTACTCTCTAGTTTTGTGTTATGAACTCACGAATCCACCCTTCTATCTCTTTCCTCTTTATTGTTTATTTTTTCGCTCGTTGTCATTTCTGTGCTCACTGATAGGAACCTCTGGATTAACGGGCCACATAGAATAATTATACACCTTTATGTGCCTTCTGATTTTTTAGGTTTTTCATTTTATTTTTCCGGTTTCTTTCACACGGGGACACCCATATCATCCACTTATCTTCCGAAAACCATTGAATATTATATATGGGCGTGTAGGTCTGTTCAAGAGGAACGCGTACATACCACATTTGTTTGACATTAAAATAATTTAAAACACATTTATTCGTTCCTTCTGATTTTTTAGGTTTTTCATTTTATTTTTCCGGTTTCTTTCACACGGGGACACCCATATCATCCACTTATCTTGTGAAAACCATAAAATATTATATATGGGCGTGTAGGTCTGTTCAAGAGGAACGCGAACATACCACATTTGTTTACATTAAAATAATTTAAAACACATTTATACGTGCCTTCTGATTTTTTAGGTTTTTCATTTTATTTTTCCGGTTACTTTCACACGGGGACACCCATATCATCCACTTATCTTCTGAAAACCATTGAATATTATATATGGGCGTGTAGGTCTGTTCAAGAGGAACGCGTACATACCACATTTGTTTGACATTAAAATAATTTAAAACACATTTATTCGTTCCGTCTGTTTTTTTAGGATTTTCATTTTATTTTTCCGGTTTCTTTCAGACGGGGACACCCATATCATCCACTTATCTTCTGAAAACCATTGAATATTATATATGGGCGTGTAGGTCTGTTCAAGAGGAACGCGTACATACCACATTTGTTGGACTTTAAAATAATTTAAAATACATTTATACGTGCATTCTGATTTTTTACGTTTTTCATTTTATTTTTCCGGTTTCTATCAGACGGGGACACCCATATCATCCACATATCTTCTGAAAACCATTGAATATTATATATGGGCGTGTAGGTCTGTTCAAGAGGAACGCGTACATACCACATTTGTTGGACTTTAAAATAATTTAAAATACATTTATACGTGCCTTCTGATTTTTTAGGTTTTTTATTTTATTTTTCCGGTTTCTTTCACACGGGAACACCCATATCATCCACTTATCTTCTGAAAACCATTGAATATTATATATAGGCGTGTAGGACTATTCAAGAGGAAAGCGTACATACCACATTTGTTGGACTTTAAAATAATTTAAAATACATTTATACGTGCCTTCTGATTTTTTAGGTTTTTCATTTTATTTTTCCGGTTTCTTTCAGACGTGGACCCCCATATCATCCACTTATTTTCTGAAAACCATTGAATATTATATATGGGCGTGTAGGTCTGTTAAAGAGGAACGCGTACATACCACATTTGTTGGACTTTAAAATAATTTAAAATACATTTATACGTGCATTCTGATTTTTTACGTTTTTCATTTTATTTTTCCGGTTTCTTTCACACGGGGACACCCATATCATCCACTTATCTTCTGAAAACCATTGAATATTATATATGGGCGTGTAGGTCTGTTCAAGAGGAACGCGTACATACCACATTTGTTTGACATTAAAATAATTTAAAACACATTTATTCGTTCCTTCTGATTTTTTAGGTTTTTCATTTTATTTTTCCGGTGTCTTTCAGACGGGGACACCCATATCATCCACTTATCTTCTGAAAACCATTGAATATTATATATGGGCGTGTAGGTCTGTTCAAGAGGAACGCGTACATACCACATTTGTTGGAATTTAAAATAATTTAAAATACATTTATACGTGCCTTCTGATTTTTTAGGTTTTTCATTTTATTTTTCCGGTTTCTTTCAGACGTAGACCCCCATATCATCCACTTATTTTCTGAAAACCATTGAATATTATATATGGGCGTGTAGGTCTGTTCAAGAGGAACGCGTACATACCACATTTGTTTGACATTAAAATAATTTAAAACACATTTATACGTGCCTTCTGTTTTTTTAGGTTTTTTATTTTATTTTTCCGGTTTCATTCAGACGTGGACCCCCATATCATCCACTTATCTTCTGAAAACCATTGAATATTATATATAGGCGTGTAGGTCTGTTCAAGAGGAAAGCGTACATACCACATTTGTTGGACTTTAAAATAATTTAAAATACATTTATACGTGCATTCTGATTTTTTACGTTTTTCATTTTATTTTTCCGGTTTCTTTCAGACGGGGACACCCATATCATCCACTTATTTTCTGAAAACCATTGAATATTATATATGGGCGTGTAGGTCTGTTCAAGAGGAACGCGTACATACCACATTTGTTGGACTTTAAAATAATTTAAAATACATTTATACGTGCATTCTGATTTTTTACGTTTTTCATTTTATTTTTCCGGTTTCTTTCAGACGGGGACACCCATATCATCCACTTATCTTCTGAAAACCATTGAATATTATATATGGGCGTGTAGGTCTGTTCAAGAGGAACGCGTACATACCACATTTGTTTTACTTTAAAATAATTTAAAATACATTTATACGTGCCTTCTGATTTTTTAGGTTTTTCATTTTATTTTTCCGGTTTCTTTCACACGGGGACACCCATATCATCCACTTATCTTCTGAAAACCATTGAATATTATATATAGGCGTGTAGGACTGTTGAAGAGGAACGCGTGCATACCACATTTGTTTGACATTAAAATAATCTAAAACACATTTATTCGTTCCTTCTGATTTTTTAGGTTTTTCATTTTATTTTTCCGGTTTCTTTGAGACAGGGACACCCATATCATTCACTTATCTTCTGAAAACCATTGAATATTATATATGGGCGTGTAGGTCTGTTCAAGAGGAACGCGTACATACCACATTTGTTGGACTTTAAAATAATTTAAAATACATTTATACGTGCCTTCTGATTTTTTAGGTTTTTCATTTTATTTTTCCGGTTTCTTTCAGACGGGGACACCCATATCATCCACTTATTTTATGAAAACCATTGAATATTATATATGGGCGTGTAGGTCTGTTCAAGAGGAACGCGTACATACCACATTTGTTTGACATTAAAATAATTTAAAACACTTTTATACGTGCCTTCTGATTTTTTAGGTTTTTCATTTTATTTTTCCGGTTTCTTTCAGACGGGGACACCCATATCATCCACTTATTTTCTGAAAACCATTGAATATTATATATGGGCGTGTAGGTCTGTTCAAGAGGAACGCGTACATACCACATTTGGTAGACTTTAAAATAATTTAAAATACACTTATACGTGCCTTATGATTTTTTAGGTTTTTCATTTTATTTTTCCGGTTTCTTTCACATGGTGACACCTATATCATCCACTTATTTTCTGAAAACCATTGAATATTATATATGGGCGTGTAGGTCTGTTCAAGAGGAACGCGTACATACCACATTTGTTGGACTTTAAAATAATTTAAAACACTTTTATACGTGCCTTCTGATTTTTTAGGTTTTTCATTTTATTTTTCCGGTTTCTTTCAGACGGGGACACCCATATCATCCACTTATTTTCTGAAAACCATTGAATATTATATATGGGCGTGTAGGTCTGTTCAAGAGGAACGCGTCTATACCACATTTGTTGGACTTTAAAATAATTTAAAATACATTTATACGTGCCTTCTGATTTTTTAGGTTTTTCATTTTATTTTTCCGGTTTCTTTCAGACGGGGACACCCATATCATCCACTTATTTTCTGAAAACCATTGAATATTATATATGGGCGTGTAGGTCTGTTCAAGAGGAACGCGTACATACCACATTTGTTTGACATTAAAATAATTTAAAACACTTTTATACGTGCCTTCTGATTTTTTAGGTTTTTCATTTTATTTTTCCGGTTTCTTTCAGACGGGGACACCCATATCATCCACTTATTTTCTGAAAACCATTGAATATTATATATGGGCGTGTAGGTCTGTTCAAGAGGAACGCGTACATACCACATTTGTTGGACTTTAAAATAATTTAAAATACATTTATACGTGCCTTCTGATTTTTTAGGTTTTTCATTTTATTTTTCCGGTTTCTTTCAGACGGGGACACCCATATCATCCACTTATTTTCTGAAAACCATTGAATATTATATATGGGCGTGTAGGTCTGTTCAAGAGGAACGCGGACATACCACATTTGTTGAACTTTAAAATAATTTAAAACACTTTTATACGTGCCTTCTGATTTTTTAGGTTTTTCATTTTATTTTTCCGGTTTCTTTCAGACGGGGACACCCATATCATCCACTTATTTTCTGAAAACCATTGAATATTATATATGGGCGTGTAGGTCTGTTCAAGAGGAACGCGTCTATACCACATTTGTTTGACATTAAAATAATTTAAAACACTTTTATACGTGCCTTCTGATTTTTTAGGTTTTTCATTTTATTTTTCCGGTTTCTTTCAGACGGGGACACCCATATCATCCACTTATTTTCTGAAAACCATTGAATATTATATATGGGCGTGTAGGTCTGTTCAAGAGGAACGCGTCTATACCACATTTGTTTGACATTAAAATAATTTAAAACACTTTTATACGTGCCTTCTGATTTTTTAGGTTTTTCATTTTATTTTTCCGGTTTCTTTCAGACGGGGACACCCATATCATCCACTTATTTTCTGAAAACCATTGAATATTATATATGGGCGTGTAGGTCTGTTCAAGAGGAACGCGTACATACCACATTTGTTGGACTTTAAAATAATTTAAAACACTTTTATACGTGCCTTCTGATTTTTTAGGTTTTTCATTTTATTTTTCCGGTTTCTTTCAGACGGGGACACCCATATCATCCACTTATTTTCTGAAAACCATTGAATATTATATATGGGCGTGTAGGTCTGTTCAAGAGGAACGCGTACATACCACATTTGTTGGACTTTAAAATAATTTAAAACACTTTTATACGTGCCTTCTGATTTTTTAGGTTTTTCATTTTATTTTTCCGGTTTCTTTCAGACGGGGACACCCATATCATCCACTTATTTTTTGAAAACCATTGAATATTATATATGGGCGTGTAGGTCTGTTCAAGAGGAACGCGTACATACCACATTTGTTGGACTTTAAAATAATTTAAAATACATTTATACGTGCCTTCTGATTTTTTTAGGTTTTTCATTTTATTTTTCCGGTTTCTTTCAGACGGGGACACCCATATCATCCACTTATTTTCTGAAAACCATTGAATATTATATATGGGCGTGTAGGTCTGTTCAAGAGGAACGCGTACATACCACATTTGTTGGACTTTAAAATAATTTAAAATACATTTATACGTGCCTTCTGATTTTTTAGGTTTTTCATTTTATTTTTCCGGTTTCTTTCAGACGGGGACACCCATATCATCCACTTATTTTCTGAAAACCATTGAATATTATATATGGGCGTGTAGGTCTGTTCAAGAGGAACGCGTACATACCACATTTGTTGGACTTTAAAATAATTTAAAATACATTTATACGTGCCTTCTGATTTTTTAGGTTTTTCATTTTATTTTTCCGGTTTCTTTCAGACGGGGACACCCATATCATCCACTTATTTTCTGAAAACCATTGAATATTATATATGGGCGTGTAGGTCTGTTCAAGAGGAACGCGTACATACCACATTTGTTGGACTTTAAAATAATTTAAAACACATTTATACGTGCCTTCTGATTTTTTAGGTTTTTCATTTTATTTTTCCGGTTTCTTTCAGACGGGGACACCCATATCATCCACTTATTTTCTGAAAACCATTGAATATTATATATGGGCGTGTAGGTCTGTTCAAGAGGAACGCGTCTATACCACATTTGTTTGACATTAAAATAATTTAAAACACTTTTATACGTGCCTTCTGATTTTTTAGGTTTTTCATTTTATTTTTCCGGTTTCTTTCAGACGGGGACACCCATATCATCCACTTATTTTCTGAAAACCATTGAATATTATATATGGGCGTGTAGGTCTGTTCAAGAGGAACGCGTCTATACCACATTTGTTTGACATTAAAATAATTTAAAACACTTTTATACGTGCCTTCTGATTTTTTAGGTTTTTCATTTTATTTTTCCGGTTTCTTTCAGACGGGGACACCCATATCATCCACTTATTTTCTGAAAACCATTGAATATTATATATGGGCGTGTAGGTCTGTTCAAGAGGAACGCGTACATACCACATTTGTTGGACTTTAAAATAATTTAAAATACATTTATACGTGCCTTCTGATTTTTTAGGTTTTTCATTTTATTTTTCCGGTTTTTTTCACATGGGGACACCCATATCATCCACTTATTTTCTGAAAACCATTGAATATTATATATGGGCGTGTAGGTCTGTTCAAGAGGAACGCGTACATACCACATTTGTTGGACTTTAAAATAATTTAAAATACATTTATACGTGCCTTCTGATTTTTTAGGTTTTTCATTTTATTTTTCCGGTTTCTTTCAGACGGGGACACCCATATCATCCACTTATTTTCTGAAAACCATTGAATATTATATATGGGCGTGTAGGTCTGTTCAAGAGGAACGCGTACATACCACATTTGTTGGACTTTAAAATAATTTAAAATACATTTATACGTGCCTTCTGATTTTTTAGGTTTTTCATTTTATTTTTCCGGTTTCTTTCAGACGGGGACACCCATATCATCCACTTATTTTCTGAAAACCATTGAATATTAAATATGGGCGTGTAGGTCTGTTCAAGAGGAACGCGTACATACCACATTTGTTGGACTTTAAAATAATTTTAAATACATTTATACGTGCCTTCTGATTTTTTAGGTTTTTCATTTTATTTTTCCGGTTTCTTTCAGACGGGGACACCCATATCATCCACTTATTTTCTGAAAACCATTGAATATTATATATGGGCGTGTAGGTCTGTTCAAGAGGAACGCGTCTATACCACATTTGTTTGACATTAAAATAATTTAAAACACTTTTATACGTGCCTTCTGATTTTTTAGGTTTTTCATTTTATTTTTCCGGTTTCTTTCAGACGGGGACACCCATATCATCCACTTATTTTCTGAAAACCATTGAATATTATATATGGGCGTGTAGGTCTGTTCAAGAGGAACGCGTACATACCACATTTGTTTGACATTAAAATAATTTAAAACACTTTTATACATGCCTTCTGATTTTTTAGGTTTTTCATTTTATTTTTCCGGTTTCTTTCAGACGGGGACACCCATATCATCCACTTATTTTCTGAAAACCATTGAATATTATATATGGGCGTGTAGGTCTGTTCAAGAGGAACGCGTATATACCACATTTGTTTGACATTAAAATAATTTAAAACACTTTTATACGTGCCTTCTGATTTTTTAGGTTTTTCATTTTATTTTTCCGGTTTCTTTCAGACGGGGACACCCATATCATCCACTTATTTTCTGAAAACCATTGAATATTATATATGGGCGTGTAGGTCTGTTCAAGAGGAACGCGTCTATACCACATTTGTTTGACATTAAAATAATTTAAAACACTTTTATACGTGCCTTCTGATTTTTTAGGTTTTTCATTTTATTTTTCCGGTTTCTTTCAGACGGGGACACCCATATCATCCACTTATTTTCTGAAAACCATTGAATATTATATATGGGCGTGTAGGTCTGTTCAAGAGGAACGCGTACATACCACATTTGTTGGACTTTAAAATAATTTAAAATACATTTATACGTGCCTTCTGATTTTTTAGGTTTTTATTTTATTTTTCCGGTTTTTTTCACATGGGGACACCCATATCATCCACTTATTTTCTGAAAACCATTGAATATTATATATGGGCGTGTAGGTCTGTTCAAGAGGAACGCGTACATACCACATTTGTTGGACTTTAAAATAATTTAAAACACTTTTATACGTGCCTTCTAATTTTTTAGGTTTTTCATTTTATTTTTCCGGTTTCTTTCAGACGGGGACACCCATATCATCCACTTATTTTCTGAAAACCATTGAATATTATATATGGGCGTGTAGGTCTGTTCAAGAGGAACGCGTACATACCACATTTGTTGGACTTTAAAATAATTTAAAATACATTTATACGTGCCTTCTGATTTTTTAGGTTTTTCATTTTATTTTTCCGGTTTCTTTCAGACGGGGACACCCATATCATCCACTTATTTTCTGAAAACCATTGAATATTATATATGGGCGTGTAGGTCTGTTCAAGAGGAACGCGTACATACCACATTTGTTGGACTTTAAAATAATTTAAAATACATTTATACGTGCCTTCTGATTTTTTAGGTTTTTCATTTTATTTTTCCGGTTTCTTTCAGACGGGGACACCCATATCATCCACTTATTTTCTGAAAACCATTGAATATTATATATGGGCGTGTAGGTCTGTTCAAGAGGAACGCGTACATACCACATTTGTTAGAATTTAAAATACATTTATACGTGCCTTCTGATTTTTTAGGTTTTTCATTTTATTTTTCCGGTTTCTTTCAGACGGGGACACCCATATCATCCACTTATTTTCTGAAAACCATTGAATATTATATATATGGGCGTGTAGGTCTGTTCAAGAGGAACGCGTACATACCACATTTGGTAGACTTTAAAATAATTTAAAATTCATTTATACGTGCCTTCTGATTTTTTAGGTTTTTCATTTTATTTTTCCGGTTTCTTTCAGACGGGGACACCCATATCATCCACTTATTTTCTGAAAACCATTGAATATTATATATGGGCGTGTAGGTCTGTTCAAGAGGAACGCGTACATACCACATTTGTTGGACTTTAAAATAATTTAAAATACATTTATACGTGCCTTCTGATTTTTTAGGTTTTTCATTTTATTTTTCCGGTTTCTTTCAGACGGGGACACCCATATCATCCACTTATCTTCTGAAAACCATTGAATATTATATATGGGCGTGTAGGTCTGTTCAAGAGGAACGCGTACATACCACATTTGTTAGACTTTAAAATAATTTAAAATACATTTATACGTGCCTTCTGATTTTTTAGGTTTTTCATTTTATTTTTCCGGTTTCTTTCAGACGGGGACACCCATATCATCCACTTATTTTCTGAAAACCATTGAATATTATATATGGGCGTGTAGGTCTGTTCAAGAGGAACGCGTACATACCACATTTGTTGGACTTTAAAATAATTTAAAACACTTTTATACGTGCCTTCTGATTTTTTAGGTTTTTCATTTTATTTTTCCGGTTTCTTTCAGACGGGGACACCCATATCATCCACTTATTTTCTGAAAACCATTGAATATTATATATGGGCGTGTAGGTCTGTTCAAGAGGAACGCGTACATACCACATTTGTTTGACATTAAAATAATTTAAAACACTTTTATACGTGCCTTCTGATTTTTTAGGTTTTTCATTTTATTTTTCCGGTTTCTTTCAGACGGGGACACCCATATCATCCACTTATTTTCTGAAAACCATTGAATATTATATATGGGCGTGTAGGTCTGTTCAAGAGGAACGCGTACATACCACATTTGTTGGACTTTAAAATAATTTAAAACACTTTTATACGTGCCTTCTGATTTTTTAGGTTTTTCATTTTATTTTTCCGGTTTCTTTCAGACGGGGACACCCATATCATCCACTTATTTTCTGAAAACCATTGAATATTATATATGGGCGTGTAGGTCTGTTCAAGAGGAACGCGTCTATACCACATTTGTTTGACATTAAAATAATTTAAAACACTTTTATACGTGCCTTCTGATTTTTTAGGTTTTTCATTTTATTTTTCCGGTTTCTTTCAGACGGGGACACCCATATCATCCACTTATTTTCTGAAAACCATTGAATATTATATATGGGCGTGTAGGTCTGTTCAAGAGGAACGCGTACATACCACATTTGTTGGACTTTAAAATAATTTAAAATACATTTATACGTGCCTTCTGATTTTTTAAGTTTTTCATTTTATTTTTCCGGTTTCTTTCAGACGGGGACACCCATATCATCCACTTATTTTCTGAAAACCATTGAATATTATATATGGGCGTGTAGGTCTGTTCAAGAGGAACGCGTACATACCACATTTGTTAGACTTTAAAATAATTTAAAATACATTTATACGTGCCTTCTGATTTTTTAGGTTTTTCATTTTATTTTTCCGGTTTCTTTCAGACGGGGACACCCATATCATCCACTTATTTTTTGAAAACCATTGAATATTATATATGTGCGTGTAGGTCTGTTTAAGAGGAACGCGTACATACCACATTTGTTTGACATTAAAATAATTTAAAACTGTTTTATACGTGCCTTCTGATTTTTTAGGTTTTTCATTTTATTTTTCCGGTTTCTTTCAGACGGGGACACCCATATCATCCACTTATTTTCTGAAAACCATTGAATATTATATATGGGCGTGTAGGTCTGTTCAAGAGGAACGCGTACATACCACATTTGGTAGACTTTAAAATAATTTTAAATACATTTATACGTGCCTTCTGATTTTTTAGGTTTTTCATTTTATTTTTCCGGTTTCTTTCAGACGGGGACACCCATATCATCCACTTATTTTCTGAAAACCATTGAATATTATATATGGGCGTGTAGGTCTGTTCAAGAGGAACGCGTACATACCACATTTGTTGGACTTTAAAATAATTTAAAATACATTTATACGTGCCTTCTGATTTTTTAGGTTTTTCATTTTATTTTTCCGGTTTCTTTCAGACGGGGACACCCATATCATCCACTTATTTTCTGAAAACCATTGAATATTATATATGGGCGTGTAGGTCTGTTCAAGAGGAACGCGTACATACCACATTTGTTGGACTTTAAAATAATTTAAAACACCTTTTTACGTGCCTTCTAATTTTTTAGGTTTTTCATTTTATTTTTCCTGTTTCTTTCAGACGGGGACACCCATATCATCCACTTATTTTCTGAAAACCATTGAATATTATATATGGGCGTGTAGGTCTGTTCAAGAGGAACGCGTACATACCACATTTGTTGGACTTTAAAATAATTTAAAATACATTTATACGTGCCTTCTGATTTTTTAGGTTTTTCATTTTATTTTTCCGGTTTCTTTCAGACGGGGACACCCATATCATCCACTTATTTTCTGAAAACCATTGAATATTATATATGGGCGTGTAGGTCTGTTCAAGAGGAACGCGTACATACCACATTTGTTGGACTTTAAAATAATTTAAAATACATTTATACGTGCCTTCTGATTTTTTAGGTTTTTCATTTTATTTTTCCGGTTTCTTTCAGACGGGGACACCCATATCATCCACTTATCTTCTGAAAACCATTGAATATTATATATGGGCGTGTAGGTCTGTTCAAGAGGAACGCGTACATACCACATTTGTTGGACTTTAAAATAATTTAAAATACATTTATACGTGCCTTCTGATTTTTTAGGTTTTTCATTTTATTTTTCCGGTTTCTTTCAGACGGGGACACCCATATCATCCACTTATTTTCTGAAAACCATTGAATATTATATATGGGCGTGTAGGTCTGTTCAAGAGGAACGCGTACATACCACATTTGTTGGACTTTAAAATAATTTAAAATACATTTATACGTGCCTTCTGATTTTTTAGGTTTTTCATTTTATTTTTCCGGTTTCTTTCAGACGGGGACACCCATATCATCCACTTATTTTCTGAAAACCATTGAATATTATATATGGGCGTGTAGGTCTGTTCAAGAGGAACGCGTACATACCACATTTGTTGGACTTTAAAATAATTTAAAATACATTTATACGTGCCTTCTGATTTTTTAGGTTTTTCATTTTATTTTTCCGGTTTCTTTCAGACGGGGACACCCATATCATCCACTTATTTTCTGAAAACCATTGAATATTATATATGGGCGTGTAGGTCTGTTCAAGAGGAACGCGTACATACCACATTTGTTGGACTTTAAAATAATTTAAAATACATTTATACGTGCCTTCTGATTTTTTAGGTTTTTCATTTTATTTTTCCGGTTTCTTTCAGACGGGGACACCCATATCATCCACTTATTTTCTGAAAACCATTGAATATTATATATGGGCGTGTAGGTCTGTTCAAGAGGAACGCGTACATACCACATTTGTTAGACTTTAAAATAATTTAAAATACATTTATACGTGCCTTCTGATTTTTTAGGTTTTTCATTTTATTTTTCCGGTTTCTTTCAGACGGGGACACCCATATCATCCACTTATTTTTTGAAAACCATTGAATATTATATATGGGCGTGTAGGTCTGTTCAAGAGGAACGCGTACATACCACATTTGTTGGACTTTAAAATAATTTAAAATACATTTATACGTGCCTTCTGATTTTTTAGGTTTTTCATTTTATTTTTCCGGTTTCTTTCAGACGGGGACACCCATATCATCCACTTATTTTCTGAAAACCATTGAATATTATATATGGGCGTGTAGGTCTGTTCAAGAGGAACGCGTACATACCACATTTGTTGGACTTTAAAATAATTTAAAATACATTTATACGTGCCTTCTGATTTTTTAGGTTTTTCATTTTATTTTTCCGGTTTCTTTCAGACGGGGACACCCATATCATCCACTTATTTTCTGAAAACCATTGAATATTATATATGGGCGTGTAGGTCTGTTCAAGAGGAACGCGTACATACCACATTTGTTGGACTTTAAAATAATTTAAAATACATTTATACGTGCCTTCTGATTTTTAGGTTTTTCATTTTATTTTTCCGGTTTCTTTCAGACGGGGACACCCATATCATCCACTTATTTTCTGAAAACCATTGAATATTATATATGGGCGTGTAGGTCTGTTCAAGAGGAACGCGTACATACCACATTTGTTTTACTTTAAAATAATTTAAAATACATTTATACGTGCCTTCTGATTTTTTAGGTTTTTCATTTTATTTTTCCGGTTTCTTTCAGACGGGGACACCCATATCATCCACTTATTTTCTGAAAACCATTGAATATTATATATGGGCGTGTAGGTCTGTTCAAGAGGAACGCGTACATACCACATTTGTTGGACTTTAAAATAATTTAAAATACATTTATACGTGCCTTCTGATTTTTTAGGTTTTTCATTTTATTTTTCCGGTTTCTTTCAGACGGGGACACCCATATCATCCACTTATTTTCTGAAAACCATTGAATATTATATATGGGCGTGTAGGTCTGTTCAAGAGGAACGCGTACATACCACATTTGTTGGACTTTAAAATAATTTAAAATACATTTTATTCCTTCCTTCTGATTTTTTAGTTTTTTCATTTTATTTTTCCGGTTTCTTTCAGACGGGGACACCCATATCATCCACTTATTTTCTGAAAACCATTGAATATTATATATGGGCGTGTAGGTCTGTTCAAGAGGAACGCGTACATACCACATTTGTTGGACTTTAAAATAATTTAAAATACTATTATACGTGCCTTCTGATTTTTTAGGTTTTTCATTTTATTTTTCCGGTTTCTTTCAGACGGGGACACCCATATCATCCACTTATTTTCTGAAAACCATTGAATATTATATATGGGCGTGTAGGTCTGTTCAAGAGGAACGCGTACATACCACATTTGTTGGACTTTAAAATAATTTAAAATACATTTATACGTGCCTTCTGATTTTTTAGGTTTTTCATTTTATTTTTCCGGTTTCTTTCAGACGGGGACACCCATATCATCCACTTATTTTCTGAAAACCATTGAATATTATATATGGGCGTGTAGGTCTGTTCAAGAGGAACGCGTACATACCACATTTGTTGGACTTTAAAATAATTTAAAATACATTTATACGTGCCTTCTGATTTTTTAGGTTTTTAATTTAATTTTCCGGTTTCTTTCAGACGGGGACACCCATATCATCCACTTATTTTCTGAAAACCATTGAATATTATATATGGGCGTGTAGGTCTGTTCAAGAGGAACGCGTACATACCACATTTGTTGGACTTTAAAATAATTTAAAATACATTTATACGTGCCTTCTGATTTTTTAGGTTTTTCATTTTATTTTTTCCGGTTTCTTTCAGACGGGGACACCCATATCATCCACTTATTTTCTGAAAACCATTGAATATTATATATGGGCGTGTAGGTCTGTTCAAGAGGAACGCGTACATACCACATTTGTTGGACTTTAAAATAATTTAAAATACATTTATACGTGCCTTCTGATTTTTTAGGTTTTTCATTTTATTTTTCCGGTTTCTTTCAGACGGGGACACCCATATCATCCACTTATTTTCTGAAAACCATTGAATATTATATATGGGCGTGTAGGTCTGTTCAAGAGGAACGCGTACATACCACATTTGTTGGACTTTAAAATAATTTAAAATACATTTATACGTGCCTTCTGATTTTTTAGGTTTTTCATTTTATTTTTCCGGTTTCTTTCAGACGGGGACACCCATATCATCCACTTATTTTCTGAAAACCATTGAATATTATATATGGGCGTGTAGGTCTGTTCAAGAGGAACGCGTACATACCACATTTGTTGGACTTTAAAATAATTTAAAATACATTTATACGTGCCTTCTGATTTTTAAGGTTTTTCATTTTATTTTTCCGGTTTCTTTCAGACGGGGACACCCATATCATCCACTTATTTTCTGAAAACCATTGAATATTATATATGGGCGTGTAGGTCTGTTCAAGAGGAACGCGTACATACCACATTTGTTGGACTTTAAAATAATTTAAAATACATTTATACGTGCCTTCTGATTTTTTAGGTTTTTCATTTTATTTTTCCGGTTTCTTTCAGACGGGGACACCCATATCATCCACTTATTTTCTGAAAACCATTGAATATTATATATGGGCGTGTAGGTCTGTTCAAGAGGAACGCGTACATACCACATTTGTTGGACTTTAAAATAATTTAAAATACATTTATACGTGCCTTCTGATTTTTTAGGTTTTTCATTTTATTTTTCCGGTTTCTTTCAGACGGGGACACCCATATCATCCACTTATTTTCTGAAAACCATTGAATATTATATATGGGCGTGTAGGTCTGTTCAAGAGGAACGCGTACATACCACATTTGTTGGACTTTAAAATAATTTAAAATACATTTATACGTGCCTTCTGATTTTTTAGGTTTTTCATTTTTTTTTTCCGGTTTCTTTCAGACGGGGACACCCATATCATCCACTTATTTTCTGAAAACCATTGAATATTATATATGGGCGTGTAGGTCTGTTCAAGAGGAACGCGTACATACCACATTTGTTGGACTTTAAAATAATTTAAAATACATTATACGTGCCTTCTGATTTTAAGGTTTTTCATTTTATTTTTCCGGTTTCTTTCAGACGGGGACACCCATATCATCCACTTATTTTCTGAAAACCATTGAATATTATATATGGGCGTGTAGGTCTGTTCAAGAGGAACGCGTACATACCACATTTGTTGGACTTTAAAATAATTTAAAATACATTTATACGTGCCTTCTGATTTTTTAGGTTTTTCATTTTATTTTTCCGGTTTCTTTCAGACGGGGACACCCATATCATCCACTTATTTTCTGAAAACCATTGAATATTATATATGGGCGTGTAGGTCTGTTCAAGAGGAACGCGTACATACCACATTTGTTGGACTTTAAAATAATTTAAAATACATTTATACGTGCCTTCTGATTTTTTAGGTTTTTCATTTTATTTTTCCGGTTTCTTTCAGACGGGGACACCCATATCATCCACTTATTTTCTGAAAACCATTGAATATTATATATGGGCGTGTAGGTCTGTTCAAGAGGAACGCGTACATACCACATTTGTTGGACTTTAAAATAATTTAAAATACATTTATACGTGCCTTCTGATTTTTTAGGTTTTTCATTTTATTTTTCCGGTTTCTTTCAGACGGGGACACCCATATCATCCACTTATTTTCTGAAAACCATTGAATATTATATATGGGCGTGTAGGTCTGTTCAAGAGGAACGCGTACATACCACATTTGTTGGACTTTAAAATAATTTAAAATACATTTATACGTGCCTTCTGATTTTTTAGGTTTTTCATTTTATTTTTTCCGGTTTCTTTCAGACGGGGACACCCATATCATCCACTTATTTTCTGAAAACCATTGAATATTATATATGGGCGTGTAGGTCTGTTCAAGAGGAACGCGTACATACCACATTTGTTGGACTTTAAAATAATTTAAAATACATTTATACGTGCCTTCTGATTTTTTAGGTTTTTCATTTTATTTTTCCGGTTTCTTTCAGACGGGGACACCCATATCATCCACTTATTTTCTGAAAACCATTGAATATTATATATGGGCGTGTAGGTCTGTTCAAGAGGAACGCGTACATACCACATTTGTTGGACTTTAAAATAATTTAAAATACATTTATACGTGCCTTCTGATTTTTTAGGTTTTTCATTTTATTTTTCCGGTTTCTTTCAGACGGGGACACCCATATCATCCACTTATTTTCTGAAAACCATTGAATATTATATATGGGCGTGTAGGTCTGTTCAAGAGGAACGCGTACATACCACATTTGTTGGACTTTAAAATAATTTAAAATACATTTATACGTGCCTTCTGTTTTTTAAGGTTTTTCATTTTATTTTTCCGGTTTCTTTCAGACGGGGACACCCATATCATCCACTTATTTTCTGAAAACCATTGAATATTATATATGGGCGTGTAGGTCTGTTCAAGAGGAACGCGTACATACCACATTTGTTGGACTTTAAAATAATTTAAAATACATTTATACGTGCCTTCTGATTTTTTAGGTTTTTCATTTTATTTTTTCCGGTTTCTTTCAGACGGGGACACCCATATCATCCACTTATTTTCTGAAAACCATTGAATATTATATATGGGCGTGTAGGTCTGTTCAAGAGGAACGCGTACATACCACATTTGTTGGACTTTAAAATATTTTAAATACATTTATACGTGCCTTCTGATTTTTTAGGTTTTTCATTTTATTTTTCCGGTTTCTTTCAGACGGGGACACCCATATCATCCACTTATTTTCTGAAAACCATTGAATATTATATATGGGCGTGTAGGTCTGTTCAAGAGGAACGCGTACATACCACATTTGTTGGACTTTAAAATAATTTAAAATACATTTATACGTGCCTTCTGATTTTTTAGGTTTTTCATTTTATTTTTCCGGTTTCTTTCAGACGGGGACACCCATATCATCCACTTATTTTCTGAAAACCATTGAATATTATATATGGGCGTGTAGGTCTGTTCAAGAGGAACGCGTACATACCACATTTGTTGGACTTTAAAATAATTTAAAATACATTTATACGTGCCTTCTGATTTTTTAGGTTTTTCATTTTATTTTTCCGGTTTCTTTCAGACGGGGACACCCATATCATCCACTTATTTTCTGAAAACCATTGAATATTATATATGGGCGTGTAGGTCTGTTCAAGAGGAACGCGTACATACCACATTTGTTGGACTTTAAAATAATTTAAAATACATTTATACGTGCCTTCTGATTTTTTAGGTTTTTCATTTTATTTTTCCGGTTTCTTTCAGACGGGGACACCCATATCATCCACTTATTTTCTGAAAACCATTGAATATTATATATGGGCGTGTAGGTCTGTTCAAGAGGAACGCGTACATACCACATTTGTTGGACTTTAAAATAATTTAAAATACATTTATACGTGCCTTCTTATTTTTTGGGGTTTTTCATTTTATTTTTCCGGTTTCTTTCAGACGGGGACACCCATATCATCCACTTATTTTCTGAAAACCATTGAATATTATATATGGGCGTGTAGGTCTGTTCAAGAGGAACGCGTACATACCACATTTGTTGGACTTTAAAATAATTTAAAATACATTTATACGTGCCTTCTGATTTTTTAGGTTTTTCATTTTATTTTTCCGGTTTCTTTCAGACGGGGACACCCATATCATCCACTTATTTTCTGAAAACCATTGAATATTATATATGGGCGTGTAGGTCTGTTCAAGAGGAACGCGTACATACCACATTTGTTGGACTTTAAAATAATTTAAAATACATTTATACGTGCCTTCTGATTTTTTAGGTTTTTCATTTTATTTTTCCGGTTTCTTTCAGACGGGGACACCCATATCATCCACTTATTTTCTGAAAACCATTGAATATTATATATGGGCGTGTAGGTCTGTTCAAGAGGAACGCGTACATACCACATTTGTTGGACTTTAAAATAATTTAAAATACATTTATACGTGCCTTCTGATTTTTTAGGTTTTTCATTTTATTTTTCCGGTTTCTTTCAGACGGGGACACCCATATCATCCACTTATTTTCTGAAAACCATTGAATATTATATATGGGCGTGTAGGTCTGTTCAAGAGGAACGCGTACATACCACATTTGTTGGACTTTAAAATAATTTAAAATACATTTATACGTGCCTTCTGATTTTTTAGGTTTTTCATTTTATTTTTCCGGTTTCTTTCAGACGGGGACACCCATATCATCCACTTATTTTCTGAAAACCATTGAATATTATATATGGGCGTGTAGGTCTGTTCAAGAGGAACGCGTACATACCACATTTGTTGGACTTTAAAATAATTTAAAATACATTTATACGTGCCTTCTGATTTTTTAGGTTTTTCATTTTATTTTTCCGGTTTCTTTCAGACGGGGACACCCATATCATCCACTTATTTTCTGAAAACCATTGAATATTATATATGGGCGTGTAGGTCTGTTCAAGAGGAACGCGTACATACCACATTTGTTGGACTTTAAAATAATTTAAAATACATTTATACGTGCCTTCTGATTTTTTAGGTTTTTCATTTTATTTTTCCGGTTTCTTTCAGACGGGGACACCCATATCATCCACTTATTTCTGAAAACCATTGAATATTATATATGGGCGTGTAGGTCTGTTCAAGAGGAACGCGTACATACCACATTTGTTGGACTTTAAAATAATTTAAAATACATTTATACGTGCCTTCTGATTTTTTAGGTTTTTCATTTTATTTTTCCGGTTTCTTTCAGACGGGGACACCCATATCATCCACTTATTTCTGAAAACCATTGAATATTATATATGGGCGTGTAGGTCTGTTCAAGAGGAACGCGTACATACCACATTTGTTTGACTTTAAAATAATTGAAATACATTTATACGTGCCTTCTGATTTTTTAGGTTTTTCATTTTATTTTTCCGGTTTCTTTCAGACGGGGACACCCATATCATCCACTTATTTTCTGAAAACCATTGAATATTATATATGGGCGTGTAGGTCTGTTCAAGAGGAACGCGTACATACCACATTTGTTGGACTTTAAAATAATTTAAAATACATTTATACGTGCCTTCTGATTTTTTAGGTTTTTCATTTTATTTTTCCGGTTTCTTTCAGACGGGGACACCCATATCATCCACTTATTTTCTGAAAACCATTGAATATTATATATGGGCGTGTAGGTCTGTTCAAGAGGAACGCGTACATACCACATTTGTTGGACTTTAAAATAATTTAAAATACATTTATACGTGCCTTCTGATTTTTAGGTTTTTCATTTTATTTTTCCGGTTTCTTTCAGACGGGGACACCCATATCATCCACTTATTTTCTGAAAACCATTGAATATTATATATGGGCGTGTAGGTCTGTTCAAGAGGAACGCGTACATACCACATTTGTTGGACTTTAAAATAATTTAAAATACATTTATACGTGCCTTCTGATTTTTTAGGTTTTTCATTTTATTTTTCCGGTTTCTTTCAGACGGGGACACCCATATCATCCACTTATTTTCTGAAAACCATTGAATATTATATATGGGCGTGTAGGTCTGTTCAAGAGGAACGCGTACATACCACATTTGTTGGACTTTAAAATAATTTAAAAATACATTTATACGTGCCTTCTGATTTTTTAGGTTTTTAATTTAATTTTCCGGTTTCTTTCAGACGGGGACACCCATATCATCCACTTATTTTCTGAAAACCATTGAATATTATATATGGGCGTGTAGGTCTGTTCAAGAGGAACGCGTACATACCACATTTGTTGGACTTTAAAATAATTTAAAATACATTTATACGTGCCTTCAGATTTTTAGGTTTTTCATTTTATTTTTCCGGTTTCTTTCAGACGGGGACACCCATATCATCCACTTATTTTCTGAAAACCATTGAATATTATATATGGGCGTGTAGGTCTGTTCAAGAGGAACGCGTACATACCACATTTGTTGGACTTTAAAATAATTTAAAATACATTTATACGTGCCTTCTGATTTTTTAGGTTTTTCATTTTATTTTTCCGGTTTCTTTCAGACGGGGACACCCATATCATCCACTTATTTTCTGAAAACCATTGAATATTATATATGGGCGTGTAGGTCTGTTCAAGAGGAACGCGTACATACCACATTTGTTGGACTTTAAAATATTTTAAATACATTTATACGTGCCTTCTGATTTTTTAGGTTTTTCATTTTATTTTTCCGGTTTCTTTCAGACGGGGACACCCATATCATCCACTTATTTTCTGAAAACCATTGAATATTATATATGGGCGTGTAGGTCTGTTCAAGAGGAACGCGTACATACCACATTTGTTGGACTTTAAAATAATTTAAAATACATTTATACGTGCCTTCTGATTTTTTAGGTTTTTCATTTTATTTTTCCGGTTTCTTTCAGACGGGGACACCCATATCATCCACTTATTTTCTGAAAACCATTGAATATTATATATGGGCGTGTAGGTCTGTTCAAGAGGAACGCGTACATACCACATTTGTTGGACTTTAAAATAATTTAAAATACATTTATACGTGCCTTCTGATTTTTTAGGTTTTTCATTTTATTTTTTCCGGTTTCTTTCAGACGGGGACACCCATATCATCCACTTATTTTCTGAAAACCATTGAATATTATATATGGGCGTGTAGGTCTGTTCAAGAGGAACGCGTACATACCACATTTGTTGGACTTTAAAATAATTTAAAATACATTTATACGTGCCTTCTGATTTTTTAGGTTTTTCATTTTATTTTTCCGGTTTCTTTCAGACGGGGACACCCATATCATCCACTTATTTTCTGAAAACCATTGAATATTATATATGGGCGTGTAGGTCTGTTCAAGAGGAACGCGTACATACCACATTTGTTGGACTTTAAAATAATTTAAAATACATTTATACGTGCCTTCTGATTTTTTAGGTTTTTCATTTTATTTTTCCGGTTTCTTTCAGACGGGGACACCCATATCATCCACTTATTTTCTGAAAACCATTGAATATTATATATGGGCGTGTAGGTCTGTTCAAGAGGAACGCGTACATACCACATTTGTTGGACTTTAAAATAATTTAAAATACATTTATACGTGCCTTCTGATTTTTTAGGTTTTTCATTTTATTTTTCCGGTTTCTTTCAGACGGGGACACCCATATCATCCACTTATTTTCTGAAAACCATTGAATATTATATATGGGCGTGTAGGTCTGTTCAAGAGGAACGCGTACATACCACATTTGTTGGACTTTAAAATAATTTAAAATACATTTATACGTGCCTTCTGATTTTTTAGGTTTTTCATTTTATATTTTTCCGGTTTCTTTCAGACGGGGACACCCATATCATCCACTTATTTTCTGAAAACCATTGAATATTATATATGGGCGTGTAGGTCTGTTCAAGAGGAACGCGTACATACCACATTTGTTGGACTTTAAAATAATTTAAAATACATTTATACGTGCCTTCTGATTTTTTAGGTTTTTCATTTTATTTTTCCGGTTTCTTTCAGACGGGGACACCCATATCATCCACTTATTTTCTGAAAACCATTGAATATTATATATGGGCGTGTAGGTCTGTTCAAGAGGAACGCGTACATACCACATTTGTTGGACTTTAAAATAATTTAAAATACATTTATACGTGCCTTCTGATTTTTTAGGTTTTTCATTTTATTTTTCCGGTTTCTTTCAGACGG
>CM063510.1:176389851-176484851 GCA_032207245.1 Pardosa pseudoannulata | reverse complement strand
CATAACGCATCCTTAACTCAGCTAAACTATTGAATATTATATATGGGCGTGTAGGTCTGTTCAAGAGGAACGCGTACATACCACATTTGTTGGACTTTAAAATAATTTAAAATACATTTATACGTGCCTTCTGATTTTTTAGGTTTTTCATTTTATTTTTCCGGTTTCTTTCAGACGGGGACACCCATATCATCCACTTATTTTCTGAAAACCATTGAATATTATATATGGGCGTGTAGGTCTGTTCAAGAGGAACGCGTACATACCACATTTGGTAGACTTTAAAATAATTTAAAATTAATCTATACATGCCTTATGATTTTTTAGGTTTTTCATTTTATTTTTCCGGTTTCTTTCAGACGGGGACACCCATATCATCCACTTATTTTCTGAAAACCATTGAATATTATATATGGGCGTGTAGGTCTGTTCAAGAGGAACGCGTACATACCACATTTGGTAGACTTTAAAATAATTTAAAATTAATCTATACATGCCTTATGATTTTTTAGGTTTTTCATTTTATTTTTCCGGTTTCTTTCAGACGGGGACACCCATATCATCCACTTATTTTCTGAAAACCATTGAATATTATATATGGGCGTGTAGGTCTGTTCAAGAGGAACGCGTACATACCACATTTGTTGGACTTTAAAATAATTTAAAATACATTTATACGTGCCTTCTGATTTTTTAGTTTTTTCATTTTATTTTTCCGGTTTCTTTCAGCCGGGGACACCCATATCATCCACTTAATTTCTGAAAACCATTGAATATTATATATGGGCGTGTAGGTCTGTTCAAGAGGAACGCGTACATACCACATTTGTTGGACTTTAAAATAATTTAAAATACATTTATACGTGCCTTCTGATTTTTTAGGTTTTTCATTTTATTTTTCCGGTTTCTTTCAGACGGGGACACCCATATCATCCACTTATTTTCTGAAAACCATTGAATATTATATATGGGCGTGTAGGTCTGTTCAAGAGGAACGCGTACATACCACATTTGTTGGACTTTAAAATAATTTAAAATACATTTATACGTGCCTTCTGATTTTTAAGGTTTTTCATTTTATTTTTCCGGTTTCTTTCAGACGGGGACACCCATATCATCCACTTTTTTTTTTAAAAACCATTGAATATTATATATGGGCGTGTAGGTCTGTTCAAGAGGAACGCGTACATACCACATTTGTTGGACTTTAAAATAATTTAAAACACTTTTATACGTGCCTTCTGATTTTAAGGTTTTTCATTTTATTTTTCCGGTTTCTTTCAGACGGGGACACCCATATCATCCACTTATTTTCTGAAAACCATTGAATATTATATATGGGCGTGTAGGTCTGTTCAAGAGGAACGCGTACATACCACATTTGTTGGACTTTAAAATAATTTAAGATATTTATACGTGCCTTCTGATTTTTTAGGTTTTTCATTTTATTTTTCCGGTTTCTTTCAGACGGGGACACCCATATCATCCACTTATTTTCTGAAAACCATTGAATATTATATATGGGCGTGTAGGTCTGTTCAAGAGGAACGCGTACATACCACATTTGTTGGACTTTAAAATAATTTAAATACATTTATACGTGCCTTCTGATTTTAAGGTTTTTCATTTTATTTTTCCGGTTTCTTTCAGACGGGGACACCCATATCATCCACTTATTTTCTGAAAACCATTGAATATTATATATGGGCGTGTAGGTCTGTTCAAGAGGAACGCGTACATACCACATTTGTTGGACTTTAAAATAATTTAAAATACATTTATACGTGCCTTCTGATTTTTTAGGTTTTTCATTTTATTTTTCCGGTTTCTTTCAGACGGGGGACACCCTTTTAACAACCATATCCACTTATCTTCTGAAAACCATTGAATATTATATATGGGCGTGTAGGTCTGTTCAAGAGGAACGCGTACATACCACATTTGTTGGACTTTAAAATAATTTAAAATACATTTATACGTGCCTTCTGATTTTTTAGGTTTTTCATTTTATTTTTCCGGTTTCTTTCAGACGGGGACACCCATATCATCCACTTATTTTCTGAAAACCATTGAATATTATATATGGGCGTGTAGGTCTGTTCAAGAGGAACGCGTACATACCACATTTGTTGGACTTTAAAATAATTTTAAATACATTTATACTTGCCTTCTGATTTTTTAGGTTTTTCATTTTATTTTTCCGGTTTCTTTCAGACGGGGACACCCATATCATCCACTTTTTTTCTGAAAACCATTGAATATTATATATGGGCGTGTAGGTCTGTTCAAGAGGAACGCGTACATACCACATTTGTTGGACTTTAAAATAATTTTAAATACATTTATACGTGCCTTCTGATTTTTTAGGTTTTTCATTTTATTTTTCCGGTTTCTTTCAGACGGGGACACCCATATCATCCACTTATTTTCTGAAAACCATTGAATATTATATATGGGCGTGTAGGTCTGTTCAAGAGGAACGCGTACATACCACATTTGTTGGACTTTAAAATAATTTAAAATACATTTATACGTGCCTTCTGATTTTTAAGGTTTTTCATTTTATTTTTCCGGTTTCTTTCAGACGGGGACACCCATATCATCCACTTATTTTCTGAAAACCATTGAATATTATATATGGGCGTGTAGGTCTGTTCAAGAGGAACGCGTACATACCACATTTGTTTGACATTAAAATAATTTAAAACTGTTTTATACGTGCCTTCTGATTTTTTAGGTTTTTCATTTTATTTTTCCGGTTTCTTTCAGACGGGGACACCCATATCATCCACTTATTTTCTGAAAACCATTGAATATTATATATGGGCGTGTAGGTCTGTTCAAGAGGAACGCGTACATACCACATTTGTTGGACTTTAAAATAATTTTAAATACATTTATACGTGCCTTCTGATTTTTTAGGTTTTTCATTTTATTTTTCCGGTTTCTTTCAGACGGGGACACCCATATCATCCACTTATTTTCTGAAAACCATTGAATATTATATATGGGCGTGTAGGTCTGTTCAAGAGGAACGCGTACATACCACATTTGTTGGACTTTAAAATAATTTAAAATACATTTATACGTGCCTTCTGATTTTTTAGGTTTTTCATTTTATTTTTCCGGTTTCTTTCAGACGGGGACACCCATATCATCCACTTCTGAAAACCATTGAATATTATATATGGGCGTGTAGGTCTGTTCAAGAGGAACGCGTACATACCACATTTGTTGGACTTTAAAATAATTTAAAATACATTTATACGTGCCTTCTGATTTTTTAGGTTTTTCATTTTATTTTTCCGGTTTCTTTCAGACGGGGACACCCATATCATCCACTTATTTTCTGAAAACCATTGAATATTATATATGGGCGTGTAGGTCTGTTCAAGAGGAACGCGTACATACCACATTTGTTGGACTTTAAAATAATTTAAAATACATTTATACGTGCCTTCTGATTTTTTAGGTTTTTCATTTTATTTTTCCGGTTTCTTTCAGACGGGGACACCCATATCATCCACTTATTTTCTGAAAACCATTGAATATTATATATGGGCGTGTAGGTCTGTTCAAGAGGAACGCGTACATACCACATTTGTTGGACTTTAAAATAATTTAAAATACATTTATACGTGCCTTCTGATTTTTTAGGTTTTTCATTTTATTTTTCCGGTTTCTTTCAGACGGGGACACCCATATCATCCACTTATTTTCTGAAAACCATTGAATATTATATATGGGCGTGTAGGTCTGTTCAAGAGGAACGCGTACATACCACATTTGTTGGACTTTAAAATAATTTAAAATACATTTATACGTGCCTTCTGATTTTTTAGGTTTTTCATTTTATTTTTCCGGTTTCTTTCAGACGGGGACACCCATATCATCCACTTATTTTCTGAAAACCATTGAATATTATATATGGGCGTGTAGGTCTGTTCAAGAGGAACGCGTACATACCACATTTGTTGGACTTTAAAATTTTTTTTTTTTAATTTAAAATTTTATTTATACGTTCCCCCCCCCCCCCCCCCCCCCCCCCTTCTAATTTTTAAGGTTTTTCATTTTATTTTTCCGGTTTCTTTCAGACGGGGACACCCATATCATCCACTTATTTTCTGAAAACCATTGAATATTATATATGGGCGTGTAGGTCTGTTCAAGAGGAACGCGTACATACCACATTTGTTGGACTTTAAAATAATTTAAAATACATTTATACGTGCCTTCTGATTTTTTAGGTTTTTCATTTTATTTTTCCGGTTTCTTTCAGACGGGGACACCCATATCATCCACTTATTTTCTGAAAACCATTGAATATTATATATGGGCGTGTAGGTCTGTTCAAGAGGAACGCGTACATACCACATTTGTTGGACTTTAAAATAATTTAAAATACATTTATACGTGCCTTCTGATTTTTTAGGTTTTTCATTTTATTTTTCCGGTTTCTTTCAGACGGGGACACCCATATCATCCACTTATTTTCTGAAAACCATTGAATATTATATATGGGCGTGTAGGTCTGTTCAAGAGGAACGCGTACATACCACATTTGTTGGACTTTAAAATAATTTAAAATACATTTATACGTGCCTTCTGATTTTTAGGTTTTTCATTTTATTTTTCCGGTTTCTTTCAGACGGGGACACCCATATCATCCACTTATTTTCTGAAAACCATTGAATATTATATATGGGCGTGTAGGTCTGTTCAAGAGGAACGCGTACATACCACATTTGTTGGACTTTAAAATAATTTAAAATACATTTATACGTGCCTTCTGATTTTTTAGGTTTTTCATTTTATTTTTCCGGTTTCTTTCAGACGGGGACACCCATATCATCCACTTATTTTCTGAAAACCATTGAATATTATATATGGGCGTGTAGGTCTGTTCAAGAGGAACGCGTACATACCACATTTGTTGGACTTTAAAATAATTTAAAACAATTTTATACGTGCCTTCTGATTTTTTAGGTTTTTCATTTTATTTTTCCGGTTTCTTTCAGACGGGGACACCCATATCATCCACTTATTTTCTGAAAACCATTGAATATTATATATGGGCGTGTAGGTCTGTTCAAGAGGAACGCGTACATACCACATTTGTTGGACTTTAAAATAATTTAAAATACATTTATACGTGCCTTCTGATTTTTTAGGTTTTTCATTTTATTTTTCCGGTTTCTTTCAGACGGGGACACCCATATCATCCACTTATTTTCTGAAAACCATTGAATATTATATATGGGCGTGTAGGTCTGTTCAAGAGGAACGCGTACATACCACATTTGTTGGACTTTAAAATACATTTATACGTGCCTTCTGATTTTTTAGGTTTTTCATTTTATTTTTCCGGTTTCTTTCAGACGGGGACACCCATATCATCCACTTATCTTCTGAAAACCATTGAATATTATATATGGGCGTGTAGGTCTGTTCAAGAGGAACGCGTACATACCACATTTGTTGGACTTTAAAATAATTTAAAATACATTTATACGTGCCTTCTGATTTTTTAGGTTTTTCATTTTATTTTTCCGGTTTCTTTCAGACGGGGACACCCATATCATCCACTTATTTTCTGAAAACCATTGAATATTATATATGGGCGTGTAGGTCTGTTCAAGAGGAACGCGTACATACCACATTTGTTGGACTTTAAAATAATTTAAAATACATTTATACGTGCCTTCTGATTTTTTAGGTTTTTCATTTTATTTTTCCGGTTTCTTTCAGACGGGGACACCCATATCATCCACTTATTTTTTTGAAAACCATTGAATATTATATATGGGCGTGTAGGTCTGTTCAAGAGGAACGCGTACATACCACATTTGTTGGACTTTAAAATAATTGAAATACATTTATACGTGCCTTCTGATTTTTTAGGTTTTTCATTTTATTTTTCCGGTTTCTTTCAGACGGGGACACCCATATCATCCACTTATTTTCTGAAAACCATTGAATATTATATATGGGCGTGTAGGTCTGTTCAAGAGGAACGCGTACATACCACATTTGTTGGACTTTAAAATAATTTAAAATACATTTATACGTGCCTTCTGATTTTTTAGGTTTTTCATTTTTTTTTTTTTCCGGTTTCTTTCAGACGGGGACACCCATATCATCCACTTATTTTCTGAAAACCATTGAATATTATATATGGGCGTGTAGGTCTGTTCAAGAGGAACGCGTACATACCACATTTGTTGGACTTTAAAATAATTTAAAATACATTTATACGTGCCTTCTGATTTTTTAGGTTTTTCATTTTATTTTTCCGGTTTCTTTCAGACGGGGACACCCATATCATCCACTTATTTTCTGAAAACCATTGAATATTATATATGGGCGTGTAGGTCTGTTCAAGAGGAACGCGTACATACCACATTTGTTGGACTTTAAAATAATTTAAAATACATTTATACGTGCCTTCTGATTTTTTAGGTTTTTCATTTTATTTTTCCGGTTTCTTTCAGACGGGGACACCCATATCATCCACTTATTTTCTGAAAACCATTGAATATTATATATGGGCGTGTAGGTCTGTTCAAGAGGAACGCGTACATACCACATTTGTTGGACTTTAAAATAATTTAAAATACATTTATACGTGCCTTCTGATTTTTTAGGTTTTTCATTTTATTTTTCCGGTTTCTTTCAGACGGGGACACCCATATCATCCACTTATTTTCTGAAAACCATTGAATATTATATATGGGCGTGTAGGTCTGTTCAAGAGGAACGCGTACATACCACATTTGTTGGACTTTAAAATAATTTAAAATACATTTATACGTGCCTTCTGATTTTTAAGGTTTTTCATTTTATTTTTCCGGTTTCTTTCAGACGGGGACACCCATATCATCCACTTATTTTCTGAAAACCATTGAATATTATATATGGGCGTGTAGGTCTGTTCAAGAGGAACGCGTACATACCACATTTGGTAGATTATAAATAATTTAAAATTAATCTATACATGCCTTCTGATTTTTTAGGTTTTTCATTTTATTTTTCCGGTTTCTTTCAGACGGGGACACCCATATCATCCACTTATTTTCTGAAAACCATTGAATATTATATATGGGCGTGTAGGTCTGTTCAAGAGGAACGCGTACATACCACATTTGTTTGACTTTAAAATAATTGAAATACCTTTTATACGTGCCTTCTGATTTTTTAGGTTTTTCATTTTATTTTTCCGGTTTCTTTCAGACGGGGACACCCATATCATCCACTTATTTTCTGAAAACCATTGAATATTATATATGGGCGTGTAGGTCTGTTCAAGAGGAACGCGTACATACCACATTTGTTGGACTTTAAAATAATTTAAAATACATTTATACGTGCCTTCTGATTTTTTAGGTTTTTCATTTTATTTTTCCGGTTTCTTTCAGACGGGGACACCCATATCATCCACTTATTTTCTGAAAACCATTGAATATTATATATGGGCGTGTAGGTCTGTTCAAGAGGAACGCGTACATACCACATTTGTTGGACTTTAAAATAATTTAAAATATATTTATAGGTGCCTTCTAATTTTTAAGGTTTTTCATTTTATTTTTCCGGTTTCTTTCAGACGGGGACACCCATATCATCCACTTATTTTCTGAAAACCATTGAATATTATATATGGGCGTGTAGGTCTGTTCAAGAGGAACGCGTACATACCACATTTGTTGGACTTTAAAATAATTTGAAATACATTTATACGTGCCTTCTGATTTTTTAGGTTTTTCATTTTGTTTTTTCGGTTTCTTTCAGACGTTCCAATCTACGATACTTTATACGCAACGCTGGTCTCTCAATATCAACCGGAGATCATCGCGTGGAGGTGACGCTGGACTGATGGTGAGGAACCGCTGAGTCGCGTATACCAAACGTGTTAATGTTTCTGGTGCTTTCTAATGAGTGTATCTTCAAGAATAACAAAAGATAAAAACATACATACGCATATTACATATTAATATTGTTAGTTTGAGAAACAAAAATTCACCCCCCCCCACAAAAAAAAACATTGTTTTTTAGTGAAACTTGCCTAAAAATGGGATTTTAATACAAAAACCTAGAAGACCGAATATACGGGTGAGAGAGAAGCCTACCCTGGTCTTGCCTTATTAGCACACGAGAAAAAGAACAAATGGCTAATCGAATCGTACTGCTACTATTGAAATATTCGACCCTTCCGGAGGAGTGTACTCTGCCGTAATGAGTATGTTTTTCTACGCTAGTATCTTCAACGGTTTCGCTTCTCATAACGAAATTACACACGATCACCGGCAAGGTCAAGGACGTTTCGATATCAACCTCTTCCCTCCCACTTCTTTGTCACATCACAGGCCGATGCGTACTTTTTTTTTCTTCTCGTCCAATGGCAAATCACACGTAATGAGACACTACACATCGGATCACTAACACTCCCTGGTCAGTCCGTAGCAACTCTCTCGCCACGCAATTAAGGCGCCGTAATATGTCAATGTCTCAGTGTATAAAAAAATATATGAATGGGAGTCCAGCGCTATGGACAAAAGTGAGAAGTATGCAGCCGCTTCCGGTCAGAAAGGGAATTCACTTGCAGAAGCATTTCTTGGTTTTTCTTAATTGGTAGCTCAACGGATCCATGACTTTCCATGACTTTTACTCATTTTACTTAGAAAATCATGACTTTCCATGACAAAATTAATCATTGTCTAAATCCATGATTTTCCATGACTTTCCAGGTGGGCGGAAACCGTGCATTTAATGTTTTAGTAGAAATAGTTGTGAGTTATAGCTGCCCTCATTTCGTAGTATTGAAAAAAGAAACTGAAAATCATAATAAAAGAGAAGGCACTCATGAATGTTGATTCTATTATGATAAAGTCAAACAAATGTGGTATATCTTATAAATAAATGTAATATAAAATCGTATATATAAATGTTTCATTGGTGAAGGAAGTTCTGATATTTAAACTCATTTGAAAAGTAAAACTATACTTACATTTTTATGATATAATGTGCTTGATTGAAGAGGAGAAAGTTAAATAATGTAAAAGAAGACAAACTATTCTAGATAGATATGTAGTATTATACATTCAAGAAAATTGTGTTTATATCTTTGGAAAAAAATCAATATTCAATTCAATTATACTTAGTTGATTTTTTAGGTATTTACAGCTTAATCTGACCTCCCTCGATTGCTACAGATATATTTTAAAGCTTGGATAAAACATTTTTCGGAAGAATAAACGAAAGGATACCTCATGTTTTATAATTTGCATTGATTTTACAGATTTTTTAAAAATTTTGCCTAAATAAACAATAATAAAAATAATAGTTAAAAAAGGGTTAAAACAATACCGTTTTATTATTATCAAATATTCATTGATGAAAACTTTTGCCCCACCCAGTTGAAACTGCCAAGTTACGCCTCTGTTTCCAATGATGATGGAACGGCTAAAAATTGTTAATCAAATCTGATCTAACGAAGCTTTTTCGAATGAAAAATAAATTGAACCAAAATTTTTACCTGTGTGTGTGGGGGGGGGGTTCTTTATGGTTTTAGAACACATTTGGGGTAATTTTGGGGAAATTCTAGTGTTGATCAAATGCCAAAAATGTTTGATCGAATCTGATCTAAGTAAGCTCTTACGAATGATGGCCGAATGGTTAGTGTGCTGACCTACGGAACCGTAGTTCGTGGGTTCGAATTCCACTATGTCACAGATGTTCATAGCCGTTCGGTATCGGCTTTAAGCAGTAGGTCCCGGTCTCATTAGCCCTCGTGTTGCAAAAGGTACACCGTAGCGCTCCAAAACCAAACGAATGATTTATCGTTCATATTTGTACGGTCATTTTAGAAAATTCATACAGTTCTACCCCCCTCCCCCCATATATTTTTTTAAACAAATGATGAAATATGTTGATCAAGTGTAATTTATCGATGATAAATCAAATGACATACTTCGAAATGTCCATATTCGTCATTGGAGGGGGGGGGGGTAACAAAATTTGCCGGTTTCTACCAAATGACTGCATTTGTGTCTGCTCATTGTTGAAATAATATACACAACTAATTGTTGAATGCAATTACCAATCATTGTTGATTTAATAGCGTATTAATATTTGATATATTATTAAAAAAAATTAATCTTTATCAACTGTGTACCTGCCCACTTTCAAAAAATTGAAGATCTTATGTCCCATTGAAATGAAATAAACTTGAGTGTGACCTATTAAATAAATGCAAGGTCAATGTCGAGGTAACTGGGATTAACGGAGTACCTAGCGAAGTCTTCCCTTTAACCTCCGAACGTAAGCAGAACAAAACATCAATTTAGGCAAAAAGTGATCCAGCTCTCAGTGAAGCGAGGAGGTGAGGACGTTCTCATAAACAAATTATGACGTTGTCTAATTAGGGGATAATTAGACTGGAACCAATTAAATAAATGCATCATGTCACAGGAAAGCATACGGTGGCCATTTCAGACACATATATATATATATTTTAACATTTAGTTTAGTTCATTTCAAATAATAAACCAGATGAAGATGACGTATAATGAAGCAATCAATTATTGAAGGCAAATCATTTAGTACGACTTTAAAATATCTGCTGAAAACGTAAACTTTTTTATTTCTTTATTACAATATTCTGTCATATTTTACAGATATGATCAAGATTTTGGGGCCCTTGAAGATTATTATTACATTTTATTAATGTATAGATGAAAGATTTGCATCGACGACTGTTTACATAGTATTTAATAACATTACTTGGGTATAAACTATGATTCACCCGAAGCAAGTATATGTTTTTCTACACCCCCATGATATCTATCCACATCTTTGCCGAACGATGGCCGAATGATTAGGGTGCTGGCCTTCGGAACCGGAGTTCGTGGGTTCGAATCCCACAGTGGCATGGACCTTCGTAGCCCGATCTCATTAGCCCTCGTGTTGCAAAAAGTTGACCGTAGAACTCCAGACCAAACCTATCCACATCTTTAATCGTCATTTGGTACCCCGGGTACATGCCCCTCTTCTATATAGTTTTTACCTTGAGCCCAGTGGCAGAAAATTTTTTAACTGTCTCCAACAAGCTGTTAAAATTTTATACTCTATCCGCAAAATTTACATACAATTTTAATGAATAAATCTGGTATTAAACTAGCAATGTTTAATCATTTCATTTGAAACATGCTATTTCTCATTATTCTTTTTGTTGAGGTTCACGCCGTTAGGTGGCGTTTTTGTCATGTTCCACCAGAAAAAGAAAGAATTCTATGTATGTGTGTGTGAAAGTTCCTCCACACTATGGTCCACTGCAAGCCATCACCACCGTCTGGAGGGGCTTTGGCTTATAGTGGCCGATGGCAGGCGATGGCTTCGGAGGCGGTTTTTCTCCAAAGATCAAAGGCATCCAGATGCGCAACTAAAGTGCGCAGTAAACCCTATGGACGAATCAATGCGCTCGGCTCATTCAGTGGCCCAGCGTGTGGATGCGACCCGTGAACCATCGTTCGAGGTCACCATCAGGAAGTGGTGAACAACTGGCCATAGTGTGGAGGCTACGTGAGAGAAGTGGCACCCGTGTGATATGGTGTCCTAAACTGCAATAGTAAAAATAATTATAAATGTGCATTAAAATAAACTGATGTTTATCAACCGAAATATTTTGTGTGACATTCAACACTTTTAATTACTTAAGTTCTTCAGACAGTTCTGTGACAAATAAAGTTAGTGTATTTAAAAGAACTGATTTATTTTAATAAAGTAGTTATAATTTACAAAAAAAAAAAATATAACCAGAGTGTGAAGCTACAAATCTCTAGCCTCCTTTCCTCCCTCCCTAAAAATTAAACTCATCCTATGCAAAAAAAAAAAAAAAAAAAAAAAAAAGTGTTCTCCCTATCAAAAATTTTGATGCAGCTTCCAAAAATAAAAAGTTTGAAAACTGTGGAGAAAATTTTCAAATTGTGCAGACAAAAGATGTTTGCAAAAGGTCTTCATTGTCTGTGACAATGTCGCAGTGTTTCTGCCACTGACAAACACTTCATTTGCACTTGTATTTATCATAAGTGATGCATGAGTAATTAAAAGAAATATTTCTAAAAATACTAAAAATAAGTATTTATAGGAATATATCAATAGTTTGAGATTAAATGAAATAAAAAAATTTAAACATTCGATCATGTCATTTCTGTAAAAAATAAATACTTAATCTATTCAGATTTATTATTTAAAACTTATCTTCAGATTTATTGTCTAAAATTTATTCCAGCATTTTAATATATGAAATTTTTTAGAGAGGCAAGACCTGTGAGTAGAGTTGTGAAAAAAAAAACCCGGTTTAAACCCGGGAAAAAACCGGGTTTTTTGGGAAGGGAATTTTGAAACATTCCAAACATGGGAATTTTGAAGTCGGCAATTCCTATAACACAATGAGAACCACCATTTTTTTTTCTGTTTTTGTTGTAGACCTCAAAAGTGGATATTTTCACAAAATTTAACTATTATATGCTATGAAAAAAATTTGAATAATTGGGATTCACTAACTCTATTTGGCAAGGTATCCTGTTTAGCATGAAAGTATGAGTCTATTTTTCCTTTGAGAAATATCCAATATTTTTATTATTACATAAATATTAGGCAATCATCTGTAGCGTCACAAAACCCATAAATCATTATTTTTGTTGGATAACATCTCTCTCTATATATAATGTGTGAAGGAATTGGACACAAAATGCAACAGTGTCATTTGATTACACCTTTAAATGATATATGCATTACAAAAAATAATAAAGGGTAATTCCATACCAAATCAACACAAGGTTTCTACCTGACCCCCTTCAATTTTGATTAAATTTGATATAGTAAGTGACTTCATGGTAATAAAGAAAATCCCCAAATCTTATGTTCAAATAATAATTGGTTTGGGAGTTATAAGGCTTTAAAGTTGCCAGATTTCTCTAAAAAATACACTATCGGCATACCTTTAAATTACACTTGCTACTCACCTAATTAAGCTAGAGATATGTGCAAAGTGTTATTTTAAACCTTTTTTAATGGGCTTTCATATAATATACAACACATGATGACTTGAAAAATGTTTTAAAAATTTAAATTTAAATTTAAATTTAAAATTTAAATTTCTCAAAAAGCCAAGTTTTTAAAATTTTGAAAAAAATCTCAAAAATTGCTCATATTATTGTTAATCAATCCTCAAAGTTTCATGTTGGGATCATAATGGGATCACAAGCTACAAAAGTTTTTTGTTTGATATATTTACTATTGGAATAACGAAAATGAGAACTTGCATTCATTACTTTGAAAGTAATTCAGTTGTATAGGATGGCATTAATGTTTACACACTACCTTATCGACATATACTCTAGTAAATAGTACATTTAACATTTGTGAAGATTTTAGAATGAAGAAAAATCATTAAAGTGCATTACTTTTGATGAATGGTGCTACTTATTTAGTTAAAACTGATAGAAAGCTTTATGTGTTTTGAGAATTTCTACTTCAGAAAGAATATATATTGGTCCTGTTAGAGTTAAAGGATTCACCTTACACATAACATCTGAAATTGGAATTCATAGTACATCTGGCTTCATACATTGTGACATAGTACATTGGGATTATAATGGGAGCACAAGCTATAAAATACGAAATTAGCTTCCATTAACACATGGAAAAATTAACACATACAAAGACTGCCTTGCTATGATGACTTGTAATCCAGCATCAGTCAGCCTCCACATGGGAGAGTGTATATCCTGTTCTGGGACTACAGAATTAAAAACCATACTTGATGAAACATTCGATGAAAATATGGTGGTAAAGGTCATTTTCAATCAGTGGATTTCTGTTGATAGGAGCTCTTTAGAGACAATACAAAAATCAGCATCAGAATTTATTGACTTATTTTGTGAGAAAATATCTGTATTAGTTTATCATTACTTTGTGGTGAAACAACAAAATTCATTTATAAACAATATAAAAGAAATTTTAAAGATTTAGAGTTTGTAGTTCTTGATTTTGCTGAAAATTATTTATTTGTTATACAGGATGAGGCCCAGAGTTGCCACTGGACTAATGTTTAATCTACAACTCACCCATTTGTTGTATATTACAAAGGGAAGTTTGGAATTGACCACTTTACATACATTGTAATTTAAGACTGTTTGGAGCCCAATACAGTAGCAGTTTACTGTTTTCAAAAGAAGCTTATTACTTTTTTAAGACAGAATTTTAAAAAAGTGCAAGGAAAATAATTTATTTCTTAGATGAGTCATCTACACAATATATAAATAAGAAAAACTTTGCCAATTTATGCTTACATAAGGAAGATTTTGGCATTGAGGCAGAATGGCATTTTTGGGCAACTGCTCATGGTAAAGGACCTTGTGATGGGGTAGGAGGTACATTCAAAAGTTAGTGGCTTGAGCAAGCCTACAACGACCATATAAAAATCAAATACTTACACCAGAACAACTTTTTAACTGGGCACAGGAATACATTTTGTTTTTCAACCCAAGAAGAACACGTTTCTACAGCTATATTTCTAGATGACCGATTTAAAAATGCTTTTGCAATTCCTGGGACTCCGAAATATCATGCTTTTATACCCACAGAATCAAAAACAAAAGTCTTTGAGAAGACATTTTCCTTTTCACAAGATTTATTGATGCAGATAGCATCACAATAAAAGCTTCTATTTGCTGATATAAAAGGCTATATTACTGCTGTTTATAATTGCAACTGGTGGCTTACATTTATGTTAAGAGAAAGTAGAGAAAAACTCTGAAGAGGTAAAAGTGACATTCCTTCACTCATCTGGACATCACCATCTTTTTTATATCTCTATAAGCCAGATGTACTATGGATTACAATTTCAGATGTTATGTGTAAGGTGAATCCTTTAACTCCAACAGGACCAATGTATATTCTTTCTGAAGTAGAAATTCTCAAAACACATAAAGCTTTCTACCACTTTCAACTAAATAAGTAGCACCATCCATCTAAAGTAATGCATTTTAATGATTTTTCTTCATTCTAAAATATTCACAAATGTTAAATGTACTATTTACTAGAGTATATGTCGATAAGGTAGTGTGTAAACATTAATATCATCCTATACAGCTGAGTTAGATTAAAAGTAATGAATGCAAGTTCTCATTTTCGTTATTCCAATAGTAAATATATCAAACAAAAACCTTTTGTAGCTTGGGATCCCATTATGATCCCAACATGAAACTTTGAGGATTGATTAACAATAATATGAGCAATTTTTGAGATTTTTTTCAAAATTTTAAAAACTTGGCTTTTTGAGAAATTTAAATTTTAAATTTTAATTTTAAAAAAAAATTTCAAGTCATCATGTGTTGTATATCATATAAAAGCCCATTAAAAAAGGTTTAAAATAACACCTTGCACATATCTCTAGCTTAATTAGGTGAGTAGCAAGTGTAATTTAAAGGTATGCTGATAGTGTATTTTTTAGACAAATCTGGCAACTTTAAAGCCTTATAACTCCCAAACCAATTATTATTTGAACATAAGATTTGGGGATTTTCTTTATTACCATGAAGTCACTTACTATACCAAATTTAATCAAAATTGGAGGGGGTCAGGTAGAATTTGTTCTAAAATTGTGTTGATTTCACATGGAATAACCCTAAACTCTTATTTTAAATTGAAAGATATTTATTTTTATTATAAAAGGAAAGGAAAAAGTTTAACATAAAGCAATTTACATAATATATAATGATCAAAAATAATGTATATAATTATTATATTAGCAATTAAAATGGAAGCAACCAGGTATGTGTTTGATAAGACTAACAAGGTCATTAATTACATAAGTACTACTATAAAATCATTTAAATGCCCATTGCTATTATTTCTTAAATATATATATATATATTGAAAAAAGTAAAAAAAAAAATCTCTTAGAAATAATATGCTAGTTCTTAAATAGCCACTGTTGAAAAAATAAATGTAAACATTGTTAAAATGATTTTTTGCCAAAGTTCCCAAAATTCCCGGGTTCACACCTCTTCAAAATTTCGGGTTTTTTTATATCTCTAGGTAAACCGCAGTTCTAGTATTAAAAGGAAATAGCCATATTCTTTCGGTCTCCACGTGGCTAAATCAATCCTGCTAAATTTACATTCTTTCCCACGGCAACTAATTTCTGTGTCTC
Organism: Pardosa pseudoannulata; assembly: GCA_032207245.1. NCBI lineage: Eukaryota > Metazoa > Arthropoda > Arachnida > Araneae > Lycosidae > Pardosa > Pardosa pseudoannulata. The sequence continues at coordinate 176,468,638 of CM063510.1, read as the reverse complement.
AGTACTTATCGAGAGAGGGTGAACCTCGCTGTTAATCCGTGTGAATGTTTGGATTGCCGGGTTCGTGCTGTTTTCACTAGCATTTCCATTTTTCTCGCCTTCAACTCTGGGTGTGCAGCCGCACCGTGGGGTGTTTTGAATCGGAGAGCAAAATAAGCACGATAAGAAAAAAAAAAAGTGATTAATGCTGTATCAGCAAGAGAGAATTGCCTTGCTGCAGAAATTCAAATTATTCATTCTGCCTCCACAAACTGTTGTGTACGGTCGCTTTTCCACTGAGCTCGTCCACTTTGCTTTGAATGCAGCATTCTGATCCCGTAATTCAACGTTCTTGCCGCAAGTGAGGCTAACTCTTTTGCAGAAGCGAAAAATTTTTCTTGAAAGTATATTCATGGAGTGTCCGAAATTCACCCTAGAGCCACGCATCAACAATTCCTATGAACTTGGATAATTATAGAGTAGAACTGTCTACGTCTATTCCTTTGAACTTTGTTAATTCTCGATCGGAGCTCTCTCCACGTTTGTGCCTTTGAACTTTCCTAACTTTCGATTGGAACTCTTTTTGAAGCAGTTCATAGTTTAGAAGTTAGCAGTGATGGTTGTCTCTGTCCCATTTCATTCTGATGTAGCCTCCACACTATGGCCAGTTGTTCACCACTTCCTGATGGTGACCTCGAACGATGGTTCACGGGTCGCATCCACACGCTGAGCCACTAAATGAGTTGAGCGCGTGTATTCATCCATAGGGTCTTCTGCGCACTTTGGTTGCGCATCTGGTTGCCTTTGATCTTTGGAGAAAAACCGTCTCCGAAGCCATCGTCCGCCAAGGCTATTTTATCGTCTGCCGCCATCGGCCACGATAAGCCAAAGCCCCTCCAGACGGTGGTGATGGCTTGCAGTGGACCATAGTGTGGAGGCGCCTCGGATTGAAGTAATCTTCGAAGTTGCTAGTCTGCCCTCTGCAAGGCGTGCATAGAAGATTTTCCAATGCCCGTTAAAGATTCATTCGAAATTGGAGGTAAGTCTTCCTTGTTTAGTTATGGGAAATATTTCTAGTGATACATTTGTTACTTAAAATCTTGTTAAACTACAGAAATATTAAATATTGTTCTAATATGTAGAACTAAATTGTTCTAGTATGTAGAACTCTACATACTGCAGACAGGCCAACATTCAGGCGCTTGTGACCGGAGCTACAGCGTGGTTTGAAATTTTAACACGCTAATCACAGATTACACAAAAGTAAATGCCGTATAGGTTTCTAAATTAAAATTAAATTTAAAATATTTATGCAGTAGTAAATTATAAAAGGTAAATTAAAATTTATGAGTAGCTTTTTTAGCTTTGATAACTTATTTTTCAAAACAGTGTTTCTTATAGTTGCTAGAAGAAACACTGTTCTGAAAAACCCGATTAAAATATTTCCATTTTTCCTATCATCATTTCTATCAGGGATTCTAGAGTTTTTCTACTCAATGCGTGAAAAGAGTAATTAATATTCAAAGTTATTTTACCAGAGAAATCTGAAGTTTCTCATTTCTCCAGAGTTGGCATGCCTGATACTGTCAGTTAAATAGCACACAATTCATTTTTCTGTTCAATTTGAGATTTTAAGGGGAGTTACTTTTGTAATTACTTTAAAGTGATGAACTGAACTAACGTTAATTCTTAGGCGCAACAGTCCCTAGGGTACGGTGCCAATCTCCGTTTCCGAGAAACCAAGGGCCCTGAGGTGTTCAACCTTAAGTGGAATCCACAATGCTTAAAAGTAATGACTCCTCTTAAAATAATAAAAATTTGCCTATACTTTTATCGTAAAAAACTTACTTGTAAAAGAGCCATTTTTTTTAGTTCCTTATCAGCAGTAGGGTCATCCATAATTCAGGATTGCAATTCCGTCATTTTCTCACTTTTTTTTACAATGGATCACTTTTAGTTACTTTTTCATGTTGTATCACAGCAAAAGTCTGTTGTTGAAAAAAGAAAATCTGAATGAATAACAAAATATTTTAATAAAAGACCAAAAATGGGATGCTCTAATCTTATATTTCTCATTAAAATGTAATGAGTCGTATGGTTTCCAGAATGGAGCGATTTTAAACAGTCGTAAAGAAGTTCCTGAAATCTACATTTGTTCTGAAATGTGCATTTAATATATTACAGTAATTTACGTCAAAGCACACATTTCTCTTTTTCTTCACAATTTTTGTTTAGATACTCTAATCTAGCTATGTACATATTTCAAAACATTAATACATGCAGAAAATTGTGATTATAAAATGAATGTACTGTATGTATTCAAATCTAATTTATAGATTTTCTTGTATAAAAAGCAATTTTGAGTTGTGTTAAACAAAATTTTTAACCTTTTTTGTATTTGACGCTAAAATCGTGTCTTGCACGAATCATTTGATTTAGAGTTAAAATAGATAGAAAAATCTTAATAATAGCATCTGTAATCAAGAGGAGAAAAAAAAATCGCTTTTTTTTTCAATGTTTAGTCACTTTTTGGTCACTTATTCTGTATTATTTGTCACTTTTCTCACCTTTTTGAAAGTACCTCAGCAGTTTCAAGCGTGATAATTTCACCTGTAAAATGGAACAATTTGAAGATTGTGTAGGCAATAGAACATTAATGTTCCATGCTTTACTTCCAGTTAAAATCCTGATTGAAAGAATTTTTTTATCATATTAAGGGATCATACGACTGTTAAAAAGACGAAATATTCGATTTCTCAGAAAAATATATGAGAAAAGGAATTCAGTTCTGTACATTTCTAAACATTTTGCTATAAAAAAAAATCCAACGCTGAGAGGTTTTGGTTTAGAGCGCTACGGTCTACTTTTTTGCAACACGAGGGCTAATGAGACCGGGACCTACTGCTTAAAGCCGATTCCGAACGGCTATCCATGCCATAGTGAGATTCGAACCCACGAACTCCAGTACCAAAGGCCATCCCCCTAACCAATCAGCCATCGTACGGCCCAACGCTGAAAGGACTTATTAAAAAATATGTGCTGTTTGCTGTAAAAAAATTAACCTCACAAAACTGTATTCTCAAATTGCAGTCCCCCCCCCCAAGTAACGCGAATTTTTCCCAAAAAGTTTTTAATAATTTTTCCATAATCTTTACATGTTGTCTACAATGTAATTTTCATTCTGTTGAACCTAAATTTTTTTGTATATTTCCTAAAATGTTTTTATCTGCAATGATAAATTTTTATGGCAATCACTTTTTTCAAATACTTTTTTAAAATGTATATTTATGTTAAATATATACAAATTTAGGTTCAAAGTTATTTTGAGATATTGTAGTATTATTTAAAGCAAAAGGTTTGTCTTATTGTTTTAAAACATAACAATATCTCAAAATAACTTTCAACCTAAATTATATTGAAGAAACATAGGTTTAGATATGATTATATTTTTAGTAACTATGTGCGTTAGCTTTGAAATCATTTTTGTTAACAAAGTGTCTCTTATTTAAAACTTTCTTAAAAAATATTTTTTATGCTTCAGAAATTAATGAGATATGTGTGTAAAGGTAATTTGTTCTATGTTATTAAAAATTATATTTTGTAAAACTGGTATGAGATGTTGAAAATGACGATTCTTTATATATTTTTTTCGACTTTTTTTAAGAGCTTTCCCTTAATATCTATCTTACTCAAACAGAAAGTCCACATACTAAAATACATCTTTTTGTTCCCATGAGATAACAGATTGTTCTGCAAACTTTGTGAGACAAGAATAATCCTTGACCATTTGATCGAAATCGAAAACCGTAAACATGAAGCACTTTAGTTATTGTAGAATTAAAGAAAACAATACAGTCGAATCTCTGTAATTCAGAAGGACGGGACCAGACCTAGTTCGAATTTTTAAATACTAGGAACTATCGAAAATGATTAATTTACTAAAATAGAAATACAGACAGTTTTTAAATTTCAAAGTATATTTCAATAAGAAATGTACTGTTTTAATATCATTCCATTAATTGAAGATAATTTACTTTCCTTAAGTTATTACTTTCTGACTTTTTCGGACATTGAATTTGAAATTTGCAGCAGGATTAAAATGCAGGGCTTCGAAACGTCATTTTTTTTATTCCTGTTCAACTAAAATTATCGGTTCAGTTCCGGTTTTCGTTCAATGACCAAATGACGATTAAAGATGTGCATAGGTTTGGTTTGGAGCGCTACGGTCTACTTTTTGCAACACGAGAGCTAATGAGACCAGGACCTACTGCTTAAAGCCTATTCCGAACGGCTACGAACATCCATGCCACTGTGGGATTCGAACCCGGTACCGAAGGCCAGAACCCTAACCAATCGGCCATCGTTTGGCTTTCGTTCCTCCAAAAATAACGTTTTTCAGTTCTGTACTGAATGAATAAATTTATGTATAATCTTATTTGTACTAAAAATATTCTGTCATAAACATAAAATGTAATTCTATCAAAATTTTGAAGGTTTTACTTTTTTTAATGGATATATTATGCGAATGGATCAGGGGCGTACGAAAAGGGGGGGTAGGGGTTTAAACACACCCTAGAGCTCAGACAAAATGGCAAAAATAAAAATTTTAGTAGAAATTATGCGAGTTATTTTTTAGAATTATAAACCCCCCCTTGAAAATTATGAGCCCCCCTCCCTTGAAAAAATTCTGCGTACGCTACTGCAATGGATGCAATTAACTAGCATGTACAATACGAGCATCGAACAATGGCATAGTTGTCCATAATCAAAATCGCATTTGACAACCGTACCTTCGACTGAATTCAATTTGCATTCTACAAGTAGTCTCAAGCGAAACTGAAACTTAAAATTACTAGGGAACATCAATCGAAACTGGAATTCGAGAAGCAATGAACATCTAATGACAATAATTATAGTATTGACGTTAAATTAGAAAATATTGATAAGTTACAGTCACAAAATGTCTGAAAATATATCGAACCGAAATAAACCGATTGTGTTTCGGTTCAGTGCCGGTTTTCGTTCCGACCAAAAACTGAATTTTTTTCTGTTTTCGGTTCAGATCCGGCCTTGTTAGAGCATTCCATTATCTTAAATTTTGAAATCTCCTGACACATTGTCTGCAGACTCAAAAACACAAAGTGACTTTCATTAATAATTTTTGCTTTTCTTCGTAAACTATAATTAGCTTGACTGAACAACCTTAGCTCTAATTTTACGCATTTCTATCATTGACAAGTTTTGCATTCTAACATTGTGGCAAGGTTTGTACAAATCAAACCAATAAACCTTTTTCTTGACAATGTCGTGAAAAGGTTTAAAATAATCCTTTTCAATAAAAGGTTGTGTTAAGATTTTCACTATAGTTGATACTGGAACTGAAATAACTAATGTCCAATATGTGTTTTGTTTTTCATTTTACCTCTCATCGTCTTAGTTTCGATTATTTTCATCAGTAAATGACACATTTTTTTTAAATGTATTAGTCTTATATCCGTGGCATTTACTTATCTCGATTTGAACGTAAATAACAATTTTGCACTATCTACGCTTTTTACCTCTGGTTGACATGTTTATTTCAAAGGTGCTGAGGGCCCGACTAAGATACTTTTGTGCCCAGGGCACAATCCAATTTTTGAGCCCTCCACCCCCATGCAAATTTATGGCGACAAGTTACTATCATAATTAGTCATATAAAAATTATAACATTGAATTAGCAAACAGATTTAAGAAATGAGCATTAAAGTAATATTCAAAATCAAAAACACCAAATTTTCATTTTACGTAATCATTATTTCTGTTTAAGGATTTTTAAGGACCTAAAATGACCCTCTATTTTTATTTTCTACCTTGTCATACTCACAAGCTCTGTGGTGCAGAAAAATAATATTAATAATAGAATTAAAAATAATTGAAATGGATGAGATGATTTAATGGTTTATAATGGTATGTTGCTAATAATCTATCTTATAAATATGCAATATCCCATAGGATAAAAAGAGCACCAGGTTTGTTGAGGGAATTAATTATCAGGTAAATAACAGTAAAATTAAAGTAAATAGGAAACAATAGAGTTCAGGACAAACACAATTACCTCGTTCAACAATTTATTACAACTTAACGAAAGGGGAATTGTGCATGCGGGTTAAAAATGATACTGACGAAGTTCAAATGAACAAGATATCACGAGGGTAATGAAATGACTACAATGACATTGACATAAAACTCAACTGTTATGCACAAAATGTCAAAGATATTGATTGAAATTTGTCAGGACTAAATATTTAGCAGATTAAAATTTAAGCACAGAAATGGATATCAATTACTGCAAATTATAATAACCACATTATAAAATGATAAACAAAGGTAAAAAATTATAAATTTTGCCAGGAGATGAATATAAGAAGATATGCATACAAAAAGCATTAACTAAAGCAGTAGTAATAGACAGCTGGCATAAGAAAAAAAAAGTCATCAAGTAATATATAACAATTAGTGCATTAGTAAATTTTCGTGACCAGGGTACGTGCCCCAAGTGCCCATGCAATCATCAGGCCCTGAAGGTGCTTTCTTGTTCTCTTGAGATTATTTTGTGCAAAATAGCTAAAATTTTATAGGAAAAATGTGGTTTACATAGATTTTTACAGATTTTTGTAAATGCTTTTTGTTTGTTTTTTAATACAAGGTTTTGGTTAACTATCAGACCAAGTCCTTGGCGTCTTCTTTTTCATCCATCTTACTTTCCTCTAATTGTCACCGTATGGAGTGAAAGATTGTGGGATTGAAATTAACTACAAAGTATAGATACCTCTGTGCTCCTCCCCCTCTCTTTCCTATATTTCCAGAAAGCTCTCCTTTTTTCCTTATTTCACGGCATTCCTCCCTTTTTTCGGCCATTCACTCCTTTTATTCCTTTTTTTTTTCCTTCTCAATACAGAGTTACGTAATGGAGGAACGGATCACACGATGCTATCACCAGAAAGAAAGGAATTCATGGCAACATTGTGTATGTCCCTTTGACGAGCTTGTGTTCCTGCCTCGACTCTCTTGAGCCTGTCTTGACTCTGCCCTTCATCTGTGCATTTGTAAGATCTAAATTGCAAAATATTGGACCAGCGCTGGAAGTTTTAGAGCTTTGTGTACTCGCCTACCTGCCAATGTTGCTTGTCTCCCTCCCAACTTTGTTCCGTTCTTTAGTTTGATCTGAATAATCCACCTAATATCCTCATACAGGAGTAAGTGTTCCTTACTTGTTTCTTGCCATATTCATATTCTCTTGTGTTTAGTTTCGTAAGCTTGCATTGCCGCCAATCATGCCTGTATCTCCATCATTCTAAGATCCTATCATATTCTTCAATTGTAAGATTTATAATTGGTAAACAAAGTACATGTATCATCATTATTCACTGAAAATGTTTTTCTACTTTAAAATACTATTACTTATTGTTAAATTTTTTTAGTAGTTTCCTCTTCATTTAGTAACCCAGGTAGCTCGATTATATTGGTATCACTTTGGTACAAATTTAGGCCAGTTTGAATGTTTTTTAATTCAATTTTGCACACTTGTCAATATTAACAGGCTTGCAATTCCGTCACTTTTCTCACCTTTAGTCACTTTTTTTTACAATGGATCACTTTTTTCATGTTGTATCGCAACAAAAGTCTGTTGTTGAAAAAAGAAAATCTGAATGAATAACAAAATATTTTAATAAAAGACCAAAAATGGGATGCTCTAATCTTATTTTTCTTATTAAAATGTAATTAGTCATATGGTTTACAGAATTGAGTGATTTTAAAAAGTTGTAAAGAAGTGGCTGAAATCTACATTTGTACTGAAATGTACATTTAATACATTAAAGTAATTTACGTCAAAGCACACTTTTTGTTTAGATTCTCTAATCTAGCTATGTACATATTTCAAAACATCATTCATATATGCAGAAAATGGTGATTATAAAATTAATGTATTGTACGTATTCAAACCTAATTTATAGATTTTCTTGAATAAAAAGCAATGTTGAGTTGTGCTAAACAAAAGCTTTTAACCTTTTTTGTATTTGATGCTAAAATAATTTCTTGCATGGATCATTTGATTTAGAGTTAAAATAAATAGAAAAACCTTAATAATCTAATCAAGAGGAGGGGGGAAAATTTTTTTTTTTAAATGTTTAGTCATTTTTTGGTCACTTATTCTGTATTATTTGTCATTTTTCTCACCTTTTTGAGAGTACCTCAGCAGTTGCAAGCCTGTATTAGACAAAATGTAAAATTAAAATTTGAAATTGGCAAAAAAAAAGTATTCAATAGCTCATTTTGTATCACATGTAATTCAAATTTGAAACGTAATGTTTCTAAATAAACACAAATTTCTTTACTCCAAGAAGTAATGAATGAGCTCGCATAGCAAAATGATAACATGGTGGACATTTGATAATAGCTGATATTTTTGTGCTACCTTGGAATAATATCCTGTTTTAATGACATGTTCTTTGTTTTTGCGAAGATTATTTACTTCAGTTTCAAGCAATTTGCATTTGTAAAACAAATGTAGGAAGTTGTAATAAAAAATTTTCATTTCATAACTTTGTTTTCATGTTTCACAGTTTTGTCTTCATTTTTCAGGTAATTCGAAGTTTTAAATGAAGCTAAACAACAAATTATTTTCTCTTTCATATTCTATCTTGCCTTCACATTTTTGAAAGGCTAAATTTTACATGTTACAAATTATTTTTTCTTTTACACATGCTCATCAAATTATAATGAAATTTTTATCAACAATTGCATCAACTGTGTAAAATAGTTTTTTTTTTTCAGATCATAGAAAATAAATTTTATCACTAAAAGATTTTAACCTATTTTAAAATTCTAATTTTAACTTTACATCCTGTGCTGAGGAATTTTTAAGATATTGGTGCCATAAATAAAATTTCACTTGTTACAAAAAATAATTGGGTGTAACTCAAACTTATACCTAAAACTGAACCATTTTAACAAGATTAATACTTTTTTTTAATTGAATATTATTCAAATATTTTTTTTAAAAAGTAATATTTTTATAAGTATATGTAAATAAAAAAAAATACAATTGCGTAATGTGCTAATTAATTTGAGGTATAAGATATTTTACATGACAAACTGAATATACTTACCAAAATATTTCATATAATTTTTGAAATACAATGAGAGTTAAATTTTTTAAAATGAGAAAAATGCTATCAAAGATAAAAATGCATCTCTGTAACTATGAAAGAGTTATTACACATTTATTAATTACTGGAGTTCTATTTGGAATTTCTAAAGCAGGATGGTACCTAAATGCTCGAAAAAGAATACAGTTTAATGTATAGAAAATTTGAAAAATCAAAATGCTTGAAGGTTTAGAGAATGCACAAAACCTTTAAACAACTTTAAATGGAAGATTTTCTTTTCTTGTTTTCGTATTATCATATCTTTTTGAATTATTATCGTAAAAATATCAAAATATTTCGTGTAATTTTTTAAATACAATGAGAGTTAAATTTTATAAAATGAGAAAAATGCAATCAAAGATAAAAATGCTTCTTTGTAACTATGAAAAAGTCATTACACATTTATTAAGTACTGGAGTTCTAATTGGAATTTTGAACCCAGAATGGAACCTAAATGCACTGAACAGATATATACTTTTTAATTAAACCACAACGAAAAAGATTACAGTTGAAATCCCTGATAGAATAGCAGGCTCTGCAGCTGAAACACGAAAACACAAGTAATAATGAAAGTTTGGCCAGAAACCTTTTTAATTTATTTTTAATCTTTAAAATCAAACTACCAGGGTGGAAATTTTCAAGAAGATATTATTTCTTAATCTGGTAGAATAATTGGAAAAACTTGGAATTTTCGGGGTACCCCCAGAGCACAATCACCCCTGGTTAAAAAGAAATAAATTAAGAAAAGTAATGACATCTTAAAATAACAGAACAAAGTCTAAAATATGTTTAAACTTAGGTGTTAAAAATACATGCATCTACATCTTGTCTTGTGTCTTCATGGTTACCACTCTTTTTCCGGAACAAAAATTAAGGACCTACTTGAAATACACAGCATAACAACATAAACCCTATTTCCTGAGGAATATAGTTTAATGATTATGAACCAGACAAGGCATATTCAATACATGCCCTACAATATTTCAGAATTAAGTTTTTTTAAATGCCTAAACATTAATATACGATAAATCTATGTGACAAAAACTAATTTTGAAAAATGTACATATAAAGTTTTTTGATTGATCAAACTAAAAATAAATTGAGAATAAAATACAATATAATAAACAGTACTTTCTGAAGGTTTAAAAATGACTCATATATGTATGTATATACTAGCTGATTATACTTTCTCTCAAAAAGAGGACAGTTAGACTTTTAAATTACATCCAATGCAAGGAAAATTAAACTTCCATAAGTAACTGAAACACCTACAAACCCCCCAACCTCCATGTTTCGTGTAATTAAAATCTGCTTGACTGTTAGCTATTAGGAAAAGGCAGCTGACTTCATACTTTAAACCTTTAGTATGCGAAAGATTATTTGTCAAATAAGTTTTCTAGCTCGGGACCATAAAAAGTACTCATAAACTAAAAGTACTTTCATAACTTTTTAAGGATATCAAAGAAAGGAATTTTGAATTACTACAGCAATACACTGAAAACATACGCATTTGAAGATTTTCTTTATTATTAATACTGCACTTTTGGTTAGAACATGTAAAAGAATGTTATGAACATTATCTAATATTTTATATATTCTTTGGTCAGTACTATCGTTCTTAGAACTGGTTTTGAGCAAGTTTAACTCCGAACTCATAAAACCAGAAAGTTTAGAGAAAGTATGGCAAAAACTGATAGGAAATCATGTGACGACGGTTGATTGCTTCGATGAAGAAACTGAGTTCCAATTTAAAAATTAAGGAGATTTTAAGGACATTTAATGAAAATTAAGTAATTTTAAGGGCCATTAAAAATGAAAGCTAAAATTAAGGAGTTCATAAGGACTTTTAAGGACAGTGGGAACTCTGTTCTTTGTAACCAATTTTAGTAACCAATAACAGAGAGTAAGTATGGAATTATTTATGCATAAAGCTGTAGAATGACTCGTGAATACACTCTTCTTTTAAAAGGAAAAAAAAAGAAGGCTTCATTTCAGTTAATATATTTTAATTACAACTGCCAACAGAGATGACATTACAAATATTTATATTACATACACAGATGTCAAATCTTTATAGTTTTGATTAGTACAGTGACGTCACTGTTATTGCTTTGATGAGAACCAACTCTTGACATGACATAAAATAAGCAAAAAAGTTACAGGAGTACTCCAACAAGACGTAGAGAGGGACCCAAGTCAGGATATTTAGAAAAAAAAATATGAATTACAAAGAAGCCAAAATGCAGATATTCATGAATATAAAACTAAAAAACATGAACTTGTACTGGCCTATTTCAAGCGACAGCTTTAATTCTAACAATATCAATTTGTAATGGCTAAAAACAGGGAGTTTTAAACACAACTTAGAACAACTGAAAAATATATCAGATCAATTAGCAAATTATTAATGATAAAAACACACAACTGCACTTTGAATATAGTAAAATGTTTGTTAAAATTATACTGTTAAACATTATGGAGCTTCACAAACTGAAAGGACTACAATATATAAAAATAAAATATTAAACACTTAACAAACTGCAGGTTAATAGGATAGCTTACTTTACATTAAGAAAAAATATTCAAATTTGTGAAATAAAATTTTAATTAATGTAAAGTGACTAGTTATCTGTAACAAGAAAGTGAAATTTGACCTTTCTTTCCCCTTTTGAAATGAAATCTATTAGATATTTTTGTAATTAAAAATAAAAGAGGGCAAAATTTACAGCAAACAATATTTTTAAGTATTACAAATATTCAATACTTGTTTTTAGAAATTAAAAATAACACTTCTCAAGAGAAATATTTTTTACTAATTTTTTACTAGCTAAATTTTTTTAGACAAAAATATTTAATATTCGTGATATTAGTTTGAATAATCTAGTATTTGCAAATATTTAGAGTCACTGAAAAGAATATCCTTAAATATGCAATTGCTTAAAAAGTATAAGGAGAAAACTACTTTAACCCTTTTGCACTTCCATGTCAAGTGTGACTTGAAATCCTTTTCCATCTCAGATACTCTTTTGTTGAATCCCACACGACATTTTTTCAAATCCAAACTCAAAGATGCTGAAATTTTAAATAAAAAATAAGCGTGTGAGAGAGAAACATGCAATAATGTAAACAAAACTCATATTTAATTGAATTTGTCTTTTCATTAATTTATTTAAATTGTTCGATTTTTAGTTTAAGAATATTTCAAATAAAACACTTAAAAGTGTCAATTGCTGCTGCTAACAAAATTTAAATATAATTTGGAGTGCAAAGGGTTCCTTCATAATAGTGCTCATTAATAATTTTAGAATAAGTATTCTTTAAAAGTTTTTTTTTTTTACTTCATGCTTCTTAAAAAAAAAAAGAAACTTTTTCTAATTTAATTTTTAAAAAACATTAATATAACTCTAAAAAGCATTAACATTTTCTGTTTATGTACATTGTATACATAACATAACAATGCATAATTTAAAGGCCGACTACTTACAGAATCAGAATTTTTAGTCAACATATATTTTGAGAATATTAAACTGATAATCTTTTATCTTAAAAGGGAATGCAAGAAAGATGTAGTCACTTTACTTTCAAAAGAGTGGTTCCGAGAAAGAAGATCCTGAACATGAGATGAATAACTTGCTAAATATATATGCTTTATATATTACTCTTAGAATACTGAGATCCTTATTCACAAATATGCAACATCTTCTTTCTATTCTTATTGCAAAAAATAAATATTCCTATTTTGGCTATTAATAAGCCACACACATACTAGAACATAAAATATTTTTGGTATGACTCTTAACCTGTACAAATGAGGTATTCACAAAATGCAACTCTGGCACATTTATTCCTACTACACAAACCTACAAGCGTAATATATGTACACCACTGACTCCAATCCACGGCAGCTTTGTGCATTTACGGGTGACTTGTGCTACACAAAACGAGGCTGTCTGTTGGGCGATAATTTTTCACTTCCACGCGACGTTTGATTTTCAGACACATAACTGCCTACTGTCACTGAAGTGTCGATGTTCCTTTTACTGATGACAGTTGATGAAGATATGCTCTCCGAGTCCACAGCACTTTGATCCACATTTTGCATCACGTGTTTCACTGACACCATTTCTGTCCTTTTACGACCACTCTGTTCGAGTCGTTCAAACCGTTCTGTTTTGCTACTTATGAATGCTTGGGAATCTAGCAAATTGTCACACTCTGACAATCGAGACATCAACGTTTCACTGGGAAGTCTGTTGGACACTGTCTCCATTTTCACTGAGTATACTGTCTCTGTGTTTGCACTATTCAGGTAGAAATATATGTTAGAAATTATACGTAATCATAATGCGCATCAAATTAGTTATAACAGTAAGCAATAACATTTTGTACATCAATAAAAAATATTACTTTAAAAATTCAACAATTTTTTTTATAACTTAGAATAAATGTTTTCACAAAATAAAATATTATATCTGAGATTTTTTTAAAATAAAATTAAACTAGAATAAAAACAACTTATGAATCCAGATTAAATGTTCATTTTTTGCTTATTTTTATAAGTTTGGATAATTTTATAAGGATGCTGGATATTCCTACAATATTTAAAAAAAAAAAACAATTTTATAAAATTTATTTCAGCCAAGACACACACACAAAAAGAGTAAAGATTTATGAAAATTTTTCATTTCAAATATTCTATTCATTATTAACTGAAATTAATTTTTTTTAAATTAACTAATTTTCAAAATTGGTTGATTTAAAATAAATACAAATATCTATTAATACCTGAGTCATTTCTGCTGAATTTATATTGTTGAATAGCTTAAGACTACACAGAGTAAAGCAAATATGAGTTAAACAAATTTTAAATGTTACAGTTGTCTTTATAAGCATGATACAATGCCATTAAAAATAAATTAAATTAATCATTATTAAATTATTCTGGATAAACATAAAACATTTTCTAAGGTAATTAGTATAGCAGATATAATACTAACTTTATAATAAAGATCAACAGAAAAAACAATGTAAAAAATGAAGAAATTTTTTTACATCTAAAATAAACCTGGGTCTTAGTATGCATTTTTATATCAAAGCACATGCAAATGATTAACACTAGAAAAACAAGGGTAGTCATTTTGACTGCAAACATGTATCAACCTCTCATATCTCCTTTGTTTATTGATTATGTTTATTGATTTTGCTGTTTTCCATTGACTTTCCCTAATTATTCATAACAAAGGTGCAGATAAAAAATTATTCATTTTTATTCATTATTAGTGGTAATTTTAACTACTAAACAAATATTTAAACTTATAGTGTGTTTTATATTTTATCTTTAGTTCTTTTTGATTAAAGGAGTTTAAATAAAAGAGGGGTGGTTTGAAAACATCTTAATTTTTCTTTCTGAAGATATTTTAATAAAATATTTCTGGTCCATAACATGGGAGTATAAACATTTTTCACAAAATAATAACTACCGATAGCTTTAATAAAATCATTAAAATTTACATGAATTTCATAGGACCTAAAAGAACTCTGAAAAATTTGCTTCTAGTGTAAGAAACTTAAAACAGACTTATTGAAAGCTGTTTAATTTTTTATACAGATCAAGTGAAAATATAATGGTAAATGGGTTACTATTTCCATGTAAAATGTTGAAATACATGATATGCCTCAAAAATTGAAATTAAATTTTGGCTTGTAGCTGATATTAAGTCTAAGTCAATATATTTATTAAATGATTTTCATAATCATGCAATTTTTTTCTTTTCTGAAATTCAGTGTTCATCTTAAAAAAATATTATAAGATAAAATAAAATGGACATCTTTAATTGCACTTATAAGTAATAAATAGGTTTTTGATATTTTTGACAAAGAGGATTTTTCAAATAGTGGTAAAAACAATCATGGGTAAAAACTTACTAACCCAGTTCAGTAGTTTTTTAAGGTTATGTGGGATGAATATTAAATGTCCATTAGTCTATGGAACTATGGGAAATAATCATTTTATTATTAATAAATTTCAAAGAGACTGCACGGATTATATAATACACAAAACTGTGATCAATCTTAGCTACAGTTTTTTAAAAATGCATTTTAAAGAACTGTGAAAAATTAAAGCTATTCATTTGGTCTAGGAGAGTAACTGCTCAGGATCAAGTATTTTATATGTAAAAAATTGTAATAAAAATGTATAAAATGTATTAAAAAATGTATAAAATTGTTATAAAACATAAAAAATGTTAGAGACAAAAAATGACACTATCTTCAATGACTCAAAAACTACCGATAGAGGCTGAAATTCTTTGAAGTTTGGAATTCCAAATTTCAAACTATAATTACTAAAAGAAAAGGAAAAGGCAAAATAAGTTATCTGTTAAAATTTTTTTTCTTTTGTATGGGTGTTGTAAACATAACTCATAATATATTTTTTTAAATTTCTCTTGATAAAACAGAAATGATGGATGATAGATTGTGTGAAGCAGTTTGCTGCAGAAGTACTACATATGCTTTTACATAATACACATGTAATGTTTATAAAACCGATGCATGTAATATTTATGAAAATATAATAAAAAAAAATTACTTTGGAGGGTTTACATTATCTCTTCTCTTCCACTAGCTTAAAAAATTTATGAATATTTATGGAATCAAGAAGAAAAATATACATTACTCTTTTAGTACAGGGTTCCTGCTGTTTTTCTAGAACAAAAATTAAGGACTTTCTAAGGTTTGGTTTGGAGTGCTACGGTCTACTTTTTGCAACATGAGGGCTAATGAGACCAGGACGAACATCCATGCCACTGTGGGATTTGAACCTACGGACTCCGGTACCGAAGGCCAGCACCCTAACCAACCGGCCACCGTTTGGCAGACTTTCTAGTAGGTCCTTATAAAATGTGACTTTCTAAGGACCAAAGTAACATTTTATAAGGACCAACTTGAAATACACAGCCTAACGACATAAACCCCATTTCATGAGAAACATATTTTAATGATTATGAACTAGGAAATCACGTGACACGTAAACGTTGATGTAGAAATGAATCACATTCCAATTTAAAAATTAAAGAGTTTTTAAGAACCTTTGACAAAAATTAAGTAGTTTTAAGGGCCCTTAAAATGAAAGCTAAAATTAAGGAGTTCTAAAGGACTGTGGGAACCCTGTAGTAATATGCAAACTTACCTGCTAATTAATAGATCTGCACATGAAAACAATTTAAACTCAAACAATTGAGATACAATAAATGCAAAAGGTTATTTAGTTTTAGAATGAAAGCTGACCTTGATTTGTCTTCTTTTCCATATACAGCATTAGAAGAAAAGGAGTCAGCAGCAGATGCATAAGAAAGGCTAGATCCTCTAAATTTACCAGAAGGTCCTGCAGGCAAAATGCAACATCAACTTTTGTTAGTTTCAACCATATTAAAGTACATTCATTTATAGCATTTCACAAGAAGCAACAAAATACTAAAAGCGATAGCAAGTCCATGCTTAACTTTTTCAAATTAAAAGTATAGTTAAAACATATAGTTATATTTAACTTGCCACATTAAAAATTTGCAATTACACATTCATTAACCTCATACTATGTCAAATGAAGCACGTGCAACTCCATGCATAATGTAATTATTGTAATTTCGAGTAGATAAGCAGCCCTGGCATATATGCTATAGATGTGCAAAAATAAAATAAAAATTCATTGGTTCATCGATTCTCTAACAATGTTTTTATTTCCAATTTGTTTACCAATTACTTATACTTAAAGGAGAGGGTTTGGTTTGGAGTGCTACAGTCTACTTTTTGCAACACAAGGGCTAATGAAACCGGGACCTACAGCTTAAAGCCGATTCCGAACGACTATGAACATCCATGCCACTGTGAGATTCAAACTTACGAACTTTGGTTCCAAAGTCCAGCACCCCAACCAATTGGCCATCATTCGGTATACTTAAAGGAGAATTTTTACTGTTGTCACTGATAATCATGTTCATATGCATTGTCCATTTCTATAAATTGCCTTCCAAAATAGTGCAATCTATGATGCTAGGCTGACAAAATCTTGTAATAGTAGGCATTTTTACCAATTCTTTTTGGAGACTAGCGATGGCAGAATGGCCGAGCACTATCTTTTGGTACCAAAGTACTAGGTTCAAATCCTACTGCTAACATGGATCTTTATAGCAAATCAAAATCAGAAGTTCCTGGATCTCATCAGTCCTCACCTAGCAAAAAACTAACAGTTGTGCACCAAACGATACCAAACTAATTCTTTATGTTCAAATTTACACTGCTGAATGCTTCTTTCATCAAATTCTCTAGCCACGATTTGATTTCTAATTTTCATTCCATTTGAAAAAACAGGTGCATATATTTTTTTTAAAGCAGGAGCTATTTTAATGATAATAATTATAAAATTGTGATAACAACAGGAAAAATAAAATTACTTCAGCTACATCACTCCAGCAGAAATGCTGCAGACTTAAATTTCAACTTTTATATAGATGCCACAGTTTATCTATTCAAAATTACAGTGATTAGAAAAAATAATTTAAATGGGAATCCATTACGTATTAATTGGGCAGGGGGGAGGGGAGAATTACTGCTACACATGCAAGGGCAAATATACAGAAACAGATAAGTCTTCTAAAATTGACATTTTGGGGGAGTTTGTGATTTAACACAATTCAAATTATATTTTTATACACAATTTTTCTATACCAAAAATAAAATAAATTCGAAAAAGTGCTTTATTGTTAGAAACTGCAGTCAATAATAGTTTAAAAGTGATGGTGATGCAAGTAGTTCAACAGTAATGTTTTGTATAACATAAAGCCTTGACAGAACCTACACAATGTTGCAACGGTATATTTTTCAATTAAATTTATCTCAAATTATAAATAATACCATGTAATTTAAGAAGATTCCAATTAGTGATTAACTATGATTGAAATTTATGTAGAACTTGCATAAAGATTAGTTGGTAATTACATATTGGTTCTGAGTTGGGTTAAAAAAAGATTATGTAAATTGTTTTTCATGACATTCAAACAGTGTTACAAATAAATCTATAATTAATAGGGCAATCATTGAAAATAATGCTACAACATCAAAAAGATAAAAGTTATTTGCAATTGACTTAGAATCATATCTAATAAAGAAAGCAAAAATCAAGATTATAAAATTAATCCTATATCGAAATAAAGGGTACGGAAAAACACTCAAATTAAGTAAAATACGGATATAATAAAAAAATAGCAAAATGTCACAGATTTACAAAAGGCAAATGAAATACTAACAGAAGACTTTTGCAAAATCACTGTCATAGAAAATAATTGTTATGCAAGTCAGTCACTATAAAATAGAACACCTTGCTGAGTACACTCTTTTGGTATGCACATCTGGGAATTTTTTGCCAGCAGAAGTGGTTAAAATAAACTTTATTATTATTATTACACTTTCAAACTGATTATATCTACTCTTGGGTATTTAACAGAATATGAAAGTATGTCTTTGTGAAATCAGTGTACTAAAAATTTATGTATACAGGATTTTAGTGTTTAGAAAATAGATTTAAGACACAAACTAAATTTGACACTTTAGAATGTTAATAAAAAAAGTTTGGGAATAATTAAAAGATATTCTGGAGGGAGGAGAGGGGGGTCAAGAATGTAAAGAAAAAAATATGTTCAGAGATAAATTCCAAGTATCAATTAGTAGCAGCAATTCTTTAGAAATTAACACAAATTTTAGCTGGAAACATTTCAAATTTTCACATTCTAGTTCTAGATCGTGCAAGATCCAATTCTTTTTTCAAATACGAGAATTTCAGGTTTAGTTATCTATAACAGGTTTAGTTAACTGGAATATTGTGATTTTAAAAATACAAACACTATAAAGCATAATTAACACGTAAGATTCTAAACTTAATATTTAAAAATTTACACATGAATTTAAAAAAATAATGTGACATTCACAATATTAATTCATGAGACAAGAGTACTACACTAGACTAGAATTGTTGCTTAAGTATTGAGTTAACAATTAATTTCAGTGTTTAGAAGTAGAACTTGCTGCCTAAGAGTAATTGAATAATGCATTCCTCGAATAATATTGATCTATGATTCTCTTATATATAAATACTCAAGCATTAGTAGAATTCTAGACATCAACAAACTGTATTTGGTTAATACTTTAAATAAGACTTTTCTCATACATAAATATAAATGTATGTAGGTAACATATATATGCCTTCACAGGCTAGTGTTAAATGTTATATTCACACAATTTTTTATTACTAACAGTAATAAGTAATTGTCAGAACCTAATATTTTTAATGCAAGTTTTCTGCATTATAATGCAGAAAAATTTAGAATATCTCAAATTAATTTGCATATAGACGGTTTTAAGTATGAAATCCTTTTTTAAAAGAAAATTTTCCTTTAAATTCTCAGCAAATGCTGTAAAAATGCAGTAAATAATATAAATAAAATTTACAAAATAAAATATAAAATGGAAGTAGGATTATAGTGAAAATTTCACCTTTACCATATTTACAACAATAAACTCACTTATAAATGCCACTAAGTTCTTAAAATTCCTTAACAACTTGTGTAAAAATATGGTTAATTATCTGACTGTTGTTTTTTGCTCTACAAACTGTATATCTTGCAAGTGCTTAAATAAGAATAATTTCTATAACTGCCACCCAAAAAAACATTCAGGGATATAAAAAAAAGAAGTGCTTCAAACCAATACAATTAATACAAAAAAAATTTCTTTTAAAATAATACAAATTTTACAATAAATTTAAGCAAAAAAAAAATACTTTGATATATTCCATAGTTTTTTGAACATCCCTCTAACAGTATGTCTAAAAAAAAATTCCTTAAACTGATGAAATAGAAACTGGAACAAATTCCTTATTAAACTGATGAAATAAAAACTCTTCTAGTCACTTTTAACAACAAACTAAACCCCCAAGATAAGCATCATTAAAATTGCAGAGTATTCTCCCCCCCCACACACACACACACAGAAAAAATTTAAAAGACGGAGCCCAAATGGAGAAAATATTTCCTTGAGATTCAAATATTATTTCTTTTTAAATAACACAATGGTGGCCTTGCTTAAATGAATGTATTTACTTTTCATTGTGTAAATGTCAGGGTATCAATTTAAATTTAGATTTTCACAAGTAAATATGATTTTGTCAACATTGAAAACTGGATGAACAAATTAATATAAAATGTGCAACTAGAATTTAAAATTATGTTAACCTTAATTTTTAATGCAAAACAAACTTCCACAACTTCCTCCAATCATAATCCCAAAGCAAAAATTTAATATAAATATTTTAAAACTAATTGTTAATAACCAAAGACTAACAATCAGGCAGACTTCCATCCAAAATATATTGCAAGCTATTCCCCACCACCACCATGACACTGCTACGAAAGTAAGCACACAAAAGCCAACAAAATGCAAAAGCAGAAAGAATGGGACCAAATGCTCTCGTAACTTGGCATGCTTCAACCAGGAAAACAAAGACTGCATGCAAACAAATCTCAATTACCTAGACACTGGGAACAGGGATCAGAATCTCGTTTGCAATCAATATCTCCGCAATCACTAAAAGAAGTTTTTGTGTGAGGTGGTGTTTCAGAATAAGCTACTCCAGAACCACCATTAGTATCTTTCCCTGACTCAGCACAACGGGCAATATCACTCGATGTACTTCCTCGAGACAACAGAGGGGGAGTACCAGCTGTTGGTGGAGGTGGTGGCAATTCAAAGAACTGCCGCCGCAGTTCAGCGGTCATCGAAGAAGTTGATGTGCGAGTGCTCTGGGTCGGACTTTTTTGGCCTGCTAACGTGACCACAGCTGTTGATGTATAGAGATTGGGATCATTTTGCATAGTATCCGTAGTTCCTGTAGGACTTGTCGATGCAGCTGACGAAACACCCGAAGATTCTGACAAAGATGCCCCTTGCTTCCTCTCAAGGGATCCATGTAAAAAGCTTTGATTTAACTGGAGATTAGCAGGGGCATTTTTCCTAGGAGGAGGAATAGGAAACAAACCTTCCTTCCAGGCAGCATCAGAGATAGATTCATCATCAGTTGACCTCAACAGAGAACTACAGTGACTTGCTTCTGACACAGCTGGCGATGATGAAAGGGAAGCCCGAGCATCCTGGACTTTCATGTGCATGGTGGATTGGCCCGATTTAGACAAATCCCCATTCGTTTTGTTTTCGAGGTACTGATTCATAACACACGGATATAACGGAGACTTCTTGAAGACAGAATCGTCAGATAAGAGTATTTCAGGGAAATCATCATCAGACATCACACTTGGGTATAGTAAATCATCTATAGAATAAATAAATCCTTATAATCTCTTTTAAAAATAATACTGGTAAAAGACAGAAACAAAAAAAAATTCAAGAAAAAAAGGGGAAAGTCAACTGCTATTAAAAATATTACTTTGATTTACATAAAGCAAAACAAGTTCCTAAATAGGAAATGTACAAAAACTAAATATTTATTGATATAAACAATTACTTTCATAATTCAAATATTTAATACAAATTCGTCAGAAGTTTCTCCAATAACGTCTACTTTAAAAAAATTCACAAATACTTCTATAATTTTAAAGCACATTTCAAATAGCAAATTTAAAAGGCATTTTTGAAAACAAGCTTTGAATGCTGTGACAGCAAATTTTTTAAAATAGTAAAATTTATTATTCATATACACTTTAATAATTTGTAAAGTTAACTAATTTTTATTGGATGTAATTTTAATGAATGTTTGGAAAATTATGATTTAAACAACATACACCCTGTATAAAACTAATTTTCAAAAAAGTAGACAGTTTCAAATTAAAAGAGTATTAAAATTTCCAGATAACTGATAGGGCATACTAGTTCAAATTGCCTTTTGGTTTGAAGATTTGTAGCAATTTAGTTTATTTTTGGAGCACTGAGGTCAACTTTTTCACTACTTGATGACTAAACAGACTGAAGTGGTCATGCAACTAATTAAAGTCTAAAAGATGTAAAATAATTATCACTTTCAACTTTTCATATCTTGAAAGCTACCAGTTTTACAAACATTTTTTTTAATATTGAATAAATTATCTTTACACACACATCTCACTCATATTTTCATATTATAAAAATAATTTCCTTATAAAGTTTTATATAAGAGACTTTGTTGTTAAAAAAATGATATTAAGGCTAATGTGCATGATTACTAAATATATAATTACCTTTAAGACAAACTTCTTGTTTTAAAATATACTATAATATCTTAATATAACTTTGAACCTAAATTTATAAATATTTAAGATATATATATTTTTAAAACATATTTGAAAAATGTGAATTTTTTTCCTTAAAAGTTAAAAATATATCATAATAAAAAAATAAATAAATTTTAGGAAATATACAAGAAAATTTAGGTTTAATCAGATGAAAATTATAGTGTAAACAACCTGTAAAAATTTCATGAAAATTATTAAAAATTTTCAAGATAGCATGCATGTTACATGAAAAAAACAAACACAACTTGAGAAAAATCAAGTTAAAGTTTTGTACGTTTAAATTTGTTTAAAGTAAACAGCTGACAAGTTTTTATTCATAATGCCTCTCAATATTTAAATTTTTTTACACAGTTTTACACAGATGTTCAGAATTAAATTCCTTTTCATATATATTTTTTTTCTGAAAAAGTGAATTTTTTGTTGATTTGACATTTGTATGACTCCTGAAACCTACTACTTGAAGCCAATTCTGAACAGCTTACGAACTTACTAGCATCAGAATTCTAACCTATAACAGCCCCCCCCCCTACTGATTTACATAGTTGTTAAGTTTGCTTTGAAGTGCTACAATCTACTCTTTATAACAAGAAGACTAATGAGATAGAGATCTGCTGTTTAAAGATAATTCTGAATGGCTACAAACATTCAAACTAGTAGTAGGATTCAAACTTGTAATTCAAGTTCAAAAGAACTAAATCAGCTTTAAGAATATATGCTGATTTAATTAGCATGTGCAAGAAAAAAATGACTGTGTGATCTATTCTGCTGTTGATCTTTGGGAAAGAAAAAAGGAGGGAACAGCCAAAAAATAGATGGGAGGAGTGCTGCAGGGTCTGGGTCTATCTTTGGTTTGGAAACAAAATTATCTTATATTTCTGCAATGCATTTAAATTTATATTTTTATACACATTTAAACACATTTCTTTTGTAATTAAAAAACAATTAAAATCTACAAACTTTATATACTTAAGCCAAAGACAAAATGAAAGAAAATTTTAATTAAAAGTAAGGTCATAAGTTCATTACCCTGTGACCAATGTTACCAATAGGACGATTAAACTAGAACCTACAATTAGCAGTTATTTCTAATTGATCGGAAATAGGTCTTCAAATGCAATGTTATAGTTGAATCAAATTTGTTTTTAAACAAGTTCAGTGTTGTTCCTTATACAGCGTGGTCCGAAATTATAGAGCACATTTTATGTTTGAAAATAAAAAGAACTAAATAAGGTATGTACATGTTTATTGTTTTCTTGGGAAGACAATTTAAAACAGGTTTAGAAAAAAATCTTCAACATTAAATGACTTCCAAATAAGCAACATTTCATGGGGAAAATTTATTAATTGTATCTGTTTAAAAGTGACTAATATAAGAGGAAAACTTAGGTACATTTAATGGTCCTAAGATGCTTTTGTATTTTTTTAGAATAATCAAATGATTGTACTCCAAGTAGGAACTCAATTAAACTTGACTTTTTCAGGGTTCCCACTGTTTTTCTAGAACAAAAATTAAGGACTTTTTAAGGACTTACTTTCTAAGAACCAAAGTAATATTTTATAAGGACTTACTTGAAATACATGAGAAAATGACATAAACCCTATTTCCTGAGGAACCTATTTTAATGATTATGATCCAGACAAGGAAATTTCAATAAATGCCCTGCAATTAAGTTTTTAAAAATGCCTAAAAATTAGTAATAAGATCTATTTGACAAAAACTAATATTGAAAAATATACATCTAAAGCTTTTTGAGTGATCAAGCTAGAAATAAATTATGAATAAAAACAACATTATAAACAGTACTTTCTGAGGGTTTAAAAATGACTCTGAGATATATATATATATATATATATATATATATATATATATATATATATATATATATATATACAAGCTGATTATACCTGACGTTCCCTGGGAAAGAAGAAAGTTTTAGACTTTCCTATTACATTCAATACAAGAAAAATTAAACGTCCATAACTGAAATTTTTACAAACTTCCCATCCTCTATTCTTCATTTAATTAACATCTGTAGGGATGTTAGCTATTAGAAAAGGGCAGCTGACTTTATACTTTAAATCTTTTCAGTATGCGATAGATTTTGTATTGGTCCAATAATAAGTAACTAAAAGAAAACTGATAGGAAATCATGTGACGACGGTGAATCACGTTGACGGAGAAATTGATCACATTCAAATTTAAAAATTAAGGAGTTTTTAAGGACCTTTGACAAAAATTAAGAAGTTTTAAGGGCCCTTAAAAATGAAAGCTAAAATTAAGGAGTTCTTAAGGACTTTTAAGGATTGCAGGAACCCTGTTTTTCTCTTGGGGGTATGCTAAGGACCAAGTGTACACAACTCCAGCTCTGGGTATCTAAGACTTGAACAACAAATCACCTGAGTTATTGGAGGAATACATGCTGAAATTCTGCGATGCACTTGGCATGAAATTTAGTATCATCTGGATATTTTCCATACCACTACTGCAGCTCACGAGGAAATTATTTAATGTTTAAAATTTTATCAAGTAAACTGTTTTTAAGCTTTTTTTTTTTTTTAAGAAAATAATATGTACTTATATTATTTAATTCTTTTTATTTTGAAAAATTAAATGCGCTCAATTTTAGACCCCTTTGTATTTTTAACTGCTTGCCTGGTTATTCCGAGTTATCTCGGGTTCATATATATTGCAGTTAATTATTATCCCGAGAAAACTCGGGCATATCAGAATTTGTGTTACAATTTGTTTTATCACGGTTTTACTCAGCCTGGAGGAAATGAAAGGAAATATTCAGCTTTGATAGGTAATTTGTCAAGTTTTGTTGGTTTCGCGGTCCTTTTGGTGGAACTGGTCACGTGTTTTACAATTATTAGAAAACTTATTTCAGAAAATCATCGTGACAAGTCTTCTGCCATATTTGGAAGACCTAGTATTAGTCCTTTACCACTCAGATTAACCTTATGGCATTTTCCAGATTTTATTCCTGCTACTGCAAAAAAATCAAACCAATGAGACGACAGTGTACTCCGTGCTCCCGTAAAACAGATTTCAGAGGCAAGCCAATAAGAAAAGAGACCAGATTCTATTGTACAGAATGTCAGGGATCGCTTTGTGTTGTCCCTTGCTTCAAAAACTATCATATAAAAACTTTTGTATGATACTAACTTTTTTGCCATTCGCCTAAAATAACTCATAGTAAACTAATATTAAAACTAAATGCTTTTACACCTGTAAACAATTAAAAATTCCACTTCAAACCTAGATAGTTTGTTTTGTTCCACTTCCTTGTATTTAATAATAATAATAAAAAAAAATGTGCTTATTTTTTGCAATTTTTTTCAGAAAAGATTGTAAGGGAAGCGGTTAAATCAAACAATTCACTTCAAAATCCTTTGAGATCTAATCTTAGAGTATCAAACTTCAAATGCAGTTTCTATCTGTAGAATGAATAAAGTATCGCACCTGAAGAGTGGGTGACATCTGAGTTCTGGTGAGAGGATTCCAACTCCTGATTTTTATCTGTGTGAAGGTAACCAGGAATTGGATAATCATCCATGTCAATGAGGCCATCCCTACGATGGTCCACTTCCGCCTGCTCCTCCACGTCACTGGTTTGGCTTGAACCAGATATTGTTCGAGTAAGTGGTTTTCCACCTATTCAAAATTGATCCCAGCAATTAAATTGAAATTAACATTTAGATACTAATTGCATTAATCACTATGCCACTTTATCATAACAATAGAATTCAAGATCATTTTAATGCATCACAAATCAGCAATTTCAGGCAAAAAGAAATTTAATCCTTTGTCAACTATTTCATAACAGAGTAATAAAACAAGACTTCCTTATGCACCAATTAAACTGTACAAATGTTTTACAGCACTTCATTTAAATTTATTTCATTTAAATGAAAAATACAATCCTTGAATTCTTTAATTAAGGGGACAGTTACATAATTGTTAAAATATTAATTCTAATATAAAAATTAATGCAATATTAATCCAACAATGAAAGTGGTATATACAGTACAACCTCTTTTTAATGGTGCCTTCGTTAGAACAACTATCTTAAAAATTCCCAATTATTTTACCATAGGAATTTTGAATCATTACAATGACCCCAAGCATATTATTTTGCGTCAGAACGACCACTAGCTTTAGTTGGCAGAACTCATGAGCAAGTGGGCTATTTCAAAATTATTGTACTGTGGTGAACTTCAAGAAACCTGTACTCCTCTCTTTGTGCTTACTTAAAGGAGGGGAGGGGGGCATGACGAAAAGGGGAGAGCTAAATCTTCAATTATCTTTTGATGAGTTTGTTGCAGTAGACGAAAATTTACAGTACTGCAGAGAAAATTTGAATGAGGACGATTTTATTGCCCATATAACCGGAAATGAAGAATTCTGCAATTCTGATGACAGAGAAGAAATCGTCCAAGCTTTTGAAAAATTGAATGAAAAAGAAGCCTTCAATGCAATCAATGCTTTGCATCTATATTTTGAAGGACCATTTACTTCTGAAGATTTCCTTCAAAATCTAACGGATATGGAATCAGTGATAATGAAAAATTCCCAAATGAACTTGAAATAGGCATCAAAGACTTTTTTTTGAAAATTCAGTAATGGAAATACAAATAAATAGAAATGTACTCCAAGTAGGTACTGTTGCATCATTTCTTTGCTCAATTTTTTTATTATTTTTTGAATTTGTTACAATGACCCACAGGGGGTTGTTATACTGAGGTTCTACTGTATTAACAAAGCAATGAGTAGAGCTCCAGTACTTCTATCGGATGCCACACATTAGCATTTGAATACTCGTTATATTGATATTTTTCATTATACAAAATGCAGATTGCAATAAAAAATGGAAGTACACAAATAGCTGTTACAGCAGTCTTTACACACAAAATTTCAATATTCTACATCTATTCATTTTTGACTTACGCATGATACATATATACATATAGATGCCACAAGGAAATTACTCAAAATGCATGTAGAGATGGTCAAAATAGATCTTTAAAGTTTCTAAGATAACACTTAAACTAGTCAAAATACGTATTTCCACTTCAATCTGAACAATTACAATACTTCTTTTTTTTTCATACAAGAAAAAAATCATGAAGGAAATGAAGCTTAAATAACTAATTCCATACATGAAAAGATGAAAATTAAATTTATTTAACCATCTGAAGTCAAACTCATATTTAATTTCCAATAAACTTATCTTTGCATAATACATCTCTCTATATATATAAGATCCATTTGTTGTCTGTCTGTTCTCTTATAACTCAAGATCCAGACAACCAAGTAACATGAAATTTGGTACACTTACACAAAATTACACGAGGAAGGTTCTTAAACAGGTTTTGTTCCATCCCAACCTCACTCTGGCCTCCTCCAGCCAAAAGTAGTGCTCCATGTGCCTGTTCTGAGCCATGTGATAATGAACCAAACAAAATAAGGAAATCATGCAAGTTAGTCATTGAGAGCGATTTTGTATGTTTTTGTGCTGATGATGAGATAAGGATGTATCACTTATAACTCAAGATCCAGACAACCAAGTAACATGAAATTTGGTGTGTACACAATCCTGATTTGCAAGCCCACAACTTGATTCTGAAAGTGGGTGCTCCAATATTGCTGATCCGAAATATGGATGCACCCAGGTTGTGAAAAGTTTAATTGTGAAAAAGCTGATGCAACATGTCATTCAAGCCACAGTGCTCAGAGTGTGGTAAGGGTGAGGACGTCTTCATTCCAAGAATACCTATCATTCCCTCAGACAACACCATAATACAGTTCCCTTTGAAACTGTGCTTTGCCATGACAATCAACAAGTCACAGGGCCAGTCTCTTGGGATTGCTGGTATAGACTTGCAGACACCCTGCTTTTCTCGTGGGCAGTTGTATGTGGCCTGCTCCAGAGTGGGCAAAGAAGAACACACTCCAAATGGAACTGCCAAAAATGTTGTCTATCACATTGCTTTAAGATAAATGGACCCCCTTTTATTGCATGCAAATAAACAGTTTTGCACGCTTCTACAGAAAACCTTATTTTAAATCCGGGCAAAGCCGGTACTTGCAGCTAGTAATTAAAATAAACGTATGACTCTTAACCATAAGTAGAAAATTTCTCATATACCAACTAAAAAAATAAGTACTTTTTCAGAAAGGTTTTAAACAAGAAATGACATAATCACTTTAAAGAACATAAGAATTAAAAAGTAAAGGGTCATTACAGGTTTTGAGACACCAAAATAAACAAAAATGACACCAACTCTCTCACCTCTATATCTAAGTGACTTAGATTTTGCTGAATGTAAACAAGATTCGTCTTTCTGACTAGAAGTGTTTTTAGGAGTGCCAAAAATCTCATAAGCATGAGTAATTAGAAGTTCAATTACTCGGGTCTGATGCACAGTGTCTACCAAGGAACTGAGGGATGCACTGCCTTCACTGAAACGAATAAAGTCAATATCCTAACTTAACAACAATGAAGATATATACACATTTATATTAGAATAGCTTTTAAATTTTAACTACAGTAACCAGTTTTAAGAATGAAAAAAATCATAGCTTCAATTTTTTCAATAGTTTAAAAGAATTACAACCAAGTCATTAAGAATACAGAAAATCTATCAGTAATTCCACTTATTTCATTAATAAACACAAATATTTAACTAACACGTGTTCAGTACTTTTACAGAGCCAGTCTGTTTTTGTATTAGATTTTAGAGCTTCTGGTGTAAATAGAACTAAAGCTAAAGGCCATCTTCAACTTTCAGTTATAAAGTGGAATATTTCATTAATTTAATAGCATATACCAATAAGAATAAAATTTAGAAAATCTAAACTTAAAACACCATTGTATAATCCTCTATATAGAATAGGAGCCAACACATATAGTGGATTACAAAAAACTCTTAATACAAAACACATTACAGCAACATCTGGCATGTCTGTGCCATCTGTTAGCCAGCAATACAATCAAAACCATACAACATTAAAATGTTGTGAAAATGTACAGATTTGGAACCATTCAGAATTTTGAAAGTCTGGTTTATACGTTCTTTACTGCACTACAAAAAAATTTCTATGAGGTCTGTATATATGTACTTTTAACTTATATGCTACAAGCAGAAATGACAGAAAAAGGATATCATAAGAAATGAACTGTGGATAATGTGCAAAAACATACTCATACCTTGTTCGTAGTAGAGTTGGTCCAAAAACAATTCCTAAATTACTGGGTGGCATATTATTATGATCCGAATGCTCAGACACCCTGCAAACAGATAAAAAATCAATCAGAAACTAAAATTTATATATTATTTTTTTAAAAGTTAAAAAAAACTAATGAAAATCAATATTTAAATGCAGCATTAATAAGAAGAAAATACACTAATAAGATTTAGAAGGTTTGGTTTTGATGTGCTACAGCCTACTTTTTGCAACATAAAGGCTAATGAGACCGGGACCTACTGCTTAAAGCCGATTCTGAACGGCTACGAACATCCATGCGGTAGCAGGATTCGAACCCATGAACTCCAGTTCCAAAGGCCAACACCTTAACCATTCGGCTGATTTAGAAGGAAATGGGCTTTAAGAGTAAACTTTGTCCAAACAAACAATTTTAATACTTTAGGAAAGTAGTTTCTAATATGCAAAAGATGAATATGGATCTACATGTCAACATATAGGGATAATGAATATTAAAATATGAACAAATAATAATATTAATAATATGAATATTTAAAACGAAGTACATTTTCCACACAATGCATATTTGTCTGGATGCAATAAAGGAAATCGGATTGAATTTAAGAAAAAGGGAATTGAATATTATTTTAGCAGTAAGAAAAGCTTCAAAAATACTGCTTTATAAGACTAAAACAATTCCAGAACAGTTTAAAAGTATAGATTACAATATCCATTTACAGTTTTAACATACTAAAAACTTCTAATGATAGTATTAATGATGTCATATGAATAAAACAAAGAAAGAGAGCTCTACCTAAACAAGTGATGCATTAGACATGCAAGTGTCGCAAGATGAACTGATGGCAATTTTTGGACAAGTTTTCTTAAATCATCGACTGCACCTGCACTCGACGAATTTCCATCTGATTTTTGAGATGGATAGTCCTAGAGAGAAAAAGGTAAAATAATTAAATAATTCTACGAACAATCCTACCACAATGTGTTTGTTTCTAATGAAAGGTGTATATTTTTACAGCAATATAAAAATTAAAAAATAAAGATTTTTTAAAACTTGCTGTAAATTTTATTTCTTGAGAAAAATCTGGCCAAAAAAATTGTACGTAGCTATCCATTATTTAATTATTGTATTATGATATTATATTTACATAATTTTAAAATATTCTCAGCAGCATCAAAAAATGTTACTAACATAGAACCTTTTTTCATAAATTCATTAATATAAATAATTTTAAATGTATAAAATTTGTTACCTTAGCAACCTTTATGAAATCAGGATATAATCTGTATGTTAAAAGGGGCTCTGGGAGCTGTAAAAAATAAAATTAAAAAAACATGAAAAAACTGAAAGCACAGTTAAAAAGTAAATAAAAACAAAATTTTATAACTATAAAATCCTGTTTCAGGTACTAATCTTATTCACCAAACAAGTCCAAGAGCTGTTTAAATAGCATGAGGTATTTAAAAGAACACCATTTAACCCTTTGACTGCTCATCCCGCGATTTTCTTCCTTTATTAAGAAGCACATTCTGTCTTTTCACTGTTTAACCAGTGGAAAAAATTATATACAGAATTAGACATTTAATTAGGTAATTAAATAGAATTATATGATTAGAACTATAGTTATATTAGATAATAGAATTATAGTAGTATGTTATAAATAGGAATTAACTGTATTTCAATTGAAATTTATTAAAAAATAAATTTTTTATGTGATAACATCTGAAATTAGTTTTCTTGAAAGCTTAGTTTCTCATGATAAAAGTCAATATAAAAAATCTTTTCTAGAAAAAAAATTAGTATTTCAATTCTCCAATTTATATATATATTTAAACTTTGCAAAAAAAAACACAATTTTTAAAGAGATCTCGGTTTACAAATTGAGCAGTCAGAGGGTTAAGCAGGATTAGTAAAAATTTACCAACAAGAAACCAATCACTAAAAGGAAGAAAACTACAAATGTTGGATAAATTATCACTTAACTCCAACTTGGTTAAGATACCTTGAAATCCCCCATCAAGTGCAATAAATTTACTTCTTATACTAGTTCTAGAACATTAAATTAGACAAAAGCAAACTAATTCTTTTTTAAATATATAAAGGATCTTTTTGTTAGCAAACACTTAAAAAACTTTCCTATTTTACTGATTCATCTCATTGTTCCTCTCCTAAATATGAAACTGACTTTGAATTCAACATTTACTCAACAAAATATACAAAATCAGTTTACTGTAGATGAATACAAGCAATCAACATAACTTATCACATTAAGGCACATACAACAAAATGACTTATATATAAAAATTATCACTAAAGCATGAACAAATAAAGAAATACATCACTCTGTAGAACAGAGACAGAATTACATAACTACATTTGTATAAACTTACTTGTCTTAAATAAAGTTTCAGTACGTTAGATATGACATTAGGATGAACACCATCTAAATCTACAAGTTCAGCACCATTTTCAAAGCTTTGACACAGTTTTTCAACCTTTGATTTGACACCAGAAACTCTATATATTCCCTATAATAATGAATAATCAAAAATAAACCTCAAAACCTTATTCACAAGAAATATTTGAAAATAAAAAGAAAAATCAGCTTTTAAGAAAAAAGGAAATTACTAGAAATGTTTCTCAGTAGTTTAAATAATGATAATCTTACATACTAATGCTATTCTAAATGTAACAGAACACAGGGAGGGGGCAAATATCATGTGATAACTAATACAATACTACTAAAATAATATTAGAAGTATGCTTATAATTTAAAAAAAAATATTCAACTATTAAGTTTCATTCTATTACTTTATTGTTACAGTTTCTCTTTTCTTTTCTTATAAACACAGAAAAATTTTTAAATTATAGTAATAAAATTTTCAATATATCAGGGTTCCCACTGTTTTTCTAGACCAAAAATTAAGGACTTTTTAAGGACTTTCTAAGGACCAAAGTAACATTTTATAAGGATCTACTTGAAATACACAGCATAACAACATAAACTCTATTTCCTAAGGAACCTATTTTAATGATTATGAACCAGACAAGGTATGTTCAATAAATGCCCTACAATATTTCAGAATTAAGTTTTTAAAAATGTCTAAAAATTAGTAGTAAGATATATCTATTCGACAAAAACTAATTTTGAAAAATGTGCAACGAAAGCTTTTTGAGTGATCAAACTAGAAATAAATTGTGAATAAAATACAATATCATAAACAGAACTTTCTGAGGGTTTAAAAATGACTGATAGCTGATTATACCCGACGTTGCCTAAGAAAGAAGAAAGTTTTAGACTTTTCTATTACATTCAATGCAAGGAAAATTAAACGTCCATAAGTAACTGAAATAGCTACAAACTCCCTATTCTTCATTTAATTAAAATCTGCATGACTGTTAGCTATTAGAAAAGGACAGCTGACTTTATACTTTAAACCTTTTCAGTACGCGAAAGATTTATTGGTCAAATAATAAGTAGGTAACTAAGAAAAAACTGTCCCATAAGAAAACTGATAGGAAATCATGTGACGATGGTGGATCGCGTTGTCAGGAGAAATTGATCCTATTCTAATTTAAAAATTAAGGAGTTTTTAAGGACCTTTGACAAAAATTAAGTAGTTTTAAGAGCCCTTAAAATGAAAGCTAAAATTAAGGAGTTCTTAAGGACTTTTAAGGACTGTCGAAACCCTGTATATACTGTGAATAAAGTATTAAAGAGGACAATGTTTCATAAATATTATGTCTCCAACACAAACAAATACAAAATTAAAGTGATTTTCCACAGTAGTAAATTATATTGTTAAATTATCATAAAAAAGCTGATTCACTACATTAAATTTAGTCAATTTCTGCCCAACTATGCATGAAATAGGCGTACCTTCATACAAAATCCTTTGTCTTCTACTTCTGCTATACATTTGTTCACAATATAAGGAATCTCATCCCCTGACTCATTAGCATGAGTGGTTAAATCAACACCAAATGTTGTCATCTTTCGCGGCAAGCGCTTTCTTCCACACTGAATTGCTAATGACTCAAGACACTTCTTGTGACTAGCAAGGCCACACTGAAAAAAACAAAATCAGAAATTCATTTCTTTAAGTTTTCATTCCTATTTAATAATTGTTTGTTAAGACTAGAACTGTGGACTGACCCAAACTTACCCTCAATCAATATGAATTCGTATTGTTATTAAAAAAGTACACTGTATTTATATACAATGACATTTATTCATTTTTAGACATTCAATTATTATGATAATTGATAACAAATAAGCTATTACAATATCAAAAAGTATATATAGTTAGAAAAATGTAGACAATTTGTTTCTTACCAGTCAAGGTTTCTTACATAGTTCAGGTAGTGTTTGGGAAAATTTTTTTATATATTTTACCAGGGTTGGCATGATTTAAATAAGTTCATTTAAAAAAAAAAATCATTGATTTAAATAATTTTTTTTTCACTTCTTTTAAAACCTTTATTCCACAGACAGGAGAATTGGGAATCAGTCGGCACAGTAATATCAATAAGTAAATAAGTGTCAATAGATAGTATGTGCTTTCCAAGAATGGAGGGGTTGTTATCAGAAAGTATGGAGTAGGGGTAGTACAATGATTGATTATGACTGGTGGCATTCATTTTATGTAATGGGAGGTGAAGAGAGTATTACAGAACTTGAAATCCAGTTTGTCTACCCAATAACGACAGCCGTGGCTTCATCTGCCGGAACGGAAAGACAGTTTTCTTCTTTTGGGATGGTCCATTCTAGCCTTCGTAACCCATTAGGAGTGGATAAAGTATCAAAACTAGTGTTTTCATTGAAACAGTTAAATCCATCATTCGTAGCTTTAAAATATTGATATAATTGTGATATTTTGTTTTTTTAAATAAATAGTTTGCATTAAATAAATATTTAATTTGTTCTTTAAATTGACATCTTATTTAGTTTGCACCATCCAATTATAAAATAATGGAATATATTTAGATTAAAATTTATATATTTAATTTTTGGTAATCAGTTTGTAGAATATACTAGATAGATAAGATGCTACTTCTTATAACAAACTATTCTATGTATATTGCAAAAAACATAAAAACAACAATTAAAATTAGTATTCAGAAAAAAATCAAAGAAATCTGACTTTTTTTTTAATTATTTTTTTCCAACCATGTATTTTATACATTTTCTACAGATTGGTATTTTACAATTATAACAAATATCTACAGTTTATTTCCACACTTGGAAGCTTAATAATGAGCCCTTTTTTGCAAATGCACATTCTTCAATATTATACAGATTTTTATGTGGTATAAAATTAGAATTACGTTGGGGCATCTGGTAAGAGCACCAACACTGCGACTCCTATTGTACTGAATGGTATAAAATTAGAAGTCAAAGAATTTACTTCAACTTCATTAGTAACATCTTGAGAAAATTGGACACAAAATAGTTTTTGGGTCAAAATGACCTATCCCACAGTTCTAGTGTTAAATCATTAAAATAATAAAATTAAATTTTACCTCAAAGCATTCAAAACCATGAAAATATACATATGAATCACATTCTCTGCATCTAGAAGGTGTTTTCAACCTTCTAAATGTATGGGTCTCAGCAGCTTTGGACATACATGGTCTTCGAGCTTGGCCAAAGGCATCAACTGAAACAGTATTTCAAAACTTCAATCAAATTGAATTAACATGTGAAATTTGTTATGCTATGTGGAAATGAAATATTTTAGTAAGATGAGTCAGACACAAAAATAATTTCTTTGTGTCTGACTTCTTGTAAATTTTTATGTACTTAATTAATACAGTAAAACCCATTTAAAAAGTTCCCGCTTAAGAAGTTTATATTTTCGGTACCCATTTTTTCTCCTATTCAGACAATGTTAAAATACCCTGTTTATAAAATTTAATTCCAAACTCTTTCCCGCTTAAAACATTTTCTTTCATTTCTAAGTTTACTTACAGAACACGTTTATAGCTGCCTTTCGATTACTGCTTTTTTTTTTCTCCTCTCTCTCTGTTTGTAAAGGTCAATGTTTATGGCTGAAAACGATTGTTGTCATTTTTATTTAAAATGTACCTGAAGAAGTTTTTAAAAGCTTTAGACAGCTGGACTGTTATCAATTACAAATTGCCGATAAAAAACAAAAACCTGTATGCAATTTTTTCTGTAAAATCGATTCCAGTAGTGTTTAAGGCAAAATTTTTTAGCTGAATTAAACATATTCTAAGGTAAT
This sequence comes from Pardosa pseudoannulata, assembly GCA_032207245.1. Classification (NCBI taxonomy): domain Eukaryota; kingdom Metazoa; phylum Arthropoda; class Arachnida; order Araneae; family Lycosidae; genus Pardosa; species Pardosa pseudoannulata. The sequence continues at coordinate 176,432,669 of CM063510.1, read as the reverse complement.
TATGCTGTTTTCCTTTATAATATAATTTTTTAAGTATGCAAAAGATGTAAATTTTTGTAAAAAACCAAACCTATTGTTTATATATTATTTTATAAAGAAAAAAAAATCTCTCCTCATTATCTATGAAATTATTTTGTTTTTAATAATATTAATTTCTTTTAAGAAGTTTTCTCTTTCTATTCACTTAGAAACTTCTTAAGTGGGTTTTACTGTATATATATATATATATATATATATATATATATATATATATATATATATATATATATATATACACACACACACACACATACATATGCATAAATAATGCTTATTGCCCATTTAAGATGATTTCCCATTTAAGAAGTTTTCCCCTCTTAAGAAATTTTAATGAGTTAGGCACTTGGAAAACTTCTTAAGCAGGTTTCACTGTACATAAAAATTTAAGAGAAAAAAAATTATTAAATATTTCAGTAACTACTTCTACTAGCTTTAACAAAACTTCATTACGAGTAACACAATTTTTTTTTAGTTTACTCAACTGTATCTGAAATGAACCGTTTTAGGCTGATTAATTAAACATTTTTGAGCATTTGGAATTATTTAAAAGCAATGAAATTTAGATATACATAGTAATAATGAGAATATAAAATCAAAGCAAAAGTGATTAAACATAAAATCAAGTAAAAATTAATAGAGTAAATATTATTTGTTATTAATATAAAATATCTGTCTTTTAGCTAGGCTTAAAGATTTTATGAACTTAAAAATATAATTGCTTGGAAATGCCCAGTTGCTATTTTTATATCAACTTTTGCATAATGCCAAAGTTAATAGAAAACTGCAATTTTGCTATAATGTATGCTTTCAGAATTTGGTTTCTCTATGTCAAAATGAACTCCAGTTATTGTGTTCACATACAAACAGACACAATTCCAAACGCTGGTTAATTGGTTAGTGCACTGACTGTCAGTTTCAGAGTTTGTAGGTTTGTATCCCACTATGGCATGGATGTTCGTAGCCGTTTGGAATCGGCTTTAAACAGTGGGTCCCGGTCTCATTAGCCCTAGTGTGCAAAACAGTAGACCGTAGCGCTCCAAACCAAACCAAAAATGGTATTTTAAGACTCAGGTAAAAAAACATGAATTCCAATCAAATTCTTTGATAGTTACAATATTTTCCCTGTACTATGTATACAAGAAAGTAAAATAAATAAGTAAATGAAAAAAATAATTCTGCATGACTGTCTTTTGTTTCCACTTCCAACTGTTTTGAAAGAAAATCTAGGTTTGTACCATTGTCATGATCTGTTTCTAATTCATCCCCGGATGATACATGAACTATTTTCCGGGCAGTAATATGAGGACTAGCAGCAGGACTTGTATCTTGAGATTTGTTACTGGGACAACTACTCATGCTATCGGAATCACTGCCTCCAGCCGGCTGAGTAGAACTCCACGCCTTCATGGGTTGATGGGTCCGTATTTTCTCTTTAAAAATAAACAACAAATTAATACACCATTGGAAAATTGCATGCAATCAGTTGACAACTTTTTCAAAATTTTAGATTTTTAAAAGATAAAGAAAACAAAGGAGACACTAACAACAGATGACTTTTGTTATTAAAAATATTGTTGATAATGACATAAAAAGTGAGAGCAGTATTTTACCCATACTTAAATTTCCATTTTCTGTTTTACATGTTTAAGTATTTTTTTTTTTCATATTAACTATTAAATAGAGTTTAGCTTGTTTTCAGCCTTAAAAGAATTGATTTACAGAATTATTATAGTGATAATAAATAGTTAAAAAAAAAGTAAGTGATTTATTTTCATGACAATAGACACCCTGTAGTAACATATATTATAAATAAAAATAAATTAAATACATTAAAAACATAACAACAATAAATAATAGAAGCAAATACATATATGATGATGATGTTTAAGCCAATACCTTTACTATCTGAAGAATATCGAGCTTCTAAGTAACCATGATTGAGTATATCTTCACTGCTTTCTGTTGAGCCGTTAGATTTTCGAGATTTGTCTAGTCTAATGAAAATAAATTTACTCAAGGTTAACAGTGTTTATAATAGAGAGATTAAATAAAAACTTTTACATTTTAGGTACAAAAAAACAAACATTAACTCTGCAAAATTTAATAATAATACAGTCAGTACCGGCTATATGGTCATCCGCTTATATGGTCAGTTTTCTAAAGTCTTGTCTAACTTAATAGGGAACATGTGTTAAAGCGTAATAATTATGCAGTCATTTTCTGTTTCTTGTTACCAGTTATATGGTCAATTTCATGTTTTCAACATGTTTCTGTTTTTTTTTTTCTTTTTTTTTCCTTTAAATCTATTTATTTATTTATTTATTTATTTTTTTTTTAAAGAAGTCAGCACGAAATCAGAGACCACCTGAATTCTGTAAACATTTTACAGCGTGGAAGCTTCTTGACATCATTCCCGGTTTCTTTTGAACCTTCCCAACTCATCGATAAAAATAACCTTGCACAAATAAATGATGATCAATCCACAGACGATGGTAACTGAATTTATTCTTAAATATCATCACTTAATTAAAAAACACTTCTTAAAAACACATTAAGTTAAACATAAAAAAACAAGCATCTTCAATAAACATAGGACATATAGAGAAACGAGACAGCTCACTAATCGTAAAAAAAATAACACCACCACAACATCACAAGCGACTTGCTTTTATATATATACAGCTGGTTGTGAAATACAGTTTACAAAACAAATTAGCATGTCGTGAGGGCTTAAGAAAAACAATTAGAAAGTGTTGGTTAAGTTGAAAAAAACTAAACTGAAGGTTACTTTAACAAAGATGTTAATCAGTGTATGGTGGAAACAAAAATAGATAGTATAAAGTTAACAAATTCAAGCCTTTATTTTCCTTCTTTCCCCATTTCTTGTTTGTGAAGACTTATGATCGGAGTTTCCCACTTCTCTCAATTCTTTTCCCCCTGGAACACAAACTTGTATATCCGATTATTTTTAAATGCATTGAACATGAATGTACGTATGTACATGTGCTGTACTTTGATTGGTAAGTTAAGCTAATAAATTCCCCGCAGTAAAATATTGCCTATTTTTACTGAAGTTTTTACTTCTCGAAATAATTTTTAACATGTTCTTAAAAGTATAATTATTTGTTTATGAGTACTACATTCTGATAGGTGAATATAATTCTGCTACAATTTAATAGGACTGTTTTGTTCCACCTATATGGTCACCCCACTTATATGGTCTGACTTTTCTGGACCACTGAGCTGACCATATAACCGATACAGACTGTATAATTAAAATTTAATAATTAATGTAAAAAAAGAGAAAAAATATGAAATAAAATTTTTAGAATTAAGTGAACTCAAGCAACCTATCTCCTTTTTGAGCTTAATTATAACAAAGCATCAACTCTTACTACACAAAATAATCCCAAAAGTAATAAAAACTTGAGTATAAAATTAACATTAACAGCCATATACATATATATATATATTCTTAAAATTATGTATACTTGCCCCCATTTTATATCATGGCACTATTAAATTATTTAATATCTTAAGTTCTAGTCATTTTACCAAGCTCAAATATTTTAAAGCGAAATTGCAAACAACTAATCAGCTTTGCTTGTACTAAATAATGCTGATTTTAGAGGTAGAACAGAGATATTTTTCAACGAGATACAGAAAATTTAGAATCTTGGTTTTAATTCCTTATTATGAATATCATAATATCTGAATACATAAGAATTTATAAATAGTAAGCATATAAGTAAAACTGATACAAATCAGATGACATATTTTAAAGATAGCTGACCCAAGTCATTCAATTTTTAGTCACATTTGTCAAGAAAAAGTAAATTTATAGATACAGTGACCTCTGCTTAATGGGATCGCGGTTAATGTCATCAATGTTATTTGATGACATTAACCGTGTTATGTTTATTGTTATCGAAATCACTGGGTCCTGATTTTAACTATTCATTTGTGTGTTAAAATGATCGCTTTATGGGATCGTTACATAGGTTAATGGAATCCGTTTTCAAACCTCATTTTTCTGGCAAAGGAATATTCACAATATAATCAGAATTCTTTTCTTCCCTGTTGCTTGAATTTCCGAGAATTTTCCTCTTCCAACTAGGGAAATGGGGAATGAACAGAGGAGTGGGGCATTACACCTTCCTGGAATTTTTCAATAATACGTACATCCTGCTGGTGGTTAATGATTGTCAGATAAGCAAAAGGTAATTCTTATTGGAACTGAGAAGGAGCATATTCCCATTTTATGTTTGCTAGCTTGTTGATAGCGAAGCCAGAAAGCAAAATGATTTAACGTTAAAACAAAAGATCAAAATTTTAAATCGTTATGACAGGTTGATTATGATGACTAACCATCTTATCAATGCGCTTCTTAGAAAAAATTGTAGACAGTCAACAATTGATGAATTTTTTTAATTATGTATACAGTTCTTACTTTTCAAAGGATAATATACAGTACATAAGTATAAGATGTGTTTTTTCATTTTGTTTAGAAGTGTTAGTTTAGTTTTGTTGTGAATTAAAGGGGGGAGGGTAAATTTATCTAATTTTGAATATCGTTTATTGTTATGAAAATCACGGTGTCCCAAACAGATCCCATTAAGCGGAGTCCACTGTATAATGTTTTAGTCTATGCATTACAATGTTTCCTTATTATTAAAAAACTATTTGAATTCTTCTTAAAAAAAGGTAAATATTTTAATTGCTTTAAAAATTATATATCCTAGATCAGAATGAAATGTTAAATTTATTTTAATTGTAAAATACCACTACATATCTATTAAAACCATTTAGAAGTTTAAAAAAAAAAATCCTAAAATTTAGATTAAAATAATTTTTTAACCCATTTTTCTAGTTTTCATATTTAGAAATTTTTTATAAACATAAGCATTAAACAGGTACACACACATACATGTATATGTCAGATCTAAAAAAGGGGTAGTTGGAAATGATGCAAGTTAAAAACGATTTTAAAAAGATAACTCTTTTATAATAACAAAATAAATGAAAAAGACCCTTGCTCACGTAAGCTTTTAGGATAATCTGGTCAGCCGGAACCATTTTGGGAGAATTTTGATAAGTATGCAAACAGATAAAAGTCAGTCAGCACATGGCCATGGAGCAGTCAACATCTTTTCAACACTTAGCTCAGCCAAGAAAAATGAAAATTGGCACAAGTTGCTTACAAATGGAACTATGATTTAATAAATGTATTATTATCAAGAAAGACTGTTTTCTATTCACCTTACTACTGGATCCCGATATATATATATATACACACATACACACATACATACATTTAAAAGCAAATAAAAGTGAAAACTTTTGCAATGTAAAACAATTATATATATTTTGAAAATAAATCCTTATCTATATATTAAAGCACAAAGTCTATTTGAAGAATTTTATACACTTAATTAGTTATCTCTACTTAGTCTCCCTACATACATAAAATGTGAATGTATTTGAACAGATACTATTCTTGGTAGCACCCACCATGTATGCTGCAAAACAAAAAAGTAAATATACCTGATATCAGATGAATAAGGTTCAAATACAAATCGATGAGCTCCATTGGCAGCTGATCCTGTAGGCTGAGGTAACCGTTTGACAAATTCCATATACTGTGTTCCTGGCTCATAGAGACGACTACTTTCACATAACGTTTGGAACTAGAAAAAATTTAAAATGTATTAAAAGCAGTAAATCTATCTGGTCAGCCGGAACCATTTTGGGAGAATTTTGATAAGTATGCAAACAGATAAAAGTCAGTCAGCACATGGCCATGGAGCAGTCAACATCTTTTCAACACTTAGCTCAGCCAAGAAAAATGAAAATTGGCACAAGTTGCTTACAAATGGAACTATGATTTAATAAATGTATTATTATCAAGAAAGACTGTTTTCTATTCACCTTACTACTGGATCCCGATATATATATATATATATATATATATATATATATATATATATATATACACACACACACATACATACATTTAAAAGCAAATAAAAGTGAAAACTTTTGCAATGTAAAACAATTATATATATTTTGAAAATAAATCCTTATCTATATATTAAAGCACAAAGTCTATTTGAAGAATTTTATACACTTAATTAGTTATCTCTACTTAGTCTCCCTACATACATAAAATGTGAATGTATTTGAACAGATACTATTCTTGGTAGCACCCACCATGAATCCTGCAAAACAAAAATGTAAATATACCTGATATCAGATGAATAAGGTTCAAACACAAATCGATGAGCCCCATTGGCCGCTGATCCTGTAGGCTGAGGTAACCGTTTCACAAATTCCATATACTGTGTTCCTGGCTCATACAGACGACTACTTTCACATAACGTTTGGAACTAGAAAAAATTTAAAATGTATTAAAAGCAGTAAAATGATTTTTTATGGAATTCTTCTGCTTTATTAACTATGTCAAAAAAATTAAAAATGTATAAAATTATCTTACAAAAACACAACTACAGGGAGTAAAATTATATATTAACCCCTTGACAATATAAATAAAATGAAAATTGATGCACACAAAATATACTATTTAATTTGAATCAACTTAACAGTTATATGCAAGCTTTGAACATTTTACTTTGAAATTTGCATTGCTTTTATACGCTTAATGAGGTTCATATGTAACATTAAAAGACAATAAATAGTAGTATAAAATAAATTAGTATTTCTGTAAAGTATGAAACATTTTGGAACAGGTAAAGGAACTGATAGTTTTTACACTTCCAGGGTGTTTCTCTTATATTATTTTTTACGTACACTTGACATCTTGAACATTCTAATCAAAAGAGAATAAACACTCGGGTAAAATAATTAAATAATCTAATATTCTGCATGACATGTTCTAGAGGCAGTTCTTGATATCTAAGAGATGTCAAAGTCTACTATGGTATATGAAATAACTGACGTCTCTAGACATCATTGTATGTTAAGGGGTTAACAGGCTTGCAACTGCTGAGGTACTTTCAAAAAGGTGAGAAAAGTGACAAATAATACAGAATAAGGGACTAAAAAGTGACTAAACATTGAAAAAAAAAAGCAATTTTTTTCTCCTCTTGATTAGAGATGCTATTATTACGATTTTTCTATTCATTTTAACTCTAAATCAAATGATTCATGCAAGACATGATTTTAGCGTCAAATTCAAAAAGGTTATAAATTTTGTTTAACACGACATTGCTTTTTATTCAAAAAAATCTATAAATTAGATTTGAATACATACAATACATTAATTTTATAATCACAATTTTCTGCAATATATTAATGATGTTTTGAAATATGTACATAGCTAGATTAGTGTAAACAAAAATTGTGAAGAAAAAGACAAATGTGTGCTTTGACATAAATTACTTTAATGTATTAAATGTACATTTCAGGAACTTCTTTAAGACTTTTGAAAATCACTCAATTTTGGAAACCATATGACTCATTACATTTTAATAAGAAAAATAAGATTAGAGCATCCCATTTTTGGTCTTTTATTAAAATATTTTGTTATTAATTCAGATTTTCTTTTTTCCAAAACAGACTTTTGCTGTGATACACCATGAAAAAGGTGACTAAAAAAAAGTGACTGTTTACTTAAAAAAGTGACTAAAAGTGATCAATTGTAAAAAAAGTGACTAAAGGTGAGAAAAGTAACAGAATTGCAAGCCTGGGTTAATTTCTTCACAAAGAAAACATAATTCACATTAAGTTTTGAAGTTAAACAAAATAGAATATGTTTACAACAAGAATTCCTTATATATATATATCAATAAAAATAATTCATATCAAAATGATAAGGTATAAAATGAGAATTACAGTTGTAAAACACAGTTTCTCGTACCTGAACAGGTGCATGTGCAGAAAGAGTTGACTGCAGCTGAAAGTAACCAACTGTCACAGCTTTCATTGTTTGATCACATTGATAAATTAACTCTCTCACCTGTTGCAAAACTTCACCCTGTAGTTAAAAACCATAAATTATTATTCTGACATGAGATAAAAAAAATAAAACAAATTATAATAACACTGGAACTCTTAAAAGTACATCAGTTTCAATAATTTATGAAGTGTATTATTTATTAACGAAAGGTGTGTTTATACAGTTACACATTAAAAATCATAGTTATTAAATTATATTTGGTTTGTTTACAAAAATGATTGACAAACATAGTCAAATACTTTAATGGATAGTATCAACTATTAACTAAGAATTCTTTTAAAGTTAATTTTTAATAAAAGGAATATAAGATTTTTTCAAATCCTCTATCAACTTAAAAATTAACTCAACAATAACATTTAACTTAAATTGTACTCATGAAAGCACACTAACTCTAAATCTAAGAACTACACTTCCCCACAAATGAAAGAATTGCACATCACAGTCAAAAATATTAAAATAGTGGAATTTGTATTGATCACACACCTTCACTTTTTCCAAAGCCAGTTGTCTCTCATTTGCTTCAAGAACACAAGATTTATAAGTAGTTTCAGCTTCCATGGCTTTTTGCAATGCATCATCTTCAACGCGTTTCTTTTTGTCTACTTTACTAGTTTCTGCACCTTCATTACATTCTGCTCTCAATGCAGAATCCTTAGCTTTCTCATATTCTTGTTGACGTTGAAAATATAAAGATTTAGCCTTCCTCAGATTCGTAACAGCTTCATGCTATAGAAAATTCATATGTCAGTAACACATTTTTAAATTATTAGTTATAATATTTCCTAGAATAGAAACTTTATAATAAAAACTTTCAAAGAAATTTTTCCTTAAGCAGGCTTGCAACTGCTGAGGTACTTTCAAAAAGGTGAGAAAAGTGACAAATAATACAGAATAAGTGACTGAAAAATGACTAAACATTGACAAAAAAAAAGCGAATTTTTTTTCTCCTCTTGATTACAGATGCTATTATTAAGATTTTTCTATTTATTTTAACTCTAAATTAAATTATTCATGCAAGACATGATTTTAGCTTCAAATACAAAAAAGGTTAAAAACTTTCTTTAACGCAACTCAACATTGCTTTTTATTTAAGAAAATCTATAAATTAGATTTGAATACATACAATACATTAATTTTATAATCGCAATTTTCTGCATATATTAATGATGTTTTGAAATATGCACATAGCTAGATTAGAGTATCTAAACAAAAATTGTGAAGTAAAAGAAAAAGAGAAATGTGTGCTTTGACGTAAGTTACTTCAATGTATTAAATGTACATTTTAGTACAAATGTAGATTTCAGGAACTTCTTTACGACTTTTTAAAATTACTTAATTCTGGAAACCATACGACTAATTTCATTTTAATAAGAAAAATAAGATTAGAGCATCACATTTTTGATCTTTTATTAAAATATTTGTTATTAATTCAGATTTTCTCTTTTCAACAATAGACTTTTGCTATGATACACCATGAAAAAAGTGACTAAAAGTGATCAATTGTAAAAAAAGTGACTAAAGGTGAGAAAAAAAACGGAATTGCAAGCCTGATTAAGGTATCCGTCTAAGTTTAAAATGTCATTTTTTGCCAAAAATCATAAATTTTTTTTATTTCTCTATTGTAAAATTTCAACTTTTAGGCTTCTAAATCTGTTTTTGTTTTGTCTCTACAGCATTTTAAAGACAGCTGTTTAAATATCAGTGACAGCTGTCAAAATAAAACGAAAGTAGCGAATTTGGAACCGGAAGTCATGAATTTAATGCCTTTTAAAGAGCATTTTTTGGACAAAACTTTTTAAATTTTCATGAAGATTAGTTTTTAAACATTTTCTAGTATTTTTAATAATTAGCAACTTGGCGATTAGAAAGTTTCGAAGCAAGAAAGTGTGGGGAATTTTAAACATGTATTTTCATTTTTTAACAGTTAAAATTGCTTTCATAAACTTCAAATGCGTTTTTCTCAGAACAGTATTTTTAATAAAATGTTGAAACTTAAAAATTTCAACATTTAACTCAAAAAGTTCTTAAATTATTTTGTTGAAAATTATTATGAATGCTTTTGATAGTATTTACTAGTAAATGACCTAAAAGCTTTAAATTGGGATAATTTTTAATGATGTTACACTCATAGTTAAATATAAAGGTGATGAAAATTCGTTAAAAACGAAATGTGTATGATTTTGAAGGATCAACATTTTTTACCAAATGTAAATTAAGCAAAGATTTTAGGTGATTCACTAGTCCAGTGTTGCATCAAAAAATATTGAAATAATTTAATTTATTAAAAAATTCTTTTTGAATCCCACCCCCCCCCCTTTTTTTTTACTAAATTTTCTTCATTTATTAGAAATTTTATAAAAACTTCTCCAGGAATAAATTTTTTAAATGCAGTTCTCTATAATATAAAAAATAAATCTAAAAATGTAAAAACATGAACTAGTTTCTACGTTTAAAGAAAAAAGTTCTCCGAATAAAGATGGATACCTTAAATTACTTAGAAAATGGTAGGCATCGACTGTAATACATATTTAATTCGTTTAGTGCAATGATTTATAGGTTAATATAACCAAAAATTATACTAAAATATTTTATACATGGTTCGTATACTTTTTTAATGGAAAAAAGTAAGCACCATTCAAACTTTTTAAGCACCTCTTTTCAGAAACACATCAGATAAAATAATGGTTATTACATTAGGTTCAACAAAAACAAGAACAAAAGAGAGTGTGTATAAGTGAGAAATCATTGTATTTCACAGAGACAGAGTCAAACTTTTGGGGAAAAAAGGAGAAAAATGCAAAAAAGAGGTAGTTAAATAACTATTAAAAATTAATGCTCTGAACAAGATGTTATTAATTTCATGTACTTTGTTTTTAAATCTAGAGACATATATCTAAATCATAAATGCAAAAAAGTTTTATAAAAAATGAAGAAAAAAAGTTAAAAAAGAAAAAGTAGCAGACCCAGATGTTAAATATTAGAGGGGGAAAAAGGAGGAAAATGAATAAGGAAAAATGGAAAGTAAAAAACAATTTAAAAATATTTATTTGATTTGCATAATGCAAAAACAAGTACCTAAATATGAAATATACCAGAAGCTAAATAATTTTTACTAATAAAAACAACCACTCGAGTCTCCTAATCAAAAAATGTTGAAAACAGATTCAAATCAGAAGTTTCTCAAATATCCTAATTAAAAAATAATTAATAATATAAATGCGCATTATAGATATCAAATTTTTAGAAGTTTATAGAAATGTCTTCTAAAAATTTTTTAATTTTGTGACTGCAGAATTTTTTAAATAGCAATAAAATCTATATCTTAATAGTTTAGAAAGATACAATAATTATCATAAGATTTAATTCTAATCAATGTCTAAAAACTCATGATTTAACCCTCCTAGTGGAACAAACACACCGAGGAAAAAAGTCTCTAAAAATACGCAAAAGGTTTACTGTGTCAGTGGCCAATGCGTTCTATGATTTTTTCCTTCACCCTTTGTCATCTAGAATGGAATATGGGAAACCCACCTCGTCATTTTCCCTTTACTTCAGGTTATAAATAGATATATAAATAGATATTATAGATTGTTAAATTTTAATATACATAAAGCTCGACAAGTCTCGAAGATCATCCCATAAGAAATAATGAATTCTAAAAGTACAAATTAGAACATTCTTTGAGATATCTATTTATAATTTTTACGAAAGACTTCGAAGATATTTAAGGAGTGCATTTAAAGATACATCTGTTACCGCAGAGTAAATATTTCGAAATAGATGACAAAGCCATGAAAACTTAGCGTTTTTGTGACTCAGGGGTGCATCCCTCAATGACTGTCAGTCAAAGAGGGGTGAAGTTCCTAAACAATCGACCTGTCCCTCCTACCGCAAAACTCCATGGGGGAAAGCATTTGCAGAAATGTACATTACACCTATTTTTGAACAGATTTTTGAGGTCGAAACTGTACGTTTTGGAGATATCATCGATTTGGCGGAATTGTACGTACGAACCGCTTAGAGGGTTAAATAATATATGCACTGTATAAGGCTATTTTTTTAAGTGGACAATTTTTTTTTTTTTTAAATAGCGATATTTCGGGACGATGATCGAATAGGACGGGATTTTTTTCGGTATCTGAGAAAGGGGGTTCGAATTGTAGTTTTAGACTAACAGATTTGTAACCATTTAGTTTGGTCTGAGAGCGCTAGTTTTATGTTACCCGACGGCTAAAGACATTGGAATTTTCTACTTAATTACTACAATTCTGAACGGCTACGAACAAAGAGCGGTATTCGAACCCGTGGCCGCGTCCTACCGATTAAAAGTTATGATTTTTCATCAACTTCAATGCACACGCAAAACTTAACAAAAAAAGGTGCTGATTTTTCAACAATAAACTTCCGTGCATATCCAAAATTTCGTAAGTTATTTGCAACAGTGTCATTCTCTCACAGACACTGCCCATAGCAGAAAATTCAGTCAATAAGATAAAGTACCGTTTGAAATAACTATAGGAGGGATTGGAATCTCAATACTGTTACCGCGATATTAAAAAAATACCGATATATAAAACAGTATTAAGATCGTTCTACATGCACGTGAGTTCGGGAGATATCTATAAAGAAAGTACGCAGGTTGTTAAAACATAAATCTACCGTATGAGAGAACCATATTATGATCGCACAATTAATTATAATGGTCCGATAAAAAATGCGCATTTTCTGGAATCGAAATCCAGAAAACGGTTGTTTTTTTTACCAAAAACATAGAATTACGGCTTAGTTGTACTTTTATAACTAGAACCACACAAGTTCTATATGTTTCATTTATATTGCATCACACGGCTTTTTGACCTTGAAGCACGTGTTGCGAGCACTTTCCTTCTCTTTGTCAGAAAAAAAAATTGTGGACGCGGCAAAGAGAAAAAAACAGAAAACTTTCAGATTATCGTCAAAATTTATACATATGTGAGATAAAAAAAAATGGCTTCTTCCTTTATTTTATTATTTTTTTTTAATTTCCAAAAAAAAATCTTTTTTTTGGGGGGGGGAACAAACTCACAAAAAACATTCGGATTAGAATCATCCCTGAATTCAATATTCAATATGTCAGTCTATTTTTAAACGCACAAGCTCGGAGTAACGGTTTTTTCCCCCTCTTGGGTTCAGAAACGGGTTAAACAGATTTCTCGACACTACAATCGAAAAATTCGGGTCCCCCTTTGGTTTTGACACTTTGATCGTTATTTGGTAACTTTCAAACACCTGTACCGCCAATAAATAGCCTAACTTTTTTTTCGAGGGGAGAGCAGGTGAATATCCCACAGAAAGAAAATGTTAGAAAAACAAAGATGTTATCAAAACACGGGAAAGACGATGTGTGTAATCCGTTCCACCATTACATAACTCCGTAAATGTTGAGAAGGATAAAACGAATAAAAGGAGTGTATGGCCCAAAGAAAAAAGGAATAAAAGGCGGGAATAGCCAGAAAAAAGGAGGAATGCCGTAAAATAAGGAAAAAAGGAGAGATTTCTAGAAAAAAGGGAAAAAAAAGGAGCGCTGCGGAGTCTGATTTCATTAACACTGAACGATTAATCCCGAGCGATCTTTTATGATTTTCATAGACGATTTCAAAATATTCAAATAAAAACTGTCGGCAATTAAAAAAATAAGGACTTTAGGGGGAAATTAAGCACTCTTTAAGCACTTTTTAAGGCCTTAAAAACGTGTTTCGAAATTAAGCAGTTTTTAAGCACTTTTAAGCACCGTACGAACCTTGTTATACATACATATATTTTATAAAGGCATTTCCTTAACAACAAATTCATTTCAAATACACACAGTTTTACATAAAAGCATTTTTTATTACTCCTCAAAGAACTTTTGAATGCAATAAACATTTTTACTTTATTTCAAAAGTAAAATACAAGAATTTTTTTTGTATAGAATAAATTATTAAACTGCTGCATTTAAATATAACTATATATTTAAATTTTTATTACTTTATAAAACACAATTAGCTAACATAACAGACATTCTTTACATTTTAGAAAATTAATAACAGAAGTTATTTAAATACAGAGAACAATTATTTCTGAATTTTTTTCTTTCAACAAGAAGACATTTCGTGTATTTGCCAGGTTTGAACCTGGCTTCCCATGATTCTCATAACTTACATTATAAATGTAGTTTCCTTACATATATTAATCTAATAAAATAAATCATACCATTCGTTTCAGTTCTCGGTGCCATGTTTCTTTAATTTGTTTTCGGTACCTTTCATGTTCATTTCTCCTTGCAGTAAGAGGCTATAAAAGAAAATTCTTTTAATAAGAAATATTAATGTACTTCTGAAAATTTGGCTTATTTAATATATAAGAACAAAATAAAGGCAATATAACACATAATAAACATATACTTAAATGGGTAAGTGTGATGATAAGTACTTTAGATTTCATCAAAGTAACCAAGAAGGATATATGAGGGATGATCTTAAAGTAAGGTTAGATTAGATTTAGGGTGGGGTGGCCCATAAGAGCACCAGCACTGCGGCCCAAGACCTACTGCACTGACCCCCCCCCCTCCCATTTACTGGAACAAGAGTCCTAGCAATAAGTTAAGGAAAATTAACAATTAGGTCTCAGAGAGACCAACAGCTGAGATAAATCTAAGCCGCAATTGAACTGGGAAGTTGGTCAGCTCCCACGGCTCGATGAAGTGATAACCAAGAAGTTCAAATCTCTTGGCACAGTAGTAATCACATTCACACAAAATGTGTGAGGAACTCTCCTCTGCCATACGGCACCGCGTACATACCAAGCTGTCCGTGATGCCAATAATGTTACGGTGCCTCTTCAGGCAGCAGACCAATGGCCAACCTTAGCTCATTCCTACTGATCTTAAGTAGTTTTTTAGCCCTCATATAGGGATATCCCTGGTTAAGCTCCTTAGCCTGCCTTTGATTACTAGAATTAAGCCAAGCCCTGTAAGTCTCCCCCATTAGGAGGTACTTACCAATCTTTCTAACTACATTATGAGGAAGACCAAGTACCGGTTCTGGCCCAATGAAGGGCAGCTCAGAACCTACTTTGTGAGATTATTGGCAATTTTGTTGCCAAAAATACCACGGTACCCAGGAACCCAGACTAGGGTTATCTTATTAACCATAGCCAGTTGGTTAATGGTCCTATAGCAATCCCACACAATTTTGGGTGAGAAGCAATAACTGTACAAGGCCATAATTATTTGCACAAGCAAGAAATAAGGTTACAACAAAGAGTCTCATCTGTTATAGAGAAATTAGTAGTGTGTAGTAATCCTAAAACCAGATCTCAGGTTCAATCATCGTACTCAGCAAGGTTGACTCAGCCTTTCATCCCTTCAGTGGGATTGAGGACCCACTGATTTTTCCCAAATTGAGGACCCAGCATGCTTGCAAACTAAATACTGGGGGTTCTGCATAAGGTTGACCGCTAAAGTGGGACATATACTTTGCATCTCAGGGCCCTTGGTCTCAAAAACAGAGACTGGTATTGTAGGCCATCCTCCCCCCCCCCTCCAAGTCTAGCTGTTGCACTGAGGAGTTTAGTTTGGTACTTCTAAAACAAGCAGTTTCAGTGACTCAACACTAATTGTAAAGGCCCCTTCACACTATGGTCCACTGCAAGCCATTACCACCATCGGGAAGGGCTATGGCTTATTATGGTCAATGGTGACAAACGATAAAATAGCCTTGGAGGACGATGGCTTCGGAGACAGTTTTTCTCCAGAGATCAAAGGTAGCCAGATGCGCAACTAAAGTGCGTAGTAGACCTTATGGACGAATCCATGAACTTGGCTCATTTAGTGGCCCAGCGTGTGGATGCAACCCATGAACAATCGTCCAAGATCACCATGAGGAAGTGGTGAACCATTGGCCATAGTGTGGAGGCTACATAAGCTTGACACAACTGGTAAATCATTTTGAAAACTGCTTTTGTGAAGAAATCTGTTCAGTTATTAAATTTCTGTGGGCAAAACATGTAGCTGTGGCTAAAACTCAACAGCATCTGGTAAAAACTGTAATATACTGTCAGCATGTCACAGAATGGTGTTGAAAGTTTGAAAACCAGTAGAGAAATGGACACTGACCAGGATTACAGTAGCTATCAAGCAACCTTCCTGCAGCCCATACTTCACTCCAAGTAACTATCAGATCTTTCCTTGAAGGAGCATTTATGAGACTAGTAATTCACTTCAAATAAGTAGGTGAAACAGTTCACACTGAATTACAAGGCACATCCAGAAAGTAAGTTTCCCGATGTTTTCATCTTTAAAGTAAACGTAATTAGCCATGTCAATTGCGTATGCGTAACAAATCTATGATGTATTAATCATATGCCAGCTGAGCAAGTCCCGATTCGTGCCAGTAGCGGGGTAACAGTGGTCCGAAATGGAAACTCTAATTCTCCTGCCGCCTGCAAGGTTTGGTCGGTAATCTTGAATGCACTGTTATTTCAAAACTATTTATTTCCCAAAACTTTTTGTTATTATTGAATGATTGCATTTAAGTTAACAGTTAAAGTTTTAACAAGTTTAAATATTTGTTTAATATTTAAACATTTCTTCATTTATGCTAATTTTACCTTCTTGAAGTTTTTTTAAATAGTATGTGTGTTTTACCTGCACTGGCAGAAATGTAGCTGAAACTTTTAAAAACTGTTTCAACCAATTGAGTTATGTCACACCATGTTTGTTTATTTATTTTTGGATGTAATTAACTGATGTTAACTGCTCAATTAACTGTTTAAAATTAGTATAAATATTATGTTACTGGATGTGCTTACTGGCTTGCTTTTCCCTGATGACCCTAGTGATGCCAAGTACTTGTGAATGTTGGTAGCAGGCAAGTATGCCTGGAGTAAACCAAGTGTGGTTAAACTTGCAAGTATTTATTACCAGGTGTGGATACTTCAAATGAAGCAAAATAGATGTTGGTGTTCAATTTTTTTTTTTTTTAAGTAGAGCAACTACTTTCAGTTTAACAAGTGGTAAATATATTTTGTTGTTTACAAGAAGACTATGTGAGTATGACTTTTATATTTTTTATCAGCTGCAGCTACTGAAAATGTTTGTGATGAGAAGGTTCATTAATGAAGATATTTTCTTCATTAATAAACTTTTATTTTTAAAAATGTAATCTTTTATATTGTTATGATACACTTACGTATCAACATGCACAAAGCATTGCACCAATTGAAATTCATCATCATCTCTGTCAGGTCTTTGAGCTGAAACTGACACAAAATTCAACGCTTAGGAACAGCACTGACATTTCTGCTACAGTATCACGATGACAGCGACGAGTTCCTCGACAGAATCATCACAGGCAATGGGACTTGGATTTCGCACTTTATCCCATACACCAAGCAGGCGTCAATGCATTGGCATCATAGTGGACCTTTGGTCAGGACCAAATTCAAACAGACGCTGTCGATGCAGAAAGGGATGTGCACAGTGTTATGGGACAGGAAGGCTGGTTCTATTCACAGGCGGCAGAGTTCTACAACAGTTGTATACAAAAGTTGATCCCACAATACGACAAGTGTCTCAATTCTGGTGGTGGCTATGTTGAAAAATAGCTGAAACATTGATGTATTTGTTGCCAATAAATATGTCTGTGAAAGTGCGAGTTCTTTTTTTCTTTTAAATAGAGAAAACTACTTTCTGGATGAGCCTCGTATGAAATAAGAACATGTTTTACTGCAGGCTTCATAAACTTTCTTTTTAATCACCCCCTATATGTATGATTACAGGAAGAAGATATTTATGATGTAACTTCCAAAAAACTACCACTAAAAATTACACAACAATGAATGAACTATTGTCATGATATATAGTATATAGTATTTATCAAGCAATGAAAGAAAAATCATAGAAATATGAGGTACATATAGAAAAGACAATCCAAACTATTTTCTTTCTAAATATTGAAAGTAGGTTTAATACCTGTAGGTTGAACAATTAATCCTTGTCAGAAAGCAAGCAAAATTAAAAAGATTACATTAACAAGTCAACACAATACAAATAAATAATACGATCAAATGGGAAATATAACTAAATAGTAAAATTTGTAAGATATTGTTTAAAAAATTATTAAATTTATTTGGAAAATAAATAATTTTGCCAATTAAAATTTATATTTTTTCACCAACAATGCATTGAAATCAAGTGTGGAATATTTGTAGGTAAAAACGATTTTCAAAGAGTTTGCTTTAGATAACTATTTTTATCAGTTTAATAGATTATTCATATTTATTACAATAGTTAGTAACACGACAGATGGCTAGAAATGATAAATAATATACAAAAGTTTTTTAAATGTCCCTTAAACAGATTTTAAGCTTATACCTGTGTGATTAATAACAAATAAATTTAAAATTAATAACTTTCTATGCTGGTTTTGAAACTGCTATCAAATATTTAAAACTTGTAAATGATTTAAAATACGGCAAAAAATATTAACTTAGGGAAAAGTAAGATATCTTGATTATTCCTGATTATTACATTATTACTTAATGAGGATTGTTCATAGGAGGGAGGGGATTTGGCTTGATATTTACAGTCTTTTTTTTCTACACATAAGCTAAACAAAACAATTACGAACTTAGTGCTTAAAGTCAATTACAAATGGCTATAAATACCCATGCCAGAAGTGAGATTTGAATCCATGGTGAAAACTGTTCAGCTATAGTCTGGTTGTAGGCGGAAAGAGGAATTTTGTAATTTTTCAAGTTCAATTAAAGCAAAATTTAAGTGCCGAGGAAAAACTGTCACAAATACTTTACTATTTATGTAGATTTAATTATAATAAAGTATATAAATTGTAGAGGAAACATTTCTATTTTTTATAAAATATTAACAAATATTAGAAAGGACAAACATAGATATTAATCTAAAAAATTAAATGAAAATATTTCGAAATAAAAATTTATCTTCCTAAAAATCAAATGTAACTTAAAATATATCATCTAAAAATTATACAATTTTTTAAAATAACGTAAAGCAATACACTTTTAGAATGTAAAATAAAAAATATGCAATATAATTAAGTAATTTCTGTTTAAAATCTACTTTTATTGGAATATTTTACCAAGATTCATTTTATGTTGGATTCACAGCAAAGAAAAATTAACACAACAAATGAATGAGATGTTTAGAAAATTTATAATTTTGTGTAACTAACAACAATAAATAAAAACCTCAATAAATTTATGTCCTTGAAGAACAGCACAAGTTTTCAGACTGGTTTGCCCGTTATCATAATCCTGGTCTAGAGCCATATAATATATGGATTGAAAGGGCAGGAAGCTCTGTAAGTAAAATAAAAATGAAAAAATACACTTAACATAAAATGTGTTCAATATACAATTTAAAAAAAAAATAATGCAACATAAAATACACACCTCTTCCTTTAAAATAGGCCTCATGGTTTGTGCTAATTTGACTAGATTTTTGGCATGCTCAGCCTCTAAAATAATGTACCCAAAGAAAAATTTCATGAAAACATTTCATAAACTAATACAATTTTACTATAAAATATAACAGTCAAACTATATATACATACATATATATGTAATATGGGTGAGACTCGTTCAAAATCACAACACAGTTTATTTCTGGTAAGAAACATGAAATCCATACAAAAGGCAAATGCTTTTACAACATCGTGCACATAGACCACATGATCCCGCACATACACTTTTCAAGTAGGGATTCCTCAGGTAAAAGGACTACGAATAATCCCTAAAGCACAATGGATCACATGATAAAAAATACCCATGTTTAAATAGAATGCGCTAACTATTGGCTAAAGTCATACAGACAGAGGCTGAATTAAGTATATAGAGTGTCTGGAGGGAAAAATCAGAATGACTGCTGCGCAAACCCTGAATGTACTTTATGAACAAAAATTAAATATTAAATTAATATTAAAATATGTAAATAAGGGATTTTAATATTACATATATATATATGTCAGGTCTAAAAAAGGGGTAGTTAGAAATTACGTGATTTATAAACGATTTTAAAAAGGGAACTCTTTTACAATAATAAAATAAATGAAAAAGACCCACGCTCACGTAAGATTTTAGAATAATACAGTCAGGTGGAAGCATTTTGGAAAAATTTGATGAGTTTGCAAACAGATAAGAGTCAGTTCGCATGGACATAGGGCTGTCAGCACCTTTTCCATGCTTAGCTATGCCACGAAAAATGAAAATGACGCAAGTTGCTTTTAGATGAAACGATGATTTAATAAACTTATTATTATCAAGAAAGACTGTGTTCCATTTGCCTTAACACTGGATCATGATACATATATATATATATATATATATATATATATTAACATACCTATTTTGATAAATTTCACAAATCTAATAAATAAATTAGAAATTTCCCTTTAAAAAATACATTTTTAATCCCATTATTTCACATTAATAAAATGATGTCAAAAAAATTAATAATATAATTTAACAATAACATCTTGAAATCACAGAAAAACCTTCTCACCTGCACTGCAGCGCTTTTCAATATACGTCATCACATCTTTTGCATATTTTGACCAGACTTTAGCTCTTCTTAAGGCTAGATCTACACCATCAGTAAGCCTTCCTAACCTAGCATCAATTTCTTCGGGAGGCAAAGTAGTTGCTAAAACATAAAAACTGCTATTTAAGAAATAGATTTACAACCAGTAAAATTAATACTTTTAATCTTTAAGAAACAATACATAAATAAATGAATGAAATGGTAAAAATATTATACTGCATTAATCTTTATTATCAAATATAATTTGCCTATAAAATGTGTCAATTGTATAAAAAAAACATTAATAAAGACAAACAATACAGAAATTTTGAAGTATCCACAGCAAAAAATAGACAACAATTCCAAAGAAATAAAAAAATATATAACTTTTCGGTGACATGATCATACTACAGAAACTATACTTCAAACAACTGTATCTTTTTAGCATTGAAGAGAAAGCTTCCTGCATTTTCAAAATAGCTATTTGGTATTTTTACATAGTTTTTACATTTGTTTACTGTTAAAATATTAATTTTTTAATTTATCCTTAAGCAGGGTTGGAAAAAAATCCTTTTTTTTTTTTTGAAAAAAAAAATCGAAAAAAATCAGATTTATTTGATTTACATTAGATTTTTTTTTCTTTTTATTTAAATCAGATTTCTTCGATTTTTTTTTTCTGAACACTAATTTTAATTATTTTTTTTTATGTTTTTTGCAATATACATAGAATAGTTTGTTATAAGAAGTAGCATCTTATCTATCTAGTATATTCTACACACTACCTAAAATTAAATATATCAATTTTAATCTGAATACATTTCATTATTTTGTCATTGGATAGTGCAAACTAAATAAGACATGAATTTAAAGAATAAATTAAATATTCTTTTAATGCAAACTATTTAAAAAATAACAAATCACAATTATTTCAACATTTTTAAGCACCAAATGATGGATTTAATTGTTTAAAAAAAAAAACACTTGCTTTGATGCTTTATCCTAATGGGTTACAAAGACTAGAATGAACAATACCAAAAGAAGAAAACTGTCTTTCAATTCCAGCAGATGAAGCCACGGCTGTCGTTATTTGGTAGACAAACTGGATTTCAAGTTCTGTAATACTCTCTTTACCTCCCATTACATAAAATGAATTCCACCACTCATAATCAATCATTGTACTACCCCTACTCCATACTTTCTGATAACAACCCCTCCATTCTTGGAAAGCACAAGCTATCTATTGACACTTATTTACTTATTGGTATTACTGTACTTGACTGATTCCCAATTCTCCAGTCTTTGGAATGTGAAAAATGAAGAAAGTGAAAAAAAAAATATTTAAATCAAAGATTTTTTCAAAAAAATCAACTGATTTAAATCAACTGGTTTACATCCTGCCAACCTTGTCCTTAAGTATTTATTAATTAAAATTTGTAACTAAAAAAACTTAGCTATCAAAAACATTTTCAGAAACAAATAAAGCTGCAAAGGTATTTATAGGCATCACTTAAGAGAAACTTTTGACAATGGCTTCATTCATAAGGAAATATCACTTAATATTCTAATTATTTTATTTTGAATGTATGTTCATGAATAAATTTTATTTACAAATATAAACACTAAAACCTTTTTTAAAACTTCTTGGCTATTTTACATAAAAAAAAATCGGAACTACAGAAGATGTTCTGAAAATAAGCTTTTTCCTTTTTTTTTTTAATAGAACAGACATCAGGGCACATCCGGTTAAACAAATAATCATCACAAGAATCTACACCCACTGTTGGTTCAATGACAGACATAGCAACAGGGAAGGTAGAATGATGCACTCGCAGAATGCTGAAGAAGAGAGAGTAGTAGCACATATTCAAGGTTATTTAAGTGCAAATCACAATGACAGACAGACATGTACCCATCAAGGAACTATCAATGTCATATCAGAGTTCCCCCTCTTTTTCCAGAACAAAAATTAAGGACTTTTACAGGACTTTCTAAGGACCAAACTTTTTATAAGGACCTACTTGAAATAAACAGCATAACGACATAAACCCTATTTCCTAAGGACCATATTTTAATAATTATGAACCAGACAAGGCATGTTCAATAAATGCCCTACAATATTTCAGAACTAAATTTTTAAAAATACCTAAAAATTAATATAAGATAAAACTACTTGACAAAAACAATTTGAAAAATGCACATTTTAAGTTTTTTGAGTGATCAAATTAAAAATAAAGTGTGAATAAAATATAATATTATAAACATTACTTTACGAGGGTTTAAAAATTACTCTGATATATATATGTGTGTGTATGTATATACTAGCTGATTATACCCGATATTACCTGGAAAGAAGAAAGTTTTAGCCTTTTTTTAACATTCAATGCAAAGAAAATTAAACTTAAATAAGTAATTGAAATATCTACAACCTGCTCCCAACCATCATGCTTCGTTTAATTAAAATATGCATGACTGTTAGCTATCAGGAAAGGGCAGCTGACTTTATAAACCTTTTCAGTATGCGAAAGATTATTTATTTGTCAAAAGTTTTCTAGCTTATGACCATAAAAAGTACTAATAACTAAAAGTATTTTCATAATATTTTAAGGATATCAAGGAAAGGAATTTTGAATTATTACAGAAATACACAGAAAACATATATGCACTTGAGGATTTTCTTTATTATTAATAATGTACTTTTGGCTCGAAAATGTAAAAGAATGTTATGAACATTAACAAATATTTTATATATTCTTTGATCAGTAATTATCCCCTGTACTGGCGTTCTTAATAAGAACCAGTTTGGGGCAAGTTTAACTCAGAACTTACAAAACCAGAAAGTTTGGAGAGTACTGCAAAAATTGATAGGAAATCACGTGACGACGGATAAAATGTTCAAATTCAACCTGAATGTCCTGCATTCACATAATTTAATATGTTAATATGTACTAGAAGTATGTCCATTCTGTTCATGGAAGAATGAACAAAGAAAAATATTTGTTAAACCAGATACTGTGAAGAATGTGTGACTTTTGGTTTGAAGAGTACCATATGAAAACTGATTTATACCTTTGTGATTAATCATAAACATTCAGTTTTGTTTCTTATGTACTGCATTTCCTTCTGGAAATAAGTTTAAAAAAATATTTCGTATGAATTTTATGATGGCATGTAATAGTACATTTAAATTTTTAAGGTAAAATTTCTATTAGCTTAAAATATGTAAAATTATAAAAATACATAGAATTAATTTATTTCCATTTTTTTAAATAGTAAAAAAATAAAATTATACGGTTAAAAAAGGGTTTTTTGTGAAATGTTTTTGTAATTCAAATAGGTTTGTTAAGTGTGTTCAGAGATAAATAGAATAGAACAAATCCATACCAAATCTTTTATCTCTAACAAAAGGATCACATTCATTTTCAGCAGAGAGCAGGTTATCACAAGACTATAAAGAGACATACATATAAGCAAATCAAATATATAATACATGGAAACATTGTCAAAACTATCAAATGAATCCTTTACTTCATATTTAGCCAAATGCAATAAGTTTGATAACAGTATTCACATAAGAATGGTTTACAGTTACCATTTAGTATACAGAATTGTTTTTAATCTAAAAGAATTAATCTTAATAGAGTCATCAATATAATTCACATACATCTAATTTAAATTAAAATATTTAATGTTATAAATCAGGGTTCCCACTCTCTTTTTAGAACAAAAATTAAAGACTTTCTAAACACCAAAGTAACTTTTTATAAGGACCTATCTGAAATACACGGCATAGCGTCATAAACCCTATTTCTTGAGGAACATATTTTAATGATTATGAACCAGACAAGGCATGTTCAATAATTCTTTGACCAGTACTTACCACCCGTACTGGTGTTCTTAGAACCAGTTTGGGACAAGTTTAACTACAAACTTACAAAACCAGAAAATTCAAACAGTACAGCAAAAACTGATCGGAAATTACACGCCGCCGCCAGATCATGTCAATGGAGAAATTGATCGCATCCCAATTTAAAAATTAAGTTTTTAAGGACCTTTGACAAAAATTAAGTAGTTTTTAAGGGCCCTTAAAAATGAAAGCTAAAATTAAGGTGTTCTTAAGGACTTTTAAGGACCATGGGAACCCTGTAAATGCTTAGAAAAAACACAATAGTGTTTTATTCTTAAAAATTGAATACAAATAGACTATAAATAGATTATTATTTAATATTTTTCTGTTTCTGTGAGTTTTAAATGGATTACATATAGCTGGATAAAACAAAACAGGGGAGTAACATGCAGCCCATGTATCAAATGCAATAAGATAAAAAGGTAAAGTTACTTTATCTCGGTAATAAAACCTTTTTTAATAAATGGATAAAAAAATTAAAAAAACAAATATCCCATTACCCTTTGAATTTTGTCAAATTGCTATTACATCTCAATACTCTCTACCCATCATTACATATAGTTGAATATTCAGTCATATACAGTAAATATTGAAAAATGTAACTTAATCCAATACAGCCAGAATTTTACATAGATAAAGATTACCAAACACTGCTTTAGGGCAATACTATATTATCAATTTTAAAAACATATTCTTTAAATATTTTCATTAATTTTCAGCAAAACACTAATTTCAAGAGAGAAACTTACTCTAGTTTTTGGAACTGGTTGTGAAGAACTATCCAAATCTCCCATCAAATACTCAGACACTCTATAAACAGAAACAGTCATATTTATAAATATGTTTAAAAACTATGACATTTTATTTACAACCTAAATTTAAAAAAAATAAATAAATAACACTTAGGTGAAAGAAGGATTACTCAAAAAAGAACAATTTCGAAAATATAGAAATAAAAATGAATTTATTATAAATAGACATTGAAATTTGACAGTAGCAACTCTTTAATTTTATGCCTAGAATAATTTTTCAAGTAGATTAATACCTAGTCCAAACCTCATCCAGTAACAGCAAATGTTTTTGAGAATTGGGTCAAATTGTATTTGTGGGTCACTATCATTACTCAGGAAGGGGAAGAGGGTTTTATAAAGGTTTGGATTGGAGTGCTACGGTCTACTTTTTGCAACACGTGGTTTGGTTTTGGAGGGCTATGATATATTTTTTAACAATGAGAGTTAATGAGACTGGGACCTATTGCTTAAAGCCGATTCCGTATTGCTATGAACATTCATGACAAAGTGGGATTTGAAACCCCCAAACTGAAAATCAGAACTGTAATTATTCAGCGGGTTTTATTAAGGATACCAATAATTTGAAAATTTGAATCAGAACTTGACATTAGACACCTTTTTCTTGGTTATTATTTATAAAAGCATTTAATAAAGGTTTACATGCCCTGTTTACTTTGTAGTTTTTTTATTTTGCAACCAAAGAGCATATGATAAATGGCAACATCAACACTTGACATTAATGTAATGATACCATGAATTACCACACACACTTCTTTAATAAATTCGACATTAGATATTTATACCGGGGTTGGAAAAAAAATCATGATTTTTTTATTATTTAAATCGGATTTTTTAGATTTTTTCTTCATACTAATTTTAATTGTTGTTTTTATGTTTTTTGAAATATACATAGCATAGCATGTTATAAGAGGTAACATTTTATCTATCTAATATATTCTACACACTGATTACCTAAAATTAAATATATAAATTTTAATCAAAATACATTCCATTATTTTGTCACTGGATAAAACAAACTAAATAAGATGTCAATTTAAAGAACAACTTAAATATTCTTTTAATGAAAACTATTTATTTAAAAAAACAAATCACAACTATTTCAATATTTTTTAAGCACCGAATGATGGATTTGTTTCAATAAAAACACTAGTTTCGATGCTTTATCCACTCCTAATGGATTACAAAGGCTAGAATGAACAATACCAAAAGAAGAAAACTGTCTTTCCATTCCAGCAGATGAAGCCACGGCTGTCGTTATTGGGTAGACAAACTGGATTTCGAGTTCTGTAATACTCTCTTTACCTCCTATTACATAAAATGAATTCTGCCAGTCATAATCAATCATTGTACTACCCCTACTACATATTTTCTGATAACAACCCCTCCATTCTTGGAAAGCACATGCTATCTGACACTTATTTACTTATTGGTATTACAGTGCCGACTGATTTCCAAATCTCCTGCCTTTGGAATATAGGTTTTAAAAGAAGTGAAAAAAACTTATTTAAATCAATGATTTTTTCAAAAAAAATCAACTGATTTAAATCATGCCAACCCTGATTTATACATTAAATTGTTATTTAAAGTATATTTATCCTTACGTTTTTGAATGACTGTTCTGTTTAATGATATAAAAATAAAGCTTATAAAAATCAACATGTGTCATCTAACACACATACACTTTCATGAGCCCATCACAAGTGATAGGTTCACCACCACAATTCTAGTCTATAACAGACATTGAATTAAAAAATAAATGCAAACTATCTAATTCTACTCAGTAACTGCTTATTGAACAACTAAAAGCTCATTTTCTCATATTTTGGGAGAATTTCTGATTAATTTCTTAGCATACTTTATTTTAAATTTTGGAAAAAATTATATATAATTTACATGTGTTGCAGGATAGCAAAGAACTAATTTAACTTTTAAGGACATATAAAAAGTTTCAATCTATCAAAAGTTGAAAAATAAATAATTTACGATAATTTAAATAATATTCTTAGGATGTTCATTGTTGAAAATACTATTGATAATGTGAGATAAAAAGTGAGAGTGCCAATACTTATTTTTGTTATATAACTTTTAAATATTTTTTTTTTCATTTTATGTATTAAAAAAGAGTTTAACTTAATTTCAACCTTTAAAAAAATTAATTTACAGAACTATTTAGGAATGGATTAAAAAAAAAGTATACAACTAAATTTTCTGACTTTATCCAGTTAGTAAACACTAATATACAAAGTACACTAGCTATAAGCATGTTAATAACCAGAACCAAATTTAAACAATTCTCCTAAGTAAAAAGAATATATTAATGAATTTCATGGTAGCAAAACACATAAATGGATACGTCAATAACTAATTAAATACAAAAGATCTAGAGAAAAATATTGGAATAATTATTTTAAAAAATTTAAAAAAATGAAATAAAGTGCAAAATATTCAGTTTTAAAGTTATGTTTTAATATGAGAAAAATTAGAAATCATTCAATTTGTCAGACTAACACATCTTTTCTGAGATTGTAATTTAGGAATTACAGAAATGATGACGGAAAAATTAACTTTATATCAATAAAAATTTACTAGATCTTACATAAAGTAAATGCTCAAAATACAATTAAAGACTTTTATTTGTCAAAAAATTACCAAGAAAAACATAAATGCATGCAATTAAATATATTTTTTAATATATTCTCATATATATTTACTACTGACATAATAAATATCAATAAAAAATTACAAGACAAAAGCTCAATTATTGTAGAATATCACCATCTGGATAATAAAGTTTATTGGAAAATGGGATGACTATCAAACTTTAAAATTTAATTTATATCTTGATAAAAGTACCGTTTACAATCTTCAAAACACCATGAGCGTCCGAAATTTGGAGAACGGAACCATAATTTTCTATTGAGCGTAGAAACCATGAAAACAAAAATATAAACAAACGCATCAACTATAGAAAGAATGAATGAAATTCCCCTTCACTTTCTGTACGAAATTCGTATGAAGAACGTAAATTATAGCTTCCGGATTGGCCACACAGATTAGAGTAAACTTCTGATTGGTTCATTTTTACAAAGTTACATCAAAACTCTTTTTCAAGAGAGCACTGCCATTAATTGTAACTAATATGCATAAAGTTGAGTTTAAAACTTAAAATAATAATAATAATGATAATAAAAGTGAAAATAAAAGATAAAATTAAAAAAAAATAAAAAATTTATTTCAGGTTTTTGAAGAATTGTGACAGGTTATGAGTCTGTGGAAAAATGATAATTAGTATATAACTTTCAACATATTTCCCACTTTTAAAAGAGTCTAAGCGTAAGTGGTACTTATATCTAATAAACAATTTTTTTAATGAATTAAATAAAATCGAGCTTGAAAATCAGGAATTATCATTACACTTTCTATCTATCCTGATGAATAAGAAGTGGAAAAAGATTTAACCACAATTTAGTCTTTTATTTATACGCACTTCAGAAAAATAAAAAAAATATATATATAAAAAACCTTTGGTTAAAAATAATTTACTGTATTTAAAATTCTACATTACGGCAAATAATTATTTATACTTATTTACATGTCATTGTACACACTAGTATCCAACAAAAAAAGAATGTTTAAATGAAAAAGGTGATCATAGATAAAAATCCATATATTACATAATAAATATAATTTTGAAATCAAAACGAAGAGAAAGAATTCCGCAATTCTGCTTGAAAAATTAATGCATACTAATTAGGAACATCTTTTTATCATAAATGGATATGTGGAAGCTCTTTAAAATGTTAAAAATATCGATGTAAAACAGCATTTAGAAACACTTTTTTAAACTGCAATTGAAAACTCACTCGAGTACCTTTTTAAATGAATATTTGCATTATAGAATAGTCAAACAATATAAAAATAAATTATACGATCTATATTTTTGATATAGTTTATAATAGATGGCGCCACATGTACAAAAATTAGTTGAAATATTTCCTATACTTTAAATTAAGAGTCGTATTATGTGCTTGTTGATCTATAAACTAATGAATAAATTACATAAAAAGAACGAAAGTGAAAACTGATAGATAAATTCATGTTGTAGTTTAAATCATTTTATTATTACAGATTCTTTAACTGTGATTGAATTTTACTAGACTTGAAAAAACGATAACATTTATTTTCACAACATCAAAGACAAGTTACAACGCATATTAAAACAGACAATACTGTATCTCTTAAAAATTCCGAGAGTTCAATCTTTTTTCTGCAGAACGCGTCACTAATATCTTTACGAGTTGAGCGGTCATCTAGCTGCTCAAAGCAGAACGAGAGAATTTACGCGACACATGTGATTATCTTTTTTAATATTAAGAAAAAATTAAAATACACAGATATGCTTATAAATTTATACAAAAATTAG
The DNA here is from genome assembly GCA_032207245.1 of Pardosa pseudoannulata. NCBI lineage: Eukaryota > Metazoa > Arthropoda > Arachnida > Araneae > Lycosidae > Pardosa > Pardosa pseudoannulata. Next base: position 176,402,942 of record CM063510.1, on the reverse strand, counting down.
AGTTGCAAATAAATGCGCTAATCTATCCCAATCCGAATTCTTGACTGTTTTGTTGCATTCACTAATTTTTAAGATTAGTTTTGTTTTCCCCGTGTGATATATAATTTACCATTTTTATGAAAAGAGGTAAAAAAAATTGTACAAAATTATAATAATCAAAACGCAAAAAAAAATTTCAAAATCTCATACAAAAATATCAAGAATAAAGAGTAGAGAAACAAATCTAAAAAAATAATAATGAGATAAAGTAAATAATTATACAAAAATTGGTTAACGTGACACTTTGAGGATTTAGTATGTTCTGAAATGTAAGTTTTTCTGTGTGCGAATATATATTCATAGAATCACATTTGTGCTTATAAGGCGATTTTACGCAGCAGGGAACATTTCAACTTATGACAATTCTGGCTTTAGTTTCAAACGGAAGGGCAGTTTATTGTTTGTTTATTGGCTGTTGTAAACATGAAAATGAATGTAAAGGGCATTATTCGTGACGCTAAGACAAACTGCTCTATTAACACTTCACGAGTTGTATAAAAATTAGACGAGCCCAACATCCAGAAGTAGAACTGTAATTAAGAACTGCATTTAATCTACACAATATCATCAGACACCCAGCTCTTCTTTCAGAAAAGTAATCAAGCATATTATTTCTGTAACCATATTTTATTTGATTGTATTTAGAGGAATGATAACAGCCATATTCTGTTTTTGTATTCTACGATACTTTACTTTTAAAATTATAAGTTAATAACATAGGTTACGGTTTAAGCTAAAGAACGAGAAGAACGCCGTTTTATTCAATAATTTGAAAACGTCTTATTTGATAACTACTAAGTAACTAACTAAGAAGCTGCTAACACTTCCCCAAAATTAAGTGAATCTCTTCGTATGGGGGAAAACAGTATTCATAAATTTTAAATCGCATCCAAATAAGGATTTGCCTTCTGGTTCAATAGTTTATATTCCACTATTGGCAACTAGAGATGTAAAAAACCCTGAATTTTGAAGAGATGGGAATAAACCCGGGAATTTTGGGGAATAAACCCGGAATTTTGGGAACTTTGGGAAGAAATCATTTTAATAATGTCTACATTTATTTTTTCAACAGTAGCTATTTAAGAACTAGAAAAAGAACGAAAAAAATGACGGTTCGAAGCCCTTAGGGTGCTATAATAAACTGCACCCCCCTCCTCGTAAATTCTTTGTTTTCTCTTCAGACTACGTTTTTAGATACGACTGACCCCAACCCAATGTGGATTCTAATAACTTTCGATGGGAATAATAATAAACGGCTATAATATAATAATGGGCAGAATATAGTATAATAATCGTACTTCAGCTCTAAAAGGCAAGCGAAACTATGGGGTGGGGGGCAGAATATTCCCAGCAGAAGGTAATCCCTTTTCTTCTACGGAAAACTAATTTTCAAAGTTAAAACGATAAACTTCCAGCAAGAACAAAAATCAGAATAAATTAAAATTAATTTTCGAAGTACTAAAGTGTACTGTATTCCAACTGCCAAAAAAGAATATACTAAGGTAAATATTAATTTGGAAAGTCCGAAAAGATTTGGTGGTCAATATACCCAGAGATTAATGTCACCATCCGATCTTCAGCTGACCTTCGACAACCAGTTTTGAGAGAAGACGTTGAACGAACGAGCAGACAATTAACCATTATCGGCAGACGATTTATTTAAGCCTTGGATTTCAAAAGAGTATTATTGCTTGCAGAAAGTTCTGGGCGTTCGGAAAAACTATTTACCCGAATATTTGTGATGGAAGTAAAAGTAGTTTTACTGCATAGTTATTAACTACATTGATTATTTAATTACGAAATTTTTAAATATAGATTTAATAATTTTAAATAAAGAATTATAATAAATTAATAACAGTTATTAATTTATAATGTATATATTTAATATGTTACCATTAAAGTGTGAAATCCGTTATTTCGAAGAATAGCTAGAAGGACTTCGAACCGTCATTTTTTTCGTTCCGGTACAACTAAAAATAAATATATCGGTTCAGTTCCGGTTTTCGTTCCGCCAAAAATAACGGTTTTCGGTTCAGTTCCGAACGAATAATTTTATTTCTTGTATATTCTTATGTGTACTAAAAATATAATTCTATCGAAAACAAAAAATGTAATATAAAATATTTAATTCTTTTTCTTAATGGGTACATTATGTGAACGGATAAAATGAACCAGCACCTGCGATACGATCAGCGAGCAGAGAACGGCGAACATCGGGATTGTTATCGAATATCAAAATCGCATTTCAGAACTGAACGTTCCACTGAATTAAATTTGACTTCTATAAGTACAGTTGACTCCGCTTAATGGGATCAGTTTTGGGACACCGTGATTTCGATAACAATAACCGATTGATAACAATAAACGATATGCAAAATGAGATAAATTTACTTTCCCTTTAATTCACACCTTATATTTATGTACCGTATATTATACACATGAGAATTGTATATATAATTAAAAAATGATCATCTGTTGACTGTCTACAATTTTCTCTAAGAAGCTCCTTGATAAATTGTTCGTCATCTTAATGTTTTTTAAAGTCATCGGAGAGTGGTTGTACTCCACGTTTCGACACTTTCAACGCATTTCTCATTTCAGGATTTGTGAATGTAGATTTGTGGTGGTTAGCGGGTATCCACCACAAATCTACTAAATACGTATTTTTACGTGACCCGCGCTCCAGTGACAGACTGCAAAAAACGTAAAAATACGTTGCCTGCACGCGAAGTGTTAAACACAATTTCAAAAAATTATGCTCTTCGAAACAAATACAAGGATCTCTTTCAATTTTTTTTGTTTAATATTTGATTGGAATAAGAAAATAAATTGTTTTTATATAATTTTGTGTTTTAATTAAAACCTTTTATTAGCAAGCGAAATGGGACAAACTAGTAAATTACTTGGAAGCTTTGAACAAACATTAAACATACATATATACATATATATATATATATATACACACACACATATATATATATATATATATATATATATATATATATATATATATATGGATCTCGAATCCATTGGGGTCTCCCCGCACAGGTTCGAATCCTGTCGGCTCTTGTGTAATGGTCCAGTGTTAAGGCGAATGGAAAATAGTCTTTCTTGATGATAATAATAAGTTTATTAAATCATAGTTCCATTTGAAAGGAACTTGCGTGATTTTTATTTTTCGTGGCGGAGCTAAGCGTAGAAAAGGTGTTGACAGCTCCATGTCCAAGCGCTAACTGACTCTTATCTGTTTGCAAACTCATCAAATGCTTCCGCCTGAACGAATTATCCTAAAAGCCTACGCGAGCGTGGGTCTTTTTCATTTATTTTATTATTAATTTATTTTCATTTATTTTATTATTATAAAAGAGTTCCCTTTTTAAAATCGTTTATAACTCACGTAATTTCCAAGTACCCCTTTTTAGACCTGACACACACACACACACACACACACATATATATATATATATATATATATATATATATATATATATATATATATATATATATAATTTCTCGAAATACAATCATTTTTACAAAGTGGTACAATTGAGCATGAAGTACAACCCAGTGGTACGTGAACCAAAACATGTTGGGAAACGCTGTGCTAAACGCGAACGATCATTATTCAGCATTTAGTTCCAAACAATCTTACCCAAACAAAAAGTAATCACGTGTTCTGAACATCGAGAAACTTTTATGGCCGAGTTTGATTAGGAATCATTATTTAAACGAGCCAATTATATTTGTATTTCCTCCGTGATGGAGTAGCAAATTTCGAACGTTTCCAGTTATTAAAACTCCCAATCATGTCTCTCCATTTCAGCTTTGTTATTTGAAGCAGGCGCATAAAAACGGCCAGGGAACTTTAAAAAAAATAATAATATAAATAATAAAAATGTTCCTGTTTAGGAGATACAATAACCTTGGATTAAAGAAAACTTTCCAGAGGTCACATTTCACGACACACACACACACAAATTTTATTGAGGAAATACTTTTTAAACCATTAATAAGGAAACATTAAAATTTACAATCTCCCTATTACTTCCATTGTATAGGTTTCGTTTCATTTACAGAGGTAACTGCCAATGGTTTATTTTCCGAAACCAGAAAAATATAAGAACTAATGGCTGCCTAAACACAGGTGTTATTGTTACGTACAAAGAGCAGACGATGATTTAAATACTAATACAAGGAAATATTTACAAAAGAATGAGAGAAAATCATTAGCGCCAATCAGACTTTTTTTGGCGATATAAATTAAAATAAGCCTAAGAGTTACAAGAATAGGAGAAAATCATTACGCAAATGACACACGTTTTGGTGATTTAAATAAAAAAGCGTCAATGAGACTTTTCTTTGGCGATATAAATAAAACTAAGCCTAAAACTATACAAAAATGGGAGGAAATCATAAGCTCTAATCAGCTATTTTTTTTTGGCGATTTAAAATAAAAAGAAGCCTAAACTACACAAGAATAGGAGAAAATCATTACGCCAATCAGATATGTTTCGGTGATTTAAATAAAAAGCATCAATGATACTTTTTTTTGGCGATATAAATAAAAATAAGCCTGAAACTATACAATAATGGGAGGAAATTATAAGCGCCAATCAGACATTCTTTTGGCGATTTAAATGGAAATAAGCCTAGAACTGTACAAGAATAGGAGAAAATCATACGCCAATGATACATGTTTTGGTGATTTAAATAAAAAGCGTCAATGAGACTTTTCTTTGGCGACATAAATAAATGTAAGCCTAAAACTATACAAAAAAAAAATCATTAGCGCCAATCAGAAACTTTTTTGGCGATTTAAATAGAAATAAGCCTAAAACTGTATAAGAATAGGCGAAAATCATTACGCATTTTTCATCTACATTTTTTACTCAGATATTTACATAGATGTTTACTTCGATTTCTGCTGTTCCCCTACCTATAAGGAAGTGGGAACCCTCCAACCGACGCCTTGGTAATAAACGGTCTTGTTCTGGCCATGACTGCAACCACCCGTCGTAGACGCCCTCTTATTACACACACACACGTGTGTGTGTGCACATAAGGATAAAGTAAACTAAATCTGCAAACGGACGTCGATACTATGTATAGAAAACCCTCGAGGCCAGACTCTTGGTTGTCTTCATAGGAGAAAACAATGATATCTCGTACGTCTTTCATATGTCTAACTGAAAATTTATAACTAAATTTAAAGACGCTATGCCAAATTATTAATAAAGGATGCCGTAGACGGATTTTCATGTAGCCCCCACACTATGGCCAGTTGTTTACCACCCAACCAAACGATTTCACTCGCATCACACGCAAGTGAGCTGAGCGCATTGAATATAAATCTAAATCCAAAACATCGATACTTATTCCGATCCCTTGCGTGGCTGTCTTCATAGGAGACACTCTCTCAACTACTTTCATATGTCTAACATGAAAAAATTTATAACTAAATTTAAAGACGCTACGACAAATTATTAATTCATGCCGTCGATTTTCTAGCCCCACACTACATTGTTTTTCATCACTGATTGACCTAACGATTACACATAAACTGGGCGCATATGAGCACGTGATTCGTCCATAAGGTCTACTGCGCACTTAAGTAGCGCATCTGGCTGCCTTTGATCTTTGGAGTAAAACCGTCTCCGAAGCAATCGTCCGCCAAGGCTATTTTATCGTCTGCCGCCATCGGCCACGATAAGCCAAACCCCCTCCAGACGGTGATGATGGCTTGCGGTGGACCATAGTGTGGAGGCGCCATCAGGATTTGCCTAAGACAGGGATGGACAAACTTTTTCGGCCGCGGACCAAAATTCGAAAGAAAATAAGTTTTGCGGGCCAAGATAAACTTTTCTAAAATTTTAAAAACAGTATAAAAATACCTAACGTTTTAAATACATTAATAAGATGAACGAAATGGCGATTTCATTTTTAAAAGTTCCTTATACTGAGGTTCGAAGGGAGATGGACCGATTTTAAGGAACGATGCTCAATGCTCGCCTGTCAATCTACTTCTGAAATGATTCCTTCTAAGGTTCAAAGTTGAAAACACTTGTTCCCATATAAGAAGCAAATAGACCGCTGATCTTCTGGGCGTGAGATAATAAGTTTGGGATGTAATATTGAAGCAAAGTAAAAGGATATATAATATATACATATATATTTCTTTTAATTTGCCTCCGACCGGCAACTTAAAATTCTATCTGCGGGCAGGATAAAACCTTCTGGTGGGCCGTAGTTAACCCATCCCTGGTCTAAGAGATACCAGTAGATTTTTCGAGATTTCTTTATATTGTTCGTGTCAGATGATCTGCCAGTTCGCACAGTCCCTAAAGAGAAGTGAGAATGCATCCATGCTGTCCATGAATGCAACACCCCCCTCACAAACGGTTACACCTCGATACATGGTTGTAAGGTTGGTTGAAGCTTAATGGCGCTAATTCCTCTAGGGACAAACTGCGCCAAACAAGATGAGGAAATAAACCAAAGACGAAATTTAGAAAAAATTTTGACAAAAGATAAAAAGACAGGATTTAAAACAGATTAAAGTAACAAGAAAAAAAATTACATTCAACAGAAAACACGAATACAAATTGAGTTATATACTGATTAACAAGATTTGAAAATTGAGTGAATTGAAAAAAGAAAGATTAAAAATTGAAAATTAGAAAATTGAAACACAAACAAAAATCAAATTTCGGTATAAAAACCAGTTTGACGAAGAAAGGGGAACAAGTTTGGATGTGGAGTTTCCCCAATGATTAAATTAAGATTAGGAGATTGATTACCAAAAAATTTTATATACAATGATTTAGAACAAACACAGGACGTTAAAATATGTGCGACTGTGTAAGGAGTCTTGCAATACGCACACTGTGCAGGAGCTTCACCCAGCAAGAGATGGGCATGGGTGAGCCTGCAATGACCCACTCGGAGACGAGTGAGTATTACATCATGTTTCCTAGAAGGGAGTTGAGGCCATTTAGTTATTTTTGTTTTAATTTTACGCAGCTTATTTGAAGGAATGTTATCCCAGGAGATCTGCCATTTATTATGTAAAAGATCTTTAATGTAATTTTTCAAGTCAGGATAAGGTAGACCAGTGTTGAGAAAGTCGCTTGCAGACCTGGTAGCCATGTCCACAAGTTCATTGCCTTTAATGCCGACGTGAGAGGGAACCCAGCTAAAAACTAGCGAGATTCCCAAGGAAGTAAGGTTAGTTATTGTTGTAAGAATTTTGAAAATAATAGGATTATTACAGTTATTTGATTGCAATGAATTAAGAACACTTTGGGAGTCTGTATAGATAATAAAGTTTTTACTATTGTGATTCATCAATTCTTCTAAAGCCTTCAAGATAGCAAAGGCTTCAGCAGAAAAGATGGAGAGTTTAGGATGAAGTCTGTAGCTATTGATTTGATCTTTAATAAGGTATGCACAGCTGACATAGTTAGTGGATTGGGAACCATCTGTGAAGACAGAGGTGTAATTTTTATAATATTGCTTGTGATCTTCAAAAATTTGTTGATAAATGATATTGCTAGTTGAATTTTTGTCAAATGACTTAAAGGGGTTTATTATAGTAAAAGTAGGAGTGTGCCAAGGATGTATTCCAATAGCTGTGGGTATTGTATCTATATTGTCTAAGTTAAGATCTCTTAAAATTTCATTTATCCTTCCCTGAAACGGCAGAACACAAGAAGGTCTAGCATTGTATAATCTCTTGAGGTAATAATTGAGTGTATGTTGATGGATGGGATGGTTGATATAAGATGACGTTCTGAAGTAATACTGAAGAGATAACATCTGTCGACGTAATTCAAGAGGAGCGTCACAGCAGTCAAACCTCCTCCCCCACACACACACATATTAAAATCTACATATTCATTATCATTTCTATAATAAAGTTTTATTTATTAACCGTACGAATCACATTTCATTTTCTGAGATTCTATAAGACTCAGTACGCCGAACTGGCCAGATGGTGAGGGCGCAGACATTCGGTACCCGAGTCGGTGGGTTCGAATTCCACTGATGCATGGATGTTCGTAGTCGTTCGGAATCGGCTTTAACCCTTTTACAGTTTCATTTTTTCCAGAATTCGATAAAAAAAGGTCACATTATTTTATTACATTTTTTTGTTTATTTTACATTTTTAAGTAAAGATATGTTATTAAAATTAACATTTTTAATATTTTTAAGCATTTATTACAACTTTTTTTTCTTTCTAGGAAAGCATCATAGAACTTAAGTTTACCCTTAGTCTCATCGATATCCAAGATCATTTTTCGAATTCCAGCGAGAGCAAATCGAAGAGGCGGATCCGAAGGATTATCACAATTTAAAAAAAAAATTGTCTTGCTTGACTGATTCCATGTGTACTACTATCAGAGTCACTACTATCCAGGTCGTCTAGTCAACTTTCGCTACTTTCATTTATAGATAATTCAGTTTCTGATTCCGAGTCACACTTCGAATCGCAAGAAATGAGCTCCGTACGCTCTGAATTATCCATTATTTAAAAGTAAAAACATATTATTCAACTCTTACGTCAATAAAATTATCAGGCGGTTAGTAAAATAAAACCAAAAACCTATACGCTGAAAGATAACAATTCGTCTTCTGATACAAAACATGCGAAAAAAAAAACCGCTCTTTTGAACCAATCAGAGTAGAAAAATACAATAAACTGCAAACTATCATTTACTGGACATCTATACGAATAATTTGTTACTAAAATTGGAAAAAATACGGACGAAACAGTGCAAGCGAAATAGAAATCAGATTGCCCGTACGCCGTACGGGCAAATCAGTAAAGGCCCGAAAGCTGTGCCCGTACGGCGTACGCGCAAAACAGGGAAGGGGTTAAGCATTAGGTTCCGGTGTCAAACGCCCTCGTGTTGCAAAATATAGACCGTAGCGCTCCAAACCATGAAACTCAAAGCGAATTCCTTTAATTTGTATGAATTCTGAGATTTCTAAAACGCGGTTCGATTCATCTCATAAGGGCGTATTATATTATATTATAATTTTACAAAAATACAAGTGAAGTATCAAAATAAATACAAGATCGGAGCTGGGGCGTTATCTTTACGTTAAGAATAAAAAATTAATGGACCTTTTTCTTCAGTCGAATGGTCCATTCAGAGTACGCGGTGTTATGAGAAAAAACAGCGCCAAATACAAACCCGTGAATAGAAAAACCCGAGAGAAGAAATCGAACGTTTTAGCGGATTAAAGGAAAACATTCTAATCCTATTATTCGACCGCTTTTTAAAAGCACTCAGCTCCTAATACACACGCGTCCGGATCCCAAAAGATTTCTTACCGACACGAAAAAGGGGGAAAAAATAAAAATTAAAATAAATATAGCCGCCCGAGGCCGACGCTTTCTTTTTTGGCGAGCCCGAACCTGAACAATGAGTAACGGCAGCTCGAGCACTCGAAAGAACAGAAAAATGAAAACCAAACCGCTGACTCGAGGTGAGTCAAGTGGCGAGCAAGCTCGGGGACATTTCCTGCCCCGAATGAAAGGGGAAATAACGCCACAGAAGAGAATTCGATAAGACTTCTCTCTCTATCTTCAAAATAAGGCCCTTTTCGCAGGTGAAGAATGAATTAATGCGACGCGCCATTTTCTTTTCTCAGCGATGACGAATTCCGACGCTGCGCTTTTGGAACTCGCCAAGAGTTGTTCTCGTTACCAGATTTGAATGAGAGGACATTCTATCCCTGTAAAGAATACAAACAGAAAGCGGGGAAAAGTGGTATAGGAGGGTCACTCTCGAATATTTAAGATACGGCTAGAAGTCCAAGTTAACAAACTTTTGGAATGTTAAAAGTAATCCCCATTACAACATTCATGTATATTTGTTGGCGATATTTTCGAGGTTTAAAAGCTTTCGAGTCCTCGTTTCTTGGGTTGGTGTGGTATGATTTGGAGTGCTACGGTCTACTTTTTGCAACACGAGGGCTCATGAGACCGGGACCTACAGCTTTAAGCCGATTCCGAACAGCTACGAACATCCATGCCACTGTGGGATTCGAACACACGAACTCCGGTACCGAAGGCCAGCACCCTAACCAATCGGTCATCGTCCGGGATACGACAGTGGACTCCACTTAATGGGATCGCGGTTCACGTTATCCATCGCTTATTGTTATCGAAATCACTGGGGCCCGATTTTCTCCATTCATTTGTATATGTTAAAACGATCGCTTTATGGGATGGTTATATCGGTTAACGTTATCCGTTTTCGAACCTCATCTTAACTGGCAAAGGAATATTCACAATGTATTCAGAAGGAACCCATCCTTTCTTTGACTTCGCTGTCGTTTGAATTTTTGAAAATACTCCCTCTTCCAACTAGGGAAACGGAGAATGATCAAAGGATATAACACGTTCCTGGAATTTTTCAGAAATACTCATACTCTGCCGGTGGTCAGTGGTTGTCAGATAAGCAGAAGGCGACCCATTCTAATCGTAACTGAGAAGGAGCGTATTCCCATTTTATGCCTTGTTCGCTTACGTGCAGCTTGTCGATAGGGAAGCCAGAAAGCGAAATGATTGAACGTTAAAACAAAAGATCAAAATTTTAAATCGATATGACACGTTGATTATTTACATCTTTACCAGTCAACGACAGACCAAGGAAAGACACAAAAATCCCTCTACTCGAATAGAGGTGCGGCCGAAAGAGGAGACAGAAAGAATTTTCCCAAGGGACAAGAAAGTTACTCAGCGAATAAAGTGTTCAGATAAGGAAAAAACGCGGAGACATTGGTTGGCGACAGCTGGAAAACGTGTCGAATAAACAGAAAATGGACATCTATGCGATAGAAAGTTTTGGGAAATGGATCGAAAGAATTTCAAGTCGAAGACACTCGTTTGATGAAGACATTGAGAGGCTGGGAAAAAGATTTTAAGGAATTAGAATGGGAGAGAGGAGGTTTTTAAGGAAATATTAAACTTAAATAACTTTGATATATTACATAATATTACACACACACACATATATAAGGTTCAGTTTCGGTTTTCTTTCCGCCAAAAATAACGATTTTCGGTTCAATTACGAATAAATAATTATATTTTAAGTATATTCTTATTTGTATTAAAATATAATTGTAATCAAAACTGAGAAGCTTTTATTCTTTTTTTAATGGGTACACTAAGCGAACGGATACAATTAATCGCCACGAGCATCGGCATGGTTATCCATTATCAAAATCGCATTCGACAACGGAACATTCAACTGAATTAAATCTACGTTCTACAAGTAGTTTCGTACGAAACTAAAACAGAAAAGACGAGCGAACATCCAAACTTGAAATCGAGAAGCAATCTACCTGTAGTTTGGTTTGGTTTGGAGGGCTATGGTCTACTTTTTTGAAACACGAGGGCTAATGAGACCGGGATCTGCAACTTAAAGTCAATTCCGAAAGGCTACGAACATCCATGCAACAGTGGAATTCGAATCCAAGAAAGCCGGTGCCGACGATTAAGGCCGTAATCATTCGAACATCGCTCGGCACAGTGCACATATAATAACGATAATTATGGTGTTGAAGTTAAATTAGAAACTATTAATGAGTTGGTTAGAGCCACAAAATGACCGAATATATAGAACCGAAAGGGACCTATATCTTTTTTCGGTTTAGTTTCGGTTTTCGTTCCGATCAAACTAACGGTTTTTTCCGGTTTTCGATTCAGTTCCGGTTCGAAGCCTTGTTTCATAGTGAACACAAGATTTTTTTTTCCATCGTATTTTTCAAATGCGCGTCAGTCATTCGACTCACGATGGCTTTCACTAATTATACCATGCAAAAAGCATATTTATAGGTGATTCCAAATAGCGCCACTCAGCAAAAGCTTTCAGGTTTGGAAACGATAATAGTTCTTACCATATAGAATAAAAGTAATTTATTTTGATTTTTGTTTTTAGAACACGGTTAGTCTGTAGTTCTTCAGTGAGCGATGCAAGCCATATTTAACGATGTTTGGAAGAATGTGTCCGGGACAAGAGCAAAAGTGTTGCCAATTGTTCTAACGAAGTTAGCTAACTCTATTATAGGAGCGGTAACTCAGTCGGGAAAAGCCTCCAACAAATAGCCGAAGGGTTGGTATTTAGTTTTGCTTTGGTTTAGAGTGCTACCAGTGGCATTCGCAAAAAATTTTAAGGGGGGGGGGGGGGGGTTCATAATTCTAAAAAAGAATAGCCCGCATAATTTCTACTAAAATTTTTATTTTTGCCATTTTGTCTGAACGCAAGGGGGGGGGGTTAAACCCCTAACCACCCTCCCTGCGTATGTCCCTGAGTGCTACGGTCTACTGTTTTGCAACACGAAGGTTAACGAGATCGGAACCTACTGCTTACAGCCCATTTCGAACGGCTACATACATTCATGCCACCAGTTGCGTACTCAGGGGGGGTAGGGGTTTAACACCCCCTTGAGTTCAGACAAAATGGCAGAAATAAAAATTTTAGTAAAAGTTATGCCGGCTATTATTTTTTTAGAATTATGAACCCCCTTGAAAAAATTCTGCGTACGCCACTATGGGACTCGAAGTCCCGAATCCGGTACCGAATATCAGACCCTTACACCCTTCGATCATCGATCGGCTTAAATTTAGGATTGAAATTAAACTTAAATGGTTTATTCGTTTTATAATATAGTTTATTTCCAAAATTGCTTGTATAGTTAGCGCAATGTAATCTTGAACTAACTTGAATTTTGAAATAAATATAGCTTTCATATTTTAACCTTCGAATGATCGGAACCCTCTATTGGAGCGAAGCGTTTAGTATTAGCACATTGTATGCGGGACACGTACTAGTACGTTTTCTGACGATGGATACTGGAGCGCGGGTCACGTACAAGTATGGATTAGTGTAATAACATGGTTTGCAGGTGGGTACAAAAATAACGGTATAGACAGGAAAACGAAGCCGAATGTTCTTGTCTACTACATAGATTCTGGAAAAATGGAGACAAATAAAAACTAGTTTTTACGTCAGTCGGTGCGGAACCGCAGAACGGAAAGG
>CM063510.1:176357351-176384851 GCA_032207245.1 Pardosa pseudoannulata | reverse complement strand
ATCACCGGCAGGGTGTGCGTATGTCTGAAAAATTCCAGGAACGTGTCTTACCCCACTCCTTTGTTCATTCCCCATTTCTCTAGGTGGAAGAGGGAGAATTCTCGGAAATTAAAACAAGAACGAAGGGAAAGAAAAGAATGAGTTCCTTCTGAATATATTGTGAATATTCCTTTGTCAGGGAGTTCGAAAGCGGATAACATCAACCGATGTAATGATCTCATAACGCAATCATTTGTAACATGCAAATGAATAGAGAAAATCGGAACCCAGTTGTTAAATATTGTTCGCTAGTAGAGGGCGACAGATGGCGCTCTACTTCTTTTTTATGATTTTGTTTATGTTCTTCTAGTCGTTGTACCGTTTTCTGTGCTTGTGAGTAATAAAATGTGTTATGTAAAGAGTGGTGTGTTTTTGTGATGCTCCTTATGAAAGATTTTGAAGGTCGGCTGGCAGTCCCACGAATTCTGGACTATAAAGGAACGTAAGCCCTTTACCTTATTACGAAATTATATTGGAAAACCACACCAGTGATTTCGACAACAATAAGCGATGGATAACGTGAACCGCGATCCCATTAAGCGGAGTCCACTGCAATTATCTTTTAAGGGATATCGGAACTCTTAAACCTCCAAAATTTTCGATTTAAAAAAAAAATTATCTTTCAGATTGAGATGTTTTATGCATTTTTTAAAAAAGGCATAAGAATATTCCATTTAGTTTAAAAACTATGATTAAGAATATAAAAGAGACTCGAGGGATTTTTGAGCTTGGCAGCGGACTTTCAATACAAACACTGTTTTTAAAAGGTGTGAAGACCTCCTTTGTTCGGAACACTAACGACCGAAATTAGCTGAACTAGGTCTGTAACCTTAACTGGAGTTCTCGGGTAACTGGGACCGTCACTGACCCCCCAGGTATAAGAAGCCTAGAATTTCGCACGCTCTGCAGTTTTGCTGAGAAGGAAAACGAAATAAAGAGGATGGAATCTCAAAGAATCATGTCGATGAATTCCAAGACTCTCGAAAATATATAAACGTAATATCGAAAATCACTACCAGTATTAACTAACTACTGTTTTAAAAATTTACCTGCATTGTAATTACCAAAAACAGATCAGCATTAAATATTAGTTTTTTACATACAATGAACAAGCACATGATTTCATATATAAGGAATATACGAAACATTCGCTAGGATTGTTAAAAGGACCGGAAAAAAACAGAAAGAAACCGAAGTTAAAAATTATATATAAAACATAGGAAGAATGGTATATATATGGACCTGCAGGCATGGAAGACACATTTGATTTCATATATAAAACTTCTTTATCGTAATTCGTCTGTTCATGACTATGCCATTTAGATATCCTTTGTTCTCATCTTGGAACGACGAGCGTGGAAGATGTTATCAGCCTCAGTTCCCGCTCAGAACCGTCTGTTTTGGCGTTGCTACCTAAACAAAATGCCTATGTCTACTTCCGCATCAGCTTTTTAATTCTGTATAGTTCCGCTCGTGGGTGTATCTTTCTCCTATTACATTGTCGTTAATTAGTTCCACCTATTTTTAATTATAACTAGCTTAATTCTTAACCCCCATTTTTAATCGTGACATACATACACACACACACACATATATATATATATATATATATATATATATATATATATATACACGCATTCATACACATACAGATCTATTTAGTTTTTTTTTGTTCATGTCTAATGCGTGATAAATAATAGTCCCTCAGTTTCTCTTGAAATAATATTTAGTCAGAGATTCCGTTGCTATGTATGTGAAAAGCGAAGGGTTACGCGAAGAAAAAAGTTTGAGAAAGGATGGTAGTCTTTTAATAAATCAGTTACAGAAAAATGTGTTCTACCGTACGCAAGACTCTACCCCAGATAGCAAATTTGGTTTACAGCAAACTTGCTTTGCAAGCCTGCAAACTGACAGCAAATTCAGCACGACAAGTCTGTAAGTTTGAAACAAGACTGCAGCAAGTCTAACAATTTTCGCTTGCCTCAAGGTTGCCCTGACAAGGTTGCCACAGTTTTGCAGCAAAATAGCGTTGCAAAGGAAGGGTCGCTGTATGTTCCGTCTAACTCGCAGGAGTTTTGAGGCAAGTTTGTCATGTTAAATTTGTTATGACAAGATATAATCCAGAAAATTTCCAACTTGCTGCAAGTATGCATGCTATCTGGAAACCGTCTCGTGGCTCCATGTTAACACATTATATGCGGGAAACGTACTAGTACGTTTTCTGGCGGTTGATACTTAAACGCGGGTCCCGTACTAGTACGGGTTAGTGTCACAACATGGTTTGTTTGTGGGTATAAAAATAACGGTATAGACAGGAAAACGAAGTCTAATGTTCTCGTCTGCTACATAGATTCTGGAAAAATAGAGACAAATATAAACTCGTTTTTACACCAGTTATAATATAAAAATGTTTATCTATAACATAATTCGAAAAAAATTAAAACTATATACTACTATTTCTATTTCATTTTTCATATTTACGATACTATTATAAATTTATCTACTAAAAAAATATTTTTTGTTTACAAAAACCTTATGTTTGTTTGTTTATATATATATTTGTTTATATATTTCCATATAAAATACGAAAAGTGGGTTAAAAAATGAAATCATTTTCGATCTATTGAGATTGAACTGAATAACTGGACGCGCCAAACGCCCGCTCCCGGTACCATTCCGCCGCGAAATGGACCCGCACACAATGGGTTAAGACAATTTACTACATAATTTGCTTAGCAAGAGGACAAAAAAAAAAAAGGAAAATTAAGACTTTCTTCACAAGCAATAAATTAAATAAACGGGTATGTGACACTGCATCGTTAAACAACGCACGTGGTCTGATCTCCTTTTAAGGGCGAAAATCCAACGACGACTTCCGCGAAACAAAAGGGTAAATTTAAAAAGAAGTAAATTAATTTATCGGGAGTCGCGCGACATCCCGACTTTGTGGAAGGAAGGAATAAGATAACGAGAGGAAGGAAAAAAAAACTTCTCGGAATGTCTGGAAGGTCTCACAAGGGGAACAAACGATACGTATTTTAAAATACCAGATTTTTATAATAAATTCTCATAATTCTCATATGGTTCGAACGGCATATATGCAAGCATAAATACGTATAAGCATATATACATACATCTAAATATATATATATATATATATATATATATATATATATATATATATGTAATATAACAAAATTATTTCACTTTAATATTTCCTTAAGAACCTCCTCTCTCCCACTGTAATTTCTTCAAATTTTTTTCCCAGCCTCTCAATGTCTTCATAAAAGGAGTGTCTTCGACTTAAAATTCATTTTCCACAGCTTTCTATCCTAAAGATGTCCACTTTCTGTCTATTCGACACGTTTCCCAGCCGTCGCCGGCCAATGGCTCCGAGTTTATCCTGATCTTAACAGTTAAATTTGCTGAGTAAGTGGGAAAACAGATATATATACGCATATATACATACACACACAGATATATATACGCATATATACATACACACACAGATATATGTACACACATACACACACAGATATATGTACACACATATACATACACACACAGATATATATACGCATATATACATACACACACAGATATATGTACACACATATACATACACACACAGATATATGTACACACATATACATACACACACAGATATATGTACACACATATACATACACACACAGATATATGTACACACATATACATACACACACAGATATATGTACACATATATACATACACACAGATATATACACATATACATACACACACAGATATATACACATATACATACACACACAGATATATACACATATACATACACACACAGATATATACACATATACATACACACACAGATATATACACATATACATACACACACAGATATATGTACACATATATACATACACACATATATACACATATATACATACACACATATATACACATATATACATTCACACACAGATAAATATACACATATATACATTCACACACAGATAAATATACACATATATACATTCACACACAGATAAATATACACATATATACATTCACACTCAGATAAATATACACATATATAAATATACACAGATAAATATACAGCTCTCTGAAGGGGTGACAAACAATAATAACGTATTTTAAAACAGTAGTTTTGTCATAATAAATTCTCATACCTCTCTTACGGCTAGACGTGGAAAAATTAAAAAAATGCACCACACTCACCTGAAAAAGAAAACATTGGAATTAATATAAGCAAAACTAATTATGGTTACAACACATTTTTAAACAGGAGAGTTTAGAGATCACATAATGATCCTATAATATAAAATATTCAGATATGCAAACAAGGTTTTCATTTTAACCCATCTTAATTTTTTTTTCACCAGAATACCGGTTAAAAACGGTTTTAACCGTCCGACAGCGGTCAAAAGCAGTCAAAAAGGGTCTTAATTGAATAACTGTTGTCAATCTTCCAATTAAAAGCAACTTTATGTATAATAAAATTAACATGTAAAAGTAAAAGAATAATACAGTGAGCAGTTTATGATGATCGTTAGGAAATTATGTTTACACGATAACAGTGAATAACACAATACAATAGAATAACAATGCTTGAATCTTAAAAATGGACTGGGCGATTGTAAAAATAGAAACGAGTTGCAGTTTAAAGCATAAAACAAGTGTTCGCGATGCATCTCATGAACTGGTGTGCCAACTCTTCATCAATAGAAAGATTATTTGTTTAGAAAAAAATTACAACGTCTAAATTTAGAGACCGCTACGAAATTTATAGCTTGTAATCATTTATAAAATTCATGCAAATGATATAAAATAATAATTAAAACGTATGTTGTATGAGAGTTCTTCGTTATTTATATTATGGTACACCTTTTATTCGGTGTTTACTAATGTTATACTATTTATATGATAAGGAACGTCAGGGTCTCGGACACCGAACGGGGGATAGATTGGGTTCGCGTTGCCCCCTGGGAAAGCCTCCCCATCGTGCGAAAATAGTTAATTCTTTTTTACGAATGTGATCATAGTGAATATGTTATCCAAGCAACAATCCTCGACGTTTCGATATTATATATCGGGATATTAGAACCCCTTTGTATGTAGCAGCTATTTACTCCAGAAAATAAAAGTGATTTCCAATTCTGTTAAGCCTGTGATCATTCTTCACTCAAGAACCCTGAAGGCGTCACAATACACATGCAGAGTATTTTATATAGAGAGATTATATTATGTCATTTTACTGTTTCTCAACACCTACAGAGAGAGGGCAGCTTACATCTTTGTACATTTAATAAGCATAAATAAATCGGCGAGAAATGGCGAGCGATTCCTGTTTAGAGGGAATTGGCATCCATGACTGTGCACATAAACAAAGATGACGTCAACCAGTGAGGAAGGGAAAGGGGGGGGGGAGAATCGTGAACAGACCTCACGCCGCAAACATGTGTGACTAAGCAAATGGCAGAAACCGTTAGCTAAAGTTTCTTTTTCATAATTCAACAGTAAAAAATGACGCAGAGGAAAAATTATGAAGATATAAGCTTCATCGACAGAAACATAAACAAGATTAGAGATATTAACACTAGAATCGCGGGTTGGGGCATTTAGACCCAGAAACAATGTGTCTCAATTTCTCAAAAGGGACTAATGACCTTGAATTCAATTTCTTGACTTTTCCTCATTTTATGCCCATAAAAATCTAGGAAAATAGAATATTGAAGAATTATTATCGTCATTAAATGTACATTGCTTCTCGATTTCTTGTTTTGGTGTGCACTCGTACTTTTCTGTTTCATGTTCGCGTGAAACTACTTCCAGAATGCAGATTGAGTACAATGAATGTTAATTTTGCAAATACGATTTTGTTAATAGATGACGATATTTTAAATTTTTTATTTAAGTTTCAGTACTCAATATCTCAGTTCAATATTATTTAATTAGAAAAATCAAATCTGAATATAAGTTTTTTTTTAATAGTCCTTTACCTTTATTCTTTACTTATGTTTTTACATGAAAAATTTCAAAAACATATTCCGCTTTTTTTTTAGTAAATTGTCTTTGTTATTCTATCCTCGAAAAAAGTAAGTTTTGTCTTTTCTGTTCTCAGTTGCAAGACCACAATTTTGTTGTTCAGACTAAAAAAAGAATGATTTATGATTTTTTGTAATGAAATGTATCAATAAACCTAATTTTTCTCCAGAAAGCTTTCTTTTTCCTTTACATAATGCTCCAAAATACTTATACCCATTGTTTCATATAGTATATTGTTTAACATTCTGCATTTTTTTGTTATGTTTATCTTATTTCTCGATGTATAATTTTTGGCCGGATGTACTGCCAAATAATTGTAATATTCGACTACTGACAATTATACGGTACAGTGGCCGAATCTGCCGGATGCAGTGTGTTGGCCGGATAATCGTTGCATTCTTAAGTTCCACCACGAACTTCGCTGCTTCCTTGTAATGGACCCACAACTGTATAATATTTAGGCTCTCTCATTGCCGCGTTACGTAAAGTTATAGTTGATGTTATATATAATACTAGCGTATAGCCCGTCATATGACGGGATCAGTAAAATTTTTTAATTTTCCAGAATTGTAAAGTAAGGCAGTAAAATAAGGCAGATGTGAAAAAAATGGTTTGTTTTTTGGCCGAGAATTATCTGGTACACTCTCCATAATTTATTTATCTTCACTGACCGCATGTTAGTTGTCAACTTTAATTTATCTTGTCATATTACGTGATAGGATGGACAGCAGAGGTTTTAATGTTGACAGTTATTATTGGGCAGTATAGATGAATGATGTCCAAAATGCAACGAATCGATTGCAAACCGAATGATTATGTATGAAAAAACACACAAAAGAACAAACTTTTTAATTTTCAAAAATATGTAACTTAAACGCTAGATATTATGAGTCCGCGAAATAAGACTCCTAGACTTTTATGAAAAGGATTATTGTTAATATTGGTGATAAAATTTTGATGACAACAAAAAATAATCGAAGATTCAATTTAAAATTGTCACATACATACCTAATCTATTATTGAAGCCAAATATAAAAGAAAATTATGTCATATCTAAGTTCAGCGATAAAACTTACGGAAATAATGCAGACGATATTTAAATAATTTAAAATAAGAAATGATTAAAGAAGATGGTTAAAGGAAGGACGTCATAATGTTAGAGAAAAAAATGATATTTTTACCTATACATTATGTGATAAATTGATCCATTTAATGTTCTTCTCTTTACCGGGGACAACAGAGCTTGAAATAATCGCATTAAACACTCGAAAAGGGAGGACGGGATGGATTTCGAACGTTTTCGAACTCGCTTTGAATTTTGCTAACCCTCACTCATCAAAAATACAATATGGTTGCCTCTATCCATTCGCCGAACGATTGCCGATTGGTCAGGGTGCTGGCCTTCGGTACCAGAGTTCGTAGGTTCGAATTCCACAGTGTCATGGATGTTCGTAGCCGTTCGGAATCGGCTTTAAGCTGTAGGTCCCGGTCTCATTAGCTCTCGGGTTGCAAAAAGTAGACAGTAGCACTCCAAACCTAACCAAACCTCTATCCGTTCCAGGTACAACCGCTTCATCAATTCGCGGAAAGATGGACAGACAACTTAGGTTATTATATAGGGGATGGTTTTTCAGCTCGAAAGGTGCTAAGTTTCCTTAATTAAGATCATTCATTGCAAGCAACAAGAACGAAAATTGGCTCACTTTAGAGTAAATATTTTATACTTTTAATACAATTAACTAAAAAAATTAGTCCCAATTTCGAGGGCACTGGATAGATTATTAAATGATATAAAAATGTTCTAATAAAACATTTCATTCTACAACACTTTTATAAATTAATCAAAATAATTCTCTTGAAAGCTAAGAGGTGGGAGAGAAAATAATGAAAATATTTTGAAACATGCCCATGGGTACGGCCCCAGATTCTTTTCTCATAATTGGGTTGAAACAGAAAACGGTTGGCCAACGAAAACGAAAATTGAGTGAAAAGTGATACCACAGGTAGGGAAAACATCAACTTCGCAGCAAGAGAGAAACGCACCTGTCATTTTTCAGAGGTGGCGCTCTCTTATCTAATCCAATAAATAAATAAAAGAGGACGATGAACAATTTTTTTCACTTGCAAAAATGGCAACGATTTTTTTTTCTTCTCTCCTATCAGACTTTCGGAACGCACACCAGGTAGGAAGGGTAAATACGTCGAGCAAGGACAAAAGTCGGTTTCTTAATCTTCGGCAAGATATACATACACATGGATGAAAAATAGACGTAAAACGTGTGGAGGTGTTATAAATAAAGAACTGACGATAAGGACGAAATATATTCTGAAGATAATCAAAATAGGAGGGTGACACCTACGGCCGTCTTCGCCAGCACGAGTTAAACCGGGATCGAGTGTTAAATGCAAAAATGGTATTCACAACGCAGTCGGCTGAGAATAACTTTTATATCTTCTGACCCACTGAATTTGATTCTCAGAATCGGCGAGTCAAACCCGGATTTGCTTATCAGGCAGTTTGTCTCATTATGTTATTTCTAAAGGCCCCTCCCCACTATGGTCCACTACAAGCCATCACCACCGTCTGGAGGGGGTTTGGCTTATCGTGGTCGATGGTGGCAGACGATAAAATAGCCTTGGCGGACGATGGCTTCGGAGGCAGTTTTTCTCCAAAGATCAAAGGCAGCCAGATGCGCCACTAAAGTGCGTAGTTGACCCTATGGACGAATCCACTCGCTCGGCTCATTGAGTGGCCCAACGTGCGGATACTACCCGTGACCCATCGTTCAAGGTCACCATTTAATGTGAAAAATCCACTGTGCTTTATTCGAAATTGTCCATTTCAATTTCGTGGTACCAAAGCCCGTAGAAATTTTTGGTCTATTTTTTGTCCGTAAAACTACACCCCAAACCGTAAATGTTTTACGGATACCCTTAAAAGTTTGGCAGGTATGCAAAAGGTTTACTACAGATTAGGGGACCGAACTATGGCCAAATGGTAGAGCGTTTATCTTCAAAACCAGAGTTCACGGGTTCGAATCCCGCTGCTGGCATGGATGTTGGTAGCCGTTCGGAACTGGCTTTAAACAGTAAGTTCCGGTCTCATAAGCCTCGGCGAGCAAAACAGTAGACCGTAGCGCTCTAAACCAAACTTAACCAAATCGATTGAACAGGAGAGAATGAAAATTTCGCCAAACGATGGAAAATAGTTGTCTTTTAGGTATTGCTTCCTCCCCGTGTTGGCACCTGCTACCCGACTTGCGATTTCTGGATTGTTCGAGGGGTCGTTTCGGAGTGGGTTGGTCCTCTATTTGCGATTTGCCCACCGGCGCCGGATCCAGCCCGGAGGACCTCACGGCTATAATGGCCCGGTTTTGGCACTTGATTGTGTTTTAGGTATCAAATCGCTAAAATACTATTATATAATGGAATTGCAATTAAAGTCTTTTTCTTTGGTCGAAACATCATAACATAAAAACATAAATTTTAAAATGATTCAAAGTTTATTTAAGAGAAATAAGATTTTATGTCAACGATGTCACTTAAAACAGTTGAGATTGGCTAGTCGTTTCTGAAATAAATTTTGTGTTCTTGGTGTCGCAACAGACGTGGTTCATCACCCATTAATTACCACAGAGATATTTGACGATTTATACAACAACCCTATTTTATTAAAATTAATTGCCGATTGGCATGCGGGTATACTTCACCAGCAACTTACGCGTGCAACGGACGTTTTTTCGTGAATCGCGCGAAAGTTTAGTTATTCGCAAAAATCGCAGTCAATCGAAAACGACTTTGTTTTTAGGAACGAAACTTTTTATTTTACACTTTAATATATACTGTATGATTATTTAACAAAAAAATGTTTTTACGAAACCACAAAAATAAACGATTTTTAA
Organism: Pardosa pseudoannulata; assembly: GCA_032207245.1. Taxonomy (NCBI): domain Eukaryota; kingdom Metazoa; phylum Arthropoda; class Arachnida; order Araneae; family Lycosidae; genus Pardosa; species Pardosa pseudoannulata. Next base: position 176,374,844 of record CM063510.1, on the reverse strand, counting down.
AATGAAAGTCCGATCGTCTGTCAGCGCTTATTTTTTTATCACTCTCTTTGTCACGACGGCTCATTGTATCCATTTTGTATTCAAAAATAAAAAACCAAGCTTCAAATTGAAAACACACGACTTGTACGTTCTGGAGCTAGGAATTCGACGGAAGACGAAATAACGCAACGAAAGACCGAGTCGCTCGACAATCCTAACTTGTGGAAAGAAAAAATGCAAAGCGTCGCATAGCAACGCAAACAACATGCCTATAATTTCACACATACATATTATACGTAGTTAGTAGATTTGTGGTGGTGAGCGGGTATCCACCACCAATCTACTCAATACGTATTTTTACGTGACCCGCCCTCCAGTGACAGACTGCAAAAAACGTAAAAATACGTTGCACGCACGTGAAGTGTTAATTCTTCAGTCAAATTTTAGCCATCCATCGACGATCAGCTAGCTCTACACGAATAATGTAAAATCTTGTTTTAATTTTATTCTACAAAATTTTTAAACCAAATATCTACTACGAATAAAATTAACGTATATTATGATAAAAATCCAGTTCTTTTAAATCTATAGCAAATATATGAAATTATTTTCAGCAACAAGTGGTATCTGCGACATGGAACCCTTCGGCTGACTTAAAATTCATCTTGTATTTTCAAAACGAAACTCAACGAAAAATATAATTTAATTTATATATATCATATTATGTTACATAATAATTTAATAGGGGATAACACATAAACACAACAAATGTGTTACACTTACTTCCAAGTGGAGTAAATAAAGTCGCACATACGGCAAAGACATTTTAATAAAATAAGCAAAGATGTCTTTAAAAAAAGTGTAAACAATTCGAAAATAGTGTCACAAACTAGATTCTTTATCAGCACGTTTCTCTTATCCTATTTCAGACACCACGAGGCGTCATACTGATAATGTTTCGAACATCAGGTGTGTGTCAAGTTCCACCTTTCTTTTTTTCAAGGCAGCATTTACTAACCTTTTTAGGCTCCATACCAATGGGTTGTACAACGTGCTCAATGGTACCACTTTGTAAAATGATGGTATTTCGTGAAAGTGCGTTTATTTATTTGCATTATAGATTTTAGAGAGTGGCCATATAATCACATCAAGTGATGAGACAAATTACATTGAAACATGCTGAAGTCATGCGGGATTATATATGTGTGTGTGTGTGTGTGTGTGTGTGTGTGTGTGTGTGTAAAGAAAAGTAAACTGGATCGGGAAATCTGTAATAAGACGCACTTTATTATGGGTGGTTGCAGTCATGGCCCATAAAAATGACACCGTTTCAGCTAAAGACCTTTGTTAAGATAACGTTGGACGGTTTCCCACTTCATCATAGGGACAGGACAAAAGGAGGGGTCGGATAGCAAGTTATAAGTAAAAAAGACCTTAACACCTGGGTCACATCTCGGTCAAAATCTGTAGGAAAAAATCTGCCTCCGACAGCGTGCATCGCCTTTTTGTTTGGAAATTTTCTAAATGGTCCGCTAGCGTAATATAGAGTTATAATGGGTCAGGCCCCTTCTCTGAGGGCGTAAACGGTAGCCCTAGTGGTCCATTTAGGTTAAAAAGGGGAAAGCAAAAGGACGCGGGAATTTTTAGCCCTTGACTCAAGATTTGATAATACCGGAGAATTTTATCGGGGTGTCTTAGGGGTTTTATTCAAAATGCCTACATTAGTTTCCCGATCCAGTTTACTTCCTCTTACAAAAGAGAAGTTCTGAGCAGATATGTCAGCCCTGCAGTCGTGGAGCTTGCGACGAGAAGGACAATGAAATAAAGACAAATTGAATATCAAACTATCGTAATTTATTCATGACGAACGGAACTGCCAAACTTCTGCCTCAAACTGCCCTCAAACAATGCTTTTTCTCTTTTATAGTTGTTTGCACTAGCCAATTAGCAATCACTACAAGTCTCGTGGATAACGTAACTTACAGCACGATAATTTTAATTAATAATATATAAATATATATATATATATATATATATATATATATATATATATATATATATATATACAGGGTATCTGCCAAAATAAAATTTTTCAAATCCATGACTTTTCATGACTTTCCCTGATTTAGGGGATCATTTTCCATGACTTTAAAAAGCTTTCGTTAAAGTATATATGAATAAAACTTCTGACGTACATCCAAATGAAATATATGCGTTTTAGAGAAATTACAGGAATGTTATCATAAAAAAACTATAAACTTACTTTATAAGTGTTAATAAACTTACATACATAAAAATAAATTGTTGTATCTACATACCTAAGTTTAATCCTATAGCAATTTTTCAGTCAAAATATTTTCAATTTGAATTCAGGGTACTTTGGTATTATCCAGGTGACCATGAATAATAGCCAAATATAACAGTATAATGAATATATACAATATCCCTAGAGATAAACTTATATTTTGAGCAAAAATCTTAACTAATTTTTATTAAAATATAGTTATTATTATATTAATAAAATTTTAATCTACAATTTAAGAAAAACCCAGAATATACATTTACCCACCCATTAAGCTTTCTTGCTTTGAATTTCCTTGGTGAACAAATTTTACTTGGCAATAGGGTCAAAAAGATAATACATAAATACCAAACTCAGTAACTTCAGCTAAATGACAAGTAAAAATAGAATTAAAAAATTCAATGCATTTTTATTTAATCGGTAGTTTAGCGGATCCATGACTTTCCATGACTTACTCATTTTACTTGAAAAATCATGACTTTCCATGACAGAATTAATCTATTGTCAAAATCCATGATTTTCCATGACTTTCCCTGACTTTCCAGGTGCACGGAAGCCATGTATATGTGTATATATATGTGTATATATGTGTATATATATATATATATATATATATATATATATATATATATATAAATTTGTTTCTAATTGAAGATAAATATAATTTTCATTCTGTAAATCCAAAAATTTCAACAGTATATGATATTTTAATATTTAAAAATTTAAAAACTCTGAAGGGAACTCGGACGTTTTCAACCTTTAAAATTTTGATTTTTCAATTTTTATTTAAAAAAATAGTAGGTGTATTGCTGATTCCAAAAATTTATAGTTTTTATAGGAACCAATATAATGGGTATAATTTACCGACCTTAAAATATTAAAGATAAAGAACTGGAAGAGAGTAGCAGGGGATAGACTGAGCTGGAGGAGGCGAGCTGTAGAGGCAGCTAAGACCTGTTACAGGTTGTTAAGCTTTTAAAGAAGAAGAAGAAGAATATAGTCATGACAGAAAATTATGAAGTTATTTCAGTTTTTCTAAAAATGCGTTTTTTCAGTAATATGGTACACTTCTAAAAAAATTCTATCCTTTTAAAAAATGTGAAATTTTGTATGAATACATCAGTGACGTGCGTCGAATTAATATAATTTCTTTTATAAATAATATAACGCTTTTGTTCATGAAATTTGCAAGAAAATTCACCTTTCTTATAGAATTTCAAATGTTTTTTAAATTTATTCATTTAATAAAATGTCGCAATTGGAATATTGTAATAAAAATTACTTGACGTAAAAGTAAATACATTTTTATCGGTAGTAAAGTTGAAAGTTTTATCAATTTATATACAACAGAAAATTTTTTAAGCATACCTATGTATCACTAAGTATTTTGCTACTGTTTAGGGAAATAAGTACCTATTTGATTCTTCTATATTTAATTAAAAAAAGAAAATAATGAAAATGTAATGTAAAAGAAAACTGCGGAGTAACCATTCACTTTACACTAATGTAATATTTCAGTTAGGAAGTTTATTTAATTAAAAATATTAAAGTTTTTGAAAATTGAAGAATATCATATTCTGTGTAGGGGACGTCTCAGTTCGCTAAAGAAATTATAATTAAAGGAAAAAAATCAATTGTATTTATCATGCAATTAAATAAAATATATCACTTGTATTCATATAGTTGATATTTATATAATACAAAAAAGAATTAACTTTTTTAATACATAAAAATGTTCTTAACATAATTCATATATAATTTTGAGTTAAGTGGAATTGTGTTTAAGTGGAATTGTGCTTTTTTTTCACTTGGTGTTTATATTTTGTGTTTTTTAAAAAACTGTATTGTTTCATAAAACAAAATTAAATATTTTATACAAAATTAAACCTTTATTTATTGGTTGGACCTTGAGCTACGGTCTGCTCATGTGTTATGGTCTAATCAACTTCTTTGATACTTTTTGGTTTTTTCACTTCGCCAACTTTTATGATAACAGTATGAAAGCTTTGAATTTGCAGGAGTTTGATTTGATTGGATTTGGAGTGCTACGCTCTACTGTTTTGCTACATGAGGGTTAATGTGACTGGGATCTACTGCTTAAAGCCAACTCCGAACGGATAATATCAACCATGCCAGCAATGGGATTAGAAACCACGAACACCGGAAAAAGGGCAGCGCCCTAACATTTGGTCTCTCATTAATGATCTAGGAAAAGTTTTATTCTAAATAGAGGAAAATCTTTTTTACGTTGAATCAAAAATCGGTTTAATTTGTAGTGGTTCATAAATATTTAACATGTGTATTTATACATTTACTCTATGTACATAAAACCCCCATGTATTTTAATTACCTAATTTTATTTTGTAATATCCTCTGTTTTGTATTTTGTTTTAGAGTGTGGCAACGTTGTATCATAAAAATAACGTTTTGGCTTGTGATATTTAGTGTGTTCTTTTTTGCTTCGTTTAAAATTTGTATAAACGAAGTTCGAAAAACTTCATTTTGGTTCGATGTATAAATAGTTATTTTAAACCACTACCAATAAATTATCTATATTTAGTGTGAGAAGAGGTGTACTATATCTAACGTGACCAGACGTCCCGTTTTGAACGGGACTGTCCCTTTTTACAATTACGAGTCCCGGTGTCCCCGAGATGGGCTGTGGGACGCAAAATTGTCCCTTTTTCAGAAACCGCGTGAAAATTTGAGTTGCAGAAGGCCGGTCACCACCCTGCTTTTCTATCGTAATTGAATATATTTTATGTTTGCCTGCTACAAATGCTCCAGTAGAAAGAGTATATTCTGTTATGAACAAATTGTGGACATCTGAGAAAACCCAGTTACAAATTTCAGTTCTAAGGGCGATGTTGATAATTAAGGTGAATATATAAAAAAAAAAAGTGCCAAGAGTTTCATTCTTATTTGAAATCGTCACCAGCTAGGTTAAAACAAATTTGTTCTGATAACTAAACATTTTGGGTACCTATATTTTGTGATTCGTAACTTTTAAGCCAACTAACTTTTTCTGAATAAATAACTTTAAATAAGTGTTTTTTCATTGACTACCTATGATTTGACCTAAATAAACCAATGTCCCGTTTTGAGAAAAAAAAAATAAATGATCATGTTAAATATATTCATATAGTTTACACTACAGGGCGTGGGATCAATAGTTGGAAATAAAATTTCGAACACTTTCATGTACTAAGACACGAAATCCAAACTGTTACGTCAAAAAAGAAACTAAAAATATTAATTTGTGAATTATTTTTTCTTTGAGGAACGGAATTGCTGCTGCTAACTAAATATTTATAAATGATAAAGTTATGTTTTCTAATCTACACCGTGCTCATCTAAAATGCCATTCGTAAAATCTATTCCTAAAATCTTTTATTTATTCTTAAACACAAAAAGAGATGAATTTAATAAATATTTCACTGTGTACGATATTTACTAATAAAGATCGTAATTTCTAAACAACATGAATAATCGTTTAGAAGTTAATTTCTGCAATATGATTACTTTTAAAATGCAAATTCGTGACTGTCTACACTCACTGGCTTTAAAAAATTCTTCACGTTTATGGTAAAAAAATTAATGTTGTAAATAATAGGTCGCACGATAAAGAGATTTTTAAAAAAAAATCCACTTTTTTCAAGGCTTTTAATTTTCATTCCCTCTTTATCTGTTCATTTGATCGCTACATGTATGTAATGATATCATTCAAAGATATGCCATTCAATTTTGCTGATGTTTACACTTATCTTTGCCGACCTAGATAAAAAAAAAATGATTCTAAACCAAAAATTGTTTTGCCAGAAAAATAATGAGTCGAACCCCCCAGTGCATGACACTTCTGTTTCGTTGACGGAATATTTTGTTTGAATTTAAAAAGAAAATTGGAATTATTTTTCCTTTTTTAGATTTCTCTTTCATTAACAAACTATTGGAGGAAATTTTTAATAGTTGTAAAACAGTAAATTAATTCTCATGTGTACAAAGGGTGGGGAGGAAATATTTGTAGATGAAAATTAGCAAATTAAATTGGAAAATTATTCAATTAATTAAATAGTAAATTATGCCAGGTGATATTCAATGTTTGAGAACAATGATTTCATACATAGTGCTTTTAGTTTCTTTCAATTCTCGCTGAAATTCAAAAGCGAAACTTGTTGAAGACAACAAAGCCGGTTAAAAAAAGAACTTACCGAATCATGGTCATCCGAAATTACGTTCGTATTTGGAATCTTTTTCATTTATCCATTTCGACACAATCTTCTAACACTTTCCGAATGACAACACATCGTGGCCAAAAAAATGTCAACAAATATCCGAACCGACGACCCCTCCCTCGAACGCATCCACATCTGCAGACGATCCTCTGGTAATAGCCATCAAAATACCACAATAAAAAAAGAACACGCTGGATAAACTGCTCTTTCCGTGCAAGCAGACGACCTTCTCGAAACAGTTCTCCTGGCTAAACTGGCAACATCAAGTTTGCCGCTCGCGAACTGCTGACGTCAGGGAGATGGGCGGCCGCGATTGGGTCGGCGGTCGAAGTGGGAAAGGAATGATAAACAATCGAAAAATAAATCATTAAAAAGCCAGAGCTGTTGAAGTTCACTAAAACATTTAATTCGCAGATCTGGATTTCAAAACTCGTAAAATCAGCAGAAAGTAGAGCTGTTAACTTGGTAGTTTAGAGCAGCGTTTGCCAACCTGTTTTCGTACCACTGTGTCATCATGCTCAATTGTACCACTTTTTAAAAGTGATTGTGTTTCGTGAAATTTGTTATTGTGAATGTATTTATCTGCTTTATACATTTTATAAGGTGACTGTGTACTCACATCCCATTATGGAATAAATGCCACTGAAACACACCTACACGTAATGCCGGATTATAAACTGACTGTAACATCCCCTATATAATAATAGCCTAAGTTATCTGTATGCGAATTTAGGAAGCGGTTGGACCTGGAATGGGTAGAGGCATCCATATTGGATTCTTGTTGAGGGAGGGTTATCAACGTTCAAAATCCCCCCTTTCAATCGAATCAAGTTTATCGTCTCCTAAACGATCGATCCGATTCTAGAATAAATTGGTATAAATAATAACATTATAGCAAAACTTACTGTCGTCTTTAAAACGTTCGAAATCCACCTCTTCCCCCTTTTTTGAGCATTTAATGCCATTATTTCGAGCCCTATTTTCCCCGGTTAAGAGCAGACGATTAAATTCATCACATAATAAATAGGTAAAAATAACTTTTTTTTTCTAGCAATATGACGTCATTCCTTTAACCATCTCATTTAATCGTTTCTTATTTTAAATTATTTAAATATCGTCTGCAATATTTTCATACGTTTTATCAATGAGCTTAGATATTACGTAAATAACTTTCTTTTACACCTGGCTTAAATAATGGATTAGGTTCATATGGGATCATTTTAAATTGAATCGTCGATTATTTTTGGTTGCAATGAACATTTTATCACAGGTATTAACAACCAATTCTATCTACCTCCAGGGTGTAGTGGTTTGGGTTTGGTTTGGAGTGCTACGGTCTACTTTTTTGCAACACGAGGGCTAATGATACCGGGACCTACAGCTTAAAGCCGATTCCGAACGGCTACGAAAATCCATGCCACTGTGGGATTCGAACCCACGAACTCCGGTACCGAAGGCCAGCACCCTAACCAATCGGCCATCGTTCGGCTTCAGGGTGTAGGGGAAATGACAGTTTCATTCCTTTACTTCCATTATTAATGACTGTGGCAAAAAAAGGGGAAGAACTTAACGATTATTTCGACGTAGCTAAGGAAACTTGATTTATATTTCTAAAAAAATTCAACGTGATTCTAAACTGCATTGACAGCATCGGAAGACTTTAGAGGCAAATGAAGACAAACAAATTATTGAGCGTGTACCAGAGAATTGATCCAAATAACAAAGGTACTCTTTATAATTTTGGAAAATTAAAATTTTTACTTCCTAAGACGGGCTATATGCTAGTATATACATATGTAACAAGGCGAAAATTAAACAGCCGGTCACAAATAATTAATCCCCTATTATATTTACTTGCCCGGGCTTGATGGGCTGACTGGAAATGATGATTGATTATTTAATTTCATTAGCTAGACTAACTGAAGATGTTGCAGTCGGGCCACATTGAAGAGTATCACAAGTCCGAGTAGAACTTAAATTTTATTTTAGTAAAAAGAACGACATATGTTTCGCAGTCAAAGGCAGACGATAGAATGGTCATAGAAACACATGCTGGAACAGGGTTGGACCCCAGAACGAGACGGAGATGAAATCTTTCCCAGATAAAGTAGCTTAGTCGTTGTTATTAACAAGAAAAAGGAGCTTAAAACATTGAAAAGTGAACCGGGAACGGCTGGAAAATAGGGAGAGTAGGCACAAAACTGGCATTTGTTGGAGAGAAAGTTTTGGGTTGAGAGAGTTTTCAGTCGTGAACACTCCTTTTGGCAAGATATTTTGTAGGTAAAAAATTAGATTTGAAGGAATAAGAATGGGAGGAGAAAATTTTGATATATTACATAGGGATGCATCGGATGTCATTTTGACCGGATACCGGATATCTGGCCAGAGTTTCAGCCGGATATCCGTCTGAATGTCAGTAAGTTTCACACTTTTTCTTTTTGAATTTATTTTAAATTAATCAGTTCTATGTACTTTATTTTTGCAACCAAATAATAGTATTTTTCACACCATTTATCGTTTTTAATTAGTCAAGTATTTTGTACTATATTTTAAATTTTTTCTTTAAGTTTCCGTACTCAGTATCTTAATTCGACTTTATTTAATTACAAAAATCAAATCTGATTAAAAACATTTTTAATAGTCCTTTACCTTTCTTCTTCAACAGTTCTTATGTTTTTATATGAAAAATTTCAAAAACATATTCTCACTTTTTTTTAGTAAACTGTCTTTGTTATTCTATCCTCGAAAAAAGGCCCAGTTTTTTTTTTAGTAAATTGTCTATATTCTTCTATCCTTCAAAAAAGTAAATTTTGTTTTTTGTGAACAAAAATTTTCTTCATTTATTAGAAATTTTATAAAAACTTCTCCAGGAATAAATTTTTTTAAGTGCAATTCTCTATGATAATATAATAAATCTAAAAATGTAAAAACATGAACTAGTTTCTACGTTTAAAGAAAACAGTTTTCTGAACGTAGATGGATACCTTAATGCATGCAAAAAAATGAGGCGCTATAATTTTAACCCGTTCAAAGATAACTCGCCAAATAACGCCAAATATATTTCTTTTATTTTAGATTATAATAGTTCATGGTGAAGTTAAAATGTAAGCGACTAGTTAAAAATAATTTTAAAGCGGGTCATCTGAAAGAGACCGAATTCCACTTTTGAATTGTGGCCGCGCGTTCGGAGAGTGTGAACTGAACTTCGGTTTCTCAAAAAGAGATGGAAAAAGAAGAACGGAGTAGCCACTCGGTGACCTTTCGAGCAGAAGCAAGCATCGTGCATTCTCTGCATATCCCGAGCAGGATTCGGTCACTCAAGTCGACGCACGGCTCACACATTTGGAGCACGTAGATTTTTAAATGAAAAATGCACTCCGATTATGGTTCTTATTCTATTTTATGAATTTCGAATTATTTTCTTTTGAGGAGGAAGCAATTTTTAACTGTTTGTATCCGAGTCGTTGGACTTTATTTTTTCAGTATTTTTCAAGTTCACTGTCTCATATTTTCGTAGGATTAATTAAGGAACAGATGCATTACAGACGCCAGTCCCGTCCGCCATGTTTTTTTGGCGACCAACAGAAAAACGCGTGTTTTCAAAAATCGCCAAGTAGAAAAATAATGGTGGCGGTCACATGGCATATTTGAAACACAACAGTAACAAAACCAAACTTTAAAAGAAAAAAAACACTAACAATTTAAAGCACTTAAAATAAAATTATAATAATTACCTTTTTTTACGTTATTTAAAAAATAAATAACAGATTAGTGATATATATCAACAGAATAAACACAATATATAGCATTTTAATAAGCACTAATGTTATAAAAAATCTAACATGTGAGGGGGGTCCCCCCCTTGTAATAAAATAAACTTAATAACAGATGAAAATTGGAAAGGGTAGCGCCACAAACATTCTTCAACACTCCTACCTCCCTTAAAAAACTTTGAAATAATTCTTTCTTACCAAATTAAAAAAAAAAAATTCAAATTTAGAAAACTGTTGTTCCCACACCGTTAGAGTTAAGAATGAAATGCAAAACCCACCCCAGACCTAAGAATATCCTGATATTTTTTAACAATTTCAAAAATAGTAAGAACCGAAATAACTACACCCGCCATAATTATAAGTTACTAAATCCCAGAAAATAAGAACAAAACAAAATGTTCCACACCAAAGCATCTTGTTTGATTTAGAATATCCTGATACTTTTTAACAATTTCAAAAATAGTATGAACCGAAATAACTACACCCACCGTAACTAAATTACTAAATCCCAGAAAATGATAAGAACAAAAAAATACAACCTGACCTCGGCAACTGTAAACCGAAAGAACGTCAGAAATCACGTGCACCAATGGGGTAAGAACTCATTCTGCTGCCATACCCCACTACCAAAGTGAGGGCAAACATACCAACCCACTCATATAATTCCCATAAAATCGCCAACAAAAAAAACACAGCGTCTAAAATGCATCTGTACCTTAATTAACGTTAGCTATGAAATAACCACACGACTTAACTAACGATTCATTTTAACATGATAAATAACACACTTTTGTCTGTTACTAAAGCTAAAACTAATTCGAAGTAAATTACTGCGAAACCACATGGCACTTAATCGGCGATTAGCTGTCATCGACCATAGAGTAAAGAAAAATTGCAGATATTTTACAAAGAATGGATATGAAGTCAATTTCGCAGCGATTTTGAATTATCTTACCCATGTGCACAACAGACAGTTTCACACTTTTTACAATGGCTGCTAATCGCTGTGATCTTCTACACCACTACATTATCTAATGACGTCACTAGAAGTGCTTTTCGGCGTTCGGTTATGTCGAAGACGAGAGCTTTTGCTACTCTGGAGGAATTTTCGTCGTAGTGACGTAGCCAGTCGAAAAAGTCGATTATTCCGATGGTTTCGAGTCCCTGTGAGTAGCAGCCATTAGGGTCCTTACTCTGGACGTTAGGTTCGTTCCGAAACTTCGTTGTAACGTCAGCTTGCGGACATCATGTGAGCAAATGATCAAGCTGTCGTCAAAGTGACGTCACAACGAACATTCGACCCGACTCGCAACGTCAAGAGTAAGCCTCCTAGGACAATTCCATGTAGCATGATGCATCTAAACTCATGAAACATCTAACTTTCGTTTGAAACGGAAGGGCAGAATATTGGTTGTCTATTGGCTACAATTGAATGGGGAAGGACATTAACGTAGCTGTTAGTACTGCGGTGTGAAATTGCTTCAAAGTTAAATTTCATTTGATGCAAATTTATGACAATACAATGAGCATGCGCAATGGAATAGCTGTTTATGCCGACACCTTCAAACGTTTACCAACATCCGAGGTATAATTAATTTGTTTATTTGTATTCTTCCAGTTCCCTTTCCCATATTTTCGAAGGGTTCATCAGCGTTAGAACCAAATAACCCCATAGTACAGTGGACTCCGCTTAATGGGATCACGGTTATCGTTATCCATCGCTTATTGTTATCGAAATCACTGGGTCCCGATTTTCTCTATTCATTTCTATGTTAAAAGGATCGCTTTATGGGATCGTGACATCGGTTAATGGGATCCGTTTTCGAACCTCCTTTTAACCGGCAAAGGAATATTCACAACGTATTCAGAAGGAATCCATTCTTTCCCTTCCCTGACTCCTGTTTAAATTTCCAAGAATTCTCCCTCTTCCACCTAGAGAAGTGAGAAATGATCAAATGAGTGGAGTATGACACGTTCCTGGAATTTTTCAGAAATACGCACACCCTCCTGGTGGTCGATGGTTATCAGATAAACAGAAGGCAACACATTCTCATAGGAACTGAGAAGGAGCGTAATCACAATCTATGCCTTGCTCGCTTACGTGCAGCTCGTCGATAGGGAAGCGAGAAAGCGAAATGATTGAACATTAAAACTAAATATCAAAATTTTAAATCGTTATGACAGGTCACCAAAAATGAATCGGCGCAATGCTGTAGCCCAGTTAAACATTTCTCAGCTTCTGAATGGCATCGAAAGTGTCGAAACGGGGAGTACAAAGCCGTTCCGATGACTTCAAAAAACATGATGATGACGAACCATTTATCAATGAGCTTCTTAGAAAAAATGGTAGACAGTCAACAATGGATCAACTTTTTTAATTATGTTTAAATTTATCTCATTTTGCATATCGTTTATTGTTATCAATCGGTTATTGTTATCGAAATCACGGTGTCCCAAACGGATCCCATTAAGTGGAGTACACTGTAGTTAACTGATGACCCGTGTGGTGACCGGGAGCGAAAGAATAGTCCCGATGTAGCTCATGCATGTCGTACTCTGACTAAAATGGGTACCCAGTGCCTGGGGGTATAGCCGAATACCCTGCCCCTAATCAGGGGACTGATCCTCCAGGTTGGGTGTTGGTCGTAAGGCCAACTGCCTTACCCATAAAAAAAAAACTCAGTTCAGAAACTTCAACAAAGAGGGTGTGGTTGAGGCAGCCAAGGCTGTAAAGGGCTGTTGTGCTTGTAAAGAACAATGTTAACTGATGACTAACATGGTATACAGGAGACGTCAGTCAAAGTTAAAGCTAATTTGCAATAAATTGCTTCAAAAATATATGGCGCTTAATCGTCGATTAACTGTCACCGACCATAGTGTAAATCAGCGTTTTCCAACTTGCTGTACGCGTACCATGGGTGGTACGAGAAGAATAATAATGGCGTATATAAGAAAATAAATCAAAAAGTATCATCCAGACAGATTTTTTCAAGTAGAATTCAAATGAAAATCGAATTAATTTTTGGTGAAGCATAGTTAAACAAAAATAGGAACAACTTTCTGGGAAAGCTCTTAAATTATTATTATAGTTTGCTAGTACGAAATTAGATATATACAGTGGAGTATACAGAATTTTTTCAAGGGGGAGATTCATAATTTTCAAGGGGGGTCATAATTTTCAAGGGTGGGGGTTAATAATTCTAAATAATAATAGCCTGCATAATTTCTACTAATTTTTTTATTTTTGTCATTTTGTCTGACCTCAAGGGGGTGTTTAAACCCCTACACCTCCTTGCTTACGCCCGTGCACACATGTGTTACAGTGAGTTTATAATCAGGCACGACGCTTAGACTTGTTACAATGTAACTTGTGTCATGTGATAGTTATACAGTGTTATCCTCTAAAATGTATAATGTCAATACATAAACACACACGTCATAACAAATTTCACGAATTACAATCATTTTTACAAAGTGGTACAACTGAGCACAATGTACAGCCAAGTGGTACGTCAGCTAAAAAAGGTTGGGAAACGCTGATCTAAGAACAAAAGAAGACATTTTACAAAGAATGAATATAAAATTTTGTTGTAATTTTGAAATTGTCGTACACAGAAGCGCAAGAGATATTTCCCCACTTTTTACAATTCGTGAATTTAAATTTATTTGACAGAAATTTCCGACTATACAATAAGCATGGGGAATGAATTAGCTGTTGATGACATCGTTTTTCACTCTTTTGCCAACATCCGAGGTACAATTAATGTATTGATATAAGATGGAAGAGTACATAAACGCTGTATATTTGCCTTACGTAACCGAAGCGACTTGTATTCTAATGACATTCCTCTCTCTTTCTGCCTAATGTGACAGAGTGAGGCGGGGGTAATGAACCCCCGTCGTCCAGGATATATGTGGCCAGTACCACCAGAGGGGAAAAGGATCCTCATTTGCATTTCGCATCAAAGAAGGCCGAATGAAAATAACAGTTAAGACGCGCATTACCATAGAAGCAAGAATAGAATTTAATGGGATAATTACCGACTCATTCCGGACCTCCTCGCAATCTCAATGACAGCAAAAGCTAGGGGAGGGGTGCATGCATGCGGATGTGATCGCGTTTTTTACGACTCTACATATTCTGGACTGCAGTTGCGACGGGTAAGAGCCACAAATAAACCACAACAATAACTGGAGTTCAACAGCGTTATCACACGTCAACCTTTAAGCATTGAAAAAGCAACAGATTCAATTTACGATTTTTTTTTCGGGATGAAGTAGGCACGGATTTCTTGTGTGATACCGAACATTTTTCATTCCCTTTTATATTTTCGTTTAAGGGAGCACATGACACCCCATGACATCCAATGACGTCTGGAAGACGTCAGTCATCTCATGTGTCGAAGTAGACTTTGACGTCTCCCAGACGTCTTGCAGCCGAGGCTTCGAACCGGAATTGAACCGAAAACCCGAAAAAACATTATTTGGGTAAGGAATCAAAACCGGAACTGAACCGGAAAAATGTTTATTTTGGTTCGATATATCTTCAGTCATTTTGTTACTGTCATCAACCTTTCCATATTTTCTAATTCAACGTCAACCCTGTAATTACCGCCATTCCATTCGAACGAAAGTACTTGTAGAAGGCAGATACATTTCAGTCGAATGTTGAGTTGTCCAGTGCGATTTTGATAATGGACAACAATGCCAAAGCTATTCTCTGATCGTCGATCGTGCATGCTGGTAAGTTGTATCCATTCACACAGTGTACCCAATGAAAAAAGAATAAAATCTCAATTTTAATAGAATTGCATCTTTTGTTTAGGATAGAATTATATTTTTAGTACAAAAAGAATATACATAGAATAAAATTATTCATTCAGAACCGAACCGAAAACCGTTATTTTTGTCGGAACGAAAAACCGAAACTGAACCGATATTATCTTATTTTAGTTGAACCCAAACGAAAAAATTACGGTTCGAAATTCTGCGTGCGTCATTATATTAAATCCTAATTTTATACTGTTACGTAATTATTGTACATTAGCATTCTCCATAAACAATGTTAAACGTTCCAAAGCAATACGAATTCCAAAATAAAAACGTTCTTTTTCTGCACAAAATCGTTCAGATGAGCCACAACTAAATAGGATTCCTTGCATGTCGAGGGGTTAAGTGGAAGCATGAAGTGGGGTCAAGCACCTTGAAGTGGAAGATTTCCCCTAAATTTTTCACCTTATCATATATTTTCTTAATTATTAACATAAATAAGTGGGATTTCAGGATTTTTTCTCCCTTTTTATTTAATTAGTTTTGCTGAATTCGCTTTGTTACTAAAAAATGAAAATTTTTTAAAGAAGTAAAAAGTGAGAAATTCTTACTAAAATTTAAAACATTTTCCAACATACCATGCGCTGACTTATTACGCTATAAAGTGAGTTCCATTAATAATTTCTTGTAAACAATAATAAAAATGTAAAATTTTGAGTCTGTTTTGAGCAGAACAACCGTCGAACTTCTGCCGTGTATTACGCCCGCCTTTGAATAATTTATTCTATCTTCTCATATTGGTAAGGTCATTAGATTCTGTTCTGTAAACGTCCCCTTTTTCAACAATTTCTCAGATTTTTCTGCTAAAAAAAATCTTTTACTCAAAAGCCTCTTAACAGTTGACATTATAATCCTAAAAACACATTTGACATAACTAACGCACGCCACTGATACATCTTTGTAGCTTCGGAATCAGGCAGTTGTGCTATTCACACTCCTGGAACGGTAAGAGTGTATTAGACCCAAGTGTACTCGTGAAGAGTACATTTTCAGTAAAAGAGTGATCATTCACACTTTTACTACAGAAATCCGTACTGGAGAAAAAACCATCGTTACTTATTGATGTCCTCTCGCACTCTAGTTCTATAGACATGACGGTTAGATTGTTCTGCAACACGAGGACTAACGAAACCGGGCCTACTGCTTATAGCTGATTCAGAACGGCGAACATTCACATATACCTTTAACACTTCGCGTGAGGGCAACGTATTTTTACGTTTTGTGCAATCTGTCACTGGAGAGCGTGTCACGTAAAAATACGTATTTAGTAGATTTGTGGTGGATACCCTCTAATCACCCCAAATCTAGTAAATACGTATAATTATATGTGTGTGCGACATTATATGCGTGTTGTTTGCGTGGTTATGCAACGCTTTGCATTTTTTTCTTTCCTCAAGTTAGGATTGTCGAGTGACTCGGTCTTTTGTCGCGTTATTTCGTCTTCCATCGAATTCCTAGCTCCAGAACGGACAAGTCATGTTTTGTTTATTGAAAGCTTGGTTTTTTTATCGTTGAATACAAAATGGATAAAATGAGCTGTCGTGACAAAGATAGTGGTGAAGAAATAGGCGCTGACAGATGATCGGATTTTTATTTTAAAAATCGTTTATTTTTGCGATTTCGTAAAAGTATTTTTTTTTTTTTTTTGTTAAATAATCATACAGTCTATATTAAAGTGTAAAATAAAAAAAAGTTTCGTTCCTAAAAACAAAGTCGTTTTCGATCGACTGCGATTTTTCTGAATAACTCAACTTACGCGCGATTCAAGAAAAACGCCCGCTACACGTGTAAATGGGCAGTGAAGTATACACCCACATGCCAAGTGTTAAAGGAATTCGAAACCGCGAAATAATGTACCAAAAAGTAGTACCCTACCCGTTCGGCATAATAAAGAAATGACTTTATAACTTAACATTTTTTTCGTTCTGTCTCTTTTTTTATTGTGGTTTGTTTGGAAAGCTACGGTTTACTGTTCTGCTACACGAGGGTTAACAAGACCGGGATGTACTAGGACTTTCTTGCATATAATTTCGTGTTCAAAACCTATTCTTTTGGCTAGAAAAAAAAAAGAAAAACAATCGATGTTTGACAGGACCTTATCTATAAAAAAAAGTAGATTAACATCGGAACTTTCACACAGGTATTGAATGTATTTTAATAAGCCAACATTAGCGAGAATTTTTGATCGAACTGCGGTCAAACAAAGGAAGTTTTTATCAGTATTATTTTAAGGAATTGGTAACAATAAATATACACTACTCTCTCCAATGCATGACGCCTATTTGTTTGCAAAACAAACGGCTCTTACTATATCCCTCATAAAATTATCGCCGCTTCCTCCAAAGCATGACGTCAGGGCCGACCGACACTCCTTATC
>CM063510.1:176317351-176352351 GCA_032207245.1 Pardosa pseudoannulata | reverse complement strand
ATGACATCACTAAATGATACTTAATTCGGGCAACGCCAAGAGTGATATCATCGCACGAGTTACTAATGGAAGTAAGTAAATAAACGAACGCCGTTCCGTCAAACCGCGAGGAATTTTTCCGCAGAAAAGGGGAAGATAATGAATGACATTTGCAGGTGATTTACTGTCAAATGACGAAGAGAAAAGGTTCTTAATCTAGGCGGCCATTTGCGAATGAGTCACGGCAAGACGACATGTATAGAATCTTTCAAGATTTACGGGTGAACTCAACTTAAAAAAGTTTCTATCTGAACGTAATGAACGAAGTTTTATACGACATCTGCATTTCTATAGAACATTTCTGTCGGGTTGAAAGTACAACTTATTTTGCTCGAGAACCCGAGAGAGATGCAGCTTTGTGATAAGGAACCGCCGCTAAAGATATCTGTGTGCCTCCGACCCTCTTTAACGTATTACGGTAAATTCCTGATTACCTGATGTTCACTAAACCGGAAACATGTGGAGGTTTCACAAAATGATGTTTTGTAAATGCAATGGGGGGATCGGGACATCTGGACGGTTTAACCTTTTCGGTCCTATGGGGCAAACACATTCGAGAAGTTAGGCTTCATTCTAAATTTGAGTAAATAAAAATCACTTTAAAATGTGTTTATACGTCTTCAGTATATTGCAGGGTTGTATCGGTTTTAACCATGGGGATTTAGACCAGTGGTTTTAATCTGTTTTAACCGTCCAAGTCAATATCCATTTGGACCCATTTTAATCCGTTTTGACCACTGAAATTCACTTTTCAATATATTTAATACTCATCGAACATAGTTGACTAGCCTATGATAAGGGCAAGATACATTTGTTAAAATGTCATAATATAAATAACACCAGCAAAAAATAAATATAACATAAAAAAATTTTACTTATTTTTTTTAATACAAGCTGTTTTATACGGTTATTTAGGTTGAAATTAAAGAAAGGTTACAAGTACTTTTAACCACAACTTATGTTTTTAACTTCAATTCATATTTTATGTTTTTGGATGCCACTGGATTCCATTTTTATAATTGCATGTGCAGGGTTCATATTTAACATTCAAACATTCTATTATACTGTATAAGCATGTTAAATGTCATGAACTTGTTAGTGTCCTATTCTGTTTAACTGAACTACTATTTTTATTGCTCATTAAAAGTCACCTCTAAGTACAAAAGATAATTATATATTATTATTAAGACCACTTAAAACTATTTTTAACAATTCTAACCCCTTCTGACCACTTTTCACCCGTTTTGGACGGTTAAAACCAATTTTATCCAGTGTCCTGGTCAAAATTACAACCCTGGTATATTGTACGGCATATCATACTTGTACTGCAATATTAAAAATATTCTGTGCTTTTAATTTCATTTTATTATTTATCCATTAGCAAGTTGCGCTCACAATATCTTACACGTGACAAACAGTTTCAGTCGATTGGGACATATTTTCCCTGGAACAAGAAAAAGCTAAAAATTTCAAATTCATTATGCACTTCTTTTAACATCTCAGCATGAAATTAAAACTCATTTTATCTTTAATTTTTAATCACATTTTCGAACCACATTTTTTTCGTTTCGGTTCAACTAAAAAAAATATATCGGTACAGTTCCAGTTTTCGTTCCGCCAAAATGAACGGTTTTCCGTTCAGTTCCAAATGAATAATTGATTTTATGTATATTCTTATTTGTACTAAAATTCTATCATAAACAAAACCTGTAATTTTTCTTTTATCAAAATTGAGAAGATTTTATTCTTTTGTTAGTGGGTACATCATGTGAATTGATATAATTGACCAGTACGTGCGATACCAACGGCTTAATAGAACCAGAAAAAAAAAGTTTTGTACAAAAAATGCCCTTTAAAAGGTTTTAAATTCACAGCTTCCGGTTCAGAAGTCTCAACTTCCGTTTGTTTTGACAGCTGTCACTGATGTTTAAACAGCTGTAACTTTTCCTTAAAATGCCGTAGAGACAAAACAAAAACAGATTTAGAAACCTAAAAGTTGAAAGTTTACAATAGAGAAATAAAAAAATTATGATTTTTGGCAAAAAATGACGTTTTTAACGTAGACGGATACCTTAAACAAAAAAAGGAAGAAAAGTCCCATCTCCGTATGCTCTAGAACTGCCGAAAACCTTACTTCACAGATGACCTGAAGCATCCTGCAAAATTCCATCAAGTATAGCTCCAGTCATTTCGAAATGTAGAGCGACATAGAATGTTTCTTTTATATTATAGAGATAATTATTATGCAACAGTTTGCCATCCGGAGCGGCATCACGTGTGGTCTAATCACAAATACGAAGATTTATTAATGCGGACTGGCAACACAGCAGTTCCATTTGATGCGCTACTGTAGGATGTCCCACTAATTACTGAAGACCATTAATTAGCTAGAAACCTGTTGCCATCTTTCTATTTATTTATTCGGTGCATTTAACAGCTGTTAATCGTTTCAGGCCAATTTCGCCGGAGTTGGTTAAAACTAATTACGGACAATTAACCGCTAATTAAAAGGAAGTTACTTGATCTCCGATTAGATTTAACCAAATGTGACAACTGTCTATGGCAGTCAATCTTTGTTTATTGAAGCTACTTTTATCTACTAGAAAGACTCGAATGATCAGCAATTTTGAGCATGTGATACAAAATGTTACAAATCATAATATGAAATTATCTCCACAAAATCTCGATTTAGTTTTGGCATATTCTTATTATAAGTACAGTGGACTCCGCTTAATGTGATCAGTTTGGAACACCGTGATTTTGATAACAATAAACGATTGATAACAATAAGCGATATGCAAAATTAGATAAATTTAACCCCCCTCCTTTAATTTACACCAACTAAATTACAAACAAGAACTATTTATGTACTGTATATTATTTTTTAAAACATAAGAATTGTATACATACTTAAAAAATGGATCCATTGTTGACTGTCTACCATTTTTTCTAAGAAGCTCATGGATAAATGGTTCGTTATCCTAATCAACCTGTCGTAACGATTTAGAATTTCGATCTTTTGTTTCAATGTTAAATCCTTTCGCTTTCTGGCTTCCCATCGACAAGTTGCACGTAAGCGAGCAAGGCATCAAATGGAAATACGCTCTTTCTCAGTTCCGATAAGAATGGGTTGCCTTCTGCTTATTTGACAACCATTGACCATCAGCAGGGCGTGCGTATTTCTGTAAAATTCCAGGAAAAAGTCATACACCACTCCTTTGTTCATTCCCCATTTCCCTAGGGAGAATTCTCGAAAATTCGAACAACAGTGAAGGGAAACTAAAATAATAAGTTCCTTCTGAATACTTTGTGAATATTCCTTTGCCGGTTAAAATAAGGTTCGAAAACGGATAACATTAAACCGATGTAACGATCGCTTAAAGCGATCACTTTAACTTACAGATGAATCGAGAAAATCGGAACCCAGTGAGTTCGATAACAATAAGCGATGGATAACATGAACCGCGATCCCATTAAGCGGAGTCCACTATTTATGTATAGTATTATCATTGTTACACACGAGAGAACTTAAAAGCTTTGGAGTAAAACTTTTTATTTTTAATTTTTTTCGCAGAGGAATTTGCCTGTTAAGCATTCGCCTAAATATTTGCGAAGTTGTTACTCATTCAGCATCACCCGGGGAACAAGTGTAGATTAAGGTATGCAACGGACGCGAATTATATTATAAAAACTGGGTCCTATTAATTTAGGAGCAGAATAGTTATAAGTAATAGTTAAGCAGAATAGGCTTAGTCTGTCACCTACAGGTGTATCGTTAGGAGGATAGGGAACTATTTTACGTGCCCCCAGTCGCCATCAAAGAACACGGCACTTTGGTAGGATCAAGCCCCGAACTGGCAATCCTCCGGTTACGAGATCGACGCCTACGCCGACTGAGTTACCGCGGCTCTCCTATTGGTTGATACATTTCAGACTCAGAATAAGTTCTTGATTCTGATTCCACTTGGACAAGGCAAGTACGATTGAGTCATACATCACTCGTATCAAGAAGGTGTGCGCTTTTCGTTTCAACGATCACCGCTAGGGGGAAAGACCGACTTTATGCTCGAGTGGGTCCACGTCATTTTGAAGCACAGACTAAACAGAAGACCCATAGACTTGAGAACGATTGAGAACGTGGAGGACATGGTGACCACGAACCTACTGGACGTGCCCCAGTCACCTTTAAGGAACGCGGCGGATCTTAATCCGGCTCAAGCTCCTAACCTGCAACCTCTCGATATCGTTGCCTTTGCCGACTGCACTACCGCGACTCCAGCGTAACGTAACTCGCATAAACATCTTTAACTCCGGTCCTTTTTTCTTACTTAAAACAGACACGAATACAACGCTTCCACCCGCGCGTTTCAACCCCAGCGCGAGAAACGTGGAGTTTAAAATAACACGGTCTTTCAAAGAGTTAAGACGCTCGAGAGTCATACCGGATACGAAAATTTCATTTTTCTTCTCTCTCTCTCCAAATCGAAGTACACGAATGCGCTTTTGTAAATTGTAGAAGGCCAGGAGAGAACGTCAGTGGGAAGTGGAGCGCGTTCGACCTGCCCGTTTCGGAGAAAGGGAGTCGACCTTTTCAAAGTACAACCTTTCAACCCATCGGAAATCACGGCCTCGGCCTACTAGGCCTCGCCGAGCGTAGGATTCGAAATCCGTTACTGTGGGTAGGGGGTGTAGGACAAGGAAACCTTTCTCGGAGGGAATTAGTTAAGTCCGCCCACCCTCCCATTGTGTTTGTGTAAGGGCGGCAGAAATATCGTTTTTTTATCCATAATTTCGACAAATATTTTACTTTAAAAAAATCTAGTTGGTAAATGACTACGGAGTTAAACGAGAAAGTAGGCTGATCGTTAGCTAGTAAAAGAACAAAAGTAGTCACTTGGATTTTTTTTTTTAATTTGACGATGTTGTCGAATATACACCATAACGCATTCACTCCGATCTATGTTAAGCCATAAAAAAACATTCCACCGATACGATGGCCTCGCTTGATTTAATTAACTCTTTCTTTCACTGAACGTTTCGCCCTTGTGTTTCCGAATAACCCTTTAATCGGCAATTTTGGCGAGAGTCATAACAAAAATCAAAAACTCAAAATCGGATGGCTTCGAATCAGTACTGAACCGAAAACCGGAAAAAACCGTTATTTGGGTCGGACGTAAACCGGAACGGCACAGGAAAAAATTCTATTACAGTTAGTTATATCTTCAGTCTTTTTGTTACTGTAACGAACTTATCAATATTTTTTTATTTAACCCTTCATTTGACAAGATGTTTTTTCAAATATATTTTAATTTCTGTTATTTTTCCATGTCTGTATAGACATTAGGATCTCTGTAAAATAAACAAAAGAAAATATATCATTTTCCATTTTTGAGATAATTAACGTCCGCTGTGGCGAACACTGACAATTATGTTATAGAGTAGTTATAAATATACATGTCCCGTGCAGCGGCCAGACTTTGCCAAATTAAGGGTTAATGTCAACAATATAATATGCACATTTTTCCGAAGATTAGGCCGCTGATCTTCGGTACCGGAGTTCGTGAGTTCGAATACCACTGTGGCATGGATGTTCGTAGCCGTTCGAAGCAGCCCACGTGTTGCAAAGTAGTAGTCCGTATGGCTCCAAACTAAACCACAACATCTCTATGGAATTGTGGGTTGATTATCGTCATTACATGTTTATTGTGTCGAGCGATGTTCGAATGGTTAGGGTGCCAAACTTTGTACCCGGAGTTCGTGAATTCGAATTCCAATGTTATAGCCGTTCGGAATGGGCTTTAAGCAGTAGGAGCCAGTCACATGAGACCTCTCGTTGCAAAATAGTAGACCATAGACAAAAACCAAACAAACTACATGTCCATTGCTTTTCGATTTCCCGTTTTGATGGTCACTAGTACTTTTCTGTTTCAGTTTCATATGAAACTATACTTATAGAAGGTAGATTAAATTCAGATGAAATTTCAGTTGTCTAATGCAATTTGGATAATGGATAACAATCCCAGTGCTCGCCACTAGTATCGTACGTGCCGGTTAATTGTATTCGTTCCCATCGTGTATTTAAAAAATTAAAAAAAAAGGAATAAAATCTTCTCAATTTTGATACAATTACATTTTTTGTTTATATTTTCAGTACAAATAAGAATATACATAAAATTAAATTGTTCATTCGGAACCTAAAATAGAAAAAAAAATTTCGTTGGAACGAAAACCGGAACCGAACCGATGATTATTTTTTAATTGAACCGGAACAAAAATAAATTACGGTTCGAAGCCCTGATGAGAACAAAGATTTTCTACAATTTCAACAAAAATAATCTTCCAAAGTACACCACGTGTTACCAATGGTTAGGGTGCTGGCCTTCGGTACCTTAGTTCGTGGGTTCGAATCCCACTGGGGCATGGATGTTCGTAGCCGTTCGGAATAGGCTTTAAGCTGTAAGTCCCGGTCTGATGAGCCCTCGTGTTGCAAAAAGTAGACCGTACCACTCCGAACCTAACACCACGTGTACTCTTAATAATTGACATGACATTTTCTCATAAGTTGGCGCCTGCGATAGAGAGAGTTCAGCGTGAACGCTGTATGTGTGATCACGCAATTCTCTCTAGGAAATTCTTGGCGGACGATGGCTGCGGAGGCGATTTTTCTCCAAAGATCAAAGGTAGCCAGATGCGCAACTAACGTGCGCAGTAGACCCTATGGACGAATCAATGCGCTCGGCTCATTTAGTGGCCCAGCGTGTGGATGCGACTCGTGAACCATCGTTCGAGGTCACCATCAGGGGGTGGTGAACAACTGGCCATAGTGTGGAGGCTACATAAAAGCTTACGCGAGAGTAGGTCTTTTTCATTTATTTTATTATTATAAAAGAGTTCCCTTTTTAAAATCGCTTTTAACTCACGTAATTTCTAACTAAACCTTTTTTAGACCTGACATGTATATAGTCTACGCGTGTAAATAAAAGGAACAAAGCGAATCCGTTGGATGTTCATTATGTCATTAAGGTGAAAACGATCACGAGGTTCAGACGAAATTACCACTGAACCCCCGGATTGAAAGAATATGAACATTCTTCCCTTCAGAACCCACGATGACTTAGTGTAACTATTCGTTGCAACCCAAGAAGATTTTGCTGAGCCAGGATGTGAAAAACAACGAATCCTTACTTGTGAGCGTTTCCTATTTATTCGACACTTCGGTGGCACTCAGTAGCCATTAAAATAGGCCATCCAAACACTCGATGAATGAAAATATAAGTTATGCTGCCACACTTAGAATGCAAACGATCTCTTCCGAAAGTAATTCCGTGAAAGGCTGGAAATATAAGAATGAATGCACTTCGTTATGTTTTCAAAAGATATTATCTGCTAAGCCTCTTTTTAAACAAAGTTTGTAGTCGTTGTTCTATAAACCGTCAGCTCTCGGAGAACAATTAGATATTTTCGCATACTTCGCGGTCGAATCCCGAGTGCCAATCCATCGGGTTGCCGTTTGCGTCGGAGCCCGAGTCTCTCTCTGCTTTTCACTCTAGAACCCCGGGATGGGTTATCTGAACCCAAAATCTATTTATATTTTGGGTCGTAATTTTTTTCGTATTTTTCTAATCTTACTCACGTCACTTCAATACTAAATAAAAACTATCTATTTCCCATTCTTGGATATAGAGAACATTATAATTTTAGAACTTTATCGCAAATGTTTTGAAATTCTATTTTGTACAATTCTGAACGTTTTGAAGCTTTTCGTACTTGTGTACCATTTAATTTTTAATTTTGGGCAGACATTTCTCATATATATATATATATATATATATATATATATATATATATATATATATATATATAGCCGAAAACCTTAATTTTTTAACTCTCTTGTCTTTTTTATACGCTGGGGTTATTAGTTTGTAATGGTCTTTCACTAGTGTGA
This sequence comes from Pardosa pseudoannulata, assembly GCA_032207245.1. Lineage (NCBI taxonomy): Eukaryota > Metazoa > Arthropoda > Arachnida > Araneae > Lycosidae > Pardosa > Pardosa pseudoannulata. Next base: position 176,344,367 of record CM063510.1, on the reverse strand, counting down.
TCTTCTAGGGGGAACTCTTCCAACTGACGGGTTATAAAAACGACTTCTGGTAATAAAGATCTTTCGAGACTAAAACGGTGTGTAGTTTCTGGTCATTTTTATGGACCATGACTGCAAACCACCAATCGTATATTCGGTTTTACAACACATATTCTGATATGTAATAAGACGGACTTCACGATAGTGGGTTGCAGTCATGGTCCCTAAAAATGACGCCGGTTTAGCTAAAGACCTTTATTAAGATAACGTTGGAGAACGGGTTCCCACTTCATCATAGGGACGGAACAAACGGAGAAGTCGGCTGGAGTGAATTATATGTAAAAGACCCTTAATATCTGGGTCAACATCTGTATGAAAATCTGTGGGAAAAAATCTGCCTCCGACAGCGTGCCTCTCCTATTTGTTTGGAAATTTCCTAAATGGTCCGCTAGGGCAATGTAGAGTTATAATTGGTAGACCCCCTTCTCTGAGGGCGTCAGCGGTAGCCCTAGGGGTCGATTTAGGTAAGGGGTTAAAAAGGGTAAAGCAAAAGGACGAGGGAATTTTTAGCCCTTGACTTAAGTTTTGAAAACCCCTGAGAATTTTCCTTACATATATATATGTATTTCAATTTATCACTAAAGATACCATATCACACTGTCAACAAGACCAATACTAAAGCGCATGCGCTGGATAAATTTCGCCTGCATCTCTCCTTCCCCAACTGTATTTTACACTTAAGTGTTCAGGAATTTCGCGCCCGGAGCTCATGTGCAAATTTTCGATGAGAAAAATCTTTTTCGACACCTGTATTATAATTAGAAAAAAATCATACATGAAACTAGGAAAAAAAATTCCCGCTTTCTCTGTTCAAATCAATAGCAGAATAATATTCGTTATTATATGATCTTCATTCATCCAACCGTTTATAATACATTTCCTGCATCGGTGCAGGTCATCCATTATCTTTGTGTGCGCCCCTTCTTTCAACAGCGGATTGAATCAAACATCACAAGCCAAACGGGGGAACAATGCGATCCACTAAAAAGTTATTGCATCGGCTTTTTCCAATGTTCATCAAAGAGTCGACCTCTATCCGTCGGCGTCGAAAAAACCACCTGTTTCGCAATCAGCAGGAATTGCAGCAGCTTCAAAACCACTCAGAGAGAGTAACAGACGCGTTGATTAATTCCACTCCCTCTCGCGCGTGGCCTTGAAAAGAATGAAGGGTGTTGTTCCACTAGTTTTCGCTTTCACTTCTTTTTTTGTTTCGGTTATTTCACGTGTTTTTCTTTCCTCCTTTCAATTTGCGCCCCTTTAGTGTTGCAAAGTGACCGAAACGACGGTCGTGCGTTTCCCGTCGGACTGAATGGTCGTCCCTTAATGGCACGGGTCGTTAGTACAGGTAAAATAAGGACAAAACACCAACAGAAAAAGCAAGTTCGCAGTGTTGGCATACTAACGGAGAGAAGAGAAAATTAATGACGCGGCGTTTTCGTGAAAGGTGGACACAGTCGTCAGTCGCGTGGGCACAATTTGTGAATAGCAAGTACCTTGCGTAAATACGACAATAAACGCTGAATAAGGAAATGCACTCAACAGAAGTGGTAAAAAAGGTAATAAAAAAAAGGTAGCTCCACACTATAATCCACTGCCAGTCATTACCACTGTGTGAAGGGGGTATGGCTTATAGAGGTCGAAGATGGTAGACGATAGAATGACCTTGGCGCAGTATGGCTTCGGAAGCGTTTTTCTCCAAACATCAAAGACTACGCTACCAGAGTGCGCAGCAGACTCTATGGACGCATCCAAGCGCTCTGCTCATCGAGTGGCCCCGTATGTGGATGCAACCCATAAACCATCGTCCAAGGTCGCCATCAGGACCAGTACTGTAGTGGTGAACAATTTGACAGCGTGTGGATGCCATATAAAAGAGATTACTTTAAAGGTCCCTCCAAACTGTGGTCCACTACCAGCCATTACCACTGTGTGGAAGGGATAGGGCTTATCGTGGTCAACGGTGGCAAACGTTAAAATGGCTTTGGTAGAGGATGGGCTTGAATGCAGTTTTCTCCATCAAGGCCCCTCCAAACTGTGTTCCGCTGAAAGCCATTAAAACTGAGAGGAGGGTCTATGGTATATCGTGGTAGACGGTGGCAGACATAAAATGGCAGAAGATTGCTTTGGAAGCGAGTTTTTTCTATACATCAAAAACAGCCAGCATGCGCAGTAGACAGAGAACGCAACCAAGCGCTCGGCTCATTTAGTAGTTCAGCGTGTGGATGTAACCCATGAACCAACGTGCCAAGTTCGCCATCAGGGCGAGCACTGCAGAGATCAATAATGGGCCATAGTGTGAAGGAGGTCTAAGAAGTAGAAACAAATATTGCAGTTTTTAAGACCTTATGACGGGTCAACATGTACGCGTTAAAAAAGTAACAGATTCAGTTTATGATTTCTATTTTCGATGATGATACTGAAACTTTTTCAAAAGCTGAAAGGAAAAACACTTAAATAAAATTATGAACCAATTTGGCTGTAAGTACCACCCTTCTCCGGGGGCCACGTATGAAAACGCACCCACTTTTTAGTGCGCTAATGCTATCGTGTGACCTGCCCACCTACTTTACTGGGGCAGGTATGTTCGTAGACAGTCGCTGGGATGCATAACAAAAATAATTCCTCCGAAGTCTTAGATGGATAACAGACATTTATTTTCAAAAATTGACGAAAATTAAAGTAGCACCCAGTTTGAGATGCGCAGTAACAGACCGCGAGGAACTGAGCGACGTCGTAACAAACGAAGTTTCTCCGTATTCGATCATTTTCCCGCCAAAAAAATGACAATAAACGAAACGACTTATATTTAAAGGAACGAGTCAAAAACAGATGAGGAAACAAATTATCCTCGAGCCCACCGAGAAAGGTTTTGGACACACAAAAAATATGTCTGCGGCAAGTCGAATTTGAATGCGGCTCGTCAACAGTCGAGAGCGATGCAAACAAACGGTTTCGAAAGCAATAATAGCAGACTAATTAGATGACGGGCGCTTTCAACGGCTCATCAGGGTAATAAACAAGAGATGGAAGAAGAAAAAAAGAATTCGTCGTGAGAAAGATGCAACGCCAAACGGGATACGGAATGTACGGAGGAGTGTGGGAAATGTTCATTCAGCCGAAATAGATGAGTGGGCGGAGGTCACGCAAACGCGACAATTAACGAATCACTCCTCCGTCTACAACAGCGTTATTTTCGGAAAACATCGCAGATATGTAACAAATCAAAATTGCCTGAATTTTTCCTTTTTCTGCTTCTCATTCCCAGCCATAAAATGCAGGGCCGTAGCCAGAAATTATTTTCGGAGGGGGACCAAGGGAGAAAGACATCTTTTGTCTGTGAATGATACTTTAATTAATGAAAGGGAAAATGTATTTTCCACGGTACCAATGACTAAATGGCTGCCCATGTTGTTTTCGAGCCAGCAAGACGTTATGGTCTCAGCGGAGTATTTTTCTAACTTGTTAATGTTTTTCATACCGTTAACAGGCAATTTTAGATAGCACATAAAAGAGTGGGAAACTCAATCTCTCAAAATAGTCTTTTATTAAAATTTCATAGGATCAGTCCCTCAAGATTACTCCAAAGTCTCTCATTTTTCTCTGAATCCACTACCCCTCCCCCCTGAAAGGCTGCATCGTGCACTGGAAAGTGGTATGGGCCACATTGAGAATTTCCCAACGGATTCCCCAACTTCCCTCCAGGAGTTCTTTGAAAAATTCTTAAGCAAAACCAAAAGTTTTAAAATGCGGAATTTTTTTCTCTAATTTATTTCGTACATAGGATTATTAGTAGTAACTAACAGGTTAGAAGTAGTAATAGTAACCAATAGGTCAGAAGTAATATTAGTAATAGGTCAGAAGCACAAAAATAAGGTACAGAAAACCGATTTGACGATGAGCTACTGAGACCACTTTCCAGCAGAAGGTGTCAAACATTCATTCTTGTAGCATTTTATTTGTATGATTTTTTATATAAATAAATAATGTATTTTTTTTATTTGTATTGCTACCACGTCCCCTTGTTGTGAATGTTATCTCCATTTTCATACTACTTTACCTTGTTTTGTTTTTTATGTTTATGCCTCAACTGTGATCAATAATAGGCCCTTCGTTTAAGAATTTCAAACCGTCATTTTTTTCGTTCCCGTTTAAATAAAAAGAAATATATCGATTCAGCTCCGGTTTTCGATCCGCCAAAAAGTATGGTTTTGGGTTCAGTTCAGAATGAATAATTTTTATTTTATGTATATTCTTAATTGTACTGAAAATGTAAATCTGTCATAAACAAAAAATGTAATTTATCAAAATTTAGAAAATTTTTTTCTATGGTATGCTATATAAATGGGTACAATTAACCAGTATGTACGAATATCGGCATTGATATCCATTATAATGTAGCCTCCACACTATGACCATTTGTTCACCACTTCCTGATGGTGACCTTGGACGATGGTTCAAGGTTTGCATCCATACGCTGGGCCACTAAATACGCCGAGCTCGTGGATTCGTCCATAAGGTCTACCGCGCACTTTAGTTGCGCATCTAGCTGCCTTTGATCTTTGGAGAAAAACCGCCTCCGAAGCCATCGTCTGCCACCTTCGACCCCCTCCAGACGGTGGTCATGGCTTGCAGTGGACCATAGTGTGAAGAGGCCTTAAAAATCGCATCTGACAACTAAACATTCAACTGAATTACATTTGCCTTCTACATGTAGTTCGTGGGAAAATGAAATAGAAAAGAACGAGTGAACATCAAAATGGGAAATCGAGAAGCACTGACCATGTAGTTTGGTTTGGTTTCGAGCGCTACAGTGTACTTTTTTGAAACAGTAGGAATAACGGGATCAGAACGTACTGCGATTCCAAACGGCTAAGAACATCCATGCCAAAGTGGAATTCGAATCCACGAACTACGGTATCGGAGATAAGCGCCCTAGTCATTTGGTATCATACGGATGAATGCACATGTAATGACGATGGTTGACGTTAAAGTAAAAAATATTGATAAATTGGTTGCGGTAACAAAATAACTGAAGATATATCGCACCGAAATGAATCGCTATTTTTTTTCGGTTCCGTTCAGGTTTTCGTTCCAAACAAAATAACGTTTTTTTTTTCGGTTTAGTTCCGGTTCGAAGCCATGCTTAGTTTCTCCTTAAGTAATATTTATTTAAAGGTTCCGTTTATAAGCACGTGGTAAAAGGATTCCGTACGATAAAAAGTTCGAGACGCACTGACAAAGAGGCTGCTTCGCTGGGGGCGAAGCAGCCAAGTAATTTAATTAAACTAGCATTGCATTTTTCTGCTCTCCTGTCACACCCACGAAAGCCAGGAAGATTGTCATAAATGAAAATCAGCTGATGGTCACTTCGATTGGACCACAGAGGTAAAGGTTCATTATACACATCCCATGCTCGAAACGGCCTGTAAAACTTTTTGAGTTCGAAGGCTATCACAATTGTTTTGACTTTTAACTCATCTATATTTATACGGGGTATCAGCATAGATACGCCAGACTGTAACGTGCCTTCACAGTTCGCTGCGCAAACCAGATAGATGGAGAAATAAAGCTGTAGCAAATGAGATACACTGGGAGCGAAAGGGTTAAACTATCCCTACCAAAGTAAAACCATTAATCTGCCTTTTTCACCGCAATCGTTGGTCAGACACTTAGAATTCCAGTTGAGAAGATGTTTCATTCGAGATGAGCATTTATGTGTGTTTTAAATTTTAAACTTTCAATTCTGCAAAAATTACAAAATTTAAATTTTATACTTTTTCCGTTCCCTATCACTATATTTGGTAAAAATCTAATTTCGTCCTAAAAACTGTAACAAAAAATTCCATTTCTCTGTGACAAGAATGGAACGTTTTTGTTCGTCCTTCATTCACAGATTAAGAGATTACAGTCATTCGAATGTGAAATCAGGCGTTGCGACGTGAAAAGGAATCAGGTGTTGCAATTGTATTGAAATGAGGGAAAGTTCCCACATTATAAACATGGGGTGGTATAAAGATAGTAAAATGGGGATGCACTGTATTTTACAGTGAAATAATGAACGATAGCCGAATATAAGAGCGCTGCACTTCTGTAGAGGAATTCGCAGGTTCGAATCCCGCTGCTGGTATGGATGTTTGTTTGGTTTGGAGTGCTACGGTCTACTTTTTGCAACACGAGGGCTAATGAGACCGGGACCTACAGCTTAAAGCCGATTACGAACATCCATGCCAATGTGGGATTCAACCCACGAACTCCGGTACCGAAGGCCAACACCCTAACCAATCGGCCATTGCTAGGTTCACGTGTTCTTCAAACATTGGAGAAGAATGCTTTATGGTTCTATTCTTTATTCGATTTGTTTTGCTGTGTTTCAATCAACCATTCCAAAATGAGTGCGAACCGTTTCGAGGCAGCATTTCTGCGTCACCCTCCAAAAGGACCCCAAATGTCTTGTGCAGCTGCATCCCGGTACACGAGAAAGTAGGAGTCGTTCGTCAAGAAGTGGGTAGCCCGTTATAAAGCGGTACAAAATGTGGACGACCTACCGGAACAGCGCTCGACGTCAAAATCGAACGATGAAGTGATTCTTGCACAATCAATAATAATAATGGGGACTGGACCACTTATTAGGAGAAATGCATTTCAGTTTAATATGTATACTACACGGTACAAAGGTTTTTTTTAACAAATTCGCTTGTATTTTCAGAGAAATAGATGACAAGCTCTTATGGAACAAACTGTATATATAATACAATTATTTAAAGTGTCAATTAATTTGAGGTATAAGTTATTTTACGTAACAAACTAAATATATCTACCCAATTTCGTCCAAATATTTCGTATAGTTTTTGAAATCCAATGCGCGCAAGAGTAAAATTTTAGAAAATTAGAAATGTGCAATTAAAGATAAAAATGCTTTATCTTTAGAAATTTTAGAAAATGATACAAATACTTCCCTTTAATTGTGAAAGAGTCATTATACACTTAATCACGACTCAAGTTCTATTTGGATTTTTGAAAAAAGAAGGTTAACAAAATGCACAGAAAAAATAGCAGTTTAATAGGTAAAAAAAATTGAAAAATCAAAATTTTAGAAGAGTCATATCACCCCCTTAAAGGACTGTTCAATGCATCCTGCATATGCTGTATATAACGGGTATAGCGCTCGTAGACTTTATACATTTCACGACTTTCAGGTAATTTGAACAATGATATCATGAAATCATTGCGAGGTTACCTTGAAAATCGGGCAATCAGCTGCAGTGTCGCTGAACTCATAGAACGAACGCCATGGGCCGTTATGCTACATTTCTCAATTGTTACTGTTTAAGCTACGGCGAGGATGGACATGTTCGATTTTATACGTGCGTGTTGAAAGTCTAGTCTTAGCAGTTTAATCACCTTTAACCTTCACGCTAATATGAATAATTGCATGACTTCTCCCTTTTGTATTGCGATATGTAGATGAAAAAGGAATATGTTTCCTTCTACATCGGGAAAAAAACAGTTCTTTGTCAAGGCCACGCCGTTTAAAAACATTCGACATTTCGACATCGTATTTAAACCTTTTCTCCATTTTCGAAAGATTTTTGTGATGATTACTTAAAAATTTATTTCTCGGAAAGTTACTGCCCTCGATAATGAGAAATATTCGACTCTGACATCACCGATTTTGCAATTTTCCGTTCCTTTCTTTTTTAATGGAACGGCCGACAAGAAATTTAATTTAGAATGGTTAACAGATTCTTATTTCTTTCCAATAATAAGCAGGCATACCTAATAAAGGCATCTGAATAGCATTTTGAATGTGGAATTTATTCGCCGACAGGGACCGAATGCTTAAAGCCGATACTGAACGGCCACGAACATCTATGTGGGATTTGAATCCGCGAACTCCGGTACCGAAGAGGAGCGATAAAGCCGTTCAATATGGAGCTCCAATTGATATATATCATATATTATAGTATTGTATGTTTAACGGAGGTTTAGTTTTGTTTGGAGTGCTGCGGTCTACTGTTTTGCTCACGAAGGTTCATGAGACCGGGACCTACCGCTTAAAGCCGACTCCGAACAACCCTGCTACAATGGGATTGCAGCTACGAACTCCGGCACCAAAAATCAGCGCCCTAAGCATCCGGCCATCGCACGGCACGTCGAATTCGGAAAAGTCGCTCTCTAAAGGGCTCCAATATTATTATATGTTTCACAAAGAAGGGGCGACAAAAAGGTGTCATGCCCCGGACGTCAGTTATATACACTGTAACATCACAGCTGTAGAAATTAGAGATTTCCCGTCTCTCTCCCATGTAAAGAACCTAGGCCCACGTGACGTCACTCACAAGCCTCACAGTCCCTATCTGACTTTTTCAGGGGAGAGCGCAGGGATCCCCCCTATCGCAACTAACATTTCCCCACCTCTTTTTCGAATGACACCAGAGATAGCCGTTACTACTGTAGCATCATGCTACTGGAAATCTATTTTTATTTGTATTTGATTGTGTATTACGGCTCGCTCTGACATCGTGTTCTTTGCTATCTGGGGGGTCCTCCATTTTCTCCTCCCTAACCTCTCCTCTAGAAAAGACAGAGAGAGAGGGGGGTCTGGGGGAATTGCGAGTGTCGTCACGAGGGCCAAACGTCTTTTGGTGTGGGAGAAGACGCGGACAGTTGTTGTCCGGCGGGCGAGCATGAATAAACCGTGCCGAGAATGTAAATGATGTAAATATTTGTATATATCAGAATAAATCCTTCTTTCTTCTCCATCTCGCTTGTGTTCGATGTGTCATCCTCATGAGGCCTTTGAAGAACCCTGCTCGACCATAACGCTAACAAGTTACCTATTTTAGAGCTGTGACGTTACAGTACGAACACATTACAAATTAATATAAACTACATTTGAAGTAGCACGATACTATAACGCCGCGCCACTGTTTTGAATTGCATTCGTACAGGTTTCAAAATATTCGTGCGTTACTTTATACGTATGAAGCCAACGTTTCAGCCTGTTTTTACAAGAATTTGAACTGGCATGCAATAACATTCTGAATTCTCCGGTACGGGCATTTGTTCCCTCGCCAGGTTACATAGATACATCCACTCATGTCCTCGAGACGAGATAACCTCGCGAGCAAGGACTGGCCGAACCGTTACCTCTCATCAGCCCCGACTATATATATATATATATATTTGTGTGTCAGAGAAGGGGGGAAAGAGCCGAATCGGCCTTCACGTTCGGTGTCCAGCTCACACCCACATTCTTCCGCCCTCGACCACACCGCAATTAAAGTTCACTGACCCTGCGATTCCAGAGCACGACACTTAATGAGATGATTCTCTCTCTCCTCTCATTGTCGGGGGTTCTTTCTTTTTTTGTTTGTTCTTTCTTTGATCGCTTTCTCTGTGCTCCGATCTCACTGAACTAGTCGTCGTACCGGTACGGAAGCAGCGAGCCTGGTGGAGTAGCCGACGGGGATCCCCGGCCAGGTCGTTCGATTTACGACGGTTATCAATATCTCATACTCGCAATACCGGAGGCGAACTTCAAACGCGTACTACGATCTTTCAACTGGGGATAGAACTAATCCTAATGTAGCCTCAACACTATGGCCAATTGTTCACCACTTCCTGATGGTGACCATGAACGGGTTGCATCCACACGCTGGGCCACTGAATGAGGCAAAGACGTGGATTCGTCCATAGGGTCTACTGCGCACTTTAGTGGCGCATCTGGCTGAATTTGATCTTTGGAGAAAAATCGCCATCGAAGCCATCGCCCGCCAAGGCTGTTTTATCGTCTGCCACCATCGACCATGATAAACCATACCCCCTCCGGATGGGGGTGATGGCTTGCAGTGGACTATAGTGATCATCTAGGTGAAGTCGCAAGTACAGTGGACTCCGCTTAATGGGATACGTTTGGGACACCGTGATTATGATAACAATAAACGATTGATAACAATAAACGATACGCATAATTAGACAAATTTACCCCCCCCCTTTAATTCACACGACCTAAATTACGAACACGAACTATTTATGTACTGTATAGTATTCTTTAAAACATAGGAATTGTATACATAATTAAAAAAATTGACTGCCCATTGTTGACTGTCTATAATTTTTTCTAAGAAGCTCATTGATAAATCGTTCGTCATCATAATCAACCTGTCATGATGATTTAAAATTTCGATCTTTTGTTTTAATGTTCAATCATTTCGCTTTCTGGCTTCCCTATCGACAAGTTGCGTGTAAGTCAGCAAAGCATAAAACAGGAATACACACTTTCTCAGTTCTGATAATGTGTTACCCCTCTGCTTATCTGTCAACCAATGACCACCAGCAAGGTGTACGTATTTTTGAAAAAGTCCAGGAACGTGTAATATCCCACTCCTTTTTTTCTTCTTTTCTTTAGGTGGAAGAGGTAAAATTCTCGGAAATTGAAACAAGAACGAAGGGAAAGAAAAGAATGGTTTCCTTCGGAATATATTGTGAATATTCCTTTGCCAGTTAAAATGAGGTTCGAAAACGGATAACATTAACCGATATAACGATCCCATAAAGCGATCCTTTTAACATACAAATGAATATAAGAAATCGGGACCAAGTGATGTCGATAAAAAATTTAAATCATAAACAAAGAAAAAAGAAACCTTGGTTAGATACAAACGAAAGTAAATAGTATAGTAGTGTAATTTTTGTTTAAACCTACAGCCGAAACAAAAGCAGTATGTTGGCCAACAGCCGAATGGGTAGGGTGCTGCTCTTCGGTATCAGTTTGGTTTGATATGGAGCGTTACGGTCTATTGTTTTTATACACGAGGGCTGATGAAAGCGGGACTAACTGCTTAAAGTCGATTCCGAACACTCATGAAGAGAGGAGTAGTGGATTGAAACTTACCAACCCCAGTACCGAAGAGCAGGGTTCTTTTCTTTCGGTCAAGAGACGAAAATGGAAGCATCTGTGGCGACAGTTAAGAGAAAGGATAAAGCGTCATTTTTCATTTCTTTTCAACTGCAACCGCGAGCACTGTCCAGATCGCGGTGAAGAAAACAAACTTCAGAAATCAATAAAAGCGAGCAACCATTTCCTTTAAGCCATCCCATAAAAAAAAAAGAATTATTCCATTCTCGATAGACGGCATTAAGAATGCAGGGGAGTTCCAATAATCGAAATACTAGCTCGTGGATATAGTTTTAAGAGAACGGAACGGTAAAGAGACGATCGTAAAATAATTTCCCCGGCAATTGCTCTTGTTTAATAACTTCCTGGTCAAGATTTGAAATGAATAAATTCATCGGTTAAAAATATAAATCATGGGCCCATTATTATGCTGTTCGAAAGCAGATATTTCATAACAGGGAAAGAATTTTATTAAAACCAAGTCGGCCATTAATGCACATAAGGACTACACTGATTAGGCAATTCATTAGAGGCAAAAAGCCATTCTTCCGATGGGTGAATGAACTTGGCCAAAAAGCTCAAAACTTTCGAGCCAAACACAATAATGAAGGCAGTCATTAAAATTAAATAAGTTCTTTTCAATTCGTTTTTACTCGTGTGCATAGACGCGTACCGGGCGAGCGATTGGGGAAGCCACAAAACTCGAATTTTATACATTTTTACAGTAGAATTTTACAGTGGACTCCGGTTAATGGAATCCGTTTGTGACACCGTGATTTCGATAACGATAACTGATTGATAACAATAAACGATATGCAAAATGAGATCAATTTAACCCCCCCCTTAATTTAAGCGGACTAAATTTAAAAAAAAAAAAACTCACTTTATATTCATGTACTGTATATTATCCTTTAAAACATAAGAATTGTAGACATGATCAAAAAAATGGATCAATTTGTTGACTGCCTACCATTTTTTATAAGATGCTCATTGTTCAATCGTTCGTCATTATAATGTTTTTTAAAGTCGTCGGAGCGACGTTGTACTCACCGTTTCGAAAATTTCGATGTCATTCAGAAGCTGAGAAATGTTTAACTGCACTGCAGCATTCCGCTGACTCATTTTTGGTAACCTGTCATAACGATTTAATATTTCGATCTTTTGTTTTAACATTAAATCATTTCGCTTTCTGGCTTCCCTATCGACAAACTGCACGTAAGCGAGCAAGACATCAAATGGAAAGACGCTCCTTTTCAGTTCCGATAAGAATGTGTTGCTTCTGCTTATCTGACAACCCTTGACCACCAGCAGGGTGTGCGCACTTCTGAAACATCCCAGATACGTGTTAACCCCACTCCTTTGTTCATCCCCCATTTCCCTAGGTGGAAGAAAGAAAATTCTCGGAATTTAAAACAACAGCGAGGGGAAAGTAAAGATTGGGTTCCTTCTAAATACATTATGAATATTCCTTTGCCAGTTAAAATGAAGTTCGAAAACGGATAGCATTAACCGATGTTACGATCCCATAAGGGGGTCATTTTAACATGCAAATAAATAGAGAAAATGGGAACCCAGTGATTTCGATAACAATAAACGATGGATAACATGAACCGCGATCCCAATAAGCGGAGTCTACTGCAATTGCTTAAAGTTGTTCTAATCAACCTCATAACCTTATAGTAAAAAGTATGGAATTTAAAACAAATAATAATAATTTCACAACAATTTTTTTTTTTAAATTTTGCTAAAATTTATATTTATTACATATATATAAAATAAAACATTTTGTGTAGTTAAAATTTACAAATTGATTCGTTAAAATTTACAATTGATTTTAAAATTGATACTTTTTGGTATTATGACGTCGCTAACTTTTATGGTAACAGTTTGAAGACTTTAAATTTGCAGGAGTTTGATTTGATTTGATTTCGAGTGCTACGCTCTACTGTTTTGTTACAACGCGGGCTCACGAGACCAGGACCTACCGCATTAAGCGAATTCTGAACGGCTACGAACACCCATGCCATTAGCAGGATTCGAACCCACGACCTCTGGTATCGAAGATCAGCGCTCTACCATTCGCCATCGTGCAGCTCAAATTTGTAAGGTAGGTTTGATTTTGGTTTGGAGTGCTACGGTGAACTTTTTGCAACACGAGGGCTAATGAGACCGGGACCTACTGCTTAAAGCCGATTCCGAACGGCTACGAACATCCATGCCACTGTGGGATTCAACACCACGAACTCCGGTTCCGAAGGCCAGCACCCTAACCATTCGGACATCGTTCAGCAATTTGTAAGGGGGGAGATAAGCCATGAATAACAGCTTATCTTGATATCAATACTAATGGAAAATTTTAGATTCACATTTATTACAATAACAGATTTTTTACCAAAGTGACTGAAAATCCGGAAAAATGCAAAAAAATCTAAAGGTATAACTTAATTTCTAGGGGAATAAACACTTTAAAATCTCAAAAATAGTGAACATTTTCAGGAATTAGTGGAAAATAACGAGTTGTTTAAAAAAAATAATTACCCGGTGACAGACCTGCCTGCATAACAAAAGAATAACAAACATTCGAAAGTATTATCCGAATTTAGGATAAGCCTCACAAGTACCATTGAAAGTGGTACATGATTATCGGGGGGAGATCCCGGAACTTTCTCTTTCGGCTCACGACCGAGCGTGGTAAATAAAATAACGGGAAAGTAATAACCGCGCTTTCACTCTCCATGACCCGGTCACGACGCCGCCGACCTCGACTCCCCTCTGGCCCACCCCTCCGAACGATGAGGAAGTCGCTTGCCCAAACAGCATAATAGGGTTAACCATCCTTCACCTGTGCCATCCCTTGACTCGTGGAAGTTCAACAGGTGCAGGCGATGAGAAGGAGGTCAAGCAACCGTGATTGGGGGAATCAGGAATTCGAAATTTAGATTTCCTGATCACGACTACCTCCCCGAAAACCTTCTCGGGATTCATTAATAACGGACGGCAAGGCAAACCTATTTCGCATGCCATGCACATTACACGCACTCGAATTTTTATAAGGGAGGATATATATAACCCAATGAAACAATTGTGTCACAAATTGTGTTGCCATCAGATACACACTTTTTTTAAGAGTTGCTGAAATGTCTCATCTAGCAACTATTAAAAAAAGGTCTATCACTTATCAGTTAACTAGCTATATCACTAGCTGTATTTCTGCAACTTCTAAAAAAACGTTTATCACATATAAGTTGACTAGCTGTATATAATTTAACTAGCCGCAAGAAACTCCAGTTTATCACATATCGGTTAACTAGCTTTATCCCTTAACTAGCTGTACATCGGTTAACTAACTGTTTCCCATGCTTCGCTATGGTGATTCTGTATTTATTAAAGTCACTTTTTGTAAGAGTTGCTAAATGAGACACTTCAGCAACTCTTAAAAAAAGGTCTATCACTTATCAGTTAACTAGCTATATCACCTAACTAGCTGTATTTCTGCAACTTTTAAAAAAAGGTTTATCCCATATCAGTTAACTAGCTGAACCAGTTAGCCAGCTGTATATAAGTTAACTAGCCGCAAGAAACTCCGGTTTATCACCAATCGGTTTATCACATGTCACTTAACTAGCAGTACATCAGTTAACTAGCTGTATTTCTGAAAGTTCTAAAAAATGTTTATCACATATCAGTTGACTAGCTGTATCGATTAACCTGCTGTACGTGAGTTAACTTTCTGTATTTCCCATGCTTCACTATGGAGATTCAGTATTTATTAAAGCATAAAATATCATTCATCTCACTTAACTATAAACACTCATAACACTGAATGTTTATTTATAACAATAACTAAAATGCTCTCACAAAAGCTGAGGACACAGCAATATATATGTCAGATCTAAAAAAGAGGTAGTTGAAAATTACGCGAGTTATAAACGATTTTAAAAAGGGAACTTTTATAATATTAAAATAAATGAAAAAGACCTATGCTCGCGTAAGCTTTTGGGATCATCCGGTCAAGCGGAAAGATGTTTGAAGAATTTGATAATTATCGAACCGATATGAGACAGTTAGCGCGTGGACATGGAGCGGTCAACACACTCTACGCGCTTCTCCGCCATGAACAAATAAAAATGGCTCTAGTTTTGCTTTTAAATGAAACTATGATTTAATAAACTTATCAAGAAAGACTGTTTTCCATTCGTCTTAACACTGGACCATGTCATATATATATATATATATATATATATATATATATATATATATATATAGATATATATATATATATATATATATATATATAGATAGATAGATGTTGGGATATATGTTCGTGGTTAATAGACTTCAACATTATTTGACCAATCAACATGAAAGTTTGCATACATATTTATTTATTATATATTTCTTTTTTCGCAGAGAAGCTATACTCTATACTTTGACTGGTATAGTTTTTTTGTACCCCAAATTTTAAGATTTCCGAAGCGAAGACCAAGTTGTAATACTTTGATTTGCATCAATATTCAATATGTGGCGAATACTAATATAAAAATGTTCTCAACCGACAATTCTCTCCTAAGAACAAATCTGAGTAGGCAGAATTTTGAAAATATCACTTTAAATATGGCAAAAACTTTTTCAGGTCGAAAAATTGCCTTTGGCGAGAAAACGAAGATTTGCACTATTTACAGATCTTGTATATTGTTTCATTATGTACACAAATCGAAGTTTGTGGCTTAAATAGAAAGAGTTTTTTTAAAGTTTCATTTTCCCTCGGCTTTTACGGTATCAAAAATAATTAACTGGCATTAAACATTAACTAGAAGTCAAAACTGTCGTTTATTCCACCTTCGTTGTGCTAAAAGATAGAATTAGATTAAATTATTCTAAGTTCATTTAGTGCAGTCAAAATTATTGCCAAATCCCGTGAATTATTATCAATGAAAAAATGTAATTAGTTCATGATCAGTTTTTACAAATAAAAGTAATGGAGTATCAACAGTATGAGCCATTTTTCCTTTTTTCGTATTTTACTACGAGTTATACATTCTAGATTACATAGAGAACAACAATTGTTTTTTAACAAAGGTAAATAAATATACGCAAGCAAGACAACTTCTGCCGTCTTTTGCGAATGTAATAGATAATACTAAGTTCGCAATGGCTAAATAAATTGGTTTGAAATACCACTGATCTATTCTATCATTTTTAAATATTCCTTTAGGATTTTACGTTTACAATCTTAAAAAAATTACACTGATTGCAGCTAATTCACGAAAATGGCACAAAATAATATCACAATTACGTACGATTATAACTGAAATTGAAAAAAATAAATTCGAATTTAATTGCAATGGTGCACATGTATTCATTCAAGGAACGAATCTTTAAATCAACAACTCAGGAATGAATTCTTTTTATTATTTCACCAAGAAAATCAATGATTTTATCCCCAATATTATTTTTCTCATATTTGCAATGCATCATACATAATTTGATTCCGGTTATAGTAATCAATATAATTTATAAAGTAGCAAAATACCACAAAATAACCTGAAATTGTAATTTAATTCCATTGATAATAAAATTTTCAACGCAGTTTTAAGTTCACTTTTTTATAAATAATACGTAACTCGAGAGATAAACAACAGACGATAATTAAATTTGGATTTAACTAAAATGGTGTACATGTATTCATTCAAGGAACGGATCTTTTTTTGTTAAATTAACAACCCAAGAACTAATCATTTTTATTATTACAATTATTTTAACCCACGATATTACTTCTCATATTTACAATGCGTAATACACAATTTGATTAGGGTTATAGTAATCAGTATAATTTGAAAAACAACAAAATACCACAAAATAACCTGAAATTGTAATTTATTTTGATTTAAAATAATGTTTTCAATGCAAAAGTTTTGAGTTTACTTTTCTAAAATTACACGCAACTCAGTGAAACAGCAGACGATAAGTTTCTAAAGGCTGGTTTAGTACCGCCCTCTATCGGGAGTAACACAAAACACAAGTTCAAAAGAGAGTTTGATTTTAAACAGGTGCAAATGACGGTACTTACCTGCTACTAAATGCCAGAGCCAGCTGGTCAATAGCATCAAAGAAATTCGAAGGATCCGATTTTTCGTCTTCATAGTTATAACCTGAAAATGAATTATTTCTTTTCATTCTTCGATGCAGAAATAAGATTAACACTTTACAACTACGCAAAAGTATGGAATAAAAATTATTTGAAACAATTCTTTAAAGTATAGTTTTAGAAAGCAAAAATAATTTTGAATTTTTAGGTGTTTATTGCAAACTGGTTGGGAGTAAAAGCAGTATTGGATGTAATACAAAGGTTTGAGATGTTTTGAGCGTACAATCCACAGCAGGTCATACTAAACAGGGCAGTGCAAATACATTAAAATTATTTCAAACAAACGCATTCAAATATATTATATACAAATACAATCAAATACGTAGAAATACATTAAAAATAGAGGTTTAACCAAGAACAGAGTACTTTCGCCAACTTGTCGATAAAGCTCTATACATGGTAGCCTAACATTTTCTTCCCTATCTCGAGATGTCCATACAATCTATATCTATATTTTGATTTATACTATCTTGGGATACAACTCTCTTTGAGCAACTCTTTCATATATATTAAATTCACGTAAAGCTTAAAAAAAATAGATATGGTGAAACATTAATACTTTGTTTAGTTTACCATTTGTTTTAATAAACAGTGCCAATAATTTCGCCCCATTTGCCATGAGGTGCCCTAGTAAGTATTGCCAAAATAGAAAAGGAAACTGAATAGGATATTTACATGAAAATTATATATAGTGCGGTACATTTTGCATGCAAAAACTTTGTAACACTGAAGACTCAGCATTATGACAATGGCTGCAGGTTTTTCGAATTTTCCATTAGCCAACCGAAGAGTTTTAGTCGAGAGGGTTTTATTATAGCTTGGCTAAGCCCAGGTGTCCTCCAGGCCGGGTTTGGGGTGCTTGAAATGCTGTGCCTTTGCGACGTTACAGTCAAATAGGTAGTGGTCGGGATGTGACTCGCGTCTGTAACATTCTTTAACCTATCTACACGTGATCCTCGGGTGGTTCTACAATGAATAACAGCTTCGTAGCTGTGTTTGGTATAAAGATATGTCTGTATTGAAAGCTGATTTGATGATATTTTTTAATAGGATTTATTTTTTTGTGTGCTGCAAGCAATTTCGGATATTTTGTAGTGTGCGTCAACCTCCTCCAAAAAAAAAAAAAAAAAAGGATTGAGAAACACTGAACTAGGGGACTAAACTAGAATATTTACACTCAAGCTTGTGTGTTCATCTAACAAATTAAATCTCAAAATTTTTATTCAGAACGTAATTTACAAGTTCTTTTATAACTTTTATTGCTTATTTATAAATTTCCTTAATTTTATTCAATTTTTATTTATTTTGTTCCCTGGAAGGACTACAAACATTAAGAAAAACAGGTTGGGAACCCCCTGAATTTAATTTTTCTTTTTTCACTTTTCTATCCCTATACGTTTTTTCTTTTAATTTTGTGAAATAATGAGTATTTCATCCCTTACAAATTGAGGCAGAGTCATTAGGACTGCTTATAGAGAGTGTGCTTACCTTTCACCTGTTGAATGAGAGTGCCGGCCGTCATGAGTAACTCGGTGGACTGTATGGGGGGATACTTCTCCAGTATGCTTCGAAGTATCCGCAGAACTTCGCCCAGTCGTTCGTGCGCCGCCACCCGCATAGTTTCCGTCTTGTCTAAAACAAAAGAAAAAATAGAAAAACATGAGAACGAACTCCCGATTTAAAACCATTTACACGGATCTATGTAAAAGAAATAAATACATGTGATATATCAAAATTATTACACCTAAAATATCTATCTGAAGTTCTGCTTCTCATTTTTTCATATCTTAACCTAACGATGACTGATTGGTTAGGGTGCTGGCCTTCGGTATCGGAGTTCGTGGGTTCGAATCCCACCATGGCATGGATGTTCGTAGCCGTTCTAATCGGCTTTAAGCAGTAGGTCACTGTCTCGTTAGCCTTCGTGTTGCAAAAAAATAGACCGTAGTGCTCCAAACCGAAATCTTTCATATCTAATTTCTCAGTCCTAAAATGTCAGATTTAGAGAAGTGTTCGCCAACTTAAGTTCTTTTTACTCTTTCGCCAAAAATAACGCGCTAATAAATGCTCATTAACTGTGCCCTGGTCACATGTTCCAGCTGTCCCGAGAAAATAAATTCGCTCCTCCAACGACTAAATGGCTGCCTATGTGGTTTTCAAATTAACCCAAATGATCAAAATTCATTTTTGATTGTCAGTAACGCCGAGTCAGCTGTCGGTCTCTTGGGAAAAGACTCACATCGTCGCTCGCTGTTGGGTTCGACTTTGTGATAGAGGCGTGTATTCGTGAACATTCGATGCAAAGCTCCTGTCTTGTAATGACTATTGCAAATTACACGCTTTTATAGTGCTACTCTTCTGCGTTTTCCCCGTGTTGGCGCTTGCGTCGCGATGGATACTTTGATGGGTCGTGCCGTGGTGGGGTGGTCCCACGCTTGCGATCTACCCTCCACCACCGAACTCAGTCCAGAGGGCCTTACGGCTATAGTGGCCCGGTTTATGGCGCATAATTGTCTTATAAAGACTTCCCTTTTTAATTTCAGTAAATTTAAAGTTTTACTGCGTTGGACTTTGCTGTTTTTTATTTCAATGGAGCCAATCATAAGTTCATTGGCCAGTAAGCAACGACAATCCAGATCACAGGGTCGGATTTCGTTGTGTAACCGGCTAGAGTACTCTCGCAGGCTACATACACATACATGCCAAAAAGGATCTTAGAACTGTAAGTGGAACTAATCGAATACGATAATTGTAAATCAATTCTCTTCAAATGAGGAAGATAGTATGGTACCGATTCATTTCCTAATTATGTTTAGTGCTCATCTGTGTCGCAGTAATGTTTGTAATCTTAACTACCTTTTAACATTACGGAGACTTAGCACCTTTCGAGTGGAAATGCGTTCATGATAACAGCCTTTATTTCATTTAATATAGAATAAAACGATACAGTCTGATGGTTTGATTTTGCAACATGTGCAGGGCATGACGCCCCACCTTGCTCATCGGCAGTGGACGCATGATCTCTCCAACAAGGGTTACTCTGGGATGTGGGACACCCCCCAGAGTAACCCTTGTTGGAGAGATCAGAACACTAAAAGATCTTCGGATTTGACATTTTTGAAAACGTTCGTAACAGGGTATTTTCTGCCAAATTCCCCCGTCTTGCTTATCTAATATGGACCCACGACCTCTCCAACAAGTTTTACTACACACTCAGAACACTTAATATCTCCGAATTTATAATTTTTGAACACATCGTAGCACCAGATAATCCCTTGTCGCTGTTTTCGGCCAATATCTCCATCTTGCTTATTGGATGTAGATTCATAATCTCACCCCCCACGTGTTCCTCTGGTATGCGGGCCACCACCCGGTTACATTGTCTTTGAATTTGACATTTTCAGACACTGTCGTATCACCAGATAATTATTTGACTGGTGTTTTCGGCTAAATATCAAAACAAGGACCGGTTTGGTTTGGATACGATCAACTTTTTGGCAACACAAGGGTTGATGAGACCGGTACCTCCTGCTTTAAGTCTAATCCGAACGGCTACGCACGTCCTTGTCACACTGGGGTTCGAACTCACGAACTCCAGTACCGATGAACAGCGACCTAACCATTCTGCCATCGTTCGGCGAAAATAAGGACCGAGACGCGGCGGTGAAAAGGATTATCGTAAATAACCAACTATGAGGAGATGGATTTGAGGGTTCTTGACCTCATGGAACTCGAAAAAGATGAGAAGAAGAGACTTCCGAAAGATTCGAAAGATATCGGTAACGAGGAGTATGAGTATTTTGGATGAACGAGGGTAGCCAGAACGTCCTTTTTTGATGACAGAATGTATTTTCGTTCTCATTCGTGATTTGTTGCTCATGATCGTGGGACTTATGACAGGGCTGTAGACTCTACTTTATTTTTTTATTCTTTTTCTTTTATTTTAATATATCAGTAATTCTTACACTATCTTAATAACGCTTAAATTTATAATATAATATAGCATTAAACATACGACGACATATATATAAGTACACCAGTAGTAAAAAAAATTTCTTAATAACTTATATACAAAAAAACTTTTATTTTAACATATAATTCTTTAACACTTATTTTACAATATTTTCATTTTTACATTTATACATATTTTAAATATTTTATTCATTTAAATTTATTTTAACAAAAATATTTTCGTTTTGTTTCTAAAAAAAACTTACATAATTTTTAACAACATAATATATATGAATTTAAAATTTCATAAATTCGTTAGCAAGTATTTTTGACAACATTCTTATTTTATATCATAAAAATTCAGGTTTAGGGAAAAATTTATTTTTGATAATCAATTCTTGAGCAAAATTTATAAAATTTATTCAAAAAATTTTAATGTTATGGAATCATTAAGAACAAAAAACATTCTTATAGCTGTAGCTATACTACGTAGGAAATTTAACTAGATTGTGACGTTTTTTGTCCAGTTATTCTCGAAGTTTACTCTACTTTTTTGGGTATAAGATTTCTTTCTGCCAAACTTTTCTCCAAGTATCGCCAAAAAAGGAAAAACTCGCCCATTTGATTAACAAAAACGATTACCGTTCGGGTATTTCTGCATTTACAATTACAATACAAAAACACAAAAAATTTAAAATAATATAAAATCTTCATTCAGTACTACAGTTGAATCATTTTGGAAAATCCGGATTCCAAGACACAAACAAAACGATTCGGGTTATAAAGAACAGATATCAGCTAAATACCCTACACTAAACGGGCGATAATCTCCAGTTATCAATCGCTGCTATATTGTTTTGCTTCGCAGCAGCTCCCGGAATTCCTCCAGTTATACGCTCTATCACTGTTTAATGTCTAATAATTTTAAACTTTTATTGGATTGGCGATAGCCTGTATATTTGCAGGTAGGTGCAGTACAGTGCAGAACTTGTTCTTACACTTTTCATGTTTTACACCTTTTATTGGTGTAAGATTTTGTCGCCAAACTTTATTCCAAATATCGCCAAAAGGGGCCAACTCGCCCCGCATGTTTCCTTTTCTGCAGAGCCGGTGAATTTGATCCCCTCAAATGATAAGATGTCTTTGCAAGTACACGAATTGCGAGTCACAAATGTGTGTGCGGATGCTGCGAGACTGACCTCTCTCCGGGTGGAATATCCTCCTGAGCTTCCCGAGCGCCTCCTTGAAGCTCCTGACGTCATGCGTGAGCACGATGATGTCCTCCTGCTCGACGACATGGCTCTCGGCCGAGCCCTCGCTGCTGCTCACCGAGTTCACGGAGTGAGAGCGGGAGTTGCCAGAGCGTTCGGCGGCCTCCATCCGGGACACGCGGCGCACGGTGTAGGTCTCGTCGGTCGCACAGCTCTGTCAACAATAAAACAAATGTTAAAGACACTGGCGAAAGTATAACACACATATGTTAAAAGTTCATACGACTCTTAAAAGTAAAAAAAAAATATTTTTGACTTTTTATACATTGAAAACTAAAAGTTTTTCAAAACAATTTTTTACATAGTTAGAACAAATTATAATCTTTACAAATATATCTCGTTCATTATAAAATATTTTTCTTAAAAGGTTTTAAATAACAGACACTTTGTTATTAAGAAAAATGATATCGAGCCTAACGCGCAGAATTACTAAAAATATAATCAAGTTTTAGACAAACTTATTGATTAACACATACTACAATATTTCAAATAACTTGAAACCTAAATTTGTATATATTTAAGATGCATACATTTTTTTTAAATATTTGAAAAAAAAATGAATATTTTTCTTTAAAGCTTAAAATATTACTGCAAAAAATTATTTTGGGAAATATACGAAAAAATTTAGGTTTAATCAGATGAAAATTATAGTGTATACACAACCTGTAAAAATTTCATGAAAAAACATTAAAGACTTTTTGAGATAACATGCGCTTTACATAAAAAAAACATAATTTGAGAAAAATCAAATTGTAGTTTTGTAAGTTTAAATTTGCTTACTGCAAACAGATGACACGTTTTTATTCACAACTCCTCTCAATCAAGGTTTTATCGGTTTTAACCATGATGGTTTAAACCAGTGGCTTTAACCGGTTTTAACCGTTCTGGTCAATATCTATTTGACCCGTTTTGACCACTGAAATTCACTTTTCAATATATTTAAAACTAAACGAAAATAGTTTACTAGCATAGGACAAAGGCAACTTATATTTGTTAAAAATTTCACAATATAAATAACACCGGCAAAAAACAAATATGACATAACACCAAGATACAAAAAAATGTTTTACTTATTTTTTTATACAAGCTGTTTCACATGTCATTTATGTTGAATTTAAAAAAAAGGTGGCAAGTAATAAGTTTTTTAATCGTCTCTCAGTTTAAACGATTTCGTCATTTATTTTGGATGACTCCAAACTTTGAAAATAATCTTTCTATAGCTGGCACGACAGTTCACGAGATGTATTCTAAAATCAACAAACTTTATGTCAATGCCTTTCACCTTCTTCATGGCTGCCCACCAGACATCGGGTACAAGTGTATTTTATGTTTTTTGCACATGCAATTATAATTTACATTAGTGTGTGCATGGTTAATTTTTAACATTCAAACATTCTTATTATACTGCATCAGCATGTTCAATCTCATGTACTTGTGAGTGTCCTATTTTGTTTAACTGCACTATTATTTGTATTGCTAATTAAAAGTCACTTCTAATTACAAAAGATATTATATATTAAAACTATATTTAACAATTCTGATCCCTTCTGACCATTTTTGACCAGTTTGGGAAGGTTAAAACCATTTTTATCCACTGTCCTGGTCAATATCAGTTTTGACCAGTAATTACCTTTTACACTTTCAGAAAAGAAGGAACTGCACTACTATTTTTATTGCTTATTAAAATGGAATTTTTGAAAATTATTTAATCCCCTGATGACATTTTTCTGATTACTTTAAAAAATTAACACATTGTATGCGGGACACGTACTAGTACGTTTTCTGACGATTAATATTGGAGAGCGGGTCACGTACTAGTACGGGTTAGTGTAACAACATGGCTTGGTGGTGGGTGCAAAAATAACGATATAGACAGGAAAACGAAGCCGAACTTTCTTGTCTACTATATAGATTCTGGAAAAATCGAGACAAAAACTAGTTTTTACATTATTAGTTTTAGGATTGCTCTTTTCATTTTTTTATAATGTAAAAATATTTATATATAACATAATTCGAAAAAATTAAACTATACGCTACTATTTCTATTTGATTTTTCCTATTTACGTTACTATTATAAATAGATCCACTCAAATATATATTTTTTGTTTACAAAAATCTTATGGTTGTTATTTATATATTTCTATTGATATATTTGTTTATATATTTCAATAAAAAATTAGAAAAGTTGGTTAAAAATTAAATAATTTTCGATCTATGGAGATGTATCTGAATAACTAAATTGACACCCGCTCCCGGTACAATTCCACTGCGAAATGGACCAGCACACAATGTGTTAAGTATCGGAATGTTTTTTTTTTTTTCGAAATAGGTCTTTTTTAAGTTCTTTGATTTGTAATGACAGGGTGTCCAGAGACCAGAAAAATTGGGGAGTATATAGAAATGTCTGACAAAATAAAGAAAATTCAAATTTTTCCGCGCTTCACCACTCAGAAAGGGAACTAGAATAAAATTGGTAGCAAACGATTTCGTGTGTCGCAAGAAAATCTTATGGTTAAAAAATGAAATAATTTTCGATCTATTTGAGATTTAACTGAATAATTAAATTGACGCCCGCTCCCGGTACAATTCCGCTACTAAATGGACCCGCACACAATGTGTTAAATAGATGGAGATTCATACTTTATAATTGTTGTTTACAAAAATACAGTAATTACTGAAACTCATTTTAAATTTGTTGTCAGTCAGCGTGTCGAGAAAGCTCTCACTTTTGGCTTTATATAAAAAGTTCTTATATTTTAGAAACAAAGTTAATTCAGCTTTTGGTTTGGTTTGGATTGGATTGGAGTGCTACGGTCTACATTTTGCAACACGAGGGCTAGTGAGACCGGGACCTATAGCTTAAAGCCGATTCCGAACGGCTACGAACAACCACGCCACAGTGGGATTCGAACCCACGAACTCCGGTACCGAAGGCCAGCACCCTAACCAATCGGAAATCGTTCGGCAACTTGATTCAGCAAAACTATTTAAATAAGCATAGAAAGCAAATGCCGAAAATCTCATGTATTTCACATTATGTTAAATACATGAGATTTTCGGCTAATACTAAAAAAGATATGATAAGGCGAAAAAATAAGAACAAAAAATCTGCCATTGAAAGATGTGTACCCTTACAGCAAATAAAGCTATTTTTATTTAAAAACTTTTGTAAATGCAGGCACTTATATTGTTATATTTGAAACACAAAAGAAAAGAAATTATAACGATATCAATTATTTACATATACCCGGAAAAAAAAACCCCTAAAAAACTTTGTTTTTGTTCCAAAACCCGAGTTTTTGTTCATCAACCCTGTTGCTCAACAACCCCAAGAAAACAGATATCAGAACAATATTTTTAAATAAAATCAAAACATCCAACATCGATAACTAGTTCATCATTTCCCAAAAATGCTTTTTTATAAAAAATTAGAATGGGAATATATACACAATAAGGCCTACTTCAAAAGGAATTAATTTTTTTTTCATTGAAATGCCAGACCGTGATTACAGAAAGATTTCGCAATGCCGGATTTAGCAACGGTTGTTATTACGAAAGACAACAAAATGCTATGCTAGCTTGATAAATACCGGTAATAATAAATGTTAAAATATATTTTATACTAACGTTTCAAAGCCATAAAGCAATTTTGCTTTGTTATATTCTACGACTGAAGGCAATTCTTTTTCTTTTATAAATGCAGAAAAGAAAATAATACGACGTATCAACGTAAATAGTATTGTATATTTGAGGTTATAAAAATATTAACATCTCCAGGAATTATTTGACGAATATAAATTCTTTTCATATATATATATATATATATATATATATATATATATATATATATATATGTGTGTGTGTGTGTGTGTGTGTGTGTGTGTGTAATATATCAAAATTATTTAACTTTAATATTTCCTTAAAAACCTACTCTCTCCTATTTTAATTCCTTAAATCTTTTTTCATGCTCCTCAATGTCTTCATCAAAGGAGATTTCTATCCTATAGATGTCAATTTTCAGTCTATTTAACACGTTTCCCAGACGTCGCCGGCCTATGTCTCCGCGTTTTCCCTGATCTTTCACTTAAATTCGCCGAGTAAGTGGGAAAATTCTTTGTCTTCGCTCTTGGGTGCCCCTCTGTTCGAGCAGAGTGATTATTGTGTCTTTCCTTTGTCTGTCGTTGAGTAGTAAAAATGTCCGTTTGAGCAGCTCTGAAATAAAGTTTTAATTCGATTTGTGCCGTTCTCTTCCATGTCGGCCGACTGCATCGTTATTAATACTAGCTGATTAGGCCTTCCCCTTGCTCAGTAGCCATATATATATATATATATATATATATATATATATATATAACGTTGTGACGAAGAGATTTTAAACCAGGGATTCAAACCGTAATTTTTCGATCAGGTTTCTAAAAAGGAAACCAGAAAAGACTTTCCACTAAGGGGAAAAAAAAAAAAAAAAAAAAAAAAAGTTGAACAATATATCGGTCCACTTCCGGTTTCCGTTCAGCCAAAAATAACCGTTTTCGGTTCTGTTTCGAATGAATAATTTAATGTATATTCTTATTCCTACTAAAAATATAATTTTATACTATACAAAAATGTATCAAAATTGAGAAAATTCTATTTTTTTTAACTGATACACTATGGGAATGGATACAATTAACCAGCCTGTACGATACGAGCGGCGAGCAGAGAACGGCT
>CM063510.1:176292351-176309851 GCA_032207245.1 Pardosa pseudoannulata | reverse complement strand
TTGCCAACTTATAAAAATAAAAGTTGAAGATGCTAAGTGTATGTAGGTCACGGACGCTTTTTTTGTAGCAGACGGTGTTATTTTTTTTCTTTAGGGGAATTTTATTTTTTTTACACGTTGGTACCAGGAAAAAGGAAGGAAAACGCAGTTTATCGATGCCATTTCTCCTTGAATTTTTCCTCCGGGGATACCATCTCCAGAAATTAAGAACAATTTTCACTGCGCAGATGGCTGTCGACGAAATTAACCTTTATTTAAATCCACTGTTTTGTTGCCATGAGGGATATTTGTTTTAGGACATAATTTCAAATTATGAGTTTTACTTGAAATAATGCATGCATATTTAACAACATTTTGCATCATGATATTTGTCATAGAAAGTCGTTAGTTATATTAGTTACGATTTTCCTGCAAAAAAGGCTTACGTTCTTCAAGGTTACAGTGAACGTTCAGTCGGGAGAAATATAACTAATAATAAAATTCAAAGAAAGTGTTTTAATGTACATCGCTTTAAAATGAATATAATTTTTATTTGTACAGACATTATCAGTTATTATTGATAACTACTAACCCTTTGCTTGTCTTTGTACATCACATGATATACACCTTTACACTTTATAAGCTTTTTACGCAATGAACTATATTTTTTATACAAGCTTATTTTATATATTTTATATCACTGTGTATATCATTTTACATCACTGTCGTATATCATGCTTTATGAACTTGTATCATAAGATACAAACATTAGAGGTGTACAACATATGTGGTGCACAAAGACTGGAAATTTTCAAAATACAGATTTTAGAATATTTAAAAGTATTTGAAATGAGTACTTCTAACCTATATTCTATAAATTAAACATTAGTAAAAATTAATAAGTTTCGAACGAAAAATGTATGTTTTTATAAATTGAAAGAAATATATTTTGTAAGGGAAAAATAGGTATTTTAACGATTGTTATTAACACTTCGCTTGCGAGCAACGTATTTTTACGTTTTTTTTGCAGCCTATCACTGGAGCGCGGGTCACGTAAAAATACGTATTTAGTAGATTTGTGGTGAATACCCGCTCACCATCACAAATCTACTAAATACGTATATGTTTGTGTGGCATTATAGGCGTATTGTTTGCGTCGCTATGCCACGCTTTCCATTTTTTCTTTGCTCAAGTTAGGATTGTCGAGCGACTTGGTCTTTTGTTGCGTTATTTCGTCTTCCATCGAACTCCTAGCTCCAGAACGTACAAGTCGTGTTTCGTCCATTGGGAGCTTGGTTTTTTATTGAATACAAAATTGAAAAATGAGCCGTTGTGACAAAGATAGGGATGAAGAAATAGGCGTTGAAAGATGATCGGACTTTCATTTTAAAAATCGTTTATTTTTGTGATTTCGTAAAGTATTGTTTTTTTTTCGTTAAATAATCATACAGTATGTATTAATGTGTAAAATAAAAAAAAGTTTCGTTCATAAAAACAAAGTAGTATTCGATGGACTGCGATTTTTCTGAATAACTAAACTTTCTCGCGATTCACGTAATAACGCCCGCTGCACGCGTAAGTGGGCGGTGAAGTATACCAGCATGCCAAGTATTAATAATATTATTTTTTTCTAAGTACATTTCCGATGAATCCTTTCGATAACAACTAAGTTTTATTCTATGTCTTTAAAAGATATCTTACGAATAAAAATAAGAGACATTTTCGATAACACTTATTTAAAAAAATAATAATAATGATTTTTTAACAAATTTGTAGTTCTAGATCTTAATATACACCCCCATAAACTCGAAATTAAACATAAGCAAAGTCCGTTAAAATTATAATTTATTCCATCCAATACAGGGTCTCGGACGGCAGTGTCGCACGTAATAGAGCACTAACAAAGTGACTTAGACTCTACCAGGTCTGGAAAGGGCCAATTCCCATGATAAATTATTTTAGCTCAACAACGTTGGGTGCTAAGAAATTGTTAGATGGTGACTAAAAGCGGTTCTAACAAGGTTTAAAATCTAAATGAGTGACTCAGATTTCATGAGAACATTTAATTTAGGTTCTAATGCAGGAGGCCGTTATACCTATATATTTGTTAATATAACTATAAACGCAATTTTTGTACACTTGTTTTATTATTTGTATAGATTTATCAATTTCTTGCATTATATACAAAGAAATAAAACAAAAAAATGTTAAGCCATTTCTTATTTAACATAAACAGTTGAAATTTTTTTTTTTTTTTTGTAATCACGTAAGGGTAATAACATTATTAACATCCATGAACACTAAGCCAGCAACTTGTATCCTTGCCACAGTAGGATTCGAAACTTGTGAAGAAGAGCAACAAGCCCGTTCGGCTATAACATGGAGAGTTTGGAATTCGTTCTTCCTGTTTAACATTTAACATTATTTCAGATTAAAACTGTTTTACAAAAAGGGTTTGTACCACGATTTACGAATGCGTTTAATGAATTATCTTTTCCCTCTGTTCTTCGTATAAGTAATTTTCCAAGGTGCAAATATATATATATATATATAATATATATATATATATATATATAATATATATATAGTAACGGAATCCGTAAATAAATATTACTTGAGGAAAAACTAAAGGTCCATTATTTATCACTCATGGGTCATAAACATAAAAACTAAACAAATGGTTCTCAAACTTTTTTATTTCCTTGGACTCGCTTCTTACCACATCCATAGTAACGGAATCCTTAAATAAATATTAAGGAAAAACTAAGGGTTCATTATTTATCCCTGACAATCTATTAAACATAAATACTAAAAAATATAAAACTGTATAGAAATGTAGATAGCACTTAAAATAAAAGGGCATGGAAACAAATTTTTAACACTTGGCATGCGGTATACTTCACCACCCACTTACGCACGAAGTGGGCGTTTTTTCGTGAATCGAGCGAAAATTTAGTTATTCAAAAAAAATAGCTGTCAATCGAAAACGACTTTGTTTTTATGAATGAACCTTTTTTTTATTTTACAATTTAAATATATACTGTATGATTATTTAAAAAAACCCTCAATATTTTTACGAAATCACAAAAATAATGATTTTTTAAAATGAAATTCCGATCATCTGTCAGCGCCTATTTCTTCATCACTCTTTGTCACGACGGCTCATTTTATCCATTTTGTATTCAACTATAAAAAAAGCAATATTCAAATTGACAAAACACGACTTGTACATCCGGAGCTAGGAATTCGATTGAGGACGAAATAACGCAACAAAAGACCGAGTAACTCGACAATCCTAACTTGTGGAAAGAAAAAATGCCAAGCGTTGCGTTCCGTTTCATTGAAACGCAAACACGCATATAATGTCACACATACGTATAATTATACGTATTTAGTAGATTTGTGGTGGTTAGCGGGTATCCGCGACAAATTTACTAAATACGTATTTTTACGTAACCCCGCGCTCCAGTGACTGCAAAAACGTAAAAATACGTTGCCCGCACGCGAAGTGTTAAAAAGAAATGATACAAGTCAAATGATACATTGATGAACGTTTCACCCCTTCTTATGCTATACTGTCCTCGCATATGGTTTGAATGATTCGAGGTCACATCGTTTTCGTGTTCTCGATTGTGAGGCTTCTGAAATATTGCTTATAATCATTATTCCTATGTAAGAGATTAAAAAAACTAGAAAATGAATTGCACTGTCTTTTAAATTTCGATTGTGTTTAAAAAATTTTCGATGGACACAGCTTGATGCTTCGGTTTGGTTTGGAGCGCTACAGTCCACTATTTTGCAACACGAGGGATCATGAAACCGGTTCTTACTACTAAAACCGCTTCCGAGCGGCTACGAACGTCCATGGCACAGCGGGATTCGAACCCTCAACCTCTGGTACCGGAGAACAGCTCCCTAACCATTCGGCCACCGTTCAGCTGAACACAGTTTGAGAAACCGTACTTGTATACTAAACAATTCCACAACAATAAATACCTGTTTGGCAGAACTGCATAGAAACGGAATCCAGCCGAATACGCCGCAAGAACCTATTCTACCGAACTGCAGTATCCGAGAATTCATGCCCGCTCAGCAAAGCACGTGCAGCAGCGGAAACCGATGCAAACGGAATAAAGAGATCATAGGTTCTCCACGCGCGATACACCTTCTACAAAACCCAACTTATTCCAATCATATTCCGGTGATTCATTCGAAAAGGGTTGAGGTAAAGAACGAAATATTCATTGTTTCTTAAGAAAAAAAAAAGTGCCGTCTCATTTCATTAAACAAACTAGACGTGTCCGAAAACACCGATTCATTGGAAATAAGCATAGGAGCAAACAGGTTGATGAACTTTTGGTTTAAACCGATACACTACTATTACACTGCACCATGACTACTTCAAATCCGTTGCGAAAGAATCAATGAATCAAGAAGAAATGGAACGAAACCTTTGCTTGCAGGAGGAGGTGGGAGGAAATCTATTAAAATCATATCATTAAGGGACAGACATTTTCCCACTGCAACTTATATCTCAAAATGAACTCCTTCCGATACGATTTAAATAATGAAAAAGTGTGAATGAAATAACCATTTAGTATTTATTTTATATAAACATTGTTTCATTATATAATTTTGACATATTTTTAATCTCTTCTGGTAAATTGATGTGTCCAGCCCGTCATTGGTTTTTGATGCCATACTACACAATGACGAGCTATATTCAACAGTAACTTCAGTCGCGTGACGAGTGTAGCTCGTCATTGTGCAGTAAGGCATGGAAAAGCAATGACTCGTTTTACCAGAAGGGGTTTAAGGGGAGGTGTTCTACACCTTTTTACTCATATCTGAATTAATACAGCAATTCAATTACATATTGCCAGGGGTAGCGCCGGGCACTCTGACCTGAGGTTTCAGGGAACTAGCCTTCCAGGTTAGGGGTTAAAAGTGAGGCGAACTACTTCCCCCTCGAAAAAACAAATGGTTGAGACGTTTCAGACAGAAAAGAACTTAATGATCTCTTGTAGATGACGTGGAATAAAAAAGGAATTGAGAATAGTGTAAAGAACTATTACTTCCCTTAGACTGTAACTAACTACTACTTCAACTCTACTAAAAAGAACTACTACTTTTACTAGATACTTTTACTAGACTAAAAAGAACTACTTTTACTAGACAAAAAGAACTATTACTTTTACCAAAATAAAAATAAGTACTACTTTTACCAGAATAAAAATAACTACTACTTTTACCAGAATAAAAATAACTACTACTTTTACCAGAATAAAAATAACTACTACTTTTACTAAAATTAAAATAACTACTACTTTTACTAGAATTAAAATAACTACTTTTACTAGAATAAAATAACTACCTTTACTAGACTAAAAAGAACTACTTTTACTAGAATAAAAATAACTACTACTTTTACCAGAATAAAAATAACTACTACTTTTACCAGAATAAAAATAACTACTACTTTTACTAAAATTAAAATAACTACTACTTTTACTAGAATTAAAATAACTACTACTTTTACTAGAATTAAAATAACTACTACTAGATTGAACAAGTACTAGACAGTACTAGACTGAAAAAAACTAGTACTAGACTGAAAAAAAACTAGTACTAGACTTAAAAAACTAGTACTAGACTTAAAAAACTAGTACTTCTACTAGACTAAAAAAGAACTATTACTTCTAATGGACTAAAAAAAACAACTACTGCTTTTACTATTCTCCTACAATGTGTTCGAATTACGAAGTGATGTGTTCGAAAGGGGTTGCTCCGCTCGATGATGGATCGATTTGTGCTTCATTAAAGTGTTCTAAACATTTATTTGAAGTTTTATGTATGGCTGGGCAACGCATCTGCCATGAATATGGAAAATAGATAATTCAAGAATATGTGGAATGTAAGCACACTCTTTAAGAGTGGAGCTCTGAAAAATATTCTAGTAGTTGAGGCTGAAGGATTCATATTCAAGAGGAGGGGAAAAAAAAAAACCACCGAGTTTAAGAAAAAGCAAAACAACTTACCTACACGACATTATCTAGACAGTCTAGACAATCTAGATTAAGTTATTACAATATTTAACAATGTTTTTTGTTGTATATCATTTTTATGCAATGCAGTGCTTAAGCAAACTTTCAGAATACAGTTGATGCATTTTTGCATTTTACTGTTTATGTATATTTCAATGTAAACCTACATGATATAATAAAAAATGTAGAACATTTATCTTATTAACAGAGTAAACAAAAGTATTAACTGACTCGACATTATAATAACACATATTTAGTTATATCTTTATAATTCTGTTAATTCTGTATTGTTTTATTCTAAATAATGTTCGAGTAATGCAACGACAGTAGACTTTTTGAATAAACTTGATGCATTTTCACATTTTCTTGTTTATGCATATTATAATGTGAAATGACAACATAAAGTAAAAAAAAATATTTTAAGGTTTATACAATGAAGTTGGTTACCCATTAATATTACACCAAATTAAATGCTGTAATAATAATCAAATGAAAACATATTTACAATTAAGAAAGATTAAAGAAAATAAACTGTAATTTATTACAGAATATCTTTGTATTATAAAATTACTAGCATATAGCCCGTCCTATGCCGGGATCAGTAAAATTTTTAATTTTCCAGAATTGCAAAGTACCCTATGAGGCAGGTAAAAAAATGGTTTGTTTTTTGGCTGAGAAATATCTGGTTCACGCTCAATCATTTGTTTATCTTCATACTCCTCTAAAGTCTCCCGATAATGTGAATGCAGTTTAGAATCACGTTGAGTTCATTTTGAAAGATAATTCAAAGTTTTCTTAGCTAAGTCGAAGTTATCGTTAAGTTTTTTCCCAGTTTGTTTTTGCTACAGTCATCAATGGAAGTAAAGGAATGAAACTATCGTTTCCACTACACCCTGGAGGTACATAGAATTGGTTGTTAATACCGGTGATACAATTTTCATTGCAACAAAAAATAATCCACGGTTCAATTTAAAATGATCACATAAATACCTAATCTATTATTTAAGCCATATATAAAAGAAAATTATTGACGTCGTATCTAAGTTCAGTGATCAAAAGTATGAAAACAAGGCAGACGATATTTAAATAATTTAAAATAAGAAATGATTCAATGAGAAGGAATGACGTCACAATGCTAGAAACAAATGTTATTTTTACCTATTTATTATGTGATAAACTGATAAATTAAATCATCTACTCCTAACCGGGGAAAATAGGGCTTGAAATAATGGCATTAAAGGCTACAAAAGGGAGAAGGGGTGAATTTTGAACTTTGCTAACCCTAACTCAACAAAAATCTAATATGAATGCTTCATCCATTCGAGGACAGACGAACAGATAACTTATGCTATTATTATATAGGGGATGCAATAATAATGAAGACCAAAAAAAGAAAAAAAATTTCATATAATTTTATATGCAAAAAGCCCTTTCGCATGAAAAAAAAAAAAAAATCACATTTAAAGTACTTTCAAGCCCCGTATGAACCCTATCGTGGGGCATTTCAGCACCCCCTTCGCTAAGCCACTTCTCGGGAAAAAATGGGGAGACCTATAATATATGATAAAAGATTTGCCCATGTTATTTTAATCTTAGAGGGTATTATGCTATTTTCTAGTCTTTGTTTCATTCGTGAAAAAAAAAAGAAAAAAATATGATATACCTGACGAGTTCTTAATACATTTGAAAAAAGAAATTTAAGAAATAAATTAATATCTACTGTATTCTTAAAAGGTCATTCGCCTTAAACTAAGCATTTTAGCTCGTCAGTGGGTTTGTTTTTAAACAAAACTTCACTTCGAAAAATAGACAAAACATTACATATGACCCACTATTTTCCAAAAGTTTATGGATTGTTCTTAAATAAATAAAAAATCCTGCGGTTAAAAATATTTTTTTCTTCGAAACAGATATATTTTAAGACAGATGTATACAGATGTTTTTATATCAATGCATTTCAATATATTTAAAAAATAAGGCCGATGAAGACAGTCATTTTTTATTATTTTTATCCGTATGTTGAATTGTTTTTATCGGTAAAGGGAAGTTCCAAAATAACGATGTATTTTAAGGCCACAGATGGAGAACGAGCGGCCCCCGTAAATCTGACGTGTCCTTCATTAAAGTTGGCTGGTTGACTGCAGAACATGGTACCGTAGTTTGCACTCGCCAAAAGTCAGAGATAAGTTCGCCAAATCTAAAGGAATCGGACTGCTTACAAACGGAAATAATGTTTTCAAATTTTGCAAAGTTAGTAATATATTAGTGTTTAACACCTTTGCTGCCGAACTGTTTTAATTGTGTGTGTACATATATGTAAAGAAAATTATCAGGGGTTTTCAAATCTGAAATCAAGGGCTAAAAATTCCCACGTCCTTTTGCATTCCCCTTTTTAACCCCTAACTAAATTATCCATTTACGTTTTTTATGAACAAACGATCGCTTGAATTAGATGCTTATGACGTCATAAATAAATAATCATAAATTAGGTGAATTTTAGCAAATATCTTTTTAACGGGTTAGAATTTAGTGTTGAAACAGGTATCGCCAGAACGGAAAAAATCTGAGAAACTTATATATGCAAATCTTATCTTGTTAGGACCATAATTAACGAAGATATAAATTAAAAACCACCCCAAATGGTAATTCTTTTAGTCTAAATTTACAATTTGATGAGCAAACGATCGCAAGAAAATTGTCCATTTAGGTTTTTTTATGAGCAAACGATCTTTTGAATTAAATGCTTATGACGTCATAAATAAATAATCATAAATTAAGTGGATTTTACCAAATTTTTTTTAACGGGTTGGAATTTAGTGTTAAGACAGGTATCGCCAGAACGGAAAAAATCTGAGAAATTTATGTATGTATGTCTTATCGTGTTAGGACCGTAATTAACGAAGATATTAATTAAAAACCATCCCAAATGGTAATTCTTTTAGTCTAAATTTACAATTTGATGAGCAAACGATCGCAAGAATTAGCTGTTTATGATTTCATAGATGAACTATTTCAAGTCTGAAATTTACCAGATATCTTTTATTTGGCTAGAAGTTTGCAATCGAGATAAGTATCCACGGATTCGGAATATTGCCGGAAATTTATTCTACCAAGTTCCATTTTTACAGGAACAAAAGACTTAAGTTTTAATCCTTTAAAAACCACCAAAATTGCTGATTTTTTTATTCTAATTATGTATTTTTCTGAGCAAACGATTGGCGTAAAAAGCCATTTATGACGTCATATCTAAGTTCTTTTAATGGTCATTTTTACACGATAACATTCTTTCAAGGAAGGGCTTGAATTTGCAAATATTCACGAAAGAATTTTGGGAAATTCATTGCAAATTTCATCTTTATGGAACCATAGTTTTCTGATATATTAATTAAAAACAACCACAGTTTTAATTATTTTGATCGAAATGTTTTTTAATAAAATGACGTTTTCTGGAATGGCATCATTTTTTTTTATTCTTTTGTGAATATTTAATTATACACTATAGAATAATATTTTAATGTTATTCTTATGCTTACTTACAATAATTAATTATTATCTCTTAAACTTATATATCTAAATTACAGAATACATGATGGTAGATTAAAAATGCTTAAATTCTACAAAACAAAATGGTGCAAATGCAGATGTGAGTATTTTCACAAACTTTATACAGGGATTGCTATTTCTTTTTACGAATAGTTAATCTATGTTAGGTCTATTTTGAGAAAAGTGATAATTTTTTATCATTATTTATTTTCTTATTGTTCTAATATAATTAAATTAAAATACCTTTTTCAAATATGAATCTTTACTTTGAGAAATTATTCTCTATTTTTCGTTATTTCTTTTATTGCATTTTGCATTTAAAGACAAGAAAACGTGTTGGTATTGTAAAAGGTTTCAATAATTTAACTAAATTCCCCAAGAATCATTTTGTTTTGAAGAAATAATTACAATGAAATAGTAAAACAAAAATGATTAAATATTAATCTTTAAAAATTCTACGAACTGGATAGTTTCTATTTTAATCGAGTAAGTAACAGATATCTGGGTATATGGATTCATTGATAATATATATAGAATATTATACTATCAATGAATCCATATTCGTTAATATTCATTGATGATATATAGAATATAATAGAATATATTTGAAAATATTTGGAAACTGATTTCGATATATGTGAGTTTTCTGACTATAATTCATAAAGATGTTATTTGAAACCAATAAACTGTATTTTAGGATCCGGTTGGCGACTTTTTACATTTATATCTAGATATAAAAGATGTAAATTAGAAATAATTGAGAATTAAATTCCGTCCAATTTGTCTTCTAGATCTAAAATTTCTCGCTATTTTCCTTATTGTATTATTTTTTAAAAATTTATATTTTGAAAAAATAAATTTCTACGTAATTTATGCGACATTAACGATACGATATTTGTTATCCTTTTTGACTTGGCGAAAAAGCGCCAAGATCACTTCTTTATATTTTTAAGTTACCTTATTTTTTTTACTCAATATTACAATTATCTTTTTGGGATTTTCACCGAATACTGCTAATACAATGCTATTTATTTGAAAAATTGAACTGTGACGTTAATTATAGAAAATTATAGCCTTAATTTTAAGTTCACCACTTGACTTTTTTCTGGGAAAACTTGGTGTAATAATTTTGAAGTGTAAATCTAATTTCATTTCTACGTGAGCGAACAACTTTTTGGTCGCCAACGGGAAAAATGTATCAGAAGGTCGCTATATCGCATGTGTTATATTTCATTAGAACTTTCTTAGAAAAATTTCTTAGTCTGTGTGTCTGAAAATATCCAATCTTCCAGAAATAATTATGTCTTATCCAAGAGCTATCGATAAAACTAAATACAGTGGAATCCGCTTAATGTGATCACGGTTAATGTTATCAATCGCTGATTGTTATCGAAATCACTGGGTCCTGATTTTCCCTATTCGTGTGTATGTTAAAATGATCGCTTTATGGGATCGTTACACCGGTTCATGTCATCCGTTTTCGAACATCATTTTGACTGTCAAAGTAATATCCCCGATGTATTGTATCCAGAAGGAACCCAATCTTTACTTTCCCTTCGCTGCTCTTTTAATTTAACGAGAATTCTTCCTCTTGCACCTAGGGAAAAGGAGAATGATCAAAGTTGTGGGGCTTGAAATCATTTCGCTTTCTGACTTCCCTATCGACAAGCTGCATCTAAGTGAACAAGGCATAAATTGTGAATAAGCTCCTTCTCAGTTCCGATAAGAATGTTTTGCCTTCTGCTTATCTGACAACCACTGACCACCAGTAGGGTGTGCGTATTTCTGAAAAATTCCCGGAAAGTGTAACGTTAAAACAAAAGATCAAAATTTTAAATCGTTTTGACAGGTTACCAAAAAGGAGTCGGCGCAATGCTGCAGCGCATTTAAACATTTTTCAGCCTCTGAATGGCATTGAAAGTGTCGAAACGTGGAGTACGACACCGCTCCGACGACTTTAAAAAACATTATGATGACGAACAATGTATCAATGTGCTGCTTAGAAAAAAATGTAGACAGTCAACAAATTGATCCATTTTTTAAAATTATGTATATAATTCTTATGTTTTAAAGAATAATATATAGTACATAAATATCAGGTGAGTGTTTTCATTTTGTTTTGAAATGTAGTACATGCAAAATTAAAGAGGGTGGGTAAATTTATCTCATTTTGTATATCGTTTATTGTTATCAATCGGCTATTATTATAAAGATCACAGTATCCCAAAGTGATCACATTAAGTCCACTGTATTACTTTATAGTAGCATTTAACAACCTTTATTTTTAGTCTCACTTACCGCTGGTTGTCCGTCATGCTAAATTTTACCACTTTGAAAAAATGATTGTATTTCGTGAAATTTGTTATCGCAAGTGCATTTATTAATGTTATACATTTTTAACGGCGCTTCTCATTCCCATCCCATAATGAGACACAAATGACACTCAAACACACCTAAACGTCATGCCGGATTATAAAATCACCGTCATATATATACATATATATGTGTGTTTGTTCAAAGTTTCTTATTTATTTACTATTTTGCCTTATTTCGTTTAAAAATAAATGGCTTAAAATAATTTATGAATTACAGGAAAAGTGCGTCAATGATTTTTTTATTTATTTTTTTTTATTGTTATGTCCATCATTATTGATTATTTTTCACGTACCACCCGCCAACAAATCGCGTACTACCAATGGCACATGTACCTTAGGTTGAAAAACGCTGCTTTATAGAATCACTGAGAGAGTAGATGGTATTAAAAAATTTCTCGAGAAAATCCTGAAGGGTCGTTACGGAACCCTAGGATTTCGCAGAACAAACACACTTTGAGAAACCCTACCGTCAGTGAAGTTCCATTTGCTCTTCTTCTCATCGGCAGATGGCGCGAGCAGTCATCGGGCGTTGGGAGAATTTAATCGGTCACAGTTACAAAATCAAAAATAGCTCGCTCGCGGCTGTATGTCAGATGATGCCGCGATCACCTTGCCTCACCTCTCTCGGGAGAAGTTCGTTCGAAACTGCCGAACGCACTTTCTGGTCGAGGTGTGCGTAAGTTTATGCTTAATAAGAGTGGGAAGTCATGCGGAGAAGTTAATAACAATGGGAATTATCGGAGAGATTAGACGAGTCGCTCGGATGCTCCCAAAAACAGATCGGGGAGGTGGAGCACAGAAATAGGTTCTACCACACAGAACATTTTCAATCAAGTTTCGTTTTCATGCTAGCTTTTAGTTTAAATTAATTGTTTGAAAGAGGAACCGATGCATAGCGTTCTTTTACAGGGACTCCTAAAAAAATAACTCGTTGAATTTTTATACTTTATCGGAAAAGAGTTTTCTTTTTTAGCGAAGATAGATAGCAATCCTTCGAACCATCTACCAACTTTACATTCTATTATATATAATTTGGTCATTTGGATCTCCATTTTGGATATTTTTTTTGAGTTCCATACACAGATTTACTTTTTTTTTGGCAGCTGCATGGACTTAAGTAATGACAATTATCTTTATCTATTATAAAATTTCCTTTTTCAGTAGTAATCCACGGTAATCGGTAAAAGTCAGTGATTCCGTTGGCGAAGCGTTCCGGGATCGATGCTCGAGTCGGCCAACGATCAACCGTGTTCGTTAATGGCGGCTGGGTCACGTAAAATAGGTTCGTGGTCGTCTAGTCCTCCTAGCTTAAACAATACCTCTGGAGGTGGCAGGCCAAGCCTGGAGGTGCTTCTAAATGAGGAGGACACTCTCTCAGAAGTCCAACCTCTCGAGTACAACCCTCTTTCTATGAGCAGTCATATGACTTCTAGATGACATGACACCAGCCAATCGACTGTTTTACAATACTGTATTCACATGTGGTGCCAAATAAATCCCTTGTCACGGAGTTTTTCTTACACACACACACACACATATATATATATATATATATATGTGTGTGTGTTTGTATGTGTGTTTGTGTAATATGGGCGAGACTCATTCAAAAGCGATACACATTTTATTTCTGGTGAGATACATGACATCCATACAACAGGCAAGTTTTTTAACAACATCGTGCTCAGAGACA
The DNA here is from genome assembly GCA_032207245.1 of Pardosa pseudoannulata. Lineage (NCBI taxonomy): Eukaryota > Metazoa > Arthropoda > Arachnida > Araneae > Lycosidae > Pardosa > Pardosa pseudoannulata. The sequence continues at coordinate 176,296,220 of CM063510.1, read as the reverse complement.
ATGAGATCCTACACACATTTCTATTTTTATGTATGTAATGAGACGGACTTCTCGATGGGTGGTTGCAGTCATGGCTCATGAAAATGACACCATTTTAGTTAAAGACCTTTATTAAGATAACGTTGGAGGACGGTTTTCCACTTCATCATAGGGACAGGACAAATAAATTCTCAGGGGTTTTCAAATCTGAAGTCGAGGACTAAAAATTCCCGCGTCCTTTTGCATTCCCCTTTTTAACCCCTAACTAAATTGTCCACTAGAGCTACAGTTTAAGCAATCATAACTCTACATTGTCCTAGCGGACAATTTAGGTTAGGAGTTAAAAAGGGGAATGCAAAAATACGGGGGAATTTTTAGTCCTTGACTTCTGATTTGAAAACCCCTGAGAATTTTTCTTACATACATACATACATATACATATGCATATATATATGCCATTCTACTATAAAATAACAGTTGATCCTTACTGAGGATAGTCTATGATATTCAAAGTTATTTAAACCTCCTATTTTCTTTAGTTTGCTCAATCCAATATAACCTAGATCAAATTTTTCCCAACTACTGAGCTCTACGACCCCCAAATGTCATATACCAGCATATAGCCCGTCGTATGACGGGATTAGTAAAACTTTTAATTTTCCAGAATTGTAAAGTACCCTATGAGGCATTAAAAAATAATTTGTTTTGTGGCTGAGAATGATCTGGTACACGCTCAATCATTTGTGTACCTTCATATGCCTCTAAAGTCTCAAGTTGCTGTGAATGCAGTTTAGAATCCCGTTGAAATAATTTAGTCAAAATGTGTGGTTATGTATAAAAAACAAACACACAAAAGAACAAACTTCTTCATTTTCAAAGATATATAACTTAAAAGCTAGATATTTATTAATCTGTGAAATAGATTCCTAGACTTTTATAAAATGAATTTGTTTGAATACCAGTGACAAAATTTTCATTGCCACAAAAAATAATCGATGATTCAATTTAAAACTATCACACATGAACCTAAACTATTATTTATGCCAAATATAAAAGAAAATTATTTACGTAATATCTAAATTCAGTGATAAAACGTATGAAAATAATTCAGACGATATTTAAATCATTTAAAATAAGAAATGATTCAATGAGATGGTTAAAGGAATGACGCCATAATATTAGAAAAAACATGTTATTTTTTTGCCTATTTAATATGTAATAAACTTAATCGCCTGCTCTTAACCGGGGAAAATAGGCTTCGAAATAATTAACGCTCGAAAAGGCGGGGAGGGGGTTTCGAACGTTTTAAAGATTTGCTTTGAATTTTGCTAACCTTAACTCATCAAAAATCCTATAAGGCGATTTCACGCAGTAGGGCAAATTCTCAAATTAAGTCAATTCTGGCTTCAGTTTCAAACGGAAAGGCAGTTTATTGTTTGTCTATTGGCTGTTGTAAACATGAAAATGAATGGGAAGGGCATTATAGTAGTTCGTGACGTTGCGACAAATTGCCTTATATGAAAAGCCTTATCCATTCCAGGTCCAACCGCTTCATGAATTCGAGGACAGACGGACAGATAACTTATTATTATATAAGTGATGAATTAAAAATATTTCTCCCCCCAACAACTCGAAGAAAAGGTGATAGTGCCTTTCTATTATTAATTAAATTTTGACTGTCATTATTAATGCATAATATCTTATGAATATTATTTAATCACATAGCACTCATTTTATACACCAATAACATACCGACAGTATAAAAAATGTAATACAATTCTTCTTATTTCATGGCGCAGCGAATATAGTGATGGGCATGAATGCAATGCAATAAAAAGGAAGATTTGGTCCAAGTTGCTAGCCGTGTCTGTCAGTTAAAAATTAGGAATTAAAAATGGGAGTCCTAATATCTGGCTTTTTATACGATAAATAGATACTCGTTGCAGCCGGTGTTACTTCAAATATACATAAAGTAGTATCTCGAATGTTACTTTCGTCCAATGACGGGCCGCCTTTCCTTGGAGATGATTCACGATCCCCAAGGCACCGAAATGGTTTACAAGTTCATTAAACTATATTTTCACGTGTGACGTCGAGCCGCATATTTTATTATAACGAGTGCCTCCGTTTAATCGCTCAAGGGAAGAGCAGAAAAATGGCTCGACTTATTCTAATTGCGCGTGCAAAAGCCTCTCTCTCGTTAGAAATGCCTGCATGAAGAGAGAGAAAGCAATAAAAAGGTGGGAGCGAAGCGACAGGAGAGAAATTAACGTGACCCTGAACTTGTAAAACCAATTTAATTCGGATTCGAACCAACTGCTGACAAAATTTAATTTGTCGATGATACACCGCAGAGTCAAAATGTTATTGACACTTTATAGTTTTGACTATAGTTTAAGGATATTAAAAAGAGGTTTTATAAATTATTAATTTAGAAAATGGGTTCTCAACCTTTCTTGGATCATCGCCTCCTCTACTATACCAGTTAATTATACTAAATATTAACACATTGTATGCGGGACACTTATTAGTACGTTTTCTATCGAGTGATACTTCAGCGCGGGTCACGTACTAGTACGGATTAGTGTAACAGCATGGTTTGTTGGTGGGTTCAGAAATAACGGTATAGACAGGAAAACGAAGTCGAATGTTCTTGCCTACTACATAGATTATGGAAACATTGAGATAAATTAAAACTAGTTTTTACGTCAGTCCATCCGGAACCACAGTACGGGAAGGTTAATTAAAAAAATCAATTTAGATTTAAAATTAACTTTTTATTTATCCTTGCGAAAGTGATATTATATATATGTATATTTATATTATATATATATATTTGTTAATTTGCCTATTTATATATTTGTTTTTATATATTTCAATATAAAATACGAAAAGTGGGTTAAAAAATGAAATCATTTTCGAGCTATTGAGATTGAACTGAGTAATTGAATGGACGCCCCAAACGCCTGTTCCCGGTACCATTCCGCTGCGAAATGGACCCGCACACAATGGGTTAAAATATTGTTGCATATTATCTATACCTATCGAATCTATCTGTTAAGAATCACAAAGCAGAAATTAAAAAGGCCATCAAATGTTGTAAAATTTGTTTATATCTTAAAATATATCTTAAAAATAAGTATAAAACTAATAACAAACTAAAAAATAATGCTAAGGTTGGGCTTGTTGGAATTTTAACAATTTGTTAATGTTGGTTTGCTTTGGAGCGCTAAAGTCTACTTTTTTAAAAAACGAGGGGCTATGAGACCGAGACATACTTCTTTAAGCCGTTTCCGACCGGCTACGAACAACCATACCACGGCGGCATTTGAACACACGAACTCCGGAACAGAAGTTCAGCGCCCTAACCACGCGGTCGTTTTTCGGCATTGGTAATATCGGATATCATTTTATTTAACATCATTCGCAAATATCCACGTTCAGCGATGTCTAGCTCGTTTCTTTACTTAACCCTTTGCTCTCCTATGTAAAGTATGACTCGACATCAGTTTTCATCTGAGTTCCTGTGTCGAGTCTCGCTCGACATTTTTTCCGAGTCCAAATCAAAAGATATATACACCAGATCTTCACATTTAAAATTTCTCTAGTTAATTTTATTTTAATTGGTTCCTACCTTTCATTTATTTAAATTGACCGATTTTTTTAGTCGAAGTTATTTTCAAATAAACCACTTAAAAGCGTTGGGAGTTGATGGTAAAAAAATATGAAATAATGAAATAAAATTCGGAATGTCAAGGGTAGAGCCAATAAATTAGCTAAACCCCACGTTCGGGCAAATACGACGAGAGAGTCGGTGTTGTTATTTAAAGTCAAAACTCTTCGCATCCATTTCTGAACTTTACATTTAACTCTTCATCAATTGTGAGTAC
>CM063510.1:176274851-176284851 GCA_032207245.1 Pardosa pseudoannulata | reverse complement strand
CATTAACAATTGCACGTGCGTTTGTGTATTAACGAAAATAATAAAAAAAAAATAATAAAAGTGAGAAACCATTATTTGCGTGTTCTACTAATAAACTATGATGGATAGTTTTGGTTTATTTCTTTTACGATAGAAATTTGATATCGTAAGTTTATTCTCGACACCTATTGGCTAACCACTTCCTCATACGTATTTACCGTAAAAGTAACATCTATTCTTGGAATTTTCGCCATCTCATTCCATCTAATGGGTGTTCGACGTACACAAAACCTCTGTATGTCTTTTACTGTAGGGTGTTTCAAGGACATTTTTTATTTAGAAATTTAACAATATAGTACAGAAGAATATATTTATGTCCTAGAACTTTGTGTATAGCAAAAGAAGTTCCTAAACTTTTACACCTGCCGCCCCTGCCGACATAGAAATAAGAGATTTGAAAAAAAATTTTCAATTTTACAACTCCTCTTCAACCTCTACTCAAAATACGTGTTCTGCAAAAATCGGTCGATTTACTTAAAAATTTGGAAAAAGAATTTACCAAGTATCTAACGAGTTCTATTAAGATCGCTCTATTTACTTAGAAAATAAAGAAAAATTTATATAAAAATGTACCATTCAAATTTAAAATAGTTAAACAGAAAACAGAAACTCATATGCTAACAAATGAAACGCAAAGTCAGAAAGAAGAGCGACTTCAAAAACAACGTGAATATGATCGACATAAAAAAGCAAACGAAACTCAAAATCAAAAAGAATTACGGCTTCAAAAGAAGCGAATTAAAATTTGCAAGCACGCCAATTTCGCCAAATGTGGTTGAAGCACTAACAAGATCCATGATTAGAAACAGGAGAGTGGGCTAAGAAGAGGAGTTGAAAAAAGTACAACGCCCCCTCTTCCCTATTAGTTAATATACTGAATATTAAATTATTCTTCCATTTTATGTACACCTACCTTATTCATCGGTTTATTTACTAATACAACGGACTCCTTAATGGGATCCGTTTGGGACACCGTAATCTTGATAACAAGAACTGATTGTTAAACATAAACGATATGCAAAATTAGATAAATTTACACACCCCCCCCCCTTCAATTCACGCTTACTCAATTTCAAAACAAAATGAAAAAACTCGCCATATATTTATGTACTGTATATGATCCTTTAAGACATAAGAATTGCATACATAATTAAAAAAAATGGTTCCCTTGTTGTCTGTCTACCATTTTTTCTAAGAAGATCATTGATAAATCGTTCGTCATCATCATGTTTTTTCAGAGTCATCGGAGCGATGTCGTACTCCACGTTTCGACACTTTCGATGCCATTCAGAGGCTGAGAAATGTTTAACTGCGCTGACTTATATTTGGTAACCTGTCGTAACGATTTAAAATTTCGATCTTTTGTTTTAACGTTCAATCATTTCGCTTTCTGGCTTCCCTGTCGACGAGCTGCGTGTAAGTGAGCGAGGCATAAAATGGGAATACGCTCCTTCGCAGTTCCTATAATAATGTGTTGCCTTCTGCTTATCTGACAACTATTGAACACCCGCAGGGTGTACATATTTCTGAAAAATTCCAGGGACGGGTAATTCCTCATATCCCTAGGTTTAAGAAGAGAATTCTCGGATATTCAAACAACAGCGAAGGGGAAAAAAAGAGCGTTCCTGGAAAAAATTCCAGGAACGTGTAATACCCCACTCCTTTGTCTTTTTCTCCTTTTTCCTAGGTGAAAGAGGGAGAATTCTCGGAAATTAGAAACAAGAACGAAGGAAAAGAAAAGAATGGGTTCCTTCTGAGTACATTGTGAATATTCCTTTGTCAGTTAAAATGAGGTTCGTAAACGGATAACATGAACCGATGTAACGATCATTTTAACATACAAATGAATGGAGAAAATCGGGACCCAGTGATTTCGATAACAATAAGCGATGGATAACATGAACCGCGATCCCATTAAGAGGAGTTCACTGTATTTATGTCCTAGAACTTTCTCTACAGCAAAAGAAGTTCTCAACCTTTTACACCCGCCGCCCTCCCTACTTAGAAAAAAAGTACAACGCCCCCTCTTCCGTATTAGTCAATATACCGAATATTAAATTTTTCCATTTTATGTATACCTACCTTATTCATCGGTTTATTTACTAATAATCACAAAGTAAAATTTAATTAAAACGACCAGAAAATATAGTAAGAATTGTTGCTTAAAAATTGGAAAATAAGCACAAAATAGGAATATTTTGATAAGAATGAAAGTCATTTTCATAGTATTTTATTAATTTACTAAGTAGGTAAGTGTGCCACGACCACCTCTAAGACTGTGTTAACCCATTGTGTGCGGGTCCCTTTCTCAGCTCAATGGTACCGGGAGCCGGCGTTTGGTGCTTCTATTGAATTATTCAGTTCAATCTCAATAGATCGAAAATAATTTCATTTTTGAACCCACTTTTCGTATTTTATATGGAAATATATAAACAAATATATAAACAGGAATATATAAATAACAACCATAAGATTTTTGTAAACAAAAAATAGATTTTTGAGTGGATAAATTTATAATAGTATCGTCAATATGAAAAATCAAATAGAAATAGCAGTATATAGTTTTCATTTTTTCGAATTATATTATATATACACATTTTTACGTTATAAAAAAATGAAAAAAGCAGTTCTAAAACTAATAATGTTTTACAGTGTGTGACGTTCAAAGCATTTTCTCTATGAAGAGGTACACGGCAAAACCCTTACTATATAGTACGTGTCGCGCATACAATGTGTTAACATCTCCACTCCCTCATTTGCTCCTGAACCGTTAAATTTTCAGTTTTGGGAAGCGTCGGAGGAATTTCAATCTCAATGATTCATATCATTCAGTTATTTTGGTTGGCTGTGAAAGATAAGATTAAGAAAAGTAAAACGTTAATTGGAAGAATTTGAATTTTAGAGGCAATAATTAGTCATATTACGCACACACATATATATATGTAATAAATCAATATTGTTATACTTAAAATCTCTCTGAAAATTTCACTTTATCCCCCTTCTTATTCCTTCAAATCTATTTTCCCAGCCACAAAACATCTTATTAAAAGGAGTGTCCTCGACTTGAATACTTCCAACCCATTTCCCAAAGCTTTCTCTGAAAATAAACGCAAATTATCTGTCCAGTCACAACATTTTCCAACTGTCACCGGCTCCCTTTCTCCACTGATATAAATTCCGTTTTATTGTTATTATCGCAGACTAAGCTACTTTCTCTGGGAAAGAATTCGTTTCCGCGTTTACCTCTGGGGTTCCAATTCTGTAACCACGCTTTTCATGATCTTCACTTATTTGCCGTTGACTGTGAAACATATCGTTTTCGTAGGTCTAAAGTTAAGTTTAAGTTCTTTTAGGGACTCGCCTTTCTCTTCAATGTGCCACGACTGTTTACTGCAATAGTCCAGCTGCCTAAGCTTCTCCTTGCCTAGCAGTCCGGGTACGTAAATACAATAGGGGCTAATTCTGTGTGACCGGCGAATTATTTTTCGCCGTGTTACATACATACACACACATACATACATACATACATACATACATATACACATATATGTACATATGTCTATAAATGTATATACATACATATACATATTATACACACATATATATACACATGTGTATATATATATATGTGTGTGTATATATATATATATGTGTGTATATATATATATATATATATATATATATATATATTATATATATATATATATATATATATATATATATATATACATACATACCCGTATATATGCATATATATGTAAGGAAATTTCCTATTGTAAGGAAAATTCTCAGGGGGTTTCATGTCAAGGGCTAAAAATTTCTGCGTCCTTTTGCATTCCCCTTTTTAACCCCTAAACTAAATGGACCGCTAGGACTACAGTTGACGCCTTCAGAGAAGGAGTCTGACCCATTATAACTCTACATGGCCCTAGCGGACCATTTAGGAAATTTCCAAACAAAAATATATGAGAGTTTTATTCCTTTAATTCCATTCATTACTGTGTGCAAAAAAAATTGGAAAGAACTTAACGATTATTTCGACGTAGCTAAGAAAACTTTGAGTTATCTTTCTAAAAGTGATTCTAAACTGCATTCAGAGTATCGGGAGACTTTAGAGGAATATGAAGACATGCATATTATTCAGCGTGTACTAGATTTTTCTCGGCCTAAAAGCTAAACTATTTTTTACCTGCCTCATAGGGTACTTTACAATTCTGGAAAATTAAAAATTTTACCGATCCCGTCATACGACGGGCTATAGGCTAGTCACGTATAAGAAGAATTGTGCCTTCGTATCCGTTAGTTTCTACTGTATACAAGTTAAGAGCGAAATAAAATGTTCATTTGTTAAATGAAGTTCTTTTGTTTAGAATGTTTCAGTTCGTTTCGAAATTTCATTTCTTAAAGTGCTGTAGAATGCTCGTTCCTTCCCACAGTCGCCAACCCATTTCCACTTTCTCCGCAGCTCCGTCGCCAAGTTGGCGCCTCCGAAAATTGACCTCGCTTACAGAGGTGCTTACTCGAGCGCGAAAACAGGCATCAATGGAACTGCGGGCGAGGAATTTGAACCCCACTCTCTCGGAGGCTAAGAATACATAAACGGGAAGAGAACCAACGAGCCCAAAAATGAGCCTCCATTCACTGCTCCCGTCCACACGCCGAGGAATTTCGAACTTTTCTCGAATTCGTGCCGTTAGCGACGAAAATTCCGTAGCTGATAAAAGAAAAATACAACACGAAATGTAACATGTTTGTGTAGAAAACGCAGTATTAATATATGCAGTTTTAACGCATAAGAATTTCAACTGTTATCTGTTTTCCAGCCCAATAGCCCAAAGTTGGCACGGTTTCCTTCCCCCTGTCAATCTAAGTAAACAAGTTCAAAATTCCCTATATAATAATAGCCTAAGTCCGTCTGTCCTCGAATGGATGAAGCGGTTGAACCTGGAATGGATACAGGCATCATTATTGGATTCTTGATGAGGGAAGCTTAGCAACGTTTTTCTAGTATTTTATGCCATTATTTCGAGCCCTACTTTCCCAGCTTAAGAGCTGGCGATTCAATTTATCCCCTATATAATAATAGCCTAAGTTATCTGACCACCTATCCTCGAATTTAGGAAGCGGTTGGACCTGGAATGGATAGAGGCATCCATATTAGATTCTTGATGAGTGAGGCTTAGCAACGTTCGAAATCCACCCCTTCCCACCTTTTCGAGCATTTAATGTCATTATTTCGAGCCCTATTTTCCCCGGTTAAGAGCAGACGATTCAATTGATCCATTTATCCCATAATAAATGAGTAAAAATATTTTTTTCCTAGCATGACGTCATTCCTGTAACCCTCTCCTTGAATCAGTTCTTAGTTTAAATTATTTAAATATCGTCTGCATTATTTTCATACGTTTTATCCCTGAACTTAAATAGGACGTCAATCATTTTCTTTTATATTTGGCTTCAATAATAGATTAGGTACCTATGGGATCATTTTAAATTGAATCGTCGATTATTTTTTGTTGCAATGAATATTTTATCGCCCGTATTTAGAACAAATTCTTTTCTTATAAGTCTAGGAGTCTATTTCCCGGACTAATAGATATGTAGCGTTTAAGTTTTATATACCTTTGAAAATGAAGAAGTTTGTTCGTTTGCGTGTTTGTTTTTTATACGTAACCGCACGGTTTGCCATCTATTCGCTCCATTTTCGACACCATTCGTAATATACCGCCCAATAATCGCTGTCCATATTAAAACCTCTGCAGCTCATCCTATCACGTAATATGAAAAGATAGATTAAAGTTGCCAACTAACATGCGGTCAATAGAGATAAACAAATTATTGTGCGTGTCCTAGATCATTCTCAGCCAATAAACAAACCATTTTTTACCTGCCTCATAGGGTACTTTACAATTCTGGAAAATTAAAATTACTGATCCCGTCCTATGACGGGCTTATATGCTAGTCCGGTATAATAGCTCCAAACCCACCTGAATTTCCAATTTCCCCCTCTAATTATCTCTTATCTTAATAATACTTAAAATTTTTACATTATCTCTTATCTTACTATTATTTTTGTATTATTACTCTATATTTTTGTATTCCTTTTTGGTCAGATTGAATAGTTAACACACATAGGACATGTTTTAGTAGTTGCAGATTTATGTGTAAAAATTAGACATCATAGTAATTATTTTATAGATTTAAATGTAATCTTAAATTCAAACGGATTGACAGATTTTTTAACGCATATTAAGGAGGTTTGAGTAAAAATTTCGTAGAAATCCATGAAAATTGAAATTGCACGAAACATTTTTAAACAAAAACTTTCAAAATATTTAAAGAATTTATTTGATTTACATTAAACATTTTAATGTTGTTAAATCAGTTATACATCACTGTACATACCTCGAATACATATGAAGTACTAATGTCCACTTCATATTAAAAAACATTTCATCTGCAGTATAAAGAATTTGATTTTAAAAAATAAACGAGGAGTAATTTTTGTAAATAACGTACCTTACGGAAGTATAAATGATCAACAGATTCGAAATCCAAAACACTTACCTAAAAGAAAAACGGAAAAAAAAATTAATAAAACATAAGGAAAATACATAAAAGGATAAAAAAAATAATGATATACAGAAAAATGGCCGACCACATCTATTAAAAACACCAGAAGTGGTAAGAGTTCGCGGCCCGAACCTGTTAAAAACCGTTGTGTTTTCACATTCGGTGGCATGTTAATAAGAGTCGTGGTCACCATGTTCTCCCAGTTCAAACGATACTTCAGGACGCGACAGTCCAAGCTTGGAGGTCTTCCAAATGACGAGGACTCACTCAGCCTGAAGTCTTTCACCCTAGCGGTGCTCTTCAAAACGACATACTCAACACTTCGCCTTAATCGAGTCGCTTCCTGCTCGTGAGCTTGGCTCGTCCAATTGACATTTAAAACGACAAAAACACTGTACGCAAGTATAAAAATTGATTTGTTAGAATCTACTACGAAGCCCAGTGGCGTTGGGGTAGCGCTTCGTCTTCCCACGACACAGGTCCGAGGTTCGATTCCCGGTCAGGACAAGGTGACTCAGCCTTTCATCCCTTCAGTGGGTAAATGAACTGAGGACTAATCGCACTTGGGAACTAAACACTGGGGGTTCCGAGTAAGATTGACCACCTAACCGGAACATATGCTTCGCACCCCAGGGCTCTTGGTCAATAAACTGAGATTGGCACCGTAGACCCTGGAGCCCTAGGGACTGTTGCGCCGAGCAGTTTAGTTTAGTTAGAATCTATTATATAAAACTCTCTCCTTAGTGGATATTTGACCATGCGAGCTGTTATATTAGTTCATAAGTAACTGACAGGTACCACTGGAGTATGTAAATGGCAGACAACACCTATCACTCAAACATTTAGCTGTAACAAACTATCTACGTCAGTGGTTCTCTACGGACCCCAGGGGTTCGTGGAGAATAAAAATTATTTTTCTTTCGGGGACGACAGTGTTTGTGGGTACGCGAAAATTTTAACTTAAAATAAAATCATTGTGAGCTATTTTTATTCTTAACACTTCGCTTACGGTCAACGTAATTTTACGTTTTTCGCAGTCTGTCACTGGAGCGCGGGTCACTTAAAAATACGTATTAAGTAGTTTGGGGGTGGATACCCGCTCACCACCACAAATCTACTCAATACGTGTAACTATATGTATGTGCGACATTATAGGTGTGTTGTTTGCGTTGCTATGCCAAGCTTTGCATTTTTTTCTTTCCACAAGTTAGGATTGTCGAGCGACTCGGTCTTTTGTTGCTTTATTTCCTCTTCCATCGAATTCCTAGCTCCAGAACGGACAAGTCGTGTCTTATCCATTGGAAGCTTGGTTTTTTATTGTTGAATAAAAAATGGATAAAATGAGCCGTCGTCACAAACGGAGCGACGGCTCATAGGCGCCGACAGATAATCGGACTTTCATTTTGAAAATCGTTTATTTTTGGGATTTTGTAAAAATATTGTTTTTTTTTTGTTAAATAATCATACAGTATATATTAAAGTGTAAAATAAAAAAAGTTTCGTTCCTAAAAACAAAGTAGTTTTCGATGGACTGCGATTTTTCTGAATAACTCAACTTTCGCGCGATTCACGAAAAAACGCCCGCTGCACCTGTAAGTTGGCAGTGAATTATGCTCGCGTGCCAAGTGTTAAGAAGGTTGAAATAAATTTCATTCTCTAATTTCCATCAGGAATGACGCATTTTTTTCGGTAGTCGGATAACCCCAGTCCATCCAGATCATGTTTTTTTATATATTTTATTTGTATGTAATTATTAAAACCCAATTAATTTTTTTTATTAATTAGTCGTATTTTATTTGTGTGTTCATGATAAAGATTTCGGCTAGGAAAAATGGACCACAGGCATAAAATGTTTGGGAACACTGGTCTAGAGGATTAAAAAAAAAAAAAAAGAAAAATGAGAACTGTCAATTCTTACTTACTCTCCTCATCTGATTCGTGGCAAAATAACATTTAACAATATTTACAGACAGCACTACAAGAACGTAGTAGACTTAAAACGTCATAATCAATATAAATGACTTTTTTTCGATTCATCGTAAAACAAAAAGTGGCGCTCCTTTGGAAATGCATTTATTGTAAGGTTTTTCAATACAAATTTAACTTTGAAAAAACTATTTGGTTTCGTATAGTTTTGGGTGCAAATTTGAAAATTATGCACCAAATGAAAGACAAAATTGAAATTAATTTACCCAGAACATAACATCTGAAATATGCAGATAGTTTAATTTACTAATTCATTTATATCAGAAATTAAATTTTTGTGTGAAAGATGCGTACGATTTATTCTATATTCCTAAAACTTTAACGGTATCTCAAGTTTCAACATTAATAATTATACCACTAAAATTATTAAAAAATGCAAATCTAAAAAAAATTAGTCTTTTAAATGGAATAACTTAAGTATATTGGTCACATTCATATAATTTTGGTTTCACAGAATGCTAGAGATCGATTCAATTTGATATAAAAAATTAGTTTTTAATTTAGAACTTTCAAATTTTATTTTTGCGGGAAAGTCAAATTCCATTCCCCCCCCCTTGGTGTTATACTTTTTTTAAAAAGAATTATTGCTTCATATGACAAAGTTTAATAATTTTTATAGAGACAGAACCGGGGAAATTTTTACTCTAAACAGAGTAGAACCATTTTGTTTTATAGTGAATCAGATATAGGATATTATAGTGAAGAATTTTGAACCTCGAAGGGCATTATGTCCTCTTAAATATTATTAATTTATTTTACATGCAATATCGCCATCAACGGGTGAATAGTTCAATTACTATTCTCTCTATATAAAATAGTATCCGTTCCAATTACCGCCAATATCGAATTCTAAACTTAGTTTCAAAATCCCGACGCGATTTTAACTAAAAACAAATTACTTTTATATTCATTTTCAAAGCTTCCATTTATAAGTTCACGGTCGATCCTCATATTCACATTTAAAATATAAGGATGAAACTTGGATAAATATCAAATCAAATCTCATTTAAAATTATCTAATAAAGAATGAAAGAATTCAATTAATTTTATGTTAAAAGTGTTTGAATAAAATGAACGCTTTCCTTTAGACTGTTTTCACAAGTATCGTCCAAGATCGTTTTAATTGATTCATTGTTCATTTCATTGAACAAATACGAATATTATAAACACTATATATAAATTTAAATATATAGATAAAGTATATTATAAACAATTTATACACAATTTTTATGAATAATATTGGTACTGTGAAGAATTCAGTCAGCATCAAGATTTTTTTATATTTGGCTTCCATAATAGATTAAGTACATATGTGATCATTTTAAATGGAACCGTCGATTATTTCTTGTTGCAATGAAAATTTTATCACCGGCATTGACAACAGACTCTATCGACCTCCAGG
>CM063510.1:176174851-176269851 GCA_032207245.1 Pardosa pseudoannulata | reverse complement strand
CAAGTCCACTGCCGTGCCACCCATAAGAAATATGTAAGGCATCGTGTAAACAGTGGAGCCGTTTTCTCGGAAACGAATGGCGGCTCTGTTTTCCCGTACTCCCTTGTTTTATTTCGCCCGCAGATTCTCCCAAAGGGCGGCAGATAGCCAGAAGTCAAGGCTGAAGATCTGGTTTAGTGACCAATCACACGGAAGGCTCATTACCGCCGTGATGAATCAAGAAGACGTGACACATTGATCTAGAAAAGGCAACGGAAAGAGGTTCCTCAGACGCGAGAAGTGGAACACGTTATGGAAAGTACAAAGAGCGTCTCATTAGAGCCACCATCGACGACTGACCTGCCAATTCAACAAAAGGAATGCTAAACGGATAGGGGGGGGGTCACGTTCCCATCTGCCATTTATCACTTATCCACGAATGACGACGATACAGTCGAGAGCGAAGCGACTTGGATCATTGACTCATTCTATCCGAGGTCTCGTAAAAAGCGGGTTCGAGGAAAAACTATAACAAAAATTCATACACACTTACTGTATTCTATATACTTTATTTAAAATTTTTATTTTTTTACAGTACAAAAAAACTTATTGTCTCTTTCCCGTAGTATTGTTCCTCGGAGCACGAGCCTCGATACCTCAGTTGGCAAAGGCAGCGATCTAGTAACTGGAGGGTTGGGGGGATCTCGGCTCGAGCCGACCAAAGATCCGTCGTGTTCATGAACGGTGAGGGGAGACGTAAAATAGGTTCGTGGTCATTTCTATTTATGCTAGGTTTACATGAATATATATATATATATATATATATATATATATATATATATATATATATATATATATATATATATATATATTATGGCAGCTCGAAACATTTTCGACCATTGCTATATTACAGATATTCGGTTATACGAAACATCAATCGAAATCGAAGCCTCCGGTACTTGTCCGCACTATCTTTATGAAACAATTTTGTCTCCCCATTAGAGAAAAGGGAGAATCGAATTTGCAATATTTAAACTCGCGTGTTTTTCTGGCATCGCACGCACACACACACACACACACACACACACACACACACACACACACACACACACACACACACACACACACACACACACACACACACACACACAGTGTGATCATCCGGTAAAAAATCTTATGCGGAAAGCGGAGACTTTTAGGCCTGCCTAGACCTGGACAACGGTTTGATTTCTTTTGGAGAGCTTAGGTGTACTGTTTTGCTCACGAACACTCATGATACCGGGATCTACTGTTTAAAGCCAATTTCGAACGGCTACGAATATCTATGCCATCAGCGGGATTCTTACCCACGAACTCCGGTACCGAAGAAAAGCGCCCTAACCATTCGGCCATACAGAACGGAATCGTGGATTTTCTGAATCACTATAGTTTAGTTTGGTTACTACATTTTTTTTTCTTTTTTTGCTACAAAAAGACTTAGTACATCTATGCCTATTACTTAGTACTGATTACAAAAGGCTAACAACACCCATGCCAAAAAAAAAGGAAGTTCGAACCCACTGCCTCCAGTATCGAAAGCCAGTTTCTTCCGTCCATACAATTTGGTGGGCCAATCTGAATACTTATGCACTCTTTAAGTTAATAGTTACTACGCAATTATCTATAACCATTAAGGTATTATACAGTGGGCTCCACTTAATGTGATCCGTTTGAGACACCGTGATTTTGATAACAATAACCGATTGATAACAATAAACGATATACAAAATGAGATAAATTTATCCCCCCTTTAATTCACACGTACTCAATTTCAAAATAAAATGAAAAAACTCACCATATATTTATGTACTGTACATTAGCCTTTAAGACATAAGAATTATATACACAATGAAAAAAATTGATTAATTGTTTACAATCTACAGTTTTTTCTAAGAAGCACGTTGATACATCGTTCGTCATCATAATGTTTTTAAAATCATCGGAGAGGTGTCGTACTCCACGCTTCGACACTTTCAATGCCATTCAGAGGCTGAGAAATGTTTAACTGCGCTGCAGCATTGAGCTGGCTCATATTTGGACATAACGATTTAAAATTTCGATGTTTAGTTTTAATGTTAAATCATTTCGCTTTCTGGCTTCCCTATCGACAAACTGCACGTAAGCGAGCAAGGCATCAAATGGGAATACGCTACTTCGCAGTTCCAAACATAATGTGTTGCCTTCTGCTTAACTGACAACCACTGACCACCGGAAGAGTATGCGTATTTCTGAAAAATTCCAGGAACGTGTAATGTTCCACACCTTTGGAAGAGGGAGAATTCTCGGAAATTAAAACAAGAAATGAGGGAAAGAAAAGAATGAGTTCATGTGAATATTCCTTTGCCAGTGGAAATGAGGTTCGAAAAAGGATAACATGAACCGATGTCACGATCCCATAAAGCGATCATTTTAACATACAAATGAATAGAGAAAATCGGGACCCAGTGATTTTGATAACAATAAGCGATGGATAATATGAACCGCGATCCCACTAAGCGGAGTCCACTGTAGTTGTAAATGGTCCATACAACATTTTTGATATTGCAACTGGGTGTTTTGCATTCATGAAAAATTCAACAAATGTTTGGAATGTTTAATTATTAATGCGTCATAAAATTATTTGCAATTAAACTGAGTATTTTTATACCCAAAATATTTAACAAAGGATTTGCATAATTTTATCGACGATTTATAGTTATTTTTTATGGTTTATTTCCTACTTGCCTAAAAAAGAACAACATAGGGGAAATACCTTCGACGAACATTTCTGATACAAAAGACAAGTTTAGAAGAATTATACAAGCTGCTGCCGATAAAATATCAAGAAACCAGGAAAAAGAAACGTGTTTGAAGAAATATCAACAAAAATTACGACTCGAAATTTCGTTTCGTCACAACATGCCAAACGACAAAAACCTTTTTTTTTTCTTTTCCGCAGAACGATGACAGGGACGTTCCAACTGAACAAACACAAATTGGCAGGCAGGAGGATGAGTACAACTAAACCCGACTTCAGTCGTGCGTGGCGCAGATGCAGATAAAGAGGAAAAAATAAACGGAATGAAGTTATGTATTAAGTGGGAGAGAGAAAGAAAAAAAAAAGGGTAGACGAGAAACATATACATGAGAGCTCAAAATTCGAAGCCATGAGAAAATATTCAGGCTTGAGAAGAGTTCCAACTACGGCCTAAGATTCGAAAAGCGTGACAGACAATGTTCTCGAATGATGTACGAGTTTACCCGAAGAACTTCAACAAAAGAATTGCTCCGAAACGAATGTATAGTAAAATGACAGAAAATTCATTCGAACTTGTACAAACAGATTTCGATTCTCAGTAATAGCAATACGAAATCATTGAATTATATGCCTCAATTACATTGAACTTTTAGATATCAAGTAGTAAACTAATTATTTTAACTATTAATTATTAACAGTTGGCAAAACATTAGATAACTCAATAATTCTAATAATCCCTTGTTCAATAATCATTTAGCTCAGAGTTTGACCAACTTTTTTTAGCTCCCGTACCACATCGTGCTCAATGGTACCCCTTTGTAAAAATAATTATATTTCGGAAAATTTGTTATGCCGAGTGCTTTTATTTATTTGCAATATACATTTTATAGGGTGACCCTGTATTAGCATTCCATAATGTGACCAATGGCTTTGAAACTTGCCTAAACTTCGTGCCGGATTAAAAACTCGCCGAAAATACACACACATGTGTATGTGTTAGTCCAAAATCCCCTGTATAATAATAGCCTAAGTTCTCCGTCTGTCTGCGAAATGATGAAGTGGTTGGACCTCGAATGGATAGAGGCATCCAAACTGTATTTTTGATGAGTTAGGTTTAGCAAAATTCAAAGCGACTTCGAAAATATTCGAAATCTACCCCTTCAAACCTTTTCGAATATTTAATGCCCTTATTTCAAACTCTGTTGTCACAGAACATTAAATTAATTTATCACATAATAAATAGGTAAAAATAGCATTTTTTCTCTAGCATTATGATGTCATTCCTTTAATCATTTCTTATTTTAAATTATTTAAATATCGTCTGCCTTATTTTCATACGTTTTATCACTAAACTTAGATATGACGCAAATAATTTTCTTTTATATTTGGGCTTCAATAATAGATTAGGTACATATGGGATAGTTTTAAATTGAATCCTCGATTATTTTTTGTTGCAGTAAAAATTTTATCGCCGGTATTAACAACAAATTCTTTTAATAAAAGCCTAGGAGTCTGTTTCACGGACTCATAAGTATCTAGCGTTTAAGTTATATTTATTTAAGAAGTTCGTTCATCTGTGAGTTTGTTTTTTATACATACCAAACACGGTTTGCGATCGATTAGCTCTATTTTGGACATCATTTTTATATACCACCAAATAATCACTGTCAATATTAAAATCTTTGCTCTCTTTCCGATCAGGTAATGGCAAGATAAATTAAAGTTGGCTACTAACATGCGGTCAAAATATACGGCTCAAAATAGTGTCTATCGTAACGAATTTTAGGTATTTCTTAAAACTTGAAATCTTTAACCCCATTTCTCTTCTCAAAATTTGTCACATTTAAATTGAATTATCTTAAATTCTATTTAAATTATATAGTTAAAAATCTTTAGATATTCTTTTATATATTTCCTTCTATCTGTTTTTAATTAAAAGCAATAGTTTTTAAACTATTCCTCTTAATACAAAATGTTTCGTGAACATGCGATATGAAGTTTTCTCCTATGAGAAAGTTTTTCTTTACAAATCTAATCTGGAGTGAAGAGATATCCTGAAGTCGCCGACGTTAAGCAGTGTGTGAACGAGATTAGCCAAAAGAATGGACTTGGTATTAGTAAGATAGGTCTAGAAATGCCACTTTTCAAAGTTACCTATTCACCTTCTTAGGAGATTAGAAAGTATTTTCAACAACGTTCCGGATTTACGCTCTTTTTCTAAACTTTCACTCGATTTAGTTCAGTTGCCAAAATTATCGCTTTCATCGAATCGTTTTCTTATATTTTAAGGACGCATTTTTTAATTTATTCCTATTTGTACAATAGTCCTATGTCTCCCTTATTTATATGAAAATCGAAAGAAAAAATTCATTTTGTGAAGATTTATACTTAATCGTATCCTAGTTGAGGCCTGGCCTACCGAAAAGAATGGAGGTTTTAGAAATAAATTTTATTCTGGCGGGCCGAATTATATATATATATATATATATATATATATATATATATATAAGGTCTAAAGAGGGGGTAGTTAGAAATTACGTGAGTTATAACGATTTTAAAAAGGGAAATATTTTGTAATAATAAAATAAATGAAAAAAACTCACGCTTGCCTAATGAGCAATGCGGTTAGGCGCAGAGATATTTCACAGGAAGTTGATGACTAATCAAGAGAGAAGAATCAGTTAGCGAATGGACATAGAGCTGTCAACACATTCCACGTTTAGCTTCGCCATGAATAAATGGAATTGGCGCAAGCGACGCCTGGAACGGAAATCCCATATTAAATAAAGAAGTGTTTTACTAAGGACTAATTATTCCATTCGCCTTAACACTGGACAATGTCATACATACATATTTATTATATATATATATATATATATATATATATATATATATATATATATATATATATATATATATATATATATATATATATATATACATGTGTGTAATATATCGAAATTATTAACTTTAAAATAGCTGAATAAATCTTTTTTTCTTCCTTGTCTTTTTTAATATTCAATTTCCCAGGCATAAAATCTAAGATAAATAACATTTTTCGACTTAAATTGTTATTAACTATTTTTCAAAACGGAGTAAATGCTTATTTTATGTCTACTAGACATTTTTCAGCTAGCGCAGGTCAATCGTATTGCTTCTGCAATAACACAGTTGCTGCATGTATGTTTTTTACAGATATCTTAAATGTTCAAAGCACACTCTTTCCCTTCTAATTGCTGATCTAGATTAATTCTCAAGAGAACAAAATCATGCCACTCTCTCGCTGAGGGGTTGACATCGGCTGCAGATGTGCATATTCTTCGAGCATTCTATGCAGAGCTGTTGCAGTTAGTTGTTAGTAGACTGATATGTTTTTTATTAAATAAATGAAAAAATTATATAATTCCATGCACTTAGTGTTCTGCTTAAGACTGTGACTATTCGCGTAAGATTTTGAGTTATACCTAAATTATTAGTTTAGCCCTATTGTTCTCATGTGCTGAAAAAGCATGTGACACACACACGCACACACATGTATGTATGTATATGTGTGTGTGTATATATATATATATATATATATATATATTATATATATATATATATATATATATATATATATATACACGTATGTATCAACACTTTTATACATTTATAATACCCACTAATCACTATAATATCAACTTAAAGGAAAAACCTAAAACGATTAAATGAAATACTTAATTTGTGGTTACAATTTTTGAAATAAAATTATTCTTAATTCTATTCTTAACGATAAACAATATAATTTTCCAGTTGAAATTATTTCATACCACTCGTACTTTTAAGTATTTTAGTATATTTATTTAAACAATTGTTTGCAGTTGGTAGATATACTTAAGAAAATTAAATTAGCAAACAATAATATAGCCTTCTCACCTTACATGTAATATAGCTTACTCATCTGAACGACATTATAAATTCTCTGTTCTGTAAGTTTAAAATCCAAACAAATTCTAATTATATTAATGCTGATTATTTTAAAAATCTAATTAATCTTATAATTTATAACAATTACTACTGGATATCATAATACATCTTCAGAAACTTGGTATGTGCATCAAGTCTACTATCAAATTTATACTTACACCAAAAGGAAAGACAACACAATAGCAAACATATTAGATTATACAGAGACATTAAAGCAATTTTTACTGACGAAAATCAATCATTTGATCAAGTTTCCTAATAACTTGAAATTGACAAAAAAAATCTATTTAAAATAACACTATAAACTTTCTAGATTTAAATATTACACGATTCGAAATCGAAAATAGAGTTGCCCTACTAGACGTTATAGCAGTCCTAAATGTTACCGCCCTCACACACATATACACACTAAGCAGACTGTCGAGCGGTTCCCGGCGATAAAAAGATCGGGGCAACACTGTCTAAGAACGCACGTCGAATTTCGCCCATCGAGAAATGTGGGCAAATGGAGTCTCTTTTATGGAGTCAATCTGAATACATCCATTGAACCCGATATATACCTGAAAATAAAACCTCTTTCATAAGTTTCCCAACTCATTGTTTTTCCTCCCTCCCCTGTTTGGATAATTCGTTCATAAAACCTCTGCCCCCGTTTCCCTCCGGTCTCCCTTTTATTACCCCAAAGGGCACATTCGGTATGTATGGCAGCGAAGCGCACACCGCGATTGTCGTTGAATGGGAAAACACCGCGGCGACATTTTTTTTCCATCCCCTGTATTTTCTTTTTTTACGGTGTGTGTGTGTATGTGCTACCGAATAACCGCATGTCTTTATTGTTACACATCAAAAGAGCCAGGAAATGCGGTTCCCGAATAAGCCAGCATTTCCTTATTGTGTTCGTATTTCATGAGTTGACAAGCTACCCGCCGCCACTGACTGTATATACGCTTCAAAACAGGTTGAAAAAAATTAACACGTGGGAAGGTCCGTAGCGTGGATTCAGTGTACTGTAAAAAACAAAATACGTATAAAGTAAGCTTGAAGTCGAACCAGCATGGACAGGAGAGGAATTTCATTCCGGTATGGGCAGTTTACACTACCCTAAAAATGAAATAAATTCTGTATTATTCAGAATTAAGACAGAAAAGGTATTACACTACGACAATTATAAACATGGTCACCCTAATGCTTCCGTATAATGATGGCATGGACATACCATGTACCTTAGTACAGGACTAGACTATTTCTACTACTACGCTACTTATAGACTAAGACTATATGGCACATCCACATACAGTGGACTCCGCTTAATGGGATCAGTTTGAGAACCGATTGATAACAATAAACGATATGCAAAATGAGATACATTTACACCCCCCTTTAATACACACGTACTAAATTTCAAAATAAAATGAAAAAACTCACCTTATATTTATGTACTGTATATTACCTTTTAAAACACAAGAATTGTATACATAATTAAAAAAACTGATTCATTGTTGACTGTCTACCATTTCTTCTAAGAAAGTCATTGATAAATTGGTCGTAATCATAATGTTTTTTAAAGTCGCCGGAGCGGTGTTGTACTCCCCGTTTCGACACTTTCGATGCCATTCAGAGGCTGAGAAATGTTTAACTGAGCTGCAGCATTGCGCTGACTCCTTCTTGGTAGCCTGTCATAACGATTTAAAATTTCGATATTTAGTTATAATATTAAATCGTTTCGCTTTCTGGCTTCGATATCGACAAATTGCATGTAAGGGAACAAGGCATAAATTGTGAAGACGCTCCTTCTCAGTTCCTATAAGAATGTTTTGCCTTCTGCGTAGCTGACAAACCTTGACCACCAGCAGGGTGTGCGTATTTCTGAAAAAGTCCAGGAACGTATAATTTCCAACTCCTTTTATCATTCTCCATTTCCCTAGATGGAAGTGGGAAAATTCTCGTTAAATTAAAACAGCAGCGAAGGGAAAGTAAAGATTGGGATCCTTCTGAATACATTGGGAATATTGCTTTGACAGTTAAAATGAGGTTCGAAAACGGATAACGTAAACCGGTGTAACGATCGCATAATGCGATCATTTTAACGTACAAACGAATAGAGAAAAACGGGACCCAGTGATTTCGATAACAATAAGCGATTGATAACAATAACCGCGATCCCATTAAGCGGAGTCCACTGTATCTAGAAAAACAGTATATAGTGAATATGTGCAAAGATATTAAGTATGGTGACGTAGCTTAGATTCCTGCCAGAGCCGCGGTAGATCAATCTACCAAAGGTGTCGATCTCGTAACCGGGGGGGACCGAGGACCGAAATGGCCAAAGATCATCCAGTTCACTGACGGCATCTGATAAAATAAAATAGGTTCGTGATCGCAATATCCTTCAAGTTCCCTGTGGAAGAGGCAGGTCATGCCTGGTGATGTTTTGTTAGGTTTGGTTTTGTTTAGACCCACTGTTTTGCTCACGAGGCTAATGAGGGCGAGACCTATTGCTTAAAGCCGATTCCAAACATCCATACCTACGGGGGGATTCCGACCCGTGAACTCCAGTACCGAAGAGCAGCGTTCTACCATTCGGCCATGTTCTGCCGTATTCGGCGGTGTTCTGCTAGGTCCCTGCTACTAAATGACGAGGCCCCACTTTGTTCGTGTTGTACTATGGAGTAATGTTAGCCGTCTATAGCGTGCTGTGCTAACTTAATAAAATGATCAACGAATTCCGTGGCGATGATTAACACGCCACCGTGATATTTACAAAATAAAAAAATAGAAAGGTCCTTTCATCCTGAGAGCAGAGAGAAAATTTGTAGATATTTTTTTGCCGCTTAGGCACACCCAAAAATGCCCCCATACTTTAAATAAACTTTAAAATACTTCAAATAAATACATCATAAAACGAACAGTTAAACCAGTAAAAATGACGTAATTAAGAAAAATAGTGCTACTACATATCTACGGAAAATTGCTTTACTAGTTAACATAATTTGCACTTTTAATACAGTTAAGTCCAAACGCCTGTTAGGTTCGATTTTACTACTCATTTATTTTCTATATTTCAATAATCGATCTATATTTTTGTGGGTTGAATTATGTAATTCATTTATTGATTTGTGGCGATCTAGTTCAAGCGTTTTTGCCGATCCTCAATTTTGCGGCCACAGGCAGTCACCTAAATTGTCTACCGTCTAGGATCGGCCGTCCCTTTATAAAATATATTATTAAAACTATAAAAGTTATCAAAGAGAGAAAAATATTATGCTGTAAAGTGATATTTTTTCTCAAAAATTAAAAAATTTTGTCTAACACTTTTTTTTTGTAATATATGTTTTGAAATGCAATGATTATCTAAACAAAACATCCGACAAATGATTATCCAAAGTAATCTAAAAATCATTATCTAAAATAATTATTATCTAAGACCAGCATTATTACTCTAAGAAAATGTTTATCAAAAATAATAATATATATCATTCAAAATCAACTGATTCTTGTAATATAAAAACACCATTTTTTTCCATGAAAAATGACGCCATTGGGCTTCTTTGATTTATGAAAGAAACATCAGTTTTCGTTGTATGACATTTTCTCGTTATATAGTGTTATTTGCAGTTAAAAGGATAAGTGCAAAAGCTAAATTTTAGACTATTCCTAAATCCAAAATTTCATACCTACATATAGTGTGTTTAAAAAATGACCGGTATATTTGAAAAATCAATAAAAACTAAACGGACAGTGATAGAAATGCACAGTTTATTGCAATAGGCTTGGGACAATATTGAATTTTCAGGCACAAAACTTTCAAAATGAGTTACAATGTACCACAACAGATGGCGCTGCAGTCTGGAAAAATCTAACGATATTTTCCATATATCGACCCTATGTAGCAATAATATGGCGTATTCTCGGAACGAAATGATCAGAAAACCGCGTCAATGTCTCAGGTGGGATGGCTTCAAGTGCAGAACAGACGTACTGCTCCAGTTATTCAATTGTTTCTAGATAGTGGCGGTACACCTGGTCTTTTAAAAGTTCCCATAGAATAATTTCTTGGTTTAGATTTTATTAGTCGGCAGCGCCATCTGTTGTGAAATATAGTAACTAATTTTAAAGTTTGTCTGCCTGAAAATTTGCTATTGTCCCAAGCCTATTGCAATAAACTGTGTATTTCTATCACTGTTCGTTTAGTGTTTATTGATTTTTTTAAATATACCGGTCTGTTTTGTAACACCGTGTAAATGAGTAATACAGATGTTTCATTCCTAGACGCAACATTGAAACTCGTCAAAATGGATTTCAGCATGTTCAAAATGAGTATTATCGATGAAATTTTTCGCGATTGTATTATTTCTTTTCCTTCAGTTAAGGAACTAAAAGAAGCGCGAACGGACCGATACGTTTATCTGAACGAAACGAAAGCTAAAAACCATTTCTAAAAGCAGCTTTCCTTGGCAAAGAAATAACTGTAAAAGAAATGCCGTTAGGTTATCTGTGCTATTAAAAGGCTGTTATCGTGTAACGGTAAAGATGTTCTGAGAAAAACCGAAACGTCGGATTTACTTACACTTTAAAGCACTGGCCCCCAACAGGTACCGGTCCGTGGACAGAAGAGTATCGGGCCATCCATGGAACATTAAATTATTTTATTGTTTATCGCGGGTATGTGCGACTTCGTCGGGAGACCTTTAATTAATACCTTCGTAACAGAAAAAAATCTTACAACTATTTTAATTTATTATTTATCAAACATTTCAAGAATATGAATTAAAATTACACTAAAAATTTTGAAAATAAATGCGCTTGACTGAAAGAAAAATAAACGAAACAAATAAATAAAACGAATTATTTACTGACCGATAAATAAGCGTAACATCATTTATACATGAAAATTATAACAACATCAACACTATCAAATTTTTAAATTTATATTCCTTTGTTGGAGTAACTGTATTTTATTTTGAAGACATGATTAAAAACAAATTAAAATTATTAAATCAAAACAATCTAAAAAATAAATAATCAACGACCCCTCCCTCGGCGGTACAATTATCAAACGTTGACCGGTCCAAGGCGATAAAGAGGTTGGGTAGTATAGTTTTGAAACCCCAAACGCAAACTCTAGCCCGAAGGCCGCATAAACCCAAATCATACATATTTCGCGGACCACTCAATATAACATTATGCAGCAAATTTATTAAAATAAATTTTTAAAAGACTGAATTTTAAAATCCCAGCCCTCTGTTTATCTTCTCCGTTTCACCCGTTTTCGGTCACACGTCAACCACTGGGCATTGAAAAAGAAGCCTATTCAATTTGCGATTTTTGTATCGATCCAGAAAGCGACGGTTTCTCGTGTGATACCGAAATATTTACAACAGTTTTATTTTAGTTCAGAATAATCGGCTATTACACGACAAATTCGGAAAAGGAATCGTAAAACCAACCTGTTGTTTTTTCAAAGCCTACAAATCTACGAGAAATAAGGCCTTGACAGTAGCGTACTTAGTCTGAAATCCCTCCTTGTAGAAATAATATTTTTATCAACTTTAATTTAGAAATGCTCCGTGCTTAATGAGCGATTATTAAAAACCAAAATGCCTATGTTTATACTCGGTGTAAACTCAATAGGCACTTCAAGGTCACTGATTTTTTCCCGACGACCAACTGTAACTATGGTAAAAACAGTTGGGGAATGACTTTACTTCTTTTTTCCCCACTGTGTTAAGGGGTGTCATGCATCATGTGGTCTTTCGGTGAATGATGAAATTATGTTTATTAATACTACACTTTGAAGAATACTTAATACTTTACACAAAAATTTATGAGTCATTTCAGGTCTGTTTCTAAGTTTATAAATTTAAGATATAATCCTATTTAATTAAATTACAAAAGAATTTATAACTGTATGTTATTTTACAATCCGTAAGATTTAAACAATTCTACTGAAAAAGTAAGTAATAATAATAAGGGATAATAATAAGGAACGGATATAATAAGGAATTTTTATTTTTTGTACATTGTTAAAGATTCACTAGGGAATATAGCGGTCTATAGGGAATTCTCAAAATTTTAAAACTTAGCCTCCATTTTATTAAGTTTACGAACTTTAAGCATACTCCCTACTAAATTCAAAATATAGCTTTTGAGATTATACATTGCATTATTATATTATAAACTAGCATATAGCCCATCATATGACGGGATTAGTAAAATTTTTAATATTCCAGTACTGTTAAGTACCCAATGAGACAGGTAAAAAATGGTTTGTTTTTTGGCTGAGAATTATCTGGTTCACTCTCAATAATTTATTTATCGTCATACTCCTCTAGAGTCTCCCGATCCTGTAATGCAGTTTGAAATCACATTGAATTCATTCAGTCAAACCGTGTGGTTATGTATGAAAAACAAACACACAAACGAACAAACTTCTTAATTTCCAAATATATATAAATTAAAAGTTAGATATTTAGTAGTCCGGGAAATAGACTCCTAGACTTATATGAAAAGAATTTATTGTTAATACCGACGATAAAATTTTCATTGCAACAAAAAATAATCGATGATTCAATTTAAAATTATCACATATGTACGAAATCTATTATTTAAGCCAAATATAAAAGAAAATCATTTAAGTAATATCTAAGTTCAGTGGTAAAAGATATTATAATAGTGTAGACGATATTTAAATAGTTTAAAATATGAAATGATTCAATGAGATGGTTAAGGAATGACGTCACAATGCTAGGAAAAATTGATATTTTTCCTATTTATTAAGTGATAAATGGTTAAATTTAATCGCCTGCTCTTAACCGGGAAAATAGGGCTTGAAATAACGGCATTAAACTCTCGAAAAGGGGCAAAGGGGTAGATTTCGAACGTTTTAAAGACGATAGTATTTTTTGCTGTGATATGTAGCATATTTATACAAATTTATTTTAGAATCGGATCGATAGTTTAGGAGAAGATAAACTTTATTCGCATTGAATGGATGCCTGTATCCATTCCAGGTCCAACCGCTTCATAAATTTGCGGACAGATAACTTAGGCTATTATTATATAGGGGATAACTGTATTATTAAAGTATACTACATTTGTACATACATTAAAAAGTCGACAAAACCAAACATTGTCTTTTTTAGTAAAATTTTAGATAAAAAAGCTTAAAATTTAAGGTATCGTCGAGGAATTTATAACTATAAATCACCCTCTCCTCTAAGAAACGATATAGATCCGGTCTCTAGGTCGAACTTACGCCCAACGCCGTTGGCAGCTATCCGTTGGACAGAAAATTGAATCTAGGACATAATGCAAAATGAACTTAAACATCGGGTGCGTATTATCATCTATCTCAAGCATATAATCTATTATATGTTTGATCTATTATTTACTATTTTTAAAAAACCATGCCTGAAATCTACAAAATAGATCCTTTCAAAAACAAAATCCGATCCCAACTGGATTGAAGAAACTGAGGCCCGTCAAGTCATTTTTATGCTTTTGTTTGTTTTGATTGGAGTGCTACGGTCTGCTTTTTGCAACACGAGGGCTAATGAGAGCGGGGCCTACTGCTTAATGCCGATTCCGAACGGCTACGAACCCACGAACTCCGGTTCCGAAGGCCAGCACCCTAACCATTCGGCCATCGTTCGGCAGTCCAGGCTCTTGGAGATCGCTTCCTTCGCTCGCGTATTCACATTTTCTCTACGGCGCCTTCCCTTCTTCCCGTGCCTATATACTTTGGCTAACACGCGAGAAATCAGCGAATTCTTGATTGAAAGAAGAAATCGGGAACTAAATACGTTGCTTTTTTGACGCGTAAAGGCTGACGTAAAATAAGTCCTTTCGTGCGGTCAAATATAGTAAACAAAATGCCTCGTTTTAACTAAATACTCCGAATAGAGAAGGTGCGCATGACGTCAGGTGCAGCAAAAATGGCAGCTCCCCCTTCCTCGTTGGCAAAACATTTGAATTGATGGTGCTTGTTATTGGGGTTTTATTTTGTCCATTTTCTGAAAATGGCAAAAAGCTGTTATGCGTAAGGCTGTACTAAGCTTAAAAGGGGGAAAATATTGAATTTTGTTGCTTTCTTAAAGATCCTACATTGCGAATACTTTGGATAAAAGCTTCGAAAAGGCAAGACTGGACTCCAAGTTCTTCGAGAATTTGCGGCAAACATTTTCAGAATGCTTATAAAATGTTAACCTTACTGTAATGTAATATAGATTATATGAAACTATTATGCTCCAAGAATTTTTTTATTATTACTAAGTTTTTATACTTCTAATGTGTTGTCTATGCTTTTCTGAGAAGTAATGTATTTATAAATGTAATTATTTTCTATTCTTAAAATGATTAGGTTTTGTACATTTTTATTAGATTCTTATTTTTGTTATAGTTTATATCGTTCCTGTTAACATAAAGTAGTTATACTCTGATTATGACACTTAATAGTACTGTGTCAAGTGTTTAATTAAAAAAATATATAATCTTGTAAGCGCTAAAGAAAATCTATTTTGAATTGGCCAGCTCCGGATGTTTCCTTAAATAAAATTTAGTTTTGTTGTATACGTGATCCATATCGAAGCTACAAAAGAACATACGAAAACTACTACGAAAAAACATACGTTTGTAAACATACTAAGTGCATGTTTGTAAACATACTACGAAAGTGCATGTTTACAAGCATGCACTTTCTCTATTGGATCGTTATTTTCGTTAAAAGACTTAACTAACGCGTTAGTTTAGGATTCCTTTTACTTCAGAATGAGCACATTTCTTGTGTTGTAGCAAAAAATGTTCAATCGAATTATTTTGGTTCACGTTGATTGACGATGAGGCTTTTTAATCAGTCGTAAACGTTTTAGCTACTACACCGAAAATTCGACGATAAAAGAAATTCTAAACTGAACCTGTCGAATTTCGACACGCACATGCATATATACGATAAGGCCAATTCAGAGTCGGTGATTAATGAAATGAATTTAGCTTTAAAATTTAGCTATTCAGTTTCGAGGAAAAAATTCTACGCCATTTCCCAGGGCAGCAGTCTCGGTTCTATTCCCGTCCACCTACTCCCCAAAACCGCAAATTTCGAGAGAAAAACCGACGGGACGATGCCATCGAACGCATCCATTTCTACAGAATCCTTCGAAAGGAAGGATAATTATCACATTAGCGTGTCAAATAGTATACATCGTAAGATAGACGAGGGGATATAATTGACACCCACGAAAGAGTTTAAATGTGTTCGGGACACTGATGTTCATGAACTCCCCATTCGGAAAGATGGCGGTGGTTCGATTTTGAACCCGATGGGGACGAATCTGTCGTCGTCGTTGTGACGACGTTCTAGGAATCGTCAGGGGATTCATTTCTAGGGATCGTGATTTATTCTACATATAAATATAAGAATAAACAGGAGAAAGTAGGAAATCAAAATACAAACATAGCTTACGAAATGAAAAATATACAAAAAGCTATTCGCCCAGTTGAATTTTGAACAAAATGAATTTGAATTTTGATGACAATGGCTCGACAGTGTCGGTTTATTTGATTTAATTTGATCGAAATGGGAAAAGAAAAAAATTATTTAAACACGTAGTAAAAATAATCAATGATTTAAGCAAAATAGAACTTAAAAAGTAATTTAGTGGTTGCGATGCGGACGGTCACTCGTATTGACAAATGGACGAATGTCTGTTAATGTTATTATCAGTAGATAAAGCAAGGACGAATTTCTGAGACGAGTTCTGTTTTGATTATTAAAAATCTCACCGATAGAAATGCTATGGAACTAAGATTTGTTTCCAAATGCATCTGCTTGTGGCAAACTGCGTGTGGAACGTGGGCCGCATGCGGCCCACGTTCTGCCAGATGGAAGCCGCACGAAACTCTACTTATCTAAAAATGAGTGAAGATAAGTAGTATCTTAATGAGTGAAGGAGACTACAGTAGTATTTCTCAAAGTGCGTTCTAGGGAGCCCCGTGGTTCCACAACGACCCTTCAGGAGTTTTTCCAGAAATTTTTAAACACCATCAAAATTTTAGAGAAAATCCTTGGATTAATAATAATAACTGATACGCCACAAAGGTAAAAATAGGAAACAGAAAAGTGACGTGTCAACGAGTCATTGAAATCAGACGCGACAGTACGGCACAAGAAGGGGCGAAACATTCATCCCTGTAACATTTGACTCGCATCATTTTGTTAAAAAGGTTCTTGCTTCTGCGTCACCTTTTCTAAGCACTACCAACTTGTCTATACTGCTTTGTATTATTTAGTTTTAATGTTTATGTCTCACCAGTGATCAATGATGAGACAATGATGATGATCCCTTAATTCTTCCTTCAGTAATATTTATTCAGTGGTACCGTCGATGTGTATATGGTAAGAGCAGGTTTTCGTGGGATAAAAAGTTTGAGAACTATTTAGTTTTTATGTTTATATCTCAGGACTGATGAATTATTTCCCCTTAAATAATAATTATTTAGGGGTACCGTTAGTATGTAATCACCATAAAATACAAAGTTTGAGAATCATTGGAGGATTTTATACACTTATGAATGTCTCGCCTATAGAATTTGGGTTTCAGTTCCAAAAAAATTATGGACATTATCATAAATGACATACCTTATGACACCATAAAGCGACAACAAGAAATTCGACAGTCAACAAACTTACCTAAAACAAAAAATTAATAATCATTAATAACGCAGAAATAAATACATATATGCACTATAAAATAGAAAGATACATATACGCATAATAAAATAGATCGATATATAAAATAATCGATATCAAACTTATATAATCGATTTCTTCAAATAAGTGAAGAAGTATCCTAAGTAAACTAAGCCTAGTTCATGTCAACAGTTCTTCTCCGAAGCGCTCAAAATTCCAGAAATACTTTCAATAAAATCTTCCTCTTTTAAAAAATAGCTTCAATTAGTACGTTTTATATTCTATCGACCGTCCTAGAAACTTGGTGCACTCTGCATACCGAATATCCCGAAACCTATATGTATTGTTATAGTCTGTACAGTAAAATTTCTTTGTATAGAATGCTCCAAGAATAATACATCTTTGAACGATATCGGAACCCAGAGCGAGCGAATCATTTGTTCCAAAGAGACTGAAGAGGGATCAGCACATTTTGGGAGCTAAGAGAGAAGCTTGTTCATTTAGGCTAGCTCGAAAACCCCATAGCAATTAAGTTATTGCAGAAGCAATACCATTTTAACAGGACAGCTGCAATAGTGGCTTGTAGACAGACAATTAGCATTTATTCCGGTGTTTTTTCCACATATAAGAAATGCATAAAAAAGCACAAAAAAAAGAATGGATGCCTCCTTTTTCTCACATTTTACGGCTGAGAAATTAAATATTACAAATGAGAAGGGGGGAAAAGGAGATTTTGGATACCTATTTTAGAAGTAATAATTTATATATTATACACACATATACATATATATATGTACATACACACACATATATACATATATATATACATATATATATATGTACATACACACACATATATACATATATATATATACATATATATATGTACATACACACACATATATACATATATATATACACACACATATATACATATATATATACACACACATATATACATATATATATACACACACACATATATATATATATATATATATATATATATATATATATATATACATACATGTTTTATATAAACTCATTCCAAGGATAAAAATGGAATTCACATTGACTTGGGTGCATATATAAGTAATAAGGAGGTAGAAACCAAAAACAGAAATGTGGGAAATAAAATCATAGATTAATCATTTATTAAGAAGCTCCTCACGAAGGATACTGGGGTGATAAACCCGTACATGTCAATTTATAGGTGTGTCAGCCATTCCATTAAGGTTTTTATGGATTAATCACGTACTGTTCTCCCATTTCGCGAGAGGTAATTAGACCCGAACTCTAGTGTTGGCGACACACGGACTTCCATTGTGGTTTGAAGTAGGTCATTTCATAACGGTAAAACCCTTTACTGACTTCATCAATACAATATATCGTATATATACATAGGCAGTTGTAATAATGATTTTTGTAAAGGGTGTTTAAAAACCATTCGTGGTACAGGGTAAAGGTAATATTATATTATCGAAAATATTCGACTAATTATAAAATTTCTATGTAACCAAAAAAGAAAAAAATTCTCAATATAATGAAGTTAACACTGCCAGTCGCCGCCAGATACCTGTACTCGAGCTCTACTCGCAGAAATCACTACCTTGAGAAATGAATATAACTTTGAACCTTGAAGGAAATGTGCAAATAATTATGATGGCGCATCATACAATGAATATATATATATATATATATATATATATATATATATATATATATATATATATATATATATATATATATATATATATATATATATATATATAATTTAAAAGGCATAAAAGAAAGTCTTATGGACCTCGTGTTAGGGGGATGAGTAACAACAACAAAACTTTGTACACAGGAAGTTAAAAGGCAAAAACTGCAAGTTTTACAGGAGTTCACAGTAAAGATTTTTGAAAGATTTGTTTGAGTTGGAACATTAATAGGGAAACGGTTTATAAACATTTTTGAGGTAACAATTAAGACTATCTGCAAGCATAAGTTTTATTATGCAAACGATATATGAACGATATAAGTCGTTTAATATGAGTATTTAATATAAGTCGTAATATATATGTATTTATATAAGTACACACAACTGCATGAAGCAATTGCTTGTAGGATATCAAGCACACAAGGTAAAAATAGATGTAATTGTCAGGGACTTATGGTTAAGGGCCCTGTGCGCGTTGGAAAAACAACGTATTAAGTTTATAATTACTTTTCCCGATGAAAAGGACGCTGATATTTTGTGTTATAGGGAAACTTTTTTACCCATTATTTTGTTTCAGAATGACGTTTGGTTTGGTCTGCAGTGCTACAGTCTACATATTTGCAACACGAGGGCTTATGAGACCAACTGATTAAACGACTACGAACGGCTACGAACATCCATGTCACCAGGAGATTCGAGCCTACGAATTCCGTACTTCCAGAGCAGTAATCTAACCGATCAGACATCGTTTTGAGCATTACGGTCTGCCTTTCTACTATACTTGGAATAATGAGACCGGGGACCTACTGTCTAAAGCCGATTCCGAACTCGTGCGATTAAGTTTTTAATGAGTTGAAAATATATCTTACGAAATACTTGCGCCATTTTTATTGATCCTGTTGCTTTTCCAATGCTTTCAGGTGATAACGCTTTAAGAAAAACATTTCAAGTTTAAATTATGTAAGCTTAAATAAACTAGAGGGACAAATAACATTGTGAATTATTTTCTGGCGTGCTGCCATCGTGGTAATGCGGGTTTTTCCCCTTGCCACGATCACGTAATAATTCCGAATTACGCGATCGAAATAGCATTTTATAGTTGACCATGCATCTCCATTTTTCCCATTTTAAACAATAGAATATTTTTTGCTGAAGTCGCCGATGTTGGGAGAACCTTCAAAGATTCTTTTCCATGAAACGATTTCGAGATATTCTCACGGTTAAGGTTAAAAGTGGCCTCCATTTTCGAGGTTGCAAAAGATCCATCAGAAATTATTTTCCTTCTATTTTTGCATGAGACTATTCAACATATTTATTTGTTGATTTTGACGATACTTAATGAGTCGGCGCGTTTTGACAGGTTTGGGGGTGTCAGTGATGATGGATCGTCGGACGAACGTTTCCGCGTTCTAATAGATATTTTTTGTTCGATTCATCAAACGATTCATTTTTCGAAGAAAAATTGAGATATACTTTGATTGTTTCTCGGATCTCGGCTGATTTCCTGAGAAGAATTTTTTAAAATTTATATTTCAAGGTTTAAACTCAATTGGCAGGAGAAGAAAGAGCAGTACGTTAAAAAGAAATCACTTACTGGCACGACATCAGAGCAGTCTAGATTTAGTTATTACATTCTATATTGTTTTTATTCTATATTCTTTTTGTGCAAAGCACTATTTAAACGTTTCTAATATGGATACACCAAACGATGGCTAAATGATTAGAATGCTAATTTTTGGGACTAGAGGTTCATGGGTTTGAATCCCGTTGTGGCACAGAGGTTCGTTTGGAGTTCTACGGTGTACCGTTTTGCTACACATGTGGTCAGGATACCGGGATCTACTGTTTAAATCAGATTCAGAACGGCTACGAACATCTGTACCATCAGCGAAAAATCGAAGAGCAGCGCTCTTCGATTCGGCCGTGCCGTTTGGAATCGGTTTTAAGCAGTAGGTCCCGGTCTCGCGAGTCCTCTTGTTGCGAAAAAGTAGACCGTAGCGCTCCAAACCACACCAAACATCTATTACAAACATTGCATTTTCAAACTTTACTCTTTATGTGAATTATATTCTAAACCTACATGATATAATAACAAAAAAGTAAAGCATTTACAAAAAAGTAAAGCATTTCCTCTATTACTAGCGCTCATACTCATTTAGAAATGTTAAAAAGAAGCACGAAATCGTAGGAATGCAGTTTAATTATAGCAATTATGTATTTCATTTATTGTTATTTTATTCTAAACAATTTTTTTTAATTTTACCGTTTATGCGTATTTTAAAGTGAATGAAAAATATAAAACAATGAAAATAGTGATTTAGACTATGAAGTGAGCTACTCGATAATTTATCAAAATATAGATTAAAATAGCTATCGAACGAAAACATACCATATTTGCAATAAACAGATATTATAAAAAGTAAAATAAAATTGATTATTAAATGGTTTTGGTATTAATACTATTACAAAAACAATCGATCATTCTAGGTCTGGGAAAAAAATTAGCAGCAAAAAAGTTTTTTTCACACAATTTCATACTAAAAAATGGAATTTCAAACAATACAGCATAAGAAGAAAAAACTTCATTGAACACTTCTTCATTCATTTCTTCATTGAAAACTTCATTCTTTAAAGACTTCATTGAAGAAAAATAAAAGAATTTTAAAGCCCTCTTAAACACCGCCTCAAACCGTGATATTTGCAATATTAGCAGCTGGGTTTTAGAGTAGTCTTTTGGATGAAGAAGGAATTTCTAGGGCTCTGGATTTCGTTCTAAAACATGTACTATAAGGAAGACTGAAGTACGATTAGATCGTCTCACACGTCAACCTGTACGAGTTAGTTACCAGGGGGATTTAAGGGGTAAGTATGCTTTTAAACCGATGAGGAATCCCAATGATGAAGGTGGTGCTTTTCGAATCCCGCTTCTTCATCGAAAAAAGGAATTGCAAACGGAATTTGTTGCACATACAGATTGACGTATTATAAATCCATGAGGCGTCAACATGTGAGCATGGAAAACCAACACTTTGAGTTCACCTGGTGCAGAACGCGCTGATGTTTCACGTAATGTGAACACTTTTGAGACGATTTATTTATTATCATGTTGACGGGTGATAACACTAGAATGGCAGCATTTTGACCTCCCAGCACTGTTGCCAGTTTTTTGCTTTTAGTTGGAAGAAATCGTAATAGATAAAAAAATATAAAAAAAAAATTAGTATTTTAGATTTGTCATATTTTGAAATATGTTCATTATTTTATGCACGATGAACTTAACACGATGATACATGATGATTTTATACACAAGCTTTTATAGATTTTATATCATAGTGCATCATAGGTGTTATACAAACATAAAAACCGTTAGATGAGTGTTAGTCTCGCCGAGCGGTTGCGATGTTTCTATTTCCGATGTCCGTTACATCTTAGTCATTTTGGATACTTCGCATGGGTCCCTTTCAATGAAGCAGCCATGGAGACTAAATAACCAGCCGTAGAGGATTAAAACTTAAGAAGGTTGATTTATTACAACAACAACAAAAAAAAAACCATTTAAAGAAACATTAAAGTGCATGCAGATGCAACCTATCGTCCAGAGAGGAGATCACTCTAGATCAACCTGCTCTCTTGGAAGTTCAACCGGGGCTCATCGGGCGTCTCTAATTTCCAAGCAGAAAACCTCCGTTTTAGGGGAGGTTGATATAACCCCCCCCCCTTTGACTCTTGTCCTTGGGGTTGCCGAAATGTCCTTTGGCACCTGACCGACTTGGTTACACAAAGCACCATTCTTTTTCTCTGTCGGGGTGTTGATAAACGGCACGCTTGACACCTCCAATCGTCCGTGCGTAAGGAAGACCATTACTGGTACAATACTGCCGTTTCAATTGTTAAAATGAGTAATAGTTCGTTTGACCACCCACAGAGACGGACGCGACTCTTACAATGTGCATATCGTCAGTTACGTACGGGGCAGGCAAACGGATAATGACTACAGAAGGAGTATCTAAAAAGAAATGGGCAACCACAAATCATGTACTTATAAGAAAATGTACTAATATACATAGAAGATTACAGAGAAGGGTTTGGTTTGGAGCGCTACGGTCAACATTTCTGGAATACGAGAGATTACGAGACCGGGACCTACCACTTTAAGCCGACTTCGAACAGCACAGAAGGTCTATGCCAAGATGGGATTCGAAACCACGAACTCCAGTAACGAAGAGCAGCGTTTTACCATTCGGCCATCGTTCTGCCAAGCTGTCACTAAAGGCGCTGTTAAATTAAAACATGAGCAGTCATACAACTTAGGTATTGGTACAACGTTCCCATAGATTAAAAACAAATTTACCAGCAAAACAACGGCACAGTTGTATTTCATTCAAGAGATTTTAAGGACACTCACATTTTTTGTGAAAGCCTCAACACATAAGGTTTATCTTCAATCCTGAATCCGGATGTATAGGGAGAATGTTATGTGTTTACAGTTTAACCATCTTTAAGCCATAACCGCGTAGGGTCATTGTCTGTGTGACAGGTAAAAATTTAGTCATTACCTTGTATTACTCTTTTCTCACAGATGTTCGGTTTTGCAAGATTTAACAGAAACCTCCTCCGAGCTGGAACGAATGCTTCAAAGAACGCCATTCGGAGCTCAGGAAGCCTAGTTTTAAGTTAAAATTTATGAGCCTCGTTACGATAAAAGAAAAATACGGTTAGGTCAAATCCTTCAAACTAAATAGAAAATTATTGGTTATCGTGGGATATCTTCAAAATCTACGGAAGAATTTTTATCTCCAGGAACCAGGATTATAACACAAAATTCTGAATTTTAGGAAGTTCTTCGTCTAAAAGCAATCAGTTAACTCTCTAAGCGGTTCGCACGTACAATTCCGCCAAACCGATGATGTCTTCAAAGCGGTTGTCACGTACAATTTTCGATGTCTCAAAAACGTTCCGAAAATGGATGTAATGTACATTTCTGCCAGTGTTTGAGGTAGGAGGGTCAGGTCGATTGTTTAAAAACTGCATCCCTCTTTGACTGACATTTATTGAGGGATGCACCCCTTCTCCCTGATGCACAAAGACGCTGATAGCTTTTCACGGCTTTGTAAATCTCTATTTCGAATATTTCGTTTGCGGTAACAGATTTATCTCGAATTGCACCACTTAAATATCTTGAAAAAATTATAAATAAGTCTCTCAAAGAATATTTTTATTTGTACTTTTAGAATCCATTATTTCTTATGGGATGATCTTCGAGACTTGACGAGCTTTATGTGTATTAAAAATTAACAATCTATAATATCTATTTATATATCTATTTATAACCGGAAGTAAAGGGACAGTAACGAGGGTGGGTTTCCCTTATTCCATTCTAGTCGACAAAGGGTGAAGTAAAAAATTATAGAGCGCTTTGGCCATTGGCACAATAAACCTTTAGCGTATTTTTGAAGACTTTTTTTAATCAATCTGTTCCACTCGGAGGGTTAAACAATAAATACACTATTTAAAATTTTTTGAACTTATGAATTTTAAAGCTCATTAAGGTCCCATAATTTAAATTATACAAATCCTTGTTTTATAGGAAAATTAAGAGTCGTAAAAGTAAGAAAACGGCTCCGAACAACCCTGTCACGAGCGGGATTCGAGTTCGCCGACTCCGGTACTAGAGGAACTCATCTACTACTATAAAACGGTAGTTTATAAATTTATGAATATGCCATAATGCTTTCGAGTTTTGTTGTCACACAAGGTATGTACATTGATAAAAGAAAAATATGCCGTAAGTCTTAACTCAATATATTTTATTTATTTTCCTAATCGTTTTGAAATTAGTTTTAAGTTCCATTGGTAAGTATTAGAGCGCCGATTAAATAGGCTCCAGTATACACCAGAAATTTTAAAGCGGTTAGCGCACATTAGGACTTGGCATGTGGGTATACATCATCGCCAACTTACGAGTGCAGCGGGCGTTTTTTCGTGAATCGCGCGAAAGTTTAGTTATTCAGAAAAATCACAGTCAAACGAAAACGACTTTGTTTTTAGGAACGAAACTTTTTTATTTTACACTTTAATATATACTGTATGATTAAAAAAAATAAATAAACGATTTTTAAAATGAAAGTCCGATCATCTGTCAGCTCATATTTCTTCATCACTCTCTTTGTCCCGACGGCTCATTTTATCCATTTTGTATTCAACAATAAAAAACCAAGCTTTCAATTGACAAAACACGACTTGTACGTTCTGGAGCTAGGAATTCGATGGAAGGCGAAATAACGCGACAAAATACCGAGTCAATCGACAATCCTAACTTGTGGAAAGAAAAAATGCAAAGCGTTGCATTGCAAAGCAAACAACATGCTTATAATGTCACACATACATATATTTATTCTTAGTTGATGTGTGGTGGTGAGCGGGTATCCACCACCAATCTACTCAGTACATATTTTTACGTGACCCGAGCTCCAGTGACAGACTACAAAAAACGTAAAAACACGTTGCCCGCACACGAAGTGTTAAGATACCAGTTTGGGTTGCAAATATAAGTTTTGAAGATACGGTGCCATTACGTGCAGCATTGCTGATTCGTTTTAGGGCGTATTAAACTATGCACGCAAAATTGTGAATCTATATCTATATCTATATATATATATATATTTATATATAGGAAGAAAATGTTATTGTTATTTCAGGTTTATCCATTTAATGGGAGAGCATTCATTCAAGAAATTTCAATAGCATCATTTTACTATTAAATAATCCCTTCAAATACAAATCATCAGTCGACAGAGGCAGCAATGAATCAACGAAGAATTTACTTTTTCTGGTACATTAATCGCAAGTCACAGTTCTATATACACTATTGATAGTATTTCCATTTTGGAGACTAATCTTCTCTTTGGAAGCTTGTTAAAATAGCAATCCAGTTCAAGACAGTGATAATCACTTTTATATGAATTCAAAAGTCCCACTTGTCGCCAATCCCCAGGGTTTCCGTGGTTTTCTAATCAAGGCCAAGAACGCTATTGCAACGAGAGATTGCTATGCATCCACATTTCACAGAGACAAATTTCTATCGAACTAAGAAATCGGAATTCACTTACTAAGCAGAAAGTCCACAGTTCGTGGTTGCGGGTTAAAATGAGTTGTTGAAATTATTTCCAACAATATAGGACTTAAGTAACTATGTATACATGTATTGGGTAAATAAAAATTCTACTCTTTATTAAAGAAGAGCAAATAAAAGCAAAACGATTATACATATTGTGCATAGTCCCTATTGGTATCTATGACCCCTTGCCCTCTTTCTGATAGGAGACGAATCCCATGTCGGTACAATTCTGGCCGTTTTCGAGTCAAAAAAGTCTTGGATGGCAATTTTAACAGCATCAAGGTCATCAAGATTTTCTGATTGGAGGAATTATTCAGATTACGAAATAGAGGCTGTTGGTGCCCAGTCAGGAGAATGGGGAGGGTGGGGTATAAACTGCCAACCGAAGCCCTGTAAATTTTGACTAGTGGCATGTGGGCCAGCAGCATGTGGCCTGGCGTTATCATGCTGAAAGATAACATCGCGAGGATGAATGAGACCCGGCCGCTTTGCTACCAAATTTGAAGGCAGTCTGTAGACAGTAGAAGGCAGCTTTGTTGGTTTGTGGTTGAGTGTCAGGATCTCTCGAGAATTATTCCCTGCACATACCACCAGACACTCAATAACATCTTTCGAAGTCGATGCAGGCAGATCAGAAGGGAGACACACAGTTCTACGACGCTTGACGTTAAGGTGCATAACCCACTTCTCACCTCCTGTCACAATTCGTGTAAAGAATAGGTCGTTTTTGTACCGGAAACGCAAGGAAACACAGGCGGCCAGTCCATCGGCCATCCAGTTGATTAACTGTCAGGTTATGTGAATCCAAAGATCCAACTTTCTCGTAAACCTCAATTCAACTAGCCGTCTCTCGAGCGTTGTCCGGTGCACGTTGAAGGTCTCCGCTAGTTCTTGCATGGTTGGATTCGGGTTGTACAGTATGTCTTTTGCTCAATATCCTCATCTCCAACGTCTGATGGCCTCCCAATCCTGGCCTGATCTTGGCAGCTTCTGTCTCCTTCCCTAAATCGACGAAACCATCGACGACATGTGCTTTTGTCAATTGCATCATCCCTATAAACTCGAAAATCATTGCGACATGCTGCGGCTTCCGTACTCTTTTTATCGAACTCGTATGACAAAAAATGTCTTATATGCTTTTTCTCGCTTTCCATGTTACACCTCAGATATTTTTTGAGATGATTAACTTTGTGAGACACGAAGCAGTTGGTGATGTATCCGAGCTTTTGAATGGCCGACGATTTGCGTCACTACAATGTCATGCGTGGCGTGATTTCCATTGCATATCCAAAAAAGGGTAGAACTCTAGTATTCACCCAATACTTTGCATTTGTGTGTCATGAAATTTTTTTTATGACATTGAAAGTTTATTACACTATGTACAGTCTGTCGTTCATAACTTCGTCAATAGATACCGGCTTGATTGGACGCGTTCTTTAAACAGAGAAGAATGCTTTATGGTTCTATTCTTTATTCGATTTGTTTTGCTGTGTTTCAATCAACCATTACAAAATGAGTGCCGCCTATGCGATCCGTTTTGTGGCAGTGTTCCTGCGTCACCCTCCAAAAGGACCCAAAATGTCTTGTGCAGCTGCAGCCCGGTACACGAGAAAGTCTGAGTCGTTTGTCAAGAAGTGGATAGCACGTTATAAAGCGGTACACGTTGAGACCTACCGGAACGAGTGAAACGCCACTCGACGACAAAAACGAATGATAAAGTGATTCTTGCGCAATCGATAATAATGGGGACTGGACAACTTATGAGGTGAAATGCATTTCATTTTAATATGTATACTACACGGTACAAAAGTATTTTTAACTCATTCGTTTGTATTTTCAGAGAAATTGACGACACGCTCTTATGGAACAGACTGCATTTTGGACCTCCCCGAAAATATATCCCGGCTAAATAAGTGGCTCTCACCCCGCACACCATTTGTTTTGTGACCACACACCTATTTCTCAAACGGCTGGTCACGCAAAGGGAGTGTTTTCTGTTATTTCTGTTTAACATAGGATAACAATTCTTTTATTAAATAATTTCGAAGTTAAAAAAAATAATAAATGGGTGGTTTTTCAATGCACCGGCCTCTGAAACGAAACTTTTCAATCATTTTCAGTTCCACTAGGAGTCACTCTTAAACTCCTGTTGTTCTTTCTCATAGTTAATAACTATCATTCTTATTAAAATCCTCTAGTAACAAGAAATCGCTACAGGGGGAGTCCCCAAAGTGGACTATTTCTCGGTCCGCGAAAGGTGAAATTATTTTTGCGATCGTCCCCTTTTCGAGAATTTTCGTAAAAAAGAGGAAAAAGGGGCATAGCAG
Organism: Pardosa pseudoannulata; assembly: GCA_032207245.1. Classification (NCBI taxonomy): domain Eukaryota; kingdom Metazoa; phylum Arthropoda; class Arachnida; order Araneae; family Lycosidae; genus Pardosa; species Pardosa pseudoannulata. Next base: position 176,241,300 of record CM063510.1, on the reverse strand, counting down.
ATCAGAGTGAAAAACACAGATTGACGCGAACAGCTGGAAAACCGCAGATCTCAAAGCACTATTATTTAGTCGAAAAAAGGGGCATACAATAGATGATATATGAACTATATCGAGAGCATTGTTTTCGGTTCTGGTTCAGAGGTGGACCTATTTTTTTTCTTCTGATACGGATGATAGGCGAACCGAATGAAATGGTGCTATGGTATACCTCAATTTTTAGGTGTTTATCGAAAGTTTCCAACTAACCCCTTACAGGTTGATTTTATTTCAGGATTATGGGTCATAAAATGTCAATTTTTTATGCTTATTTTCATACATACATAGCGTCATTCGCATGCAAAAATTCCTAAAAATTAATGTAAAAAAATCAATTTAAGTAAATGAGTAATTTACCTGTATAGTTGACTTTCTGTACGGCAGAAATCATTAGACTTTGGAGTCAATTCATATAATTATATAAATATACAGCTTAGAATACCTAGCTTTTAACTTGAATTATATTTTATTGATATCCTTTGCATTTACATAAACGATTATGAAATTATTAATCAAAATTTGGTCGTATATGATACAATCGAAAACACGGTACTGCACAGAGTCCAACATCGAAATCTGGACAATAGAACCTTGTTTCTCTCTTTACCTTCTTCCCTCTACTGAGACAGTAGAGGGATGATCGCTTTTGCTCGCTAATCATTTCTCCTCTATAGCATCCATAATGATCACTATAACACTTGTTGAGAAAGTAAAAACAGTTTCTAATTTTTATACAACAACGGAAAGTTTCTTTTTACTACAAATAAATAAATAAAACAAGCTCATTTTGTCTACCGTGCCCCCATCTTTGAGTAGTAAATAATATAGTAACCAGAAAAGTAAAGAAAAGCAATCGAAACCATAAAAAGCACATGTGAAATAATTTGGGAAAGACTGATTGCCCAGTGTAAAATTTTATAGTGCCCGAGCTACACTGGGGATGAGCCGGGATGGTACATTTCGTCTGCCCGAATTCAGTTCGGGAAAAACTGGGAAGGGGTTAAGGATAGGAAAAAAATTCTACGAGGTTCATTCTAGAACACCTGATGTACATTGAAAGAGAAATGCAGTCGATATTTTATTTTGTGAACTTTTCCTTGAAACCAAGGAGATTTTGAGAGTTTTTTCGCAAAAAACCCCGCCTCAAAATAACGAAGATTATTTTATATTTAATGAACTAATTTAGTGATCTAATTTATTTTTCTCGCTATTTTACAAATTATTTATGGACATTTCAAACTCAATTCTTCTTTTTAACACAATTTACCACTAATGAACTTTAACCGGTTTGTTATTAAAATTAATTTTAATACAAGATTTCTGAACTGAAACTACAATATTTTGCTTTATTCCTGTTTCCTTTACAGGTTTAGTGGTTAGGGTGCTGGCCTTCAGATCCAGAGTTCGTGGGTTCGAATCCCACTATGGCATGGATGTTCGTAGCCGGAACGTTCGGAATCGGCTTTAAGCAGTAGGTCCCGGTCTCATTAGCCCTCGTGTTGCAAAAAGTAGACCGTAGCACTCCAAACCAAACCAGACCTTTACAGGTTTAGTTTGGTTTGGAGCGCTACGGTCTACTGTTTTGCTACACGAGGGCTCCTGAGAACTGCACCTACTGCCTAAAGCCGATTCCGAACGACTACGGAAGTGCATGCCAACAGCGGAACTCGAACAAGCGAACTACGGTACCGCAGGGTAGAGCTCTACCATTTGGCCATTGTTCGAAGTTTTCCTCGCAGATTTCTCTTTGAAGGGTAAAAGGAATAAAACAGATAGTTCATTTATATAAAAAAGAGTGATAGTTTACTTTTTCAATAACATTTTGTTTTCATTACAGATAATAGTTAAATCTGTTATAATAACATACTGAATGTGAGCATACCTTGTTTTTGGATTAAACTTGCCCTCACTAAATAGATATTTCAAGCTCGTTAAAGTTAAAAGATCTATATTTTTTAATCTTTTGCCTGTCTTGTATACCACACATACACAAACGTATAAAGAACAATATGTGTGTATCATATATGATCTACAGGACAGACTAAGGGTTAAAGAGCTATTCTAAAGGCTTTTTCCCGTGTCAAGCAATACGCGTTAAAAGAGTAACAGATTGAGTTGATGAATAATTTTTCCGATGCAAAATGAGCTGCTTTTCATGCATTAGCGAAATGTTGTCGACCGATTTCTTTCGGTTTAGGTCGACGCGACATCGGTGGATACAGTTTTCGATATCATACGAAAAATCTTAGAATTCTTCATCGGGAACGTGAATCTGTTGATTTTTCGAGATGCACTGATTGATATCTAAGGCTTTTGGTGTCTCTTTTTGCAGGGAAATGTTTTTAAAATGAAACTGAAATGAAAATAATGTTAACATACTATTTAACCCCTTGGCATATAATGACGTCTCTGAGACGTCATGTATTTCATGTGTGTCATGGTAGACTTTGACTTCAAGAACTCTTTTCGGCGAACATCGGGCAGTATAATACGATTGGATTATTTGTTTCGGACGTGAATCAGAGCTGTTTTTTTTTTAAACCGTTTGAGTGCTTAAGAGTTTTCTTATATATATATATATGCTAATAGTGCGGAATGAAATGCGTAGTCATTTTTTGGAGAACAATTGAAATGGTTATAATTAACACTATTATGTGCGTAGAACAATGCAACGAGATAAATCAAATTAAACGTGCACTGCTACTGAAAAACCGAATATTCTTTAGAAGAAGTTCGAATGAAATGCCGAATCATTTAAGAATTCGATGCTGCTCCCTCCATTGAGATGATTTTCCCGATTTATAAATAATTATATTAAATTTATCTTTTGAATAAAGAGCCAGTATATCGACAAAATTACACTTTTTCGACGTGTCTAAGGTCCCCTATATAATAATAGCCTAAGTTATCTGTCCGTCTGTCCTCGTTTGGATGAAGCGGTTGAACCTGGAATGGATAGAGGTATCCCTATTGGATTCTGGATGAGTGAGAGTTATCAACATTCGAAATCCACCCCTTCCCCCTTTTTCGAGCCTTTAATGCCATTATTTCGAGCCCTATTTTCCCCGGTTAAGAGCAAGCGATTCAATTTATCCCATAATAAATAGGTAAAAATAACATTTTTTCCAGCATTATGACGTCATTCCTCTCAATCATTTCCTATTTTAAATTATTTAAATATCGTCTGCACTATTTTCATACGTTTTATCGCTGAACTTAGATATGACGTCAATCATTTTCTTTTATATTTGATTCAATAATAGATTAGGTATTATGCGATCATTTTAAAAATTTATCAATGAGTAAATTTTGTTGCGATGAAAATAACGATCATTTCGACATAGCTAAGAAAACTTAGAATTATCTTTCTAAATGATTGCGTGATTCTAAATGCATTCGCATTCAAAATTTAAGGAGTACGAAAAAACAAATTATGATAGTGTACCAAATATTGTCAACAAAACAAACTATTTTTTTACCTGCCTCATAGGGTACTTAATTCTGTAAAATTAAAAATTTTAATGATCCCGTCATAAAAGATCTATGCTAGTAATAAAATAATTTTGCTTCTACAAAAGTCAATTTTCGTGACCAGATTTGAACGGAAATAATTGTATTTGACCATTTTTAGATTTGAATTTTTCGTTTTTTCGCGCTTTAAATAACATAATTGCAGTCCATGCATCAGTTTAACAGTCCTCATTCGAATATTTAAATATTTGCTCTAAACGATCCAGAATGTCCAGAGCTTTATTTGTAATTTTTTCTTAAATCGAATTTTGGTTAAATTTTGTAATTGTAAGGAATTTCACGACCTGTTTGCAGATGTACATTCTATCTAAATTCGAAATGATTTCACCATCACTCGGTGTGCCTTGGAAATAAAAGCCGGCCGTAACTGATAATTTCGACGTCTTGCTTTTTTTTTCTTGCACGACGTGCATTCTAAAGAGAATTCTTTTTCGGAAGGAATCAATTTTGAAGCTACCGCGAAAAAAAAGATCTGCCTATCGTTCGAACGAGATAAAAATAAGATTCTGTTTTGCAGTAGAGAATTTTATTGATATGGAAAGCTGGTCATTTTGGTTAAGACAGGCTCAATTCGGAACTATTATTTGGTTTTACTTTAATATTCGTCAATCTTGTAAATAAATTTTTTCTCCTTCTAAGCTTTGAGGAATTATTGAGTTTGCATTTCCAGTGTGTAAGAACATAACATCCCCATAAAATAGGCGGGAAGTTTCACACGCTAGCATAACGCACCAAAAGTAATGTACCGCTTGGAGAACAAATTTTCAAATTGATAGATTTGATCAAAAAAAAAGTATTTTAGTTTTTCTCAAAACAATAGTTTACACTCAATATCAAAAGTTTTTTCGAATAACTTTATTCATTGAAAATGCTTTTTGGTTATACAAGATACTGTATCGGTTTAACCATGTTTTTAACCAGTGTTGTACCGTCCTGGTCCATATCCATTTTGACCCGTTTGGACAATTGAAATTCACTTTTCAATCTATTTAATCTCAAAACACAATTTACTAGAACAATACATTTGTTAAAAATGTCATAATATAAATATAACACCAGCCAGAAACTGATGACGCCAAGATACAAAAAAATTGTTTTACTTATTTTTTTTATATATACCAGCTGTTTTATATGTCATTTATGTTGAATTAAAAAAACATAAAGTAACAAGTTTTGTAGTTCTATTGAAACGATTTCGTCATTTATTTTATCACTCCAAACTTCAAAAATAATCTTTCTATAGGTGGCACGGCAGTTCATGAGATGTATTGTAAAATCAATAGTGAATGCCTTTATTCTTCAGTGCCCACCAGACATGTCCAAGTGTATTTTATGTTTTTTGCCGCGACTGGATTCCTTTTTTACATGCACGTGCAGTTCATTTTAACATTCATTCTTATTATACTGTAAAAGCATGTCCAATCTCGTGAACTGTGAGTGTCCTATTTTGTTGAACTGCACTACTATTTTTATTGCTTATGAAAAGTCACTTCTCAGTATAAAAGATATATATTAAAATTATAATAATTTAAATCTATTTTTAACAATCTGACCCCTTCTGACCATTTTTGACCCGTTTTGGACGGTTAAAATCATTTTTATCCAGTGTCCTGGTCAAAATCAGTTTTGACCAGTCAAAATGTCAACCCTGCACTTATAATCAAAAACTAACATATATATCGAAATTTTGAAGGTTTAATGCAGATATGTCCGTTCCAAGTCAGTTGCGAGTCAGAACGCGAGAGTTATATAAGCACGGAATAATGGAAAGTTGGGATAATTTTCGTTACTGGCTCGAATCGAGATCATAGAGAAAATTCTAAAAATACATGGCACTAAAAATCAGGCAGCGAGTACTAGAAAATCGCTCATTCCTCAGGAACATTCAGTTCGATGAGCTTAAAAACTGGAGTTAGAATAAACTATTTTGTTAAGAATACCTATGCCGAGCCTAAAAAGGTTTAGGTTTGGAGCGCTACGGTCTTCTGTTTTACTACATGAGAACTAATCAGACCGGGACCTACTGCTTAAAGCCGATTACGTACGGTTAAGAATATCCCTGAGAACAGCACGATTCAAACTTGCTGTCTCCGGTACGGTAGAACAGCAACCCATCATTCGGTCATCGTCCGACGGAAAAATTTTAGGGGGATGACGGTGCTTCACCCAGGTATCCTTCCACAACGGTAAAGAATCCCCATTTGACTCTCAACTTTTCAACCGGCTCTTTCTTCGTTTACCTTATTACTCCATTTTATACTTAACTTTTAATTGCAATGTACAACTTTTATAAGTGTTTTTCATACTAAAATGTTGCTTCTTATAGTTTGGATTACAGGCTTCTTCTTTTATTTATTTGTATTTTTATTTACATTTTTCTGTTGTTAAATTATATTGATACTTGTTTATATTATTACTTGAGAACGGGTCACGCACAAGTACGGGTTAGTGTAACAACATGGTTTGTTTGAGGTTAAAAAATAACGGTATACACAGGAAAACGAAGCCGAATGTTCTTGTCTACTACATAGATTCTGGAAAAAATGAGACAAATAAAAACTAGTTTTTACATCAGTCGATGCTGAACCACAAAACGGGAAGGTTTATTAAAAAAAATCAATATAAATAGAAAATTTACTTTTTATTTATCCTTGCGAAAATGATATTATGTATATGCATATTTATATATATATTATATATATATATATATATATGTGTATATATATATATATATATATATATATATATATATTTGTCTATTTGTCTATTTATATATTTGTTTATATATTTCAATATAAAATACGAAAAGTGGGTTAAAAATTAAATAATTTTAGATCTATTGAGATTGAACTGAATAACTAAATTGACTCGCAAAACGCCCGCTGCCTGTACCATTCCGCTAAGAAATGTACCTGCACACAATGTGTTAAGAGGTCTTAAAATTATAGCCTACTAAACAGTAGTCAGGCAGTTATTTAGCTATTACAAATTTTATATATTTTTTATCGCGGTATCGAAACAACATTGGTGGACGTTCTACTGTTAGTGGTTCTAGAACACGTCCTGTTGGACTATTTGGCATGGATGGCGAGCCACTGCGAGATATTAGTGTGGAATTAGCGATGTTTATATCATGATAGATGCGTTATTTCTCCTCGACGTTTATCAACAGCTCCTAGTTACTAAAAGTAAAGCGTTACAAAGAGACGATGGGATAGTCCATATGCATCTCTTCTTATACGGAATTCGTCGATTCATGGAAGTTTCTTGAGGCAGATCACCTTTGATCAGAAGGGTTAAAGTCTCGATCTATTCAAAGAAAATTCTTAGCTTTATCTGCTTAGGAAACACACGAATAGAAGAACAAAACATAATACCCCACTCCTAAATCGAATTTTACAGCGACAATGATAGCTCGACCCCCACTTTGGCAGCCACTCTCTCTTCCCAAACGGTCGAGACAATACACAAAAGGTTCCTTTTTCCAATAACCCGTTCGAAGGTCCGTCTTTTCGAAACTAGATAAGGGGATTCCCAGAACAAAATGCGCGATTTTATAAAGAAAACAACAACCAAAAATGAAATATAGGGATTTTCTTTTTTCCAGAAAACAATTTTCTATTTTCTTCATGAGTGCCCCCGACACCTGACCTTGGGGAGGTCACACAACACAAAACTGCGCATCCTCGCGAAGACAATCGAATATACAGAAGGGATAATAACAATGCAGTCGGAATGACGAAGAAAGAGAAGAGTGTGTGTATATATATTATGAATGGCCCGCAAACAGGCAATTACAGATGCAAACCCATACTGAAACAAATGGAAATGTGTATGCATGCGTAACGTAATTTCGGAGGGCGGTTCGCGTAGTAATAATACAGGGAGGAGGTGCGCGTTTTATAAATTGAAGTCGATTAGTTTCGAATGCAAACATCGCGCTTCCTCTTCAACTTTGGCGGACGATTCATTTAGCATTTCGTTACAAGCACTTGCTGTGGAAAAGGAAGTTAATTATTGTTTGTATTCAATTTACAGCTGCGTCGAATGTATTCGCGGTGGGTGCAGGTAGTCATCGCAGGTTGCGGCAGAAGAATGCTGTGACGACAGGCGGAAGCGGAAAGGGTTAGGTAAATTTTTTTAACGGTACAGGTGGATTTTGTTCATACCTTTTTCAGGGGATTTATGCTTTTAATTTTGGTATATTATTCTTTACAGCAGATATGGGTATTCCATTACCGGCCTACCGCGAATTATATATATATATATATATATATATATATATATATATATATATATATATATATTATATATAAATATTTAAATTATTTAAAAACGATTTTAAGGGAACTCTTTTATAATAAAAAATAAATGAAAAGACATACGCTCGCGTAAGCGTTTTAATCACCTCACAACTTTTTATTGGCTTCAAATAGATATCAGTCAGCGCGGGCATGGTGTGCCTAGGCATGCTGCTCTGCCCCATTTGCTCAAGTGCACGCTATAGTAATAAAATATTATCGAGGCGCGTTACTCCCATTAAACTAATTAAAATCTCTTAAAATATATAATATATATATATATATATACAACACACACACACACACACACACACGCATACACAATATAAAAAAACGCAATAATAAACTGTTTTAAAAAATATATATATTTTTTTATAATTCTAAAATGTATTCGAATGAAGAGCAGATAAAGAGGAGGCTAAATTTTGAGTTAATCTAAAAACGATTTTAAAAAAGGGAACTTTTTTATAATAAAAAATAATATGAAAAAATACACATAAAAAAGTCTCCAAAAATACGCAAGGTTTATTGTGTCAATATCCAAAGTCACTAGAATTTTTTATTTCACTTTGTCGACTAGAATGGAATACGGGAACACATTGCTATTGCTTTACTTCCGGTTAAAAATAGATATAAAATAGATATTATAAATGTCAATTTTTAATACACATAAAGTTCGTCAAGTCTGAAGATCACCCGAAGAAATAATATTCTAAAATACAAATAAAAATTTATATTAAGAGAATTATTTATATACGAAAATATACAAGATATTTAATGCAATTAGAGATACAACCGCAAACGAAATACTTCGAATAGAATTACAAAGCCAAAAGCTCATGTTTTTTTCAATTGCATCCATCAATAAATGTCAGTCAAAGAATTATGCAGAACAATCAATCTGATCTACAAACACTAAATTTACATCCATTTTCGGAACGTGGAGTCGAAAATTGTACTTTCAACCACTTTGAAGAAAGGTTGGAGGTTGTAGTGGTTGGTGTTTAGGGGTTATGGACGTTCTCTTTGGATGTCAGAGAAAGCAACATTCTAAGATCATGTACTTCAGTCTAACTTAAATAAGTGTTCCAGTAAAGTATACTGTTCCCAAGAGAGCTTTGTACCTTAGAAAAGGTTGAGAACCAACGGTATACTCCATGGTCGTTTTGGGATCCTTGAGGCTTTCCTGCGAAGGGAAATCAACAAGCTTATATATGTGGTAACGGCCTGTAGCATCCAATGATTGTGACACTCCCGTAGATACCTGGACACACCAGAACGACGTTTGTGTGTCAGGAACGACGACAAGCTGCTCTATTTTATAAGACGACGGATGAAACAATTTCTATGTTCAATGATCTATGCCATCTAGAAATGGAAGTTCCTTCTAAAAATGTGCTGTCAAGAAGTTGTTTCTGCTATTAATTGGATATAACCACCTGAATATACTAGAATCCAACTCTCTCCTCATCTATTTCAGCCTAACTTTCGTAAGCATTCCAGTTTAGTAAACTATTCACAAGAGTGCTCGGGGTCATAAATAGTTGAAGACCATTGCCACCCTCCATGATCCTCTGGGTCCTTGACGGAGCCTCGGAGTGACCACAAAGGCAATGCCATTCAATGGGATATGTTCTTTTACACACTCTGAAAATACTCGTGAGTCAGATGAAAGCCTTTTTATCGATAAAACGGCGTTACAAACATTTCTTCTTTATCCTCCTCATTCAATGTTTGATGGCTATTTTTGACTGCGTTAACCGTCGATAGATTTATTTTATGGCACGCATTCATTTCCTTTGTGAAAAAAAAATGAAAGGTTTTATGGAAGGCTTTGTCACTGATTTATACGCATTTCAGCCGTATTCCGATGTTATGCTGGATATTAATAAAATGTCTTAAATACCGAGAGGGTCCGCAAAATCAGGAGAGTACGCAGAAGAATCCGGGACGTAGAAGCTTAAACGTTTGTCATCCTTCGATGCAGGAACAGCACTCCATTCCAACCAATCATACGAGACTTTCTCGGAGAATCTGTCATTTCAGGTACATAAGCCGCGGCTTAGACGTGTGTAAAAGTCGACACTTAACGTCTGCACCGTCAATGAAGGAATTCTATTTTTCCTGTTATCATTCCAAATATATATTAACTGATTAATTATTACACGAACTTCTTATCTTACACGATTTATTTGGGTTTTCCGTACTCAGTTATATAGTATGAACCTGATGTATCGTGCCGTCCGGCAGAGTTTCCCAATCTTCTTTGTCTTTAAAACTTTCGAAATCCACCCCTTCCCCCCTTTTCGGGCATTTAATGCTATTATTTCGAGCCCTATTTTCCCCGGTTAAGAGCAGACGATTCAATTTATCGCATAATAAATAGGTAAAAATGTCAATTTTTCTAGCATTATGACGTCATTTTATCTCATATAATCATTTCTTATTTTAAATTATTTAAATATCGTATGCATGATTTTCATCTAATAAATATCTATCGTTTAAATTATATATCTTTGTAAATTAAGAAGTTTGTCCGTTTGCATGTTGGTTTTTTATACGTAACCACACGGTTTGTTATCTATTCGCTCCATTTTGGACATCACTTATCTATACCGCCCAGTCATCACTGTCCATATTCAATCCTCTGCTGTCCATCCTATCGCGTAATAGGACAAGATAAATTAAAGTTGGCAACTAACATGCGGCCAGTAAAGATAAAAGCATTATTGAGCGTGTAACAGATAATTTTCGGCCAAAAAAACAAACTAGTTTTTTTCCTGCCTCATAGGTACTTTATAGTTCTCGACAATTAAAAATTTTACTGATCCCGTCCTATGACGGGCTATATACTAGTTTTTAAGATTTAGGCTAAAGAGCTAAGGCCGAGACTCATTACTTCAACAGCTTTATCACTCGAATACAGTACATGTCAACATTAGATGCAAATTTTCTATTTACTCAGCGACATAATCGCTAGTGCAAGCATTGATACTTGAAGGGTCTGACCGACTATGGCGGTCAAATTCTATTTTTCGATGTCGCATTTTTCTATTTATCGTAAATCTGTACTACAGTGGACTCCGCTTAGTGGGATCGCGGTTCATGTTATCCATCGCTTATTGTTATCGACATCACTGTGTCCCGATTTTCTCCATTCATTTGTATGTTAAAATGATCGCTTTATGGGATCGTGACATCGGTTCACGTTATCCGTTTTCGAACCTCATTTTAACTGGCAAGGGAATATTCACAATATATTCAAAAGAAAACCAATTACTTTCAATTCGTTGCTGTTTTAATTTCCGAGAATTCTCCCTCTTCCAACTAGGGAAATGGGGAATAAACAAAGGAGTGCGCTTTGACACGTTCTTGGAATTTTTCGGAAATACGCACACCCTGCCGGTGGTCAGTGGTTGTCAGATACGCAGAAGGCAACTAATTCTATTCGGAACTGAGAAGGACCGTATTCACAGTTTGTGCCTTGTTCTCTTACGTGCAGCTTGTCGATAGGGAAAACCAGAAAGCGAAATGATTCAACATTAAAACTAAATATCGAAATTTTAAATCGTTACGGCAGGTTACCAAAATTGAGTCAGCGCAATTCTGCAGCGCAGTTCAACATTTCTCAGCTTCTGAATTGTATTGAAAGGGTAGAACCGTGGAATACAACACCGCTCCGACGACTTTAAAAAATTAATTTATGATAACGAACGATTGATCCATGAGCTTCTTAGAATGAATTGTAGACAGTCAACGATGGATCCATTTTCTTTAATTATGAGTAGAATTCTTATGTTTTAAAAAATAATATAGAGTACATAAGTATAAGGTGAGTGTTTTCATTTTATTTTGAAATGTAGTAAGTGTGAATTAAAGGGGAGTGGGGTGTAAATGTATCTAATTTTGCATATCGTTTCTTGTTATCAATCGGTAATATTATAATGAAAATCACGGTGTATCCACTGTATATTGTTGTCTTAATTCAATTGTATCTCATTTTCAAGTCAAATTAACAAGCTCTTTTCATTCTATTTTTTGTTTTTGAAAAATTCAAAGTTTTTTAAATTTTGCGGCATTTTACCTGCGGGACAGAAAAAGCTAGGACAGCCAGTGATACTTGTAGCACTCAACTTTCATAATGGCAAAAGATGGAAGATAAAAAAGGGAGTAATGTTATTTTCTCTGCGTGTTTCACTCGTTTTCGCCTAATTATCCGGAGAGTGGGTGAACAAACATTTTCAATAAGTGATGCATCTCCTTTGAAATGCAGACTCCTTTTGGCCAACGAAACCGATTTAAATTCCGCCAAACGTTGGCCAATCCATTGTGGTACGTGCCTTTAACCTTCCGCGGAAGGCTCTTGCGCAATGTATTTGTTTTCCAGACTCATCTCGCATTCTTGCCACGCACCTGTGTTACTACAAACAATCGGCGCGCTCGCTTCTCACCCCCCTTTTTTCGCGGAAATGCATCTGCCCCTTCACACACTCCTACATTCCCTTTGATGATAACACCTCCTTTTCAACCAAGAAAAAACCTCAATGTTGACAAAAATTAAACAGCTTCATCCCGCATCTACAGCACTTCGATTCGTCACTCGTTTTGGAACTCGTCTCATGCGTCTGATATTTCCGTAAAATTACACAACTTTAAGATTTTAAGACTGGAACCGCGCGAGTTTCGGTCAACCTAAAAACCACGGACCGGGTCCAACTGACCCCGAATAATAGGAATTCTTATTCTTATTCAGAAATGACACTGTATTTAGATGTAACGATAGGGATTCATTTTTATACTTTAAATTGGTATAATAATGGGCAAAAAATACTAAAATATTACAATATCGAAAAGTATAGAGAATTAGAAAAATAGGTAGACATCTTTAATGGAATTATTTAGTTTTATTTTACCTGTCAAGGTTTCTTGCACAGTTTAGGCAACTTATATATATATATATATATATATATATATATATATATATATATATAAAAAATATACATATATATATATATATATATATATATATATATATATATATATATATAAAAAATATACATATCTATACACATATATACATACATATAATACACACACACATGTAGGAATTTAGTGCAGCGCATGCTCGCAAAGTCGCGCAATCATCATTGAGTGGGGTAAGTAAGGAACGACAGAGGGACATTCGAGTCGGAGTGACCAGGTCGAGTGAAGGAGTTCCCTCAATTTATTAAACACCGAGTAGGGTGTATTTTCCGTGTTAAACACCGAGTAGGGTGTCTTGCCTATGTTAAGCTTCGAGTAGGAAGTCTTGTCTTCACAGTTGTCTAACTATTTGTCTTTGTGCTTAAATGTTTTCTGTGTGGTTACGTCATTAAATGTTGTTATTTTTAATTTAGTTTGTCATCGAATTTGTCTAACGACACCCCTAGACACCGAACCCTATATATATATATATATATATATATATATATATATATATATATATATATATATATATATATATACATACATACATACATTCAAGGTTTAAAAATGGGGGTTAAGAATTAAGCGAGTTATAATTAAAAATAGTTAGAATTCATTAACGATAACGTAATAGGAGAAAGATACACCCTCGAGCGGAACTATTCAGAGTGAAGAAGCCGATGCGGAAGTAGACATAAGAATTTTGCTTGGGTAGCAACTCCATAAGAGTCAGTTCTGAGCTGGAACTAGGGTTGATAACGTCCACAACGCCTGTCGTGGTAAAGTATGTGAATAAAGGATTTCTAAATGGCATAGCTGTGGACAGAAGAAAGATTTTAAAACAGGAATCCAATTTTTCAATAATTTTTTAGTATTAAAATTTATTTTGTTTGATCTGAAAAAACTATCAAATATTTTGAACAGTTGAAGCACTTGTTAGTAAAACTGTCATTATAATTTGATGAGTATGTGAGAAGGGAAAAAAATTTAACACATAAAATGGAGCCTTCTACGACCAAGTAAGACTCCTTAAATGCGTCATTTGCTCTTGTAACTAAATCCTTTTCAACTAAAACGAAACACATTGATTACTCGACGTCACTCAGATGTCGAGTACTCTACACTTTTCCATAACTTGTCTGCAAATTAACTTTCATACCGTTCTGATTTTTTGGCCAAGATAGTTCCGGGCTCTCCCATTGGTCGAGATCTCTCCCGATAGGATTACCTGAGCTAAACGCTCGATCTCTTCTTTTCGTGACAGCATTGAAATGCTGAACTTCGGAGACTCCCGACTAAAAATAGAACGAAATCTCGATACCAGACTCGTCGGGAGGAAAGCTGTGTTGAGTCACGCCTCCTTTATTAAATTTTAAACACACAGTCTGGGGAGAGCGGATATCAATTCAAAATGTGGGTGTAGGACAAAGAAAAATAAATGGATATGAGTCACGCCACACCGAAGATTTAAATGCTTCTTTAAATAAAAATTCCTTTTTGTAAAATGCGGTTCACAAACATTCCTTTCCGTAGAGTTAAATACACGGTGTTTCAAAAATGACCGGTATATTTGAAAAACCAATAAAAACGAAACGGACAGTGATAGAAATACAGTTTATTGCAATAGGTTTGGGACAATATTAAACTTTCAGGCAGACAAACTTTCAAAATGAGTTACCATGTTCCACGACAGATGACGTTGCAGTCTGGAAAAAAATTAAACCACGATATTTTCCAGAAATCCACCATGCACAGCAATAGGGCGTATTCTCAGGACGAAATGATCAGAAACCCATGTAAAAGTCTCAGGCGGGATGGCTTCACGTGCAGAACAGACGTACTGTTCCAGTTATTCGATTGTTTCTGGATAGTGGTGGTACACCTAGTCTTTTAAGAGGCCCCACAGACAAATATCGTAGTTTAGATTTTTCCAGACCGCAGAGTCATCCATTGTGGAACATTGTAACTAAAATTAAAGTTTGTCTGCCTGAAAACTTACTCTTGTCCCAAGGTATTGCGATAAACTGTGTATTTCTATCACTGTCCGTTTAGTTTTTACTGATTTTTCAATTATATCGGTCATTTTTGAAACACCCTGTAAGATAAGATAAAGCTCTGTTGGATAATTATACACAGTGGTGCTGTTGAGGTTTAAAAGATATGTTCTACTCATCTATTGTTAAACTGATTAAATATATAAAATGAGTTACAATAAAAGTAGTTTCACCCCATATTCTGATTTCGACAATCAGCTTATGACTGTTATATAACTAAAGGAAAGCAAAACAAGGGTTACCGCTATTGTGAATTGTTTAAAAATTAACATGTGAATAAATGACTGTTTGTGTCATTGTAAGAGTCCTAACGATCAGGGCCCGATCAAGGCAAAGTGGGGCCCAGAGCCTGGTAGTCTTTCGGGGCCCCCACCTACCCTCCTTTCAATGAAAAAAAATTATAAAAGAGGATACAAACCAATATTTTTGGAGGAAAGTTTGTATTCATTTTTTTATGTCTATATATATTTGTAGTACAGTCGAATGCCAAAAATCAGTATATCCTCAAGGATGTAAACTGTTACACTTTTAATTAAGTTTTTATATAAAAAATAAAATAGCATAGGTAAGATGTTAATCTTACCTAAGCTATTTTATAACAATAGCTATTCGTAGATTTTAAGACAAAATTAATAAAAGAAAAAAATAATAAAATTCTTAAGCAAATAACAATTGTATTTCAGTTTCAGAAATAGAATAAAAAGTGTTCCTATTTCTTTATAACTGGTTGATAATTTTTAATTTATTACTAATTTATATTATATAATATATAAGATAAATGCTTTTTTTCCTTTCATATTTTGTAAATTATGTTCTTAATGATTCATATTATAAATGTTGAACGTAATAAACTGTTATTCCAGTACTATGTTCCTTTAACTACTATTTCTTTCTACTCAGAACCATGGAATAAATAATGAGTAAAAAAAGTGACTGGAGTGATGCAAATAAGTAAACTGGAGTGGGTTTTAGATAAAATTGTCAACATTTTAACTGTTTTTATTTCATTTATGAATAAGATTTCACGAAATATTACTTGAAGAATTAACAAAAAACATTTTCAAATTTTGTTCATTAAATTATTTAAAATTTAATAATTAAGTACCAAATTTTAGGGGGCTCAGGGCCTAGACTCAGTCGGCCCGTGCTTTTATAAGGCCCTGCTAACGATGTAAAAAATTAATATAATGTCGTAAAATATTAATATAACGTCGTAAAATAATCTTACGCTATGGATGTAATCGATTGTGTTCGCTGTTAACCGGTGTAGCTTTTTTAAGGAGATACATGGCCTTTAAGCTACTTTAAATCGAAGATTATTTCTTACTTTCGTCTAATCCTCTCTTTAACCGTTCGAGTGCTGAAGAGTTTTCTTATATATATGCTAATAGTGCGGAATGAAAAGCGTAGTCATTTTTTTTGGAGAACAAGAGTAACGGTGATAATGAACACTCATTATTATGTAACAAGTCATTCTTACCAACAAAATTATTCTTTATTCTCACTTACTACAAGAATGTTTGGCTGCTCCTATTCTACGAATTCCTTTTTGACATAGAGCGAAAATTAAGTTGGATCGTCTCATTCCATGACCATTTTTTTTTTTTTACTCTATACATCCCATTGTAGCCAGTTTCGCCCGGGCCATTTTTCTGACGAAAACTCTGTACTTATGGGTCATCTTTCTGTAGCATTTTTGCTTGCTAACCGTTTCTCCTCTATGGCATCCATAATGATCAGTATAATAAAGTGAAATATTTTCTCATTTCTATAACAGAAAAAATTTATTTTATACAAAAAAAAATATATAAATAAAAAGTCATTTTTCTAGTACATCGACTCTACTGCGTGACTACTGACCACTGTATTTTATTTTAATTCGTATATTAATAAAAATCACAACGGAGTCAAACGAATACAAACTGCGATGGATATGAATTCAGCTGATCTCAATAGATGCGAAAATGATACTAACCAACAGCAGCGTCTCCACATTTTCGGTACAAAACAAGACAAGCGCTTCTCCGCGTTTTTGGCACATAACAAGCGCCGCACTCAAACGGTTAAGTATCATAAAAAAAATGGGATTTTCAACATTTTCTATTTTTATTCAATTAGTTTTGCCGACTTTACTTTTCCTAAAAAGTAAAAACTTTTATATATATGAGAAAAAGAAAGGGAGTTTGTTTTTCAAATTTAAAAAAGTTTTCTGATACACTGCGAGAAGATTTACGATACAAAGCGAGCTGCATTCATAATTTTTGCTTTTTGGAAACAAAATTCTTAAGGTATGACTTCACGGTTTCAATTTTCAAGAAGTATCAGAAATAAGACACCAGATAATTGAATTTGAAGAAACAACTAAAATAATTTTTAAAAATTCTACTTCAAATGCTATAAATACCAAATCAAATAAACGGTGACGAAAAGAGTGCGAAGAATTTCCCCGTAGGTCTATAATACATTGACTAAGAAAATGTGAAAGCAACAGGCGGGATCGTCTTATGTGAAAAATCAAAAACATTAGTAATTCTTCAATTAATCATTCCATTAAATTATTTATAAGAATAATTTGTTTATACATATCATCACCTTTATCGATCATGTATCAATAAATCGTTCTTCCAAACACAAATATCGTTATTTATCGCAACATATTATATTGAAAGTACGTTCTTATCTAAACTTACGAAAATTTACTATTAACTACAAAAAGTAACCCTGCAAAGTATAATAATTTAAATAAAGTGCCTCTAACAGAAATAAAAGTAAATAAAAAGGAATTTCTCCGAAACACAATTTTCTAAATGACAGCCTGCGAACTCGAAATTACGAAATATGTTACGTATCGTTCATTAAAAAATAATTTATCTACGAGTCTAAATTACAGTGCAAGGTAGAAAAAATATCTTTCCATAAATATGAATTTTTCTTTATGCATTCTGCTATTAGACCTAAATAGTCAAAGAATTTTTTTTTTAATTATTGCTGGTCGAAGGTGGGAGGTTGGGTGTCACAAAGATTTCCCTTAGAAAGAAAAATTGAATTTTTAGAATCCTGTTTTTGGGTTATATTTCGAAATTAATGAATATCTAATTTTTAAATAAATAATATATAGCATCCCTACATAAACATTAAATAAATAAATATATATATATATATATATATATATATATATATATATATATATATATATATATATATTATATAGTATGTGTGTGTGTATTAATAATTTAAATGTGTATAAAATATATTTATATATATTTTCATATATTATAGTGTTTTTAAATTATTTTTATGTAATATAAATTTTTTGTGGTTTGTTACTATTATTTTAAAAGCAAGAAATTGTTTGTTTTAACAATTTTATGTCAATTAGTCCAAAAAAATGTAAAAATTTTGAAAATCGAATTTGGGAGGTTTTAAACGTGATGTGTCTCCTTAAGGGTACAAGGGACCTTCGAGACGAGAGATGTCGACCGAAAATATAAATTCTTTTTTTTTTTCTGAAAAAAAATCAAGTAAGATTTAAGCGCTTCGTTATACTTATTAAATAATGTATCACCGCCCTTTCTGATTATGTATTATATTTAACTTTAGGATTCAGATTTCGCATAGCCAGAGTTATAATTTTGACCGGTCAAAACTGACTTTGACCAGGACACTGGATAAAAGTGGTTTTAACACATTGTGTGCGGGTACTTTTAGCAGCGGAATTGTACCGGAAGCGGGCATTTGGCGCGTCCTTTTAGTTATTCAGTTAAATCTCAATCAATCGAAAATAATTTCATTTTACATCAGTCTCATCGACTGATGTAAAAACTAGTTTTTATTAATCTCCATTTTTCCAGCATCTATGTAGTAGACAAGAACATTCGGCTTCGTTTTCCTGGCTATACCGTTATTTTTGTACCCACAAACAAACCATGTTGTCACACTAATCCGTACTAGGACGTGTGCTGCGCTCAAATATCAATCGTCAGAAAACGTACTAGTATGCGTCCTGCATACAATGCGTTAACCGTCCAAAACTGGTCAGAATTCAGGCATATATCGCTTCTTGGATTATTTTTGGTATTCTGTAATACTCAAGTGAACTAATTATTTAAATATATTTGAATACATTCATGTATAATCTTTGTTTTTGTTCATGAAAACAGAATTTTAATTTTAACCCTTCAAAACTGTTTTTGACCAGGACACTGGATACAAGTGGTTTCAAGCGTCCAAAACGGATCAAAAATGGTCAGAAGTAGACAGAATTGTTAAAAATAGTTTTAAATGGTTTTAATTTTAATATAGAATATCTTTTGTAATTAGAAGTGATTTTTAATAAGCAATAAAAATAGCAGTGAAGTTGAACAAAATAGGACACAAGTTCACGAGATTGAACATGCTTATACAGTACAATAAGAATGTTTGAGTTTTAAAAATAAACCATACACATGCAATTGTATTAATGTAATCCAGTGGCAGTAAAAAACATAAAATAGGAGTTACTGTTAAAAACATAAGTTGTAGTTAAAAGCATCAATTTTAAAATTAAAACAAATAACAGGACATTTTACTATTAAAATTGTTTCAATACATTTAACTGTTGTGTCAGCTCTTCATCTATAGAGAGATTATTTTCAAAGTTTGGAGTCATTCAAAATAAATGACGAAACCGTTTCAATTGAGCGACAACGACAAAACTTGTTACTTGTCACCGTTTTTGGAATTCAACATAAATTTCATATAAAACAGCTTGTATAAAAAAAAGTAAGTAAAACAGTAAGTTTTTGTATCTTGGTGTTGTTATATTTGTTTTTTGCTGGTGATATTTATATTATGACACTTTTAATAAAAGTAACTTGCCTTTATCACATGCCAGTCAACTATGTTTGATCAATATTAAATATATTGAAAAGTGCTTGACCAGTGAAGCACGGGTCAAAATGGATATGGACCAGGACGGTTAAAACCCCCTAGTTAAAACCGATAAAACCCTGCAGAGCGAAAAAAATTAGCTCAACCTTCCAAACTTTTGTACGAGAACTTGATAGAGAAACTTTGTTTTTATAAATATTGAAGTTATTTTACGAAAACAAATGATAAAACAAAAGATTAAATACTTGAAAGCGGTATGAGAAAAAAAGATAACTTATTAGCATCAAATTCGATACCGAACCAACGATAGGTGGTTCGAAAACACATTCTTTATCTCTTAATTTGGAAGAAAAAAAAATATAATTATTTTTTGTATAAAATAAAAATTAAATAGTCGAAGCGGTGTGAGAAAAAAGAAGACTTGTTAACTTTGAATTCGATTCGAAACCAACGATAGGTGGTTCGAACCCACACTCTTCATCTCTTAATTTTAAAGAAAAAAATATAATTATTTTTTGTATAAAATAAAAATTAAATAGTCGAAGCGGTATGAGAAAAAAGAAGACTTGTTAACTTTGAATTCGATTCGAAACCAAGAATAGATGGTTTAAATAGAAAAATCTTCTTTTCCATCTCTCTTAATGGAGGACTTCAAAAAATAAAATAAATAAATAAAATAAAGTCTACATATTAAGAGTAATGTTTATAAAATGTACGGGGCCTTTTAATTTTTTATTGAACTTCACAAACATAAATATAATAAAGCATAAATTGTTTTATAAATCTGTTAACCCTTTGAGATGCAATGACATCTGGGAGACGTCAATCATCCCATGTGCCAAAGTAAACTTTGACGTCTCTAAGACGTTGACAGACGTCGTGCGGCATTATATTAAATCATAACTTTATACTGTAGCTTAATTACTGTACAATAACATCGTATATAAACCTCATTCAATGTTACACAGAAATGCCAATTTCAAAATACGACGTTCTCTTTCTCAATTTGCACGAAATCGTTTAGATGAACCAGAACTAAATATTTTTCGGACACATCAGATTCCGTTTTACTTATTAAGTCAAGGGGTTAATGAAATATCTAGCATTCCTAGGGAAGATAATAAAGAATCCTACCTTTATCTGAAAGAGACTAAAGCTTCTTTTCGGTTTGGATCTCTGCTTGCAGGCGAGGCAAAGTGCTTTGGCCACATCCAAGACGTTGGCCACGCTCGCGTTGCCAAAATCCATGGATCCCGACCGGCGAAGCTTTGTCATGCTGTTGCTTCTCTTGGCCACAGAATTCGCCAGTTTTGTGACTGGGGTGGGGGAACCAATTCTCCTTCAGAACGAGTGCTTCATTTAAAAAGCACCGAAGTAATAATAATCCTCGTGGGCCGATACGCGCATCATGCTAGCATTAAGTAACATTTTCGATTCCGTAAGAACTCGTATTTAACATTCTGTTTTTATATTAAGTCGCTTCGATAAGCATGAAAAGTTGAAATATAATTATTCCTCCGGCTGATTTTATTTATATAAAATCAGGTGGTTTGAAACTTTATTATTTTTCCTGTACACTATTCCACATCACACTTTCCGAAACTAATGCATTTTCTTTTCCATCTTCTTTATTCTTGTCACATTTCTACAGCATCCACAAGATACGATGAGAACACCGGCTTAAAATGACAGAAACGATTAAAGGGAATTTCCACAAAAGGAAAATACTGTATTACTATTATAGCACAATCGAAAACACAAATTTGCACACTTCCTCTGGTTTCGATTATTTATGGAGATTCACAAAAATAAAACAAACATTCAGTTTTAATGCACTATAGAAAAGAAATCGCTCCAAATTCCTTCCGAAAATTAAATTGGAAACATAAAATAAGTTTCTCTTCTTTTAAAACTCGCCACGTTTTAAATTGCACAAACAGACTCAAAATCTTTATCGGTGTTTATTCAAAATATCCAGTTTTAACTCCAGTCGATTGAAAATCGAATATTCGTGCTATTTATTTCGACGTTTAATTATCAAAGATAGTCCACGGGATGTTTGAAAAGCGGTCATATTAAACGCATTCCGTTAGCACCACCATTCACGCCGCAAACCACTCGACACACTTCGGAAATTCGGCTGCCTAAATGAAAAGCAGGCTGGCAGCGACTGAAAAATCGTCTGCCGCTGACGTAACGCCGAAGATGTCCGTGACGTCACATCGGTGCTGGCGTTACGGTTGGCTAAATAGCCATGACGTTTAGCACCAACCTCGGCGGAATCGAGCCCGGTCTTTTACTACGGCAACTTTTCATTGAGGGCAGATTCGAAGAACAAGAGTTTCGGGAGTTCAGAACTGGCATTAAACACTCTTTACGTTTGTTCGAAGGAACGAGTGGCATAATTAAAAAAAAAAGTTCCGCCGGGCAATTAAGAGAAGGTCAATTTTTTTCTCCTTTTGTTCTTGCCTTTTTCCCAATGCACTCGTTTCGCCAATTCGTCTTACTTTTCGTTTTTAGCTGAGTGATAAACCCAACGAATGCTTCGATTTTTAATCGGTTTCCGGATTTTTTTTTTTCAACTCCCGAATTATTTCCTTCTTAAAGTGAAAGTCTGATATGTAATAGAAAATGACAGCGACTGAACATCACAAAAGAAATGCACAACACGGGGACATTTATGCCTAATTATAGCAGTGACGCGCACCCTTTTTTTCTGGGGGAGGAAAAATGTCCTTGTCATGACCAGGGGCGTATGCAAGGGGGGAGGGTTAGGGGTTTAAACACCCCCCTTGAGCTCAGACAAAATGACAAAAATAAAAATTTTAGTAGAAATTATGTGGGCTATTATGTTTTAGAATTATGACCCCCCCCCCTTGAAAAAATTCTGCGTAGGTCATGACAGAAGCAATTTCGTTAATTTAGAATTACAACTTAACACATTATATGCGGGACACGTACTAGTACGTTTTCTTACGATTGATACTTGAATGCGGGTCCCGTACTAGTAAGGGTTAGTGTAACAACAGGGTTTGTGGGTGGGTACAAAAATAACGGTACATACAGGAAAACGAAGACGAATGTTCTTGTCTACTACATAGATTTTGGAATGTAAAGATGTTTATATATGACATAATTCGAAAAAATTAAAGCTATATACTACTATTTCTATTTATTTTTCATATTTACGATACTATTATAAATTTGTCCACTCAAGAATATATTTTTTGTTTACAAAAATCTTATGGTTGTTATTTATATATTTCTATTGATATATTTGTTTATATATTTCAATATAAAATACGAAAAGTGGGTTCCAAAATGAAATAATTTTCGATCTATTGAGATTAATCTGAATAACTCAATGGATGCGCCAAACGCCCGCTCCCGGTACAATTCCGCTGAGAAAGGGACCCGCACACAGTGTGTTAATACAAACAGTAGCCTTGAGAGAATAATTGGCCCCGGGGCGCACTTACATATGTGAACATCTTCCTTTTTCCCACTGCTGAACGAAGTACTACAGCTCCAGAGCAGCAGAGTCCATCGCCAAGTCATCAGTTCGACTTCCGGAGTTGACAACAGTTGGTTTTAGAAAGAATGTGCATGCAGTTCCGAGTTCTGAGTGACGTGTGTGGGAGAGAGGAATAAGATGATTTATCGAGCCATTATTAACCAAGTTTATCCCTAGACCCCTTTGTATATAATTCCCTTAAATGTTAATTAAATTAATGTTCATAGTAAGAGTTTGTGTCCTGAGTCTCTCTCCTTCACATATATGTGCCCCTCCTCCCGTAAAACATATAAAACTTGTTTGTGTCGGGTGCTGTTCTGATATCAGAGCCTTGCCGCTACGACAACTGGATACAAACTAAAGAACCTATAACAATATTATATCTTAAAACTGTACAAGGATTGACGTCATTTTTATACATGAAAGAAAACAAAGTTTGGGCAAGAATATTGCGATAAAGAATAAACAAATCTTAATCATTTGCACCTTGGGATAATAAAACAGATTACTCTCGGAATTAGCCATGATCCTGACCTTGGACACTAGGTTAATAATCTTCGTTTTTAGATCCAGAAAAGAATTTCAAGAGCCGTTCGTCTGGAATTGCCACTAAACGTTAGAAAAAAAAATATATATTTTTCCATGTAACCCGGGCGTCTAAACGAAACATTGGCATACCTTCATGCTTTGTTAGGCCTCGGTCATAATCTGCAGTTAATCCCTTGACGGGCTTTGGCAAGGCCACCGCACGGGGCGGGAGAACGTCTCCATTACCTAACAGACCCAAACGGAGATAAGATCGGAATCGTTTTGCAGCCACACAGAAATGTTACTTCTAATCCACTCTAAGCCCCACGTCATTCAATACAGACCACGACGAGGCGAAGTTTATCTTTTTTAGTTCTTGGTGTACTAAAGTCTATTTTTTTAATAAAAAAAAGGAGAATCGCTATCGTCAAAAAGTATCATTCCGACCTTTAATAGGACGTAAAACGTTGTGCGACCTCCGCAAGTCAGATTGGTTCCGAGTGAAGTTATTTTTTTTTTCGTGCATTGCAAAATATAGACGAAAAACAAATCCTTAAGGTTTCTTTCATACAAGTCTCTCTTATATATATACAGTAGACTCCGCTTAATGGGATTCGTTTGGGACACCGTGATTTTGATAACGATAAACGATTGATAACAATAAACGGTATGCAAAATTAGATAAATTTACCCACCTCCCTTTATTTCACAAGTACTAAATTTCAAAACAAAATAAAAAACACCTTATATTTATGTACTGTATATTATCCTTTAAAATATAAGAATTGTAGACTTGATTAAAAAAATTAATAGTTGACTGTCTAGAATTTTTTCTAAGAACTCATTGATAAATGGTTCGTCATCATAATCCATATGTCTTAATGATTTAAAATTTCGGTCTTTTGTTTTAACGTTCAATCATTTCGCTTTCTGTCTTCCACATCGACAAACTGCGCGTAAGCGAGCAAGGCATCAAATGGTAATACGTTCATTCTCTGTTCCGATAAGAATGGATCGCCTTCTGCTTATTTGACAACCACTTACCACCGGCAGGGTGTGCGTATTTCAAAAAATTTTCAGGTACTTGTAACACCCGACTCCTTTGTTCATTCCCCATTTCCCTAGGTGGAAGAGGAAGAATTCTCGGAAATTCAAACAACAACGAAGAAAAAGAAAAGAATGGGTTCCTTCTGAATAGATTGTGAATATTCCTTTGCCAGTTAAAATGAGGTTCGAAAACGGATAACATGAACCGATGTCACGATCCCATAAAGCGATCATTTTAACATACAAATGAATAGAGAAAATCGGGACCCAGTGATTTCGATAACAATAAGCGATTGATAACATGAACCGCGATCCCATTAAGCGGAGTCCACTGTATATATATATATATATATATATATATATATATATATATATATATATATATATATATGTGTGTGTGTGTGTGTGTGTGTGTGTGTGTGTAATAAGACGGACTTCTCGATGGGGGATTGCAGTCATGGCCCATAAAAATAACACCTTTTTGGCTAAAGACCTATATTACGATAACGTTGAAGGACGGGTTCCCACTTCATCATAGGGACAGGACAAAATGAAGAGTCAGTATGAAGTTCTATGTACAATACCCGTAACATCTGGTTCAACATCTCTGTCAAATCTGTGGGAAAATCTGTATGAAAATCTGCCTCCGATGCATCTTCTTTTTGTTTAGAAATTTCCCAAATGGTCCGTTAGAGCAATATAGAGTTATAATGGGTCAGACCCCTTTTCTAAGGGTGTCAACGGTGGACCCAGTAGTCAATTTAGGTTAATGATTAAAAAGGGAAAAGCAAAAGAACGGAGGAATTTTTGACCTTGAATTAACATCTGAAAACTCCTGAGAATTTTCTCGGGCAGTCTTTGGGGTTTTATACAAAATGCCTACATTAGTTTTCCGATCTAGTTTACTTTTCCTGATATATATGTATACACACCCCATACATACATATATACATAGACACACATATATTCCATGATCAGAAGAAAAAGAAAACATTGTTTCATTTCCCCCCCGTATGTATCGCTTTAAATTTCCAGTCCATTGAAAACTAATAGATCGGTGTTGCACTGTATTTGATAACGTAGTAGTAGAGGTTTTCCGCTTGGAAAAATACCAGTTAGATTAAAAACTGGGCCATATCGGAAATTTTTCCGAGCTGAGTTTGATTTATGACGCTTCGGTCAGTGCATTGCTAGGCTAGAGCTCACTGACCCTTACCTTGAATTTCAGTTGGTAATATATTCTACTTTTAACTGTACCCTTATAACGCGGATAAAAAAAATGATGTTATTTAAAACATATGTTCTTATAATGCTGATAATAATGATGTTACTTAAAACATATGTTCTTATAATGAGGATAAATAATGATGTTATTTAAAACATATGTTCTTATAATGCTGATAATAATGATGTTACTTAAAACATATGTTCTTATAATGAGGATAAATAATGATGTTACTTAAAACATTCTTAAAATGCAGATAAATAATGCTGTTACATAGAACATATGTTCTTTTAATGCGAATAATGATGTGATGTTACTTAACATATGTTCTTATAATACGGATAAATAATGATTTTACTTAAAACATATGTTCTTATAATGCGGATAATAATGATATTACTTAAAACATATGTTCTTATAATGCGGATAATAATGATGTTACTTAAAACATATGCTCTTATAATGCGGATAATAATGATTTTACTTTAAACATGTTCTTTTAATGCGATAAATAATAATGTTACTTAAAACATATGTTCTTATAATGTGGATAAATAATGATGATACTTAAAACATTCTTAAAATGCGGATAAATAATGCTGTTAGATTGTACATATATCATAGGGTTTCTCAAAGTATGCTCTAAGGGGCTGTATAGGGTTTCATAACGACCCTATAGAAATTCCTCGAAATGTTTTGTTTTGTCTTGGAGCTCAAACGGACTACTACTTTCAACACGGGCCCTAATGAAACTGAGTGATCGGCAGGAACCCCCAACCAACCTCCGAAGGGGGTTTATGGTTGACACTGCCATGGTGTCCTGCTATATCCACATCCACCGCAGAACTTTATTCAGAACAATTTGATTTGTGGAGGTCCTGAAAAGTGAGCATTCTCTGAAATCTCGGAATGGAATTTTTTGACAATCCCGTTTTCTGTATATAGCGTGTATGTGTGTGCGCATATAAATGTGTATACTTATAAAAGTGTAAATATATGTATATCTATATTAATTCTGCTGTTGATACATACAGTGCCGGCCATTTAGCCGGACTTTAAAATTTCTATTAATTTAGTAATAGCTGTGTGGTAACTAACCGTTCAGTCGCCGTGTTTGCTGTAAAGCGAAAAAGGACGTCATTCAACTTAAATATATGTGTGCTTAATAATCACCTAACAGTAATAACGATGCAATCTTGCCATTGAAAGAGACCGAAACAAGCTTAATTAAAACTATTTTAGAGCTGATAAAACGGACATCTTTACGAGTGAACGACAGACAAAGGAAAAAGACACAAAAATCAGTCTGCTCGATCAGGGGTGCCCCCGAGAGCGAAGTCAGACTTTTCCCAAGGTACAAGAAACTTACTCAGCGAATTAAGTGTTAAGAACGCGGAATTAAGTGGAAAAAACGCGGAGCCATTGGCCAGTGAAGGCTGGAAAACGTGTTGAATAGGCAGAAAATTTTCCGGAAATGGACAGAAAGAATTTTAAGTCGAAGACACTCCTTTGATGAAGACTTTGAGAGGCTAATGATTTTATATTAGAATGGGAGAAAGGAGGTTCCTTAAAGGAAATATTAAAGTTAAATAATATTCATAGATTATATATATATATATATATATATATATATATATATGTATGTATGTATATATATACACACACAGAGATAGAGAAATAAACACTTTTACCGACTGACTGACCGACCGTCTCTCTCTCTCACTCACTCACTCACTCACTCACTCACTCACTCACACACTCACTCACACACACACACACACACACGAGAGAGAGAGAGAGAGAGAGAAAGGGAGGAAAGAAAGATGAATGATTATATATATAAATATATATGTGTGTGTGTGTGTAAACTAAGCTAAAACTGAACTCCTCGTCGCAACAGTCCCTAGGGGTCCAGGGCCTGCGATGCCAATCTCCGTGTCCGACACCAAGGGCCACGGAGAACGAAGCATATGTCCCGGTTAGGTGGTCAACGTTACGGAGAACCTCCAGCGTTTAGTTCGCAAGCATGTTTGGTCCTCAGTTTGTCTACCCATTAAAAGGATGAAAGGCTGAGTCAACCTTATACAGACAGAGGAATCGACCCTCTGAAGCTCGGCTTATTTATGTTATATCCGGCTTTTTTTCTTTCACCTAATGCTGAGAGGCTGCGATTCCAATAATAATATATTCCGATCCGATATTTCAGCACTGTGCGAAATACAGAAATTCTCGGATCGGAATGCGTCGCAGTCGACCTGTTTATAAATAACGCAGCCTAAACATTCTGGCCTATCAGTCTCATTCGAATCCCACATTCAAACAAATACACACCGAAACGAAGATTTCGAACGAACCGAAAGCGACGCCCGAATTGACAAAAACGTTTAGCCAGATTCCAAACTTTTAACTCATTGTTTGTCCCCTTTAATCTAGAATGTTAAAACTGTAGCAAGTCGCGGAGGGAACAATGACGAAGGGTTTTTTTTTCTACGAAAATGTGCTTGTATGCCTTTGACAAACATTCGCAAATGGTGGGAATTGTGTTTAAAAGAGAGAGAAAAAAACAGAATTGCAGACCCATTTGAGTGAGGTGAAGAAAAGAAACCCCAGGTGTGACCCAAATCATTATTTTTAAAAAAGAGCGTTAACTCGTTAGAATAAAATGCGAATATTTTTCAGGTGTTTCAGAGAAAGAGATGGAACAATGTGTTTCCTCGTGTAGCTGCTTTTTTTATTCCAAGTACGGTACGAATACCGGGTTGTGTCCGATCAGAGGGAAGTGTGGTCATCTGTGAATGAAATTCAGTTAATATTGATCTGGTTTGCATATCACCGTAATGAAATATTATTATTTACATCAATTGAAATTACACGTACGTTTCGTTTGGAGCGCTACGATCTACTTTTTTGTTACACGAGGGCTTATGAGACCGGGACCTACTGCTTAAAGCCGATTTAGAAAATCTACGAAATCTGTACCACAGTGCGATTCGAACCCACGAACTCCGGTATCGAAGATCAGTGCCCTTAACATACGACCACCGTTCGGCTATAGGTATGTATTTACATACGGTTATATACATACGGTTTTGTGTGTGTGTTAAAATAAAAGTGCAATATCTTAACCTTACAGCGTTAGGAAGATTGCCACTTGTTATTATCGAGCATGTCGGTGTTATATTTATCTGTGTATGTGTGTATATATATACATTTTTTCTCTCTTAGACACAGACAGTTGTGTGTGTGTGTGTCGTGCGCTGTAACGGCGTGATTTAGCCGTGTGTCGACATCAAAACACTTTGCTTCGATGGATTTCGCTTGTGTGGATACAAAAGGATTGTTTTACGCCGGCACCACGATGTCTACACTTTTGTGCCCTATAGTAGATAAACAATATACCAGACAACCCGGAACCTTCACTGACAGCCAAAAATAGGATCCCTGGAACGACAAAGGAATCGCTGCGACTTAGATGTAGCCTCTAAGAATTCCAGGGACCCTGGGTTTGCGGCCGATGATTGTTTAACCCGGACCAATCCAGTGGGTCGAATGTGAGGTCATCGCTAGGTGACCCAATAATGAAATTGTAGGTGAGGCGCCTCCCCTAGAAAGAGACGAGAGAAGATTTGTTTTTTAGAGAAGTTAATTAGCTAGCAACCAGCTAATTCAGAGGTCGCCTTGACAAGTCTCTCTATCGGAGAATTTTTTGCTATAATCCCACCTTAGAGTAGTCCGCATCGGCTAACTCGGAGGTCGCCTCGACCAGTCGGAGAGTTATTGAGCGAAATCCCGTCTTGGGATATATCTCTTGCTGAAATTGAAACGATACCCTGTGCATTGGGTTTCATTTTCTAATATAGTTCTCTTCAGGATTGTTTGCATTTTTCCTTCGGAACTCTAACTGTGCTTTGATATTCTACTAGTACTTCAGTGAACTTTCGCGATAGCTACGAATTGTTTCTTCCGTCTAATCACCCCTATTTCGACAGAGACTGATTTTAGTTTAGGTACCCGTCTCTACTCAGGTCTGCGTGTACTAATCACTTACCTGTGATCGGAAATTGTTTTTTGTGTGTGTAGTTGTGAAATGACGTATATAGCAGAAGTGTAAATAAATTCATTAATCAAGATGCACCCGATTCTTCCTTGTGTCACCTAAAACAGGGACCGGATACGTTACAGCGCGCAATTCTTGTCGTCCTCTATAGGTAGAATGTAGGATACCGTACTTGGTAGGGTGGAGAAGAGGCAATGAGGGTGTGAGACCTCCCTAAGCTGAATAGTATTAATGTCTTCTTATTCGGTTTTCGTAGTTCATATACGTATAGTGCAAATATTCTGCTTTGTGTCGTCCGAATAAATATATATAAAAGGAATTCTCCGGGTGGAAAATTTTTGCGCGATATTTTTGAGTATTCCGAAGCGTACAATAAATAAATACAGTCCGCTCCATAAGAGCGTGTCGTCTATTTCTCTGAAAATACACACGAATCAGTTTAAAATCATTTGTACCGTGTGGTATATACATATTAAACTGAAATGCATTTCACCTAACAAATTGTCCTGTCCCCATTATTATCGATTATGCAAGAATCACTTTATCGTTCGATTTTGACGTCGAGCGGCGTCGACGCCGTTCCGGTAGGTCGTCCACATTTTGTACTGCTTTATAACGGGCTACCCACTTCTTGACGAACGACTTTCTCGTGTTCCGGACTGCAGCTGCACGAGACATTTGGGGTCCTTTTGGAGGCTGACGCAGAAACGCTGCCTCGAAAAGGCTCGCACTCATTTTGAAATTGTTGATTGAAAAACAGCAAAACAAATCGAATAAGGAATATAACCATAAAGCATTCTTTTCTTATGTTTGAAGAACGCGTGCCATTAATCCGGTATCTGTGCGCTATCTATTGACAAAATTATGAGCGACACGCTTTTATGATAGACAGATAAAGTTAACAGACTGAAACTTTATTAGCTGCAGTTTAATGCATCAAAAATTATTTACTTAAAATTCGAAATTCTCCCTATCCCCGTTCTAGTTTTCTTAATCTTAACTTTCCCAAACACCCAAGATAAGTCAAAGATTTGCATCATCGATATCTGAATTCCTTCCACACTTTCCTAAACTATAGATTGAAATAACATTTCTGAACCGAAGTTCGTGGGTTCAAATCCCACTATGGCATGGACGTTCGTAGCCGTTCGGAATCGGCTTTAAGCAGTAGGTCCCGGTCTCCTTAGCCCTCGTGTTGCAAAAAATTGACCGTAGCGCTCCAAAAAACCAAAAAAGCCAAAGAAATAACACTTGGAACCTGAGACCCTTTCTTCCGATTCTTTTAACCCGGATGTCCATTCTCCCAGAATAAACTGAAAATCTTCACAATTGTAATGCCGTTATTTGGAGTTTTGCCAATAAAACTGGCTAGCATAACAGAATACTATTCACTATATTATTTCATTCTATTGATATGAAATATGGGGGGGAGTTACGTAATGACTCTCTGGGGGGTTGCCACGCCTGGCACTGAGAGAGCAGATTATTCTAGCATGTGAAACGTCGGACGGGTCTAAGTGTTTCTTTGAGAGGCTCTAAACCTCGTCCTTTTGGTAGTTAGGGTGTGTGTTGCCCCTTGTTTTTCTCCGTGGCTGTTCTCCCTTAAAAAGTAGGAGGAAGGAGTGAGGGTTGCCAGTGACTTCAAGGTGGGCAGAGATTCTTTGTGAGGGGAGACAATTGTACGTTTTCGTAGACCGTACAAGTGTAGATATACTGTAAGGAGAAATAAAACTAATTCATAACTTTAAAAAGAGAATTCTTTAACCCTTTGACAGTTTCATTTTTTTTCCAGAATTCGGTCAAAAAAATGTCACATTTTTTATTGCATTTTTTTTGTTTATTTTACATTTTTAAGTAAAGATATGTTATTAAAATTAACATTTTTAATATTTTTAAGCATTTATTACAACTTTTTTCTTTCTATGAAAGCATCATAGAACTGAAGTTTACCTTTAGTCTCATCGATATCCAAGTTAATTTTTGGAATTCCAGTGAAAGCAAATCTAGGAGGCGGATCCGAAGGATTATCACAATTAATTTAAAAAAAATTGTCTTGCTTGACTGATTCCATCTGTACTACTATCAGAGTCACTACTATCCAGGTCATCTAGTAAACTTTCGCTACTATCATATATAAATAAATCAGTTTCTGATTCCGAGTCACAGTTCGAATCACAAGACATTACCTCTGAATTATCCATTATTTAAAAGAAAAATATATTATTCAACTCTTACATGAATAAAATTATCAGGCGGTTAGTAAAATATAACCAGAAAGCTATACACTGAAAGATAACAATTCGTCTTCTGATACAAAACATGCGAAAAACCCCTCGCTTTTGAACCAATCAGAGTAAAAAATACAACAAACTGCAGACTATCATTTACTGGAATAATTTGTTACCAAAACTGGAAAAAATACGGCCGAAGCAGTGCAAGCGAAATAGAAATCAGATTGCCCGTACGGAATACGGGCAAATCAGTAAAGGCCCTAAACAGGGAAGAGGTTAAGGTCAGCATGGACATATTGCATGCGGGAAACGTATTTTTACGTTTTTTGTCGACTATCGTTGAAGCGCAGATCACAGAAAAATACGTATTAAGTAAAATTTTGCTACAGAGCGGGTAACGTATAAATACGATGTACGCTTCCATGGTGTTTGTGTTATCGTTGCTAGGCAAAGGTTTGCATTGTTTTTTTTCTAGAAATATAGCTTATTTTAAATTTTTTTAATTTTATTTTAATATTTTTATACACTCTCTTCACGCGTAAGTCTGAGATAAAATAGATCATCAGGCAACATGTTCATTAATACTACTCGACCGCTACCAAAATGCTGCCTATTCTAGAGATCTGACAGTACATTTCGTTTGGTTTGGAGTGCTACGGTCTACTTGTTGCAACACAAGGGCTCATAAGACCGGGACCTACAGCTTAAAGCCGATTCCGAACGTCTACGAACATCCATGCCCCACTGGGATTCGAACCCACGAACTCTGGTACGGAAGGCCAGCACCCTAACCAATCGGCCTGACGGTACAAGCGAAAAGAATTCATATTTTGTGTGTATTTAATGAATGTCTCCTTCAACTGGTTCCATCAAAGACGAGAATTGGTGAAAGAAGCCTACTTCGGAATTTTCCGAATCCGTGGTTCCTTCCTTGTCTCGTCCCGAACTCCCCGCCGTTTTCGAGATACGTTACGCACGGAGAGAGACCCCAGCCGATTTTTAATAGAATTTAAACGTGCACTAACATACCGAGATTAAACAGGAGTAGCTTAAGAATCCCACGAAATTTCCGAATCGTTTCTCCGAACTTGTCACGGATTCTTCTTCGAACGTCCTTTTCCATTTCATCACGAACAGCCGCAGATGATGACAGGGTGCCGCTACGGAAGCACCCATTTTTCCGCCCATCCCGCGGCAGACGATATTTGGCTTCTAGTTCCGTGAACCCGAAAGGGGTGAAAAAAAAATGCCTTTGGGGTTGTTGATCTGGAAATAGTTCGATTGCTACGTATTTGTTCGTGCGTGGATTTTGTCCCATTCGAATCTGTCGACACAAGAGCTGCCCAATTCTGTGCGCATTTCGCCATCATTTATATCAGAAAGAAGAAAGTTTCAATGAAAGAAAAAAACTTTAAAAAATTCCTTTCGCTGACTTTTATTATTATTTGTTTAAACTCCAACACGATCTTTCAAAGCCATGTTTTCCTTCGACTGGTGGCAGCACGGAGAAAAAGGGATAAAAATATATTTGGAAAGATTAAAAAGAAGGAAAAAAATAAAAAGAATATTTTATTGTCCGTGCGAATTCTGCCTCGAAGTTCATGGGGCTAATATCCAGGATGTTGACCTCCCACCCCACCCCAAAATGTTTTTCGAACAATAGTTCTTTCAGAAATTGCGGCATTCACCGCCTGGTTTTTAGCTCTAAACCTGATTTCAAATAAATGCTACTTTCGAGATTTTTTTCCTATTCCCTTTTTTCTATTTATATTACCTTTTATAGACTGAAAAAAAAATGAATATAAAGAATTTATATTTCAGTTGAAAAAAAATTTATTCCGACATAAAACTATTAAAAATTGGGTAACATCGAGTCTATTTAGAATTTTTTCCAATTTCTAAAGGACTCTGTGGCAATATTCAATACTAGCACATAGCCCGTCCTATGACGGGAGTAGTCAAATTTTTAATTTTCCAAAATTGTAAAGTACCCTATGAGGCAGGTGAAAATAGGGTTCGTTTTTTGGCTGAAGATTAAATGGTACAAGATCAATAATTTGTTTATCTTCGTGTGTGTGTGTGTGTGTGTGTGTGTATAATTTCCATGAGTTTATAATCTAGTATGCCATTTAGGCATTATAGGGTGTGTCACCCTATAAAATGTACAATGCAAATAAATAAACACAACCGCCATAACAAATTTCACGAAATACAATCTCTTTTACAAAGTGGTACACTTGAGCAAGATGTACAACCCAGTAATACGAGAGCCCAAACAGGTTGGGACACACCGTACTAGGGGAATCACGGCAGCATAAACTATAGGCATTCAATAGTGAAAAGCACAGTAGAGATACAATTAATGCACAGATTTACCAAATTTTTTAAATATGCAAACACACAGAGAACCTTTTTTAAAGTTTTCTAAATGATACGGACATTGACAAGAAAATATGGGTACATATTTTGGGTTGACTGAAGAATTGGGTACCTCCTGCAAAGTGTGCGGTAAAGTGCGAAATATAGTAACCCGGACTGCTTTAATGTATTTTTCATGTTATTTTACTTTAATAAATTATTTGCAATATCATTTACGGGGGGTGTCAAGGGGGTGGACCCTTAGTTAAAAAACTTTTTTGATAACTCAAAAATTTATTTAAAAAATTAAAAAGTACTAACCTTTGAAAATTTAAAATCTCTGCGGATGTTTTATTTTTTTTATTTCTGGCTTATCTCTTAAACTGAAAGTTAATTGTTTTGTGTGTTTGAAATCAGGAAATATTTTAAGAGTATTAAAAAATAAAAATAATGAATTTTTAATGTTTTAAAATTAATAATGAATTAAATCAATATTCAGAAAAATAATATGAATAAACAAAATTTGTAATAATATAAATATGACTTTACACAATTTTACTTTTCTGGTCATTAATTACAACATTAGTATATTATTTCACCATAAAATAACGTAAGTCAGCTATTTTATTCACGCCAAAAATCAGCTAGCTCTCAAAACGTCAGCCTTCCGGTAACTTCACTCGAAGGAGTTGGCGCGGTTGGTGCCATTAAAAAATAGCCAAAAATAGAAGGGGGAAACCAGTTCTTCAGTAGTCCCCATATTTTTATAAAAGCAATGGAAATGAAACAAAAGAATAAATTATGAATATCGAAATGCCAATGAAAACTGTATACACAGTTGCAGTGGGAGGAACCTCGGGTTGATGTAGTAAGTGAGAAAATTCGCCTCCTTGGCGATAATAAATATAGATAAAGATTCAAAATCAAGGAGACAATCAAGGAATCGAGCACTCTGAACTCGACTTACTTGATATACTCAAGAGCTATTTAAGATTAAAAAACAACTGAGCGGATCATTGGAAGCGCTAAACACTTTTACTGCCGCCAATTCTTAAACGGTAGCGTGAAACAATAATATATAACGATCTAATCTAATGCCACGATACAGCTTGAGATTCCTCGATACAGGACACATTCATTCGTGACGCGTCGTTTAAATTTAGAAAAGGGGTTCGCCCACATAAGCCAGACGCCATTGTGGTCAAAATTAGCTCCATAACACTCCGATTTAGCTTTGGTCGGGACTGACACTAAACGTGGAGCGTCAAAGGGAAATAAAACTGTTAAAGAGGGGTGGAAAACAATGAAGGAGGTTCGTTACAAGTGGGGGGGGAGAATATCGGTAAAGCCCTAATTGATATCAGACGCTTACAACTCATGGCCGGTGGATTGTGCTCTTCGAGATCCGATCGCGAGAGGAAATGGAAGCGTAATCCTTCAATTAGAAGATGGGGAAACGCAATTAAGTGGAAAAGCGACAGCGATCGCATTACATCGGACAGATAGCGACGCGGGATTATTGGACCGGCTAAACATGACAAAGCAAGGTACCGACTGACCTATTGTCTCCAGAAGCAAGTTTTAATAGAGACAAATCAATAAAGCTATGGCCCTCATTAACTGAAACACTTATTAAAGCGATGTTGACATGAAAGGGAAAAATAATTGCACAGACACAAATAGACACGGGGCGAAAATTATCCTACTTATCTCGTCATAACCTGACATTTGTAAGTTGGGTCGGTTTGGAAAGCGATAGTCTATTTTGGAACACAAGGATGAACCGGAACGGAACCTACTGCTTACAGTCGATTCTGAACGGCCACGAAATTCCACGGCAGCAGGGGAATTCGAATCCATTAACTTATTGAGGAACAGTACCCTACCAATTCGGCTACCATTCGGTCATTTCAAATTGGAAACCCGATATATATATATATATATATATATATATATATATATATAATATATATATATATATATATATATATATATATATATATATATATATATATATATATATATATACATACATGCATGGAATTTTTGTTCCTTCTGGTACATACAGTAATAAATTATAAGAAAGGTTATCTAAAAATCCTGTAGAGTGGTGATCTTTTTCCACTCTGGATCCCTTCAAACTACCTGCCGAGAGATGGCCGAATGGTTAGGGTGCTGGCCTTCGGAACCGGACTTCGTGGGTTCGAATCCCACTATGGCATGGATGTTCGTAGCCGTTCGGAATCGGCTTTAAGCAGTAGGTCCTGGTCTCATTAGCCCTCGTGTTGCAAAAAGTAGACCGTAGCACTCCAAAACCAAACCAAACCCTTCAAACTACCCTCCCCATCTTTACTCTCTTTTTTTCCCCTATAACGTATCAGTCCCCTGTTTCAGGTGACACAGTGAAGAAGCACGTGTTTCTTGATTCAATGATTTATTGACACCTTGCAGCTATATACACATTTCTATATACACACAATACACTTACAGTATGTGATGCAATAGACGTAGGCCTGAATAGAGACGTACACTTAAACACACTTCCGGAAGGTTGGAGAACCGACGGAAGAAAACAATGAGTGGTAGCTTCGCGTAATAGTTCTCGGTAGCAATTACGAAGACAACACACTGAATTAGACGACGGTATGGAAGTGCAATTTGTATCTCCGAAGAAGATAAAAACAAAGTTAGAATTCCTAGGAGGATTAGACGATCCATCCTGAAGAGGATCGAATTAAAAGAAAACCCCCAAATTAAACAATCTCAGAAAGAGATGTGTCCCAAGGTGGGATTATCGCTAAGAAAAAAATCCGATGGAGAGACTGGTCAAGGCAACCTCCGAATTAGCTGGTTGCTAGCTAACTAATTACCCCTTAAGAAACTCAACTCGTCTTAGGGGAGGGGCCTTAATCACCCAGGCCGAAGGCTGAGAGCAATGTAGCTAGTATATACAATTGTTTGTCCAGACCATAAACAGCGTAAATAAACTTCTGACACACAATTAGGAAGAATCGCGACCGTTCTGAATTTCCAAACGTTCTAATATCGCCCAACGCCAAACCTAATGAAGCGCTAACTGCGTCGGCAGCCCCTTCATTCGAGCGCCGCATTTCCACGGAAGCGTCGGCGTCGGCTTTTCTGTGAAACCGATTTCAGGAAGAAAGCAGCACGACTTCCGCCCGATCGCACGTTCACGGTTTGGGTTTCGAACAGGCTCTCTCTCACACAGCACGCAGATCCCATAAAAAAGAAACTCCCTCATATTTTGCGTGATTACGTCGAGTTAGCATTTTTATGGGCAGCCTGTGGCACAGATATTGCCGAGACTGTTTAAAATAGGGTTGATTAGATATTTTTGTGTGGGCACCCTATAATATATTTGTTGTAATGTACTTACAACACCTATGGAATTAAAGGAAAATGCCTAATATTCAAACTGAAACATTTATTATGTACAATATTTACAAATTAATACGTCATTTTCTTAGTTTTTAACATATTTGGTTTTTCTATTCATCAATAGTCTTGAAATAGTATTCCTTATCAAAAGATTATGAGAGAAGGTAGTAATTATGAATATCATTAAGTTTACCTCCAGTAATGACAGGGGATCAGGCTGGGGTTGTCAACAGGATGGACGTCGGGGCGGGCTTGCAGGCACGGGATCTGGATATCCAGCCACTCTTGAATCCCGACATCCACTCCTCTTTCAAAATTTCTATCTCAACTTCTCACCTCGGTTCAACGCCCCCTTTTTTTCCTTGCCAATCACTTGTTGATGAAATTTTCTCACATCTGCACCCCCCTTCGAGTGTGCAGGTGGCCCCCCTTTGGTGAAAGTGGACATTATAGCTTAGCCCATGCCTCCCTATCTCACGATTACATCTCTGTCCGGGAATGACCGTTACGCTTGTGCCACTCCGTGATCTATAACTCCTCCGCAGGGGTCCCCACTAAAACTCGAAGTCAACAGCTGCCCCTAAATTCTTTTTAATTTATTCCGTGGCTGTGTATGCCCGTGCTGACCATCCTGGAAAAGTACATCGGTGCAGTATTACATATATAACATTTTGCACGACCCAATAAGACAATCCGACGCATTCGTGAAACTGATAGTTTCTTTACTGCTACTGTAGCCATACTATTGTACTTTTAGGTTATTCAATTTAATTTTTCAATTTTAAGACATAGAACAATGAGAAAATTTTAATAACAAACTTTATATTACGTCACATACATAGCTACAGAACCGCTGATTAAGGAGAAAATAAGGGTTCTTTATTTATCACTCATGAAACGTAAACATAAAAACTAAACAATATAAAGCATTCTAGAAATGTAGATAATGCTTACAAGAGATGACATGGTAGCAAGAAATTTTTAATGCAATGATACAAGTCAAATGCTACATGGATGAATGTTTCCCCCGTTTTTGTGTTGACTGTCGCGCGTGGTTGGAAGGATTCATCGAAGCTTTTCTGTTCTTCCATTGTTAAGTTTCTGGTGTATGAGTTACTATTATCAATACTATGTAAGGGATTAGGAAAAAAAAATGGAGAATGAATTTAAGGATTTTCTCCACTATCGGCATCATCGAAAAAATTGTAATTCTGATGCATAAAAATTTCAGAAGGAACACCCCAAAGGCTGTTGCGGAATCCTGGGGGTTCCACGAAACACACTTTGAGAAACACTATTTTAAACCAAATGTCAACATTATTCAAATATGTGTATTTTTCTTTACGTATTTTAAAATCGAAGCTCATTAAATTACTTAAACTCTTTGTGTAAATGCACGGGATTTGCGTTCTGGGGTCATATATATATATATATATATAATATGTATGTATGTATGTATATATGTGTGTATGTAAACCATTAATTATAAAACTCCTTGGCAAGGAGAAAGCTCAACAGCTAGCAGTAATAAAAGAGCAGTCGAGCCGACATGGAAGAGAACGGCACAAGTCTAATTGAAACTTTATTGCAGAGCTGTACAACGGACGTCTATTCTACTGAATGACAAACAAAGGAAAAGCCACAGAGATCACTATGCTCGAACAGAGGTGCACCCAAGAGAAGACAGAAAGAATTTTCCCAAATAGAAAACTTACTCAGCGAATTAAGTGCAAGATCATGAAAAACGCGGAGCCATTGGCCGACGACAACTGGGAAACGTGCAGAATAGACAGAAAGTTTACATTTTTAGGATAGAAAGGTTTTTGAAGAATTTTAAGTGAAAAACACTCTTTTGATTAAACAACTATTTACGAGGTTGGGAAAAAGATTTAAAGGAATTAGAATGGGAGAGAGGTTTTTTAAAAAATATTAGAGTTAAATAATTTTGATATATTATATATACATACATATATACATATATATGTATATATATATATATGTATATATATGTGTATATATATATATATATGTATATATATGTGTATATATATATATGTATATATATATATGTGTGTGTGTATATATATATATATATATGTATATATATACACATATATATATGTATATATACACACACACACACACATATATATATAGTTCATTCCTAAATGAATTATATATTATTAATAATATATATTTATAGTTTCGTTCCTAAATGAAGGCATTTAGGAACGAAACTCGATACAAATGTCCCTATTGCGACGTTGACCTCTGTATCTCATGCTTTCAAATTTATCACACAAGATAAAAAAAACTACTAACATTCCTTTACATTATGCGTAAGTTTAACGAAATTCTTTTTTAATATTAAAAAAGTTGTTCTAATGCTCTTTTACTGCAAAACCAACATTGTTACAAAACCCCTGAATATTGGCTCTTTCCTTAAATTTTAATCTCTTTCATATCAAGCTAAAAAAAATAAATAAATTTAATAAAAATTCAGATGTTAAAATGGGATAAATATATTTTATATACGAATATTTTTGCATAATTTTCTTAAGTAAAAAACAGGCATTTTTACGACTGTCTCTTTGTAAATTATGTGATCATTTAGGAGTTAAAAAGAAGAATAAGAAAGATATAATTAAAAAAAATTATTTTATTTAACAAGTTTGATTTTGGAGATCTACGGTCTGCTTTTTGCAACACGAGGGCTAACGGGACCTATTGCTTAAAGCCGATTCCGAACGGCTACGAATATACATGCCATAGTAGGAATCGAACCCACGAACTCCGGTTCTGAAGCCCAGCACCCTAACCATTTGGCCATCGTCCGGCTTATTTAACAAGTAAAACGATAAAAAAATGCAGAAAAGTAACCATTTCATTTGAGTTTTTAGTTAGACCGCTCGCAAATAGAGGGCGACACTAGTTTAAAATCTCTAGATTCTAAGTACGCTAATCAACTTTTTTTCCTAATCCAAACTAATTTTACTTTTATTGTCGTATATATTTTTTTATGATTGAATATTGTAGTGTCACCGTTATTGAACCTATGTACAACATTTCAGAAATGTAGCTAGTTAGGGAGGTAATTAAAAATAGATTCGAAAATTCCAACTGACATACGAGAGACGTTGAATAAAAGCGATTCATAATAACAAACAAAATCGTTTCAGACAATTTTTATCAGCTTCGTGTGGCATTCAAACTCGCCTCCCATGGGAGTCGGTGTCACGAATCCCGCCTTCCGGAATCCAAGCATTCCAGGAAATTCTTTTTTTTTTCCACAACACTCATCCAAACACTCGCGACCTCTGCCCAATCCGGAAACAGGAAAAAGGGGTGTTCCAGGGCCGAAAACACTCGACTCCTTTTGTTTTGGGGGGGAAGTTCGCCGCCCTTGCACCAAAAGGACACACACACACACAAATAAAAAATAAAAAGAAACAAAAGCTGAACAGCCACCATTCGCGCATTCTCTGTTCTCCCCCTCCCCCATTTATAACCTAGGCCGCGCGCTTTCGACGTGACGTCACGCGGCTCGTACGGAATTCCTCGCCTTCCTACTTCCTGGGATGCTCAAAATCGTTTGGCAGTCAGCGCGGGGAGAGAACCGAATGGCTAAAAATACCTTTTAGTAGACTCGTTCGAAGAGAGAAAGGAAAAAAAAATTCTTTTTCTTCGTTCTTTCGGAAAAGGTAAATCAACCGGATTTTTTTTTCTCTTTCTCTGTGTGGGGGACGAAAGGGTGCTGGGATGTGTCAAAAATGGAAGAAGAAAATCAGAACGTAAAGTCAATTGTAAGATTACACACATGTGTTTATATATATATAATATACAAATTTTTATGTATATATGTATGTGTATACATATATGTATGTATGTACATTGTATGTGTATGTATATATGTATTATGCATTTATGTATGTATATACATATGTACATATATGTGTGTGGTGGGTGTATATACATATTTTTATGTGTATATATATTTATGTACTTGTGTGTGTGGTGTATATACATATACATATTTTATGTATATATGTACATGTGTGTATACATATACATATTTTCATGTATTTATACATATGAATGTATATATGCATACGTATATATCTACAGGTATGTGTGTGGTGTTTATGTGTGTGTGTATATATATATATATATATATATATATATATATATATATGTATGTATATAAATATATATATATATATATATAGAGAGAGAGAGAGAGAGAGAGAGAGAGAGAGACATGTGTGTATACACATTATACATTTTTATGTATATATGTACATGTGTGTGGTGTGTGTGTGTGTATATATATATATAAATATATATGTATGTATATAAATATACATACAATCCCTACACCCCTATACACATGTCCAAAAAGATTTTTAGGAGAAAAGTCTAAAGCAGAGGTTTCCAACATTTAAAGACTCGAGGTTAACAGTAAAATCTTTTTACATGATCATGAACTGTACTTACTTCATTTTCATCTATTTCGTAAAGTTTTGCAGATAAGACAGAACTATCAGTAGGAAATAATAGGCACGATTTCATTAAAAACAAAGGTGTGGTAAATTTTAGTTGCTTAAAACTATTGGAAACCCTTGTGTTATACAGTTCTGGGGGTAGCGACAATTTGTGCAGTCTCAATAAACATGAAAAGTAGGAAATAAAAAAAAAGAGAAATAGCTTTCTTAAATTTTAAGAAAATTTATTAAAGTTCTTCTAACAGTATTTATTTTGAAATTGTTGATAAGAGTGAAATTAAAAATAAACAAATGGCTGTCATACATCAAACATTGGAATATTGAAGACGATCACTCGACACTGTCAGTTTATTTGCAGTGATATCGACAAATGGAAAGAAAAAATTTACCAAACGACAAGAAAAAGTTTGTTTTAGATTGCTCGCTTGCATCAACTAATGAAAGGATCTTCTCTATTAGCTCTGTTAAAGGCAATTAATCCTAGAAGATATAGCAAGGACGAATCTGCAAATCGTCATGATTTTTAATGAAAATAACCGAAGAAAACTCCCCTATCTTAAACGTCGATATTCAAATCCCAAATTATGACAATTGTAAGGAATCTGGACCTCACGACCAGTGTTTCGTATATTTGTGCCCTTATTCATATCTGCAAAATCGTCCCCATTGACCCCTTGCACTCGGCGTTCCTTGAGGAAATAGGAGCTGGCCGGAAAAGGGGGGGGAATATAAGGTTTTTCGGATGCGCTTGTTTGTGTTTTTGCAGGCCGGCAGTACATCTGGAAGGGAGGACTTCTCAATCAAGTTTCGAGAATGCTGACACCCCCCCCGTGGAAAGGATGAAAGATCTGCAAGGTAGTAGTTGGATTCGGGCCTGCCACTTGGAGACATCTGTGCATATTCTTTCGATCCGGTGGTT
The DNA here is from genome assembly GCA_032207245.1 of Pardosa pseudoannulata. NCBI lineage: Eukaryota > Metazoa > Arthropoda > Arachnida > Araneae > Lycosidae > Pardosa > Pardosa pseudoannulata. The sequence continues at coordinate 176,197,764 of CM063510.1, read as the reverse complement.
CGGTGGTGTTTTCGTCTGGAAACGCCACTGAACCACCGGACTCTCGTGGTTGTTTACCTTAATTACACAATGAATATCCAACGGGTTAGTTTGCTGCTTTTATTTACACGCGCTATTTACAAGCTTTGGTACAGGGGGGAGAGCTTATCGCCCATCCTTTCGCTTCGAAGCTTAAGGCGCCTCCACACTATGGTCCACCGCAAGCCATTACCACCATCTGGAGGGGGTTTGGCTTATCATGGCCGATGGCGAGAGACGATAAAATAGCCTTGCCGGACGATGGCTTCGGAGGCGGTTTTTTCTCCAAAGATCAAAAGCAACCAGATGCGCAACTAAAGTGCGCAGTAGACCCTATGGACGAATCCACGCTCTCGGTTCATTGAGTAGCCCAGCGTGGGGATGCGACCCGTAAACCATCGTTCGAGGACACCATCAGGAAGTGGTGAACAACTGGCCATAGTGTGGAGGCTACATTACATTCTATCTCTTCCGTGCAAGCGGGGTCACAAATAAACTCAGTAGAGCCGTCTAGTATAGTACTAGTGGGCTATGAATTTCCTACAACACCTCTCTGTTCGATGTGTGAGAACAAGAAGACAGTTTTATTTTGGACAAGAAATGCTCGGTTAAATCCTTTCTGATTTTAGACAGGCACTGAGACAAATCAATGTTATCTTGATTTACTTTAACGTTTTCGTCAATTTTTTGTAAATAAACATTTTGTGTGGTCCATCTAAGCTTTGGAGGAATTATTTTTGTTATGCATCCCAGCGACGGTCTAAGAACATACCTGCCCCAGTAAAGTAGGCCAGCAGGTCCCACTCAAGTATAGCACCCCAGAACAATGTGCTGTTACAATGTAACCCCCGGAGTGAGGTGGTTATTACAACAATTATATTGCATATAATTGTTTGTAGAATTTATAGAAGATAATATGAAAACTGTTTTCTCCGTGAACAAAGTTTCAACCACTGTAGCTGATTGAAAAATATTAGTTTAACTGCAGGAATTAAAAAAATATATATATACGGATTTTGTTAAAAAGTTTTCTTTATCGACATTTCCGAATTTGGGTTTAAAAGCATAAAAGAACGACTGAGAAATATTGTATGTTACATACCTTATAATGACATAAATCACTATCAAATAATTCGAAATTCGATGCGCACTTACCTAGAACAAAAATACAAAATATTAAGCACAGATACAATAACAAAAATTAGATATGAACATAAAAAGGAAAGTATATTTGTTAAACAAAAATAAAGCTTTATAAATTGAATATAATAATACCTTCTTAAGTTTTGTAATATAGATAGCCATATTTTGCAATCTGTTTACATTCTTAAATGTGTTAAGGATTTACAAAATTTTCAAAACAGATAAATTCAATTACAAAATTATTTTTTTTATTTTAATGTATTTAAATAGTAAATATTGAGAACTATTATTTCAAGACGTATAGTTCTGATTACGTAACTTTATTTTGATTACTTACCTGGAGTTTAAATAAATTACACGCATTTTATATCTTTCAATATTTCCACGCGTATTGCTAGTTATTTCATTGCATTCAAACTCTAACAATATTAAGCATGAACTGAAAATCTGAAATTTTACACATTTTTCTTTTCTACTATTGCTCTGTCTAAAAAATAAATGCTTTTCAGAAATGAAGAGCATTGAGTCACAAACACATTTGTAGTTGATAAGTTCAGGGAAATTCAACATTAAGAAAAAAGAAGGCTGTGCCAACGGAAGAGAAGTAAGTTACTAACGGGGCAAAAGTTTGGGAATCTGTAAATTAAGTTATTCCGCTTATTGACTACCGTGATTACACACACACGGATTACATATGTTAGTGATCCCTAAACTTTTTAATACGGAAGTCCTTAATAACAGAGGTTCTCAAACTTCAAGCGGTTTTCTCACTGCGCGGCATGGCACGCAGTTTGAGAATCGCCAAGGTTGAGATTTGGTCGGACCTCGAGATAACTACAAAGGCGATTCTTAGCAGGTTTCGGCAGTGGTAAAGCAAGGCAATTTAAATTTATATTTTTTCTGTAGCTTCGTGCTTTATTGTAACAATAAGTTACATTCGGTTCAGCTTTTTTTACCCCTTCTCATGAGCCATCGTCAAAGACATACAGAACAGGACCGGTTTGAAATAGAAGAAATGTTCAGACTTCTCCCAACCAATAGAAGGCCCCCCTTGGTTTTTCGGGATTTGAAATCCTTCGTTCGGGAGTGGACCCCTGTTTTTTTCTCCGCGGGGCAATCGGATTTTTTTAGAGGACAAGGTTGTTACCAGAGGAGAGAAGAGGGTGAACACTACTGTCATCCGCTGCTTGAGGGATAGACATTTTATGGAGCGATACGAGAAAGAGGAAAATCAACGCCATATTGTTATTTAAGGCCATCGCCGTTTCTACAAATGATAAGTTGATTCCAGTTGTATTGTTTAAGCATTTAATTGTATAAAATTATTTAATCAAGACATTCGTCCGTGTGTCTTTTTAATGAGTTTTAATTTGTTCTTTCTCAAACAGTAGCCAACTTAACATTATCTTTACACTTATTTAATTATTTCATATTTTTTACTTTATTATCACTGCGGTACCTTGTGCAATAACCGCGGCTTTATAGAATCGATTTCTATGACGTTGCCTCTTATACCTACCCCTTGTCTATCAAATAACTCGGGTTTAAGAGTTATGTACAGAAAGAGCAGGTAGGTAAAATAACGCGATATAAATGTTTAATGAGATATCTGTAGTTGTATACTTCCCTTTTCTTAGATGCCATTAACGAGGTTCTACAAATCTTCTTTAACAATTCACGTTTATTGACAAATAAGATGGATTTCAATAAAATGGAGTGAATAATAAAAACACGAGCAGATTTTTCAATCAACAACGCATTGAACGAGGGCCAAATAGGTAGTATGAAGACCCCTTGTTCAGAACACTAACGACTGAAATCATTACTCGTAAGTCCGCTCCGTAAAGTAATCCGAACTCGTAAGGTCCGATCCTATAAGGATCTCGGTCTCGGACACCGAACGGGGATATATTGGATTAGCTTTGCACCATGGAAAAGCCTCCCCATCCTGTGAGAATAGTTAATTTTCTTGTACGACTGTGATCCTCGTGGATGTGTTATCCAAGCAACAATCCTTTGCATTTTGAATGTTTGGGGGATATCAGAATCCCTTTGTACATTACAATTATTTCTCCAGAAATAAAATTCCAGAAATAAACTCCAGATTTCCAATTCTGTTAAGACTGATCCTTCTTCAGGCTACTTCTTGACTCAAGAACATTGAAGGAGTCACAGTAGGGAGCCAGCGTTCGTGTGTTCGGTTTCACTGTAGCATGGATGTTCGTAGCGTTCGGAATCGGCTGCCACACATTCATCACCAAGCTGAAATTCGTGCCACTCCACGAAAGTCTATGCCTACCCTCAGGGTCAATATAAATATTATGCGCGGGTTCGCTGTGGCCGATATACTTATCCGCTTAGATGCTTGATAGCAACGTCTAAGTAATAACGCGTGTGTTAGATACTGGTGTGTGTCTGAGGCTGTAGTCTTTCTCGATGACTGCACACTTCGTTTCTGTACCTGCTCACCTATTGTTACTGGACAGGTATCGTGGGTTCGATGAAAGCCTGTCTTGCCGGCAATTAATTATTGCAGCATTATTATAGGAACATCAATCCTAGCTGAAACTTCTCGAGGATACGAAAAATGCCGAGTAGCTTGCACGTGTCTCACTCGGTTTCAGCCAGCCCTCTTCTCTGAAGTCAGTTCTCTGTTCTGAGCTGGTATCTCCCCTCTGCTGTTGGCAAGAGCCGGGGTGGATTCCCCCCCCCCTCTTGGTCAGGCTTTCGCCTACAAGGGAAATGTCCCTTTTCTCTGCAGCTAGTGGCATCTTTCCAACTCCTGGTGAACTTTGACCTCCCTGGGATACGGCATTTCTACCCTCTCTCGATATGTCCGTATTCGTTCGCAGTAAAAAAAGTGCAGGTGTCCACGTCTCACAAAAGCGAGTCTTGAGTCTAGTATTACAGTGTGGTCGGTTAATTGAAGGGAAACCGCATTACAAGATATTTCGTGATTAACATTTTCAGTAGATGCCGATCTCACCGAACAGCTAACCGCGCTCAATCTCTGTTTAAACGGAGAATTGCGTCCCACCATTGGTTGGCGCAATGGGTTAATTGTGGTTAGCGTTAAACAACTTTGGCAAGACCTGCCCAGATCTCGGTGCCATTATTCCTCGTGTAACAAAAAGTTTGTAGAGCTCCAAACGTAAACAAACCTAGCAACAATCCATTTTGCGTTTGACGTTATAACGTTTAAAGTCGTAAAACGTCTAATGACTCTAGCCAGAATGCTCGCTCATGAATCATACTTTTGTTTAATGAAATCTTTTAGATATCGTTCTAAATTTCCTTCAGGATCTAATGTAAGGGTTTTTACTTATTCTTCCTCGATTTTTGTTTATTTTCCATTTATATCAGCTACTGGAAAACAAGCCGTTAGTTTGCTGAAGAGTTCATGGGGCCCGTGGAACACAGGTTGAGTATCTCGGACATAACCGCAATTTTCAATCTTTTCTTTTTACTTCATTTTCATGTCAGTTGAAATTTTGTAATCTGTTTTAACTACCTTCTTGACTACCTTAAGATCTGAAATTTTGTCCCTAGGTTCATTACCGGTGATAATGCAATATTCAACCATAAATTAGATTAAAAAAAATTCGTTTAGTAAATGCAAAAACTCTTATGTAACGGCGTGCCTCCCTCACAAAGAGCTTGTTTCTCAAGAGAGTTTGAGAAATGGACTTCGCTTATGTGAAGACAAAGATGGTGTTTTCTCCCGCACCACGATGTCTAGACTTTTGTGTTCTACAGGTAGCGAAACAACAGGGCAGACAGCCGGGAGCCCAGACTGACAGCCAGAAGGACGATCGTCGGAATCACAAGTCTTCAAAGGGAGCCGCCGGAGATTTAGATCTTTCGCTGACACGAAATTCCGGAGACTCCAAAGTTTGCGGCCAGTGATTGTGTAGTCCAGACCCATCCAGATGGCTGAAGGTGAGATCATCGCCAGATGATCCAACAATTCGTGGGTGAGGCCCTCTCTCTTAGGCCACTCCCCTCAAAAAGAGACGAGATGAGATTTTTTAAGACTTAGTTAGCTAGCTAGAAATAAGTTAATTCGAAGGCCGCTTTGACCAGTCTCTCCATCGGAGGGTTTTCTTAGCGAAAATCTCACCTTGGGAAGTATCTCTTTCTGAGATTGTTAACGATACCCTGTGCCTTGGGTTTTCTTTTCATTCGATCCTCTTCAGGATGGATCGTCTATTCCTCCTAGGAATTCTAATTTCGTTTTTATCTTCTTGGAAGATACAAATTGGACTTCCAACACCCTCGACTCATTGAGTGTGCTGTCTGCATTACTGCTACCGAGAACTATTACGCTACGCTACCACTCATTGTTTTGTTCCGTCGGTTCTCTAACCTTTCGTCAGTGTACTTAAACTGTACGTCTCTACTCAGGCCTACGTCTATTGTATCACGTACTTGTGAACTGTCATTGTATTTTGTGTATATAGAAATGTGTATATAGCTGCAAGGTGTCAATAAATCATTTAGTCAAGAAACACCTGTTTCTTCATTGTCTCACCGGAACAGAGACCGGATAAGTTACACTCGAGTTAAACTCTCACATTTTAAACTAAAATCGTTCTTATTTTGCAAGCAGCATAACTAAAAACTTAAATTAAAAGCGTTTTAATAAAAAATCTCTTTTTATATTCAATATTCGTATTTGGATATCTATTTTGAGTATGTGAGCATAATAAAATTTGTAATACTGTCGAACCGGTTTACCGGGAAAATCTAAACAGAATATTTGTGTTATCTTCATGTACCATATCCGTACTGTATTGTCTATTTATGAGTATGCCGTATGATTATGATTTAAAAATGACCTATCAGATAAACTAAATTTGGAAAAAATATATATCCTTTCCAGTGGAAGCTATCCGTTAGCATAGAGAGTTTTGAAAAAGTCACCTTAGCGATTGTACCAGGTGACTTTTATCGGAGACAAAGCGAGGCAATCCCTTCTAAAAAAGTGACGACAAAGGAGGATTTCCCTGGCAACCTCTCAAATCGCTCACATACCTCTACCAACGCATTTCGAAACGACGCATTTCTGACTATCGACGTGGCACCCTCGCTACGTTCATTTACATACACTTTGAAAAACAAAAAATATAAATAAAATAGGCTATTTACTTAGAATTGAACCAGATAGCCTTGGTGAGGGCCGTTTATTTTACCGAGTTACCAACGCATATTCATACATTGGAAGTAAAGGGCAGTCTGTCATCAATTTCGAATTTTACAAGAGGACAAAACAAATGTTTGTATTATATAGTGGACTCCGCTTCATATGATCGCGTTCTCTATTCATTTGTATGTTAAAATGATCGCTTTATGTCATCGTGACATCGGTTAATGCTATCCGTTTTCGAACCTCATTTTAACTGGCAAAAGTATATTCCTAATATATTCGGAAGAAACCCATTCTTTTTTTTCCCTTCACTGTTTGAATTTTCGAGAATCATAACCTTTTCCACATAGATAATTGGGGAATGGAAAAAGGAGTGTGGTTTACAAGTTCCTGGAATTTTTCAGAAATACGCACACCCTGCTGGTGGTCCGTGGTTGTCAGATAAGTAATGCGGCAATACATTCTTGTCGAAACTGAGAAGGAGTGTATTCCCTTTTTATGCCTTGCTCGCTTACGTGCAGCTTGTCGATAGGGAAGCCAGAAAGCGAAATAATTGAACATTAAAACTAAACATCCAAATTTTAAATCGTTAGGGCAGGTTGATGATGATGACGAACAATTTATCAATGAGGGTCTTAGAAAAAATTGTACAGTCAACAATGGATTAATTATTTAAAATTATGTATACCATTCTTATGTTTTAAAGGATAATATACAGTACATAAATATAAGGTGGGATTTTTCAATTTGTTTTGAAATTTAGTACCTATGAATTAAAGGGGGGAGGGTAAATTTATCTCATTTTGCATACCGTTTATTGTTATCGAAATCACGGTGTCCCAAACTCATCATATTAAGAGGAGTCAGCTGTAGTATTTTATTTAGTTTTATATTATTTGAATTGTGTCGTTTTCAGATATCTTTGGTTCGGTTTACAGCGTCTAGTGTTTTGCTCAAAAGGGTTTATGAGACCGGGACTTACTACTTAATGCCGATTCCGAACGGCATTCAGGCCAGCAGCGGGATTAGAACCCACAAGCTCCGGAACCGAACAGCAGCGTTCTACCATTCGGTCATCGTTCGGCTATAAACATCTTTGAGGCTACAGGAAAGGCGTACCGTCTATAAACGTGCAAAAAAATTGAAGAAATAAGAAATTCCATGTCCAAATTTGGGTATTTATTTCGAAGCTATGTGGATTTTTTATTGGTTTTTTGTTGGGGTTTTTTTTAAATTTCGAATTCTCTAAATTAGGATTTTTCAAAGTGTGTTCCGCGACACCCTAGTGTGGCTCAAAGACCTTCCAAGAAATTTTTAAAAACAATCGAAATTTTCAAGGATACGGAAATTTGTTTTTGTTTTCTTAATCCGTTGCATAGTATTTAAAATAGTAATTGATACACCAGATGAGTAACAATAGGGAACAGAAAAGCGACGTGTTGTAAAGTCGCTATACCCCATTGGCTTCACAAAGAGGTTTTGTTAAAGCCCAGGCGACTTTCTGTCTGGATTTTTGACACTATACTACAAAGGGTTTTCGCTCCGACACGCTTTGAGATGGTTTGGTTTGGAGCGCTACGGTCTACTGTTTTGCACACTAGGGCTAATGAGACCGGGACCTACAGTTTAAAGCTGATTCCGAACGGCTACAAACATCCATGCCTACAGCGGGATTCGAACCCGCGAACTCCGGTTCCGAAGAGCAGCGCTCTACCGTTCGGCCATCGTTCGGCCGCCTTGAGATGTCCGAGGTGATTAGAAGGTCGACGTGATGTCGAAATGTGAGACTGTGAGGCGCCAACTAACGGACCAATTGGAGGCTAGTAGGACGGCGAAGCGGGAAGGAAAAGTCAATGGGAAGAGGAGAAAAGTGACGTCAGGTGGCGTGAGTTTTTCGCCAGAGATTTCCTACGAGGAGACAAGCGGAAGGCAACGAGAGTTACGGTTTGGTTTTTTGGAGAGCCTTTCTCCAGTTTTGTGTGGGACTCAAGGAGTCCCAGTTATACCTCTTTACAACGGTTTATCTGTCGGCACCTGACCGCAGATTGTTTTTTAGGTTCGCTTGGAACCTGGGACCTTTAGGTGCGTACCCACTCACCTGAGTCCTGTATTTTCCATTCGGAAAATTTGTACACAACTTCTATTTAATGAAGAATAAACGTTGTTATTGTTCTAAGCTGTACGCCGTGTCATAACCACACCCACACGCTACCCTAGGATCCAGTGACGTTACTATGTCAATGAGTCATTCAAACCGCGCTCGACACTACAGCATGAGAGGTGAAACGTTAATTCAGTGTCACATTTTGACTTGCATCATTTTTTCAGCAAATAAATTCTAGCTTCTACTACACCTTTTGTAAGTATATAAACATTTTTTATTGCTTTATATTGTTTAGTACTCATGTTTATGTCTAATGAGAAATCAATAATAAGTCCTTAGCTTCTTATTTAGCAACATATATTCAGGGTATCCGTTATTATGTACGTGATAAAAAAAGGTTCCGTGGGATAAAAAATTTGAGGACCACCGTCCTAGAGAACGTAAAAGCTTTTAAGAAAGAAAAAGATGAATAAGGTATAGAACACACTTCAACCTGCAACTTGACGTTTTGGTCAGCATAATGCTATATACATAATTTTAAATATAAGAATTAATATTAACAACATTAAGATGAACTCTCATTTATCAATGATCTATTACAAGAATCAAATAGATAAACACACAAATGTACAAACGAATTGTTTAAAAACTAATGAATCTCAAATGCTAAATTGAAACAGCAGTAAAACTCAATCAGTGCATCTTTCACCATAGAAGTTCTAGATTCCATGATAGACAATGAATAGTTAAGAATCCTTCAGATAGAAAGAAAATACTTAGAGTTAGGAAATTAAGAATTCTAATAATCATAAAAACAGCTTAAAAATTAGATAAAAAGTTGCCTTCCTCGCCACGTTTAGTTTAGTAGTAGACGTTATTGCAAAGAGGGATTTGGATTTCTCAGACTTTAATAACGGAAGATGGAAAAGAAAAACCCTGAAGGTCAAAAAGGCGTCGAGGCGTCTGAAGTTGACGAAACAAGAGAGAAATTGTTTACAGAGAGGAAGACTTAAACAAACCGCCTCTCACTTTCATATGACGCCCTGTCTAGCCCTTTCTCGGCTAATAGGTCTTTTTGGTGATGAAATCTCCAAAACCTCCAGCTTATTGTGTTTTATGATTAAAAAAATTAACAGTATAAGAAGTATCGCATTTTACGAGTTTATCAAAAGTAGGAGTACTCAATGGCTAGTTCCCTTTTATGAGCATGTTTTTATACTGTTAGCAAAGTTGAGCAGGAGTTTATAATAGTCAATTTTAACCATTTGCTGCCCTGTGTTTGGTTTGGTTTCGTTTGGAGTGCTACGATCTACTTTTTGCAACACGAGGCTAATGAGATTGGGACCTACAGTTTAAGGCCGATTCCGAACGGCTACGAACATCCATGCCACATTGGGATTCGAACCCATGAACTCCGGTACCGAAGGGCAGCCTTCTAACTATTCGGCCATCGTTCGGCTTGCTGTCCTGTGTACCCCATATGATATACACATCTGACGCTGCATGAGTTTGTACAACAAATGCAATACACAAATAACTACATTTTCAAGCTTCAATATAATCTAGCGTAGCATCTTAAATTGAGTTAGATTGGTCAGCTAGACGTAATAAATGCCTACAAAATATAATTATTTTGTCACACGGGGAATGTCAAAAGATTTCCCAGTATTGAAGTAATATTACATTACTTCATATGTAGTTTTTCCTATTTTATGAAGCAATACATACATTTTTTGGTAAATTAACAAATTGTGTGAGGGTCCACTTCGCAGCGGAATTGTACCAGAGCGGGCGTTTTGCGCGTCCATTGAGTTATTCAGTTCAATCTCAATAGATCGAAAATTGTTTCATTTTTGAACCCACCTTTCGTATTTTATATTGAAATATAGAAACAAATATATAAATAGAAATATATAAACAACAACCATAAGATTTTTGTAAACAAAAAATATATTTTAGAATGGATAAATTTATAATAGTATCGTAAATATGAAAAATCAAATAGAAATAGTAGTATATAGTTTTAATTTTTTTTTACCCTTCTGTGGTTCCGCATCGACTAAAGTAAAAACTAGTTTTTATCTGTCTCAATTTTTCCAGAATCTATTGGAAAAATAGATTTACCCCTTCTAGTGCAGTAATGTTGCGTGCGGTTGGAATGAGACTGTTGCATTGCTTTTCTGTTGAACAGCACACTAGAAATTCACCAATATGCTAGATGCTATTATTAATACTGTGTAAAAGGGATTAGAGAAAAATAAGTACTAATTCTCAGATTTTCTTTAAAATTTCGATCTGTTTAAAAAGTTTTTGGAGGAATCCCTGGAGGGTCGTTGAGGAACCCTAAGGTTCCACCAAACACCAAGACTAAGGCAGCGATTCTCAACCTTTACAAAGGCAACCGGCCCCTTAAAGAAAAAAGATGAGTGACTCCCTGTAAAAGTAATATTACGTTGGCCTATTACTTGAGAAAGAAGAAATTAAAACTCATTAAAAAAACACATGGAAAAATATGTCTTGATTAAATAATTTTATATAATTAGATGCCTAAGGAATACAACTGGATTACATTTTATCATTTGTAGATATCGAAGACTCTTCTGGATTCGGCGTTGGTCTAGCAAAGATGGCTTTGCTTTTCCTTTTTTTTCGTGTCGCTCCAAAATGCTGGCAAGTAGCGGATGCCAGCAGCGTTCACCCTCTTCTCTCCGCTGGTAATAACCTTGTCTTCTAAAAAAATCAGACTGCTCCAGCGGAGAAAAAAATAGGGGTCCACTCCAGATCGGAAGGGACAGAATCCCCCCCCCCAAACCAACGTGCCCTTCTATTGGATGGTAGAAGTTCGAAGTTTCTTTCTAATTCAAACTGGTCCTGTCCTATATGTCTTTGACGAAGGCTTACGAGTAGGGGTAAAAAAAAGCTGTTTTTATACTCCCCCCTCTTGCATAACCGTTAATGTACCACATATAATATTGTTTCATTCTATGGAAGCCTATATTTTCAACTGGTTTATCTATTCAGAAGCGCAAAGTAGAAATTAATTAAAAGGATCATCAACTCTAGCAATCTCCCATTTTTTCAAAGTTCCTCAAATACTGCAGTGCATAACGGCAAGAACGAAATGTTCGCAAGGGAAGAATCCGTCACCAAAGTTCCAATGCCCCCTTCGATAGCTCTAAGTGAAGCCCTAAATTCCTTAGAATGACACCCACCATTCTGGAGCTATTACTTCGAACTCCGATATACATCTGACACTATTTCCGACTTCCTCCCGATTACACCAAGTTTCGTCTCCGGTTCCTTCAATTCCGAGAAATGTGTAGCAGTAGCAGAAACAACAACAACAATTAAGAATACAGAATCAATTCGAACGCTGATTACATTTTTCATACAAGGGGTCAGAAGAAAAAAATTCACAAGAAGAAAAAAATCTGATGTAGGCATTACAGGATTTTTTTGCCCACTTCTTAACATATCGTGTGCGGGTCCATTTCGCATCTATGGTGATATAAACAACGCCAATTCCATACTAATATCTAGTAGTGGCTCGCCATCCATGCCAAATAAACAAACAGGGCGTGTTCTAGTACCACTAACAGTAGAACGTCTGGAATTTCAGTTATCCTTAAACGTCCACCAGTGTTGTTTCGAAGCCGCGATAAAAATATATAAAATTATTGTAAGAGGTAAATAATTGCTTGACTACTGTTTAGTAGGGTTCAGTTTTAAGACCTCTTAACACATGCGGTTCATTTCGCAGCGGAATGGTACCGGGAGCGGGCGTTTTGCGCTTTCATTCAGTTATTCAGTTCAATCTCGATAGATCGAAAATGATTTCATTTTTGAACCCACTTTTCGTATTTGATATTGAAATATATAAACAAATATATAAATAGACAAATATAAATAACAACCAGAAGATCTTTGTAAAAAAAATATATGAGTGGATAAATTTATAATAGTATCTTAAATATGAAAAATCAAACAGAAATAGTAATACATAGTTTTCATTTTTTCGAATTATGTTATATATAAACAATTTTACATTATAAAACAATGAAAAGAGCAATCATAAAATTAATGTAAAAACTAGTTATTTATCTCCATTTTTCCAGAATCTATGTAGTAGACAAGAACATTCCGCTTCGTTTTTCTGTATATACCGTTATTTTTCTACCCACAAACCATGTTGTTACACTAACCGGTACTAGTACGTGACCCGCGCTCAAGTATCCATCGTCAGAAAACGTACCAGTACGTGCCCCTCATACAATGTGTTAAATTATACACATCTGCTAACTTTAATCTATAATGAGCCATTAGAATCCTCTGACGCACGTTCCTTTAAAGGTCGAAAGCGAGTTTCGTGTTTTAAGGTTACTAAGTGTTTCATTCAAGCTCCAAGCACTGCCATCTTGCGGCGACTGCGCACGTCTTGAGGTTTTCGTTATTACATATTGCGGTACAAACTGTAATTTGTCTTGATTAGAAAGTTTCCCTTCATCATCACTTTATTCATAATATGTTTCAGCAAATGTATAACACAATTTGAAGCAAAATTATTAAAAGAAATTAGAAATTTAGAAAGTAGAAATTTTCAAAACTGAAATTTTTATTTAAAAATTAAATTTTGATTAGCTATGCAGTTTAAAACACGTTTATATTTGATAATATATTTTTATTTTAATATTAAAAGTAAACTTTCGAATTTCGAGAGACTCGAACTTTTCATGTCGCAGTCTATGGACTGGTTTGGTAAAGAGGGAAACAAAATTAATAACGCATAGAAGTAAATGCATAAAGTAAAAACCGACTAACATCAAAAACTACATTATTGAAAATATGCCTATTTAGGCTTATTTCGAATATTTTAATGTAAATAAAATTTACATTTAAATTTCAAGTATACAAACTACATTCAACTATCAAAACGAACATAACGTATTTCAAACACAACGCATGCATAAGTAAATTCACGGGAGTAAGTATTACAAAACAAGTAAAAACTAATCCATACACCTATATAAAATCCTTTGTATGTAAATATGTGTGTAGGGGGGATATGTAACAAATCAAAATTATTACTTCCCTCGTCCCATTTTCCAGCCGTCCCGGGATAAAAGTTTCGCTCCTCCGACATCTAAATGGCTGCCTCTGTGGTTTTCGAGTTAATTGACATGATCAAAGTACATTCGCAAGTAACGCTGAGTCATTTGTAGGTCTCTTGGGATAAAATGGACGTCATCGCTCGCTGTTGGGTTCGGAATTTGTGATAGAGCGTGTATCCTTGAGCATTCGATGCAAAGCTCTTGACCTTTAATGACGTTCTTTTTTACTCTCAATACATGAAATACTTCATTTTGACGTTCAATACATGAAAAATTCTTCAGTGTTAGGCTTTGCTGTTTTTTTTTTTTTAAATGGAGCCATCACTGCCATAGGTTCTCCTCTCCTCACTCACTCACTCACTCACACACACACACACACACACACACACACACACACACTTACACAGTGTATATGTATATGTATATATGTGTGTGTATGTGTATATGTATATATGTGTGTGCATGTGTATATGTATATATGTGTGTGTATGTGTATATGTATATATATGTGTGTGTATGTGTATATGTATATATATGTGTGTGTATATGTATATATATATATATATATATATATATATATATATATATATATATATATATATCATTCAGGTCAGTCCTAGAAAGGTTTTAAGCAGGTCAAGTTGTTTTGAGGTCAAGGATATTTTGTATTTTTTTCATTTTGGAACCTTAATTACCAAGCGTTAGGTGCGAAGCGGCTTGTAAATAATACAAGTTTGGCTTGGAGCACTACGGTCTACTTTTTTGCTACACGAGCGCTATTTTGACTGGGAGCTACTGTTCAAAGCCAATTCCTACGAACATCCGTGTAAGCAGCGGGATTCGAACCCACGAAATCCGGCACAGAAGGACAGCGCCCTCCCAATCAGCAAAATTATAGGAACCATTACGATTACGATATTAAATATTAATGCATTTCACTTAAAAAATCTATATTTGAAAATTTGCCAAGCAACAGGTATTAAGTTTAAAATTTAGAAGTAATAAAACAAATGTTTACAAGTAATTATAGATATAGCCATTTGTCCGCTCTCTAAGAAAAATTTAACTGCCTACCCCATTAAAATTATGATTCTGAACTTTTCTTTTTGCCTTTTAATCGAACATTGTTTTTTTAAGTCAAACTGGGTTTGAAAAAGAACGAGTAGGCCTTCGACGTAAACAAACACCACCCTCCCTGGCGCTTGGCGAATTGTTTTAACCTCTGTTGATGACTTTCTTTAATTTCTCGTAGTCTTCCAACCTATAAAACAAAATAAGTGACCTACAAGATACAGATTGTCTCTTATTAGAAGGCGAAGTGTAAATCCTACCGGCTTCAAAAATTATGGTCTTACAGTCGATTAATTATGTTATAACCGAGTAAGTAATTGTACAATCTCAATTTAATTTAATTACTTTTTGAAGCTGTAAAAATATTGTTTTTTTCTTGTTAAATAATCATACAGTATATTTTAAAGTGTAAAATAAAAAAAAAGTTTTGCTCCTAAAAACAAAGTAGTTTTCGCTCGACTGCAATTTTTCTGAATAACTCAACTTTCGCGCGATTCACGAAAAACCGTCCGCTGCACGCGTAAGTTGGCGATTAAGTATACCCGCATGCCAAATGTTAACACAAAATACCGAATTACGTATTGGTGAAAATGCAGTTCAGGGCCTACAGCCTTGTTTTATTGGCGATATCTTTTGGAACCAATAAAGCCATTTAAGATGGCGGCGAACCGTAAGAGCAATACAAATGCAATAAAAAGCATAAAGTATTAAAATAGTAAAAAAAAAACAGCATAGATTAAATTTATACACAGATTACTCAAAATTTTTAAGTTTGCAAACGCATAGAGAACATTTTTTTTTTAATTTTCGAAATCATGCGGAAATTGACTAGAAAATAGGGGTACATACTTTTTAAAAGCAATAAAAATGAAACAAAAAGCTTGAACTCAGTATTCAAATACTTAAAACTGTATATAAAAATTTTATACACAATTGCAATCCTCGATATCCTCGGGTTGCCAAATGGGGAAAACTCGCCTACATGGCGATGGTAAGTATAGATAAAGAATACATATCTGGCGGCACCCTAAACTACAGTGAGGTAGTCTGCGTGAGTGAATACGGTGCTCGGGATGATAGGCGACCCTGAAGTAACCCTTTATCGGATACCTATACATGCGTTATAAATGTCATAGGAAAAGACGTTAACCGTAATTTGAGTAAGTCTTAGCACTTTGTGTGTTGGTACATTTCGCAGCGGAATTATACAGAGAACGGGCTTTTTGCGCGTCCATTTAGTTACTCAATTAAATCTCAGTAGATCGAAAATTATTTCATTTTTTTACCCATTTTTTGTATTTTATATTGTAATATATAAACAAATATATAAATAGACAAATAAATAGATATATAAATACAATATATATATATATATATATATATATATATATACATATATACATATATATATATATATATATATATATATATACATATATACATATATATCATATCATTTTCGCAAGGATAAATAAAAAGTTAATTTTAAATCTAAATTCATTTTTTTTAATCCACCTTCCCGTTCTGTGGTTCTGCATCGACTGAAGTAAAAACTAGTTTTTGTCTAAATTTTTCCAGAATTATGTAGTAAACAAGAACATTCGGCTTCGTTTTCCTGTCTATACCATTATTTTTGTACCCACCAACAAATCATGTTGTTACACTAACCCGTACTAGTATGTGACCCGCGCTCAAGTATCAATCATCAGAAAACGTATTAGTACGCATACAATGTGTTAAGCGTACTAATAAAAACAGAATAACTTCAACATTCAATAAAATGTCGAATCAAAAATTTAATATTTGAATAAAACCTTAAAAATCTGGAGGAGCAAAACTATAAGTTTGCCCCTCCTCTAAAAATTCTGGGGAGGCAATTGCCCCCCCCTTTCCCCTCCCCAATTACATCCATGCTTTGTCCATCTTTGTCTGAAAAGACCTGGGTTCCCTGGTAAATAAACTAGGTACTCACTTGGAATTTGATGCCTTGTCTTCGAATGATTTGCCAGTCGTCGCTGTTGTGAAGCCGGTACCGCTTGCGTCGCCGTCTCTGCATCCTAGAAATCATGGTGCGCCACAAGGAGACTAGTCACCGGGACCTCTCTCGACGGGTATCCATTGGGTGTATTACTTAGAAACAATCCACTTTTCACAAGACTTTACTTTTCACCACTTTTCCCTGTCTGACTTCAGACCAATGCGCTCGGCTGTAAATTGCAGACCAATTCTCATACTTAGACAATACTGTTGTATTTGGACAGTAAGAATCCAAAAGTGTCGATGCAAGAGATCTTGCAAGTGAAGCTTGTTGATTGTGAGTTGATGTGTTGCTTTCATTTACGCTTCCTTCCTCCGTTTCTGTCGTAACGCCGTTTATCCGTAAACTAATGACGGATTTCCTGTATAAGGCGATAGTTGTTTTTCCTTTCTCGAGTCACAAAGTCTTGTCGTAATATTAATTGGGAAAATTGTGTATTAATATGAATTCAATAAAAGCCATTGAAAAAGAAATTGCAGCAGGTTTTATACATCCAATGTTTGAAATTCCCTCTATTTATGGAATGAAACGTCTAAAGTTCATTCAGATTACTAATGTTGATTATTTGAATCAGAATTGGGCTTTGGAATGAAGATATTAGCGTTTCGTTTGACTTAAAATTTTACGTGCATCTGCAAGAAAATGCGTTACATATAAGTATTTCGAAGTACTTCAATATCGACTATAGTTTCCTTCTGGATGGATTATTAACACTTGGCATGTGGTTATACATCACAGCCAACTTACGAGTGCAGCGGGCGTTTATTCGTGAATCGGGCGAAAGTTTACTTATTCAGAAATATCGCAGTCAATCGAAAACTACTTTGTTTTTAGGAAGGAGACTTTTTTTATTTTACACTTCAATATATACTGTATGATTATTTAACAAAACAAAACAAAACAAAACACAATATTTTTACGAAATCACAAAAATAAACGATTTTTAAAATGAAAGTCCGATTATCTGTCAGCGCCTATTTCTTCGTGACTCTCTTTGTCCCAACGGCTCATTTTATCCATTTTGTATTCAACCATAAAAAACCAAGCTTCCAATTGACAAAACACGACTTGTCCGTTCTGGAGCTAGGAATTCGTTTGAAGACGAGATCACGCAACAAAAGACCGAGTCGCTCGACAATCCTAACTTGCGGAAAGAAAAAAATGCAAACAACACGCATATAATGTCACACATACATATAATTATACGTATTGAGTAGATGTATGGTGGTTAGCGGGTATCCACCACCAATCTACTAAATACGTTTTTTTACGTACCACGCGCTCCAGTGACAAACTGCAAAAAACGTAAAAATACGTTGCCCGCACACGAAGTGTTAAGGGCAAGTTGTTCATCAGTTCTGGAATAGATATTCGTTGTTTCATCCGTCAATAGGTTATTAATAGTATGATATCGGTTACTGATACATATTGATCAGTTATTACGGCTTGTGATGTCAGCTTTATACTTTTGTTATATCAGTTTCAGAAAATAGTGTTATCGTGAAAGATGGACTTCAATACAACTAAAATTGTCATATAATTGATTCGAATAGGTAATATGAATCAAATGTTTCCCTCTATATACGGAAATGTCGAACATGACTTCAATGTTCTCGAGTGAAGAAGGATCACACTCACGATAAAATTGGAAATTACTTTTATTCTTTCTGTAGTAAATACTGTTATATATACAACGGGGTTCTAATTCTCCCCAAAACAAATAGAAATGTAGAGGATTTTCGGCTGGCGCTGAATTGCCACGACGATCACAGTCGGGAAAATAAAAGATTAAATAATCTCATCAATAGGGAGGCTCTTCCAGGGTGCAATGCAACCCAATCTATCCCCCGTTCGGTATCCGAGACCCTGCCGCTCCTTATATGAGCGAACGAGTCTTCCAAACGCAATCACTAAAAAGCTTGCTTCGTTCAAAAGTCGCCAAAGCCTCCACGAGGTCAAGAACCTACGTAAAAAGAAATGTCGAAAAGCCCCGAGTTGCAAAATTCTATTTTTATACCTGGGGGTCAGTGACGGTCCCACCAACCGTTTTTGGGTCAGTTACGATTCCAGTTACCTGAGAACTCTAGCTAAGGTTACAGCTAGTTTTTTAAGTTGAATTCTCATTCGCTAGCTGTCCCGATTCCGGAATTCCCGAGGATTCGTTAACGTGGCCGATCAGGGGCGTAACGCCTATTCAGTGCAATTGTCAACAAACATCCCAGACTCTGCGACGCCACGCTGTTGTAAACTTATCAACAGTTGGGATTTCCGATCAGCTGATTTGGCGCGTTTTCTGAACAAAGGGGAGTTTTCACAATACTTAAATATCTACAATGAAATCAGAATTAATAAAAATATCAATGCTATTTGTTTCAGTAAATATTAGTGTTGGTATTAAAGATTTATTATTCATATTGAATTTATTTGGTTAAAATTGTTATGTTAATTGAGAAGCTACTTTACAGGTATATATTTCGAAATACTTCCAATATTAACTATTCTTTCTGCCTTAGAAAATAAATTCACAATTTTTCATCGGTTCCGAAAGACTGTTTACTTTCGTTACAATATAGAATTCGTCGACAGATTATGATAATCTGAACGAATATAGAGAATGTTTAAATATACATAGATAAACAAAAATCAGTTTAATGTATAAGACAGTTATATCAATACAACAGTATTACAGTTTCCATGTTTTAAAATAAGTTGTCTTGAATTTGCCAATAGTTCAATTCACACAAAATAACTTCATAATTGTTTTTTTAAAAAAAGGGACAAGATTAGTTTTGAGTTATTTATTTTTCAAAATTTATTTTTTTATTTAATGACTACTACCTCCATACAAAACACTTTTCAAATAGAGACGTAAATAAAAGTAAATCTCTTATTTACACTTGAACGTTTCTCAACACTTTGCTGAATGCTCAAAAACCTTTTAGCCATGATAAACCACTTATTCATATACCAAGTTAAAAAACATCTTAAAATGCCTTGATCGATGCAATTAAAAAAGAAGTATTATAAATCATACTCAAAGAATTAGTCTTAATCTTTTTATTTCTTTGTGCGGGAAGCTATTTAATATTTTTTTAATGTCTAAAAACAATTAGCACATTCATCTATATATATATAAAAATGAATTTGTGTCTGTCTGTCTGTACTCGATAGACTCAAAAACCATGCATCCAATCGCCGTGAAAATTTGGGAAATTATTAGGTACATCCCTGGGAAGGTTTTTGTAAATTTTTAACTTTCGAAATCCATTCCTTCCCCCTTTTTCGAGCATTTTGTCATTATTCCAAGCATTATTTTCCCCGATTAAACGCAAACGATTAATTTTTTAATTTATCGCATGATAAGTAAGTGAAAGAAGCAATATTTCTAGCAACGTGACGTCATCCGAAGTAATTGTTTTAAACGCAGTTTTCCTCGGTTAAAAGCAGGAGATTAAAATTTTCAATTTATCTTATAATAAATAGGTGAAAACGATATTTTCTATCATTATGACGTCATTACTTTAAATAGCTCAATTATTCATTTCTTATTTTATATTATTTAAACATCTTCTGCGTAGTATCCATTCGATTAGACCTGGAAATTTAGGTATAAATCGATTAACTTTCATTTCTATGGGACTCAAATTATAGCATTTTCATATAAGAACTAATTTTAAATTCAATTCTTGGTTATTTTTTACGTTACAGTGAAATGTTTATCAACAATATTCTAACAACAAAAAGTACAAATTTCGGCAACTCTCATGGGTAAATAAAAACCTATCATTTTATATAGTTATCTTTATATTCATATGGTTGTCAAGATGAATGTGTGTTTCTGTTTCATACAAAAACATGTGGTTTGGACAACATTTATTAATGCCAACAAAATGAGCACTGTTGTTGTCAAAATCTCTGCTTCCTATTCTATCACGTAATATGGCAAGATCTATTAACGTTGCTCATCAACGTACAGTAGTTATACAGTAATGTAATTTAGGGTTAAACTTATATGTTACCATAAAAAAAAGTTTGAGTAAATTTAATATAAGACACAAATTCGATTATAAAAATTGAATATTGTTATAATACGCTTATAATAGAAATATAGAAATATATAAATATTTAGAGAGTTATGCACGAAAAATAAAATCTTTGTTTAAAAGTAATATATTAAGTTCACCGTAGCGAAGCACGGACACAGTTGCTAGTAGATTATAAAAATTACAAATAAGCTGGAAATTGCATGGGGAACTGAACGCATAGGCACTTCGCTATTCTTTGTTGCTAAGTCTCAATAAAAATGTTATGATTGAGTGTTTGAAAGAAGGATTTATTATTTACAATGTGATCATTTTAAGCATACGTTAAGTTTGAATATGCTCTACTCTCATATGGAATTTTTTTTATACAAACTGTTTTATATGTCATTTATGTTGAATTAAAAAAACGGTTGAAATTACAAGTTTTGGAGTTGTCTCTCAATTTAAACAATTTCGTCATTTATTTTGGATGACTCCAAACTTTGAAACAATTTTAATTGTAAAATGTCATGTTATTTGTTTTAATTTTAAAATTTATGCTTTTAACGACAACTTATGTTTATAAATCATATTTTATGTTTTTACTGCAACTGGATTACATTAATACATTCATTGCATGTGCCTGGTTATTTTTAAAACTCAAACATTCTTATAATACTGCATAAGCATGTTCAATCTCATGAACTTGTGAGTGTCCTATTTTGTTTTACTGCACTACCATTTTAATTGCTAATTAAAAGTCACTTCTAATTACAAAATATATTATATTAAAATTAAGACCATCTAAAACTATTTTTAATATTTCTGACCACTTCTGATTATATTTGACCACTTTTGGACGGTTAAAACCACTTTTATCCAGTATCCTGGTCAAAAACAGTTTTGACCGGTCAAAATGACAGGCCTGTTTTAAACAGACGAAATGAACAAAATCAAAGATTATGCATGCATGTATTCAAAAATACTTAAATAATTAGTTCACTTGAGTATTACAGAATTCCAAAAATAAATCAAGAAGCGATATATGCCTCAATTCTTGTTATCACTTCCCAAACGAAGATAAAATTTTAAATATCATTCTAATAATATCTAGTTTAAATTAGGATTTGTAATTATCTGATTTGACAGTTACAAACAGACATCTTTAAATAGAAATTTCAAAGTTCCTTTTTTATAAATTAAACACACCATAATACATAAAACCACATTTTCATTTTTTCTAATTTTTTAAAGATGAAATTCGAAAATCACGGAGATTGTAAAATCCTAAGGCAGAGACGCAACTTCTTATTTTGCTGTAGACGACATTCTGTACATGTCATAATATTTTCTCATCAGCAGACATTTAATGACAATGTCATTATAAATATAGAAGTTAGGAAAGAAGTTTACAAATCGTGTTAACCATTTGGGAATTCTGCATAATACGTGTTGCCAGACATCGTGAAGAGGAACAAAACTTCACCGAATGCTACAAAGAAGTTGCCTCATTAAGCTCAAAACCACAGGTAGTTTAACTCACAAAAGATAAAATCCTATCCGTTCGCCGATAGAATTACCAGTTTTCAGGTTTGTCATTAGTTACAGTAAATCCCTACAAAGTAAATTCACCAAATCCTACAAACAAAACTATTGCGTCATTAAGCTGAAAAACACGGTAATTGACGCACAACAGATAAAAATCTCACGAATTCATCGATAAAAACCTAGTTTACAGATTTGTTATTAGGTACTTTTAAATTCTCAAAATGAGATTATTTTAAATTGTAGTCTCATTTAAAACGAGTTAAATCCGTCGAACTGTGTTGAAAACTAAAGATTCGATTAGCTCAGTTACGAGTCGCAAGCACAAGTTCGAAAGCACCGCAAAATGGCATCCATAGACTGGAAGCATTCCAAATCCGCAAGCTAATCCACGTTGCCAATTTGTGTAACCTTATGTAAAACAATGCACATTTAGCAGAATAATATTCCACGGCCAAATTATTCTTTTTTTGTTCGACCAAGTGTCTTCCCATTATCTCCTGGCAACCATTTGTTTGACTTGATGCTGCAGAGGAAAGAAAAAAAAGCGAGTTTTGCTTAAGCCAATCCAAGTTCACTGGGTTACTGTAATCATCATCATCACCTCCTGACACTCAAGTGCAGCCGTTGTTCCGCCACCTTCTAGGGAATCTTTGGAACGTGTCCAAGGGTCCCCACCCTCGCACCAAAAAAATTCGTGTCGGGGTATCTCCATCCA